>OX421476.1:16872279-18072279 GCA_949126895.1 Eilema caniola | reverse complement strand
AGACTTTTATTTATTCAACATTAGTTACGTATGCGGTTTGATTCTAAATTCTGTGATCCCTTTTTATACTTGAGGTTAGTGACCATATTTGGTAGTTGATTGAATTTGTTGAAACTTCTTGTATAGTGTGTGTTTTTTCATATATATAAAGGTACACCATATTTGGGTAGGTACTCAATCAGTCTCCTGTCAAACGTCTGTCAGTTTTCAAATATACAAAAGCGATTTTGTAATCGTATCGGAGGTTCCTTTCTTTCAATAAAAAAACTCGGTGTACTACAAGTGTGTAGCTTTTTTCTCAAAGGTACCTGGGCTCAGTCTCCTAACAGTACGTTGGAAGGAATGTTATAATATCTATAAAGAATTTTAATCGATTCTCTGTCTTTGTCACACACAGCACGTGCGCGGTAGAAAGATGAAAGTATCGTCCCGCGTTCGCTTCTGTATCGTCACCTCTAAACACGGCACACGCCCTTTTTTATCTATTTACAGTTAAATCTATGGACTCCGGTGCATTAGAATTTAGGAACTAACATATTATTTGAACTGTGTTGGTTAATTAGCTGAAAGTTATTTTATTAATTATTAATAAAATTATGTACATATTATATTGGCTTTTAACATAAAAAATGGTTATTCACTATAATAGCCCAATAACGTCAACCTAAACTCTCAGAATACAGAAACCATAAAGGTGAATGAATTGAATAGAATATAATATAATACTAAAAAAAAAAAACAACTAAAACTATCCATTAAACTTTTTTTCGAATTACATCAAAATATATTAAGAATTCAATTATAGAACACATCTTCAAGGAATTCTTAAAAAAAAGTTTAAATGTGCCAAGGTAGGTTATGCAGCGGGCTACCGGTCGTAATTCACGACCGGGGGTCTGCCAGACCACCGATACAATAGAATATCCCTCCGAGACCGATTACGACAAGAATAGGGTTCTTTACACAGATGTTTATTGGGCTCTGTTAGTTCGCGTTTTCTTTTCAATTAATATTTGAGGGTAATTCAGACGTTATGTGTGAATACGGTTATACAATGACGCTTAATTTTTAAGCCATCTGTCTATACTTGAGTAGGTAAGCCTGACGCATACTAACAAATGTCACAAAAAGTTGCGTTCTATTAGTTAGAACATGGAACTACAGATAACTGCAATAAGCGTCTAAGAATAGAATTGTATAATAAAATTGACGAAAGAGTCCGCGATTTTTGAAGTGAAAAAGCGGCGTTGGATGGGTGTAAAATGTTAAGGAAGCGTCAGGATCAGTTGACCTTTGAACCGTAACCGACGACTGACGTCATACAAGATTAGGTACAGACTATCTATTTTGCAAGTTACGACAGATAGCGTCGTAGCTTAAACGGTAAGCACTTCGACTGTAAGTCCTTATAGTTTCAGATAGTATCGTGTTCAAACCACCTGGCCTTCTGAAACTTTTTGTGATTATTTTTTCTTTTTGTAATTTATTACTTTTTATGATTATTTTTTCTTTCTGTAATTCATTACTTTTTGTGATTATTTTTTCTTTTCATAATTTATTAATTTCTTCTGACAGAAAATTAGCAGAAAATAAGTGATAGGTTCTATGATTAGCGCTATATTATAGGTATGGTATGGTATGTTCTTTTTATCTTTTTCTATGTATATAACGAAGAAAGAAAAAAAGAAAATGTTTTCACTTCTGCCGGCACTCCCAGAGTGCAAACCGTCTTTTTTTATTATCAAGGCCACTGAGGTGGCAGACAAGCACACGGCACGCATGATGGAAAGTGGTTATCGTGGCCTATGGACGTGTGCAATACGAGGGAAGTCACACTTGTGCTAGCGACCCTATAAACACCAGAGAGTTTCTATGCCGTCAGTGCATAGAAACTCTGCAAAAAAAAAAGTGCAAAAGACAAAGCAGGAATAGCCTTTGGTCTTCCCACCGACAGCACAAAAACTCTCTAGTGAGCTCTGGCTACCCTTCTCACCGAGGTTATTATGGCTGCGGTATTCTGTAGGTCCTACCTCCTACTGTTCTTTCCTCCTCTCCTACTCCTAATGTTTTAAATTAGTAGTAGTCCTCTATTTACCACTCCAGCTAAAAGTTAAATTGCTTGTGTTCAGAACGTAGGAGTTAAGAATCACGTCAGTAGTGTAATGGCCTGGATTTGAATCTGGTACCTCTCGATCGTAACGCCGACTCCTTAACCACTAAGCTACTGAAGCTGATGGGAGTTTAAAACGCACATGTATATAATTACGACAAATAATTATTTTTCTTATATGCAAGAGAAGTGTCGCGTCAATCACATTGCACACACGCCTATTTACATCACGCTCGCGTAATCATCCAATAAAAAATATATAAATCTATATACTTCTCGTGTTGTCATGTATTAAGAAAGTATTTTATACTAATTGATATTGATACTAACCTATAATCAACGAAGAAGCAGTTACTTTGCTGATTGCCAGTTTGACTGACAAAGTTGGAAAGAATTATAGCAAGTAGATTTCATTGTACATCATTGTACTGCATTTATTCCCGGAATTACAGTAATATGGACTGGGTACAGATATATAACTGATATCTATGCAGCATTACCGGGGGCATTACTTTGGCAGAATACCAAATGGCGCTATAAAATATCATCTATCTTGTAAAAAGTACTCATAAGAAAGGAGTGTTAATTTTATTCACCCTAAATTTAGTATACCCAATGTTTTGAGTGGGTTCTAGAATAGATTATTGACACTGGCAACCCCCAGCTGTGAACCCAAACCTCTGTCCATACTTGCTTGCTCTTATCACATATCGCCATCTTTAAGGTTTTCCGTCATAAAGCTTAACACCGTTGATGTTTTTCTGTGCCTATAATGACATTCTTTTTTTTCTAATGTTATTTTTAAACTATCGCGGTGTGAAAACGTCGGCAAAAATAGTTACTTTTTTTCGTTAGTTGAAACTTCTGTTTCACCGTGTCTAGAAACACATATTAAGTAGAGCAAAGGTATTTAAAAGGTAAGTGTAATGTTTTTTGACACGACGGCCATGCTCGGATGGATTTTTGCAATAGTTTTTTTATGCCATTGGAAAATATCATATTTGTAACATAGAACTTTGAGGTGAATTGTGTAAAAATATGGCTTTTTTTTTACGTGCGGGAAATCCCCACGGATACCCACCCCTCCGGAGCCGGAGGGGGAGGTTATGTCGGACTCGAACCGACTAAACCGCACGCCGTCTCTGGGTCGTAGTGCTAGGCCGAAGGTGAGGTTGTCATGCGACATATCCCTCGCACCCCGGCTGACCCAGGGCCATCCCTCTCGGTCTGGCCCTCCTCGGGAAGGGGGGGACCACGCGGTCCCCGACTCAACCCCGGTGTGGGGAGGCGCGCATCGTCCTACGATGCGCGCCGCCGCCGTGGCCTGCTTCTGCTAGGGTGACGAGCGGCTCCACCCGTCACCCTCAGGCCCACGCTCATGGGGGGCGGAGGTCAGTTTGCGCCCTCCGACGCCCGAGCCGCCTTCGGGCGCGTGCAGCGATGTCAGCGAGCCTTTCTCGCTCATCGCGCCGCGCCCGCTCTGCTGTCTCCTTCGCGAGCATGACCTGCTCGCAGAAGGAGGCGCTGGCCGCCCACAAAATATGGCTAGACAATTGTTATCGTTGATCTAGTTTTAAATTTTGCCCTTTCAACAAACCTTGCCTAGGTTACTTAAATCCTTAACTTAAATCCTTAGCTGGTTTTTCCTCATCCTGGTTTGTCTGCGAAACCAGCTCCGATAGGGAAGGCTTTCTTGCCATACATTCGTGGCATTACGGATCGTATCGGAAGACTGCTAGAAGCTTGTAACATCAAGCCGATATTCAAGCCCACGACGCAGCTACGGAATTTTCACCGTTCGGTCAAGGACCCACGTGATCCACTATCGTCAGCTGGAGTTTACAGAATCCCCTGCTCATGTGGCTCGGTATACGTGGGCACCACCCAAAGAAGCATCAAGATTCGCCTGTCGGAACATGAACGGAATTGCCGCCTCTGCCACTTCGACAAGTCAGCGGTTGCAGAACACACCCAAGAGGATGGGAATCATACCATCGAATTTCAGAACACGAAAGTTCTAGCTACCACAACACATTTTTTCCCACGTATACTTCGAGAAGCCATCGAAATATTCAAGCATCCCAACAACTTTAACCGAAAAAACGAGGGATTTCAGCTCCAAAAAGATTGGTACCCAGCACTGAGAGCCACTCGGGATCACAGTGCAAACAACCAATCAGGATCGAGTACGTTCGCGCCACAGCGCTTGGCCAATCAGAATCGAATGAGTCGATTCCCCGCTCCGACCGTGCCTATAAATACAGCCGTGACTCAAGCCATCGCGCCAGTCGCACGTCAGCCGCCGGCGAGGCAAGGTCTCCGAAGTTGTCGTCGCCCGGCCCTGCGCCACTGAAGATGTCGACCGCAGTGATCGACGAAACGTCTGGAACGCAAGTTTCACATGGACCACGGCCAATCAGCCCGGAAGCAGTATATTCTACATGCAACGCCGGCCGTGAAAGCCTGAAGACTTAAAATGCTATAAATGTTCATATGAAAGCCGGGACTTAAGGCAAAACGTGCTTTCGGAAGGACCATAATGCAGGCGTACCAGCGCGGTGGGTCATATATCTCTGCAACGCCATCTCATTAAAAGCTTAAGTCTCTTTTATGACTCCGTCTGTCCGTAAATCATATCCTTAATATTCTACCGACCGTCGTCGCCGTTGTACTTCTAAGCATATTGCTTATGTATGCGATACAAAGCACAGGCGTTTAATTACGTATTCATACATGACGTTAGTGTATTCCCGAAGGGGTAGGCAGGGTAGACACTTGTTTGCGAAATGTGGATGTTGCATTAGTAGTTTCAACTCCCATGTTTTAGGTATTGCAGTGCAATCCAGCACTTTCATGGCCTTCAGGTTTCCTATCGAATAGAAAGAAGGTCATTTAGTCGCTTCATAAGACGTTTAAGAAGAGATGGGTAGACGCTCATGTTATTTTACTTCGTCGTAAGGGCTCCATGAGTCTGCAGTTCTGTCTGTTAATCAACTTGTATACATGTGAGGTTGCTTTGTGCCCCAAAGATACTTGAGAGTACATCTCAATGATAAATGCATTCCATATGAAATCTTACAAAGGTAGTTAGTACCTACCTACCAATATTTAAATGGATCAAATGTCTTATTTGTATTAAAAAGTCCTATCAATCAATCAGCCTATTGCCGTATACCGCTGGACATAGGCCGATGTGCGCCATTGTTCCCGATTGTCCCAGTCATCTTTTTCAGGTCGTCAGTCTTTAAAATGCTATAATATAAGAATACCAAAACAAACAATACTTTCAAATACAGATTAAATCCTAAAATAGATAGCTTTGTGCTATGAATTATGCATATGCATTTATAATGTATGTCGAGGGCTGTCTGCCCGAAGCGCTGCCTGGCGCCTTACTCTAATCCAAAGGTAAGATGGTCTCAAGTGGCGAAATAAGAGCTTATAATTAACGTTTGTAGATAAACAAAGATCATTGCTGTAGACATATAAAATATTATATTACTTAGCATTGCCTTTCTTATATGTGTTAATGAACCACCGTTTTATACTTTACTTTTATGGGTCGCAAATGAGAATGACAACACTATTTCACTTCACATTTTATCAGTTGAATCATTACACGTGGATAAATTTATCATTTATCCAATTTATCATTTTATCCAGAATATTTAATATATTTTAAACATTTTTTAACATTTATATAACTTTATACTCGGAATATACAAATAACAATAGAACTAAATATAATAATAAAAAAAACTAATTAAAATTACAACGCGTCGTGAAATTCCTCTTGTGGTAACGTTCCCAGAAGACTGGTCACGAGAAGCGTCACAGACCAGAGTCCTGCCCATTTTCCATGGTATTAATGACACACCATTCGGTCTCTTGCCATCGTTGCGGGCCAAACCGTTTGGTTCAAGCACAGCTGGCACACCGGCGGTGTCTAGAGCATGGCGGATTATGTCATATGTGCAGCACGGCAGGCCATGGTGTCCGAGTTAATCAACTGCTTCTCCACAACGGCAGTGATGCGGAAAAACACACGGCGTACCTAATTGGAGGCATGTGGCGATGCGAAGGTTTTTACTTGACTTTACTTGGCTGTCTGTCTGTGTTCCGGTGACTTCTGAGGACGGCCACATACCTACTAGATACCTTGCGTGCATTGAAATAATTTGTTAAGTAAATCTGATAAAATTTAAGTGAATATTTCTGTGTCGATAGCAACCGATGAATTATTGTTTACCGAATATTTTCCCATAACTATACTGAAGCTAGCTGTGAGATACAAGATATTTACTCTCATAACAATTTGATCAGATCAAAATTGATCAAGGAAATCACAATTTACTTTTATTGAAGTAATTTTCACTCGCATTACAAACATTTGTGTCTATATTGTACCTATAGTGTTGTATGTTCCTACCTTTCGTAATAAAAATACCTACTGTATGTAATATGTTTGAATATGTTGTTAACTTTTTATAATATGAGTTTGATGGTAGTGCAAATTTGTTGACCCATACAAAAATGTCCGTGAAATACCGGACGCACCTGAAATATTTAATAAGAAAAAATATATTTCGGTTCTTTATTCTATGTCACGTTGTCTTCCTTACTGTATTAAGTCCTCATTTTGTTCTGGCAAGAGCTCCCTAACTGTCAGCTTTGGAGTTGGAACATCTTACTCAGTCGGACTGACGGCCTATTCGAAGATGAATTTAGGTGACACGTTAAGAAGCCAAAGTCTTATTGGTATGTATCCATTCCACCTCTAACACAATAGCTACTTATTGTAAAAATGTAAATTGGCAATACACTGAACCAAAAATAACTACGCTACATTATTCAGTGTTCCTCTTGAAAAGATCAGTACCTTTATGCAAGTCACCGAAACTATTACAATTTTCGCAGCTTGGCTCTGACAGATGAATAAAGTCAGTAATTACGAATTTGTCTCCGTCAAAAACTCACTGGCAATAGGTTTTTTAACCTACTAATGTAGCAAACAAGCACATAGTAAAAGGTTGCCTTGGCTTACAAATACCCGTCATTCACACTTTCTGTAATGTCCGGTTCACATTACTCCAATAGCATTCCAGTACTGTACTAGTACTGGAAGGCTACTGGAATAATGAGAACCATCACTGGAATGTGACCATTCCGTGCAGTGCAGTGGATTTTTCAAACGCGTTTAAAACACTGGAATAATTTGTACACAACAAAAAGATTCGCTGGATTACTAGACTGGAATAATGTGAACCGGGCAATAATAAAAAAAGATCCAAAAGACCACCAGTTCCTTACTACTCAAGTAATATAAAAGCACAGTCCAAACCACGAACAAATATTAGTTATTTATAAAAACAAATGTCGCCAAGTCATCTCACGTTACATTAAATACAAAATTCTTTTGTACAACACAAACATTCACATAAACTGAGTTACTCATTGTAATACAATAAAGTGTTTAGGCACTTTTGATAAAGGCACAAAAGGCGGTATCCAATTCAGTTGAGATAAAAATTGTAGATAGACTTATTCTTTGAAAGAATTTCGAGTTTATCTTTGAAACATGCTACGCTTGAGCAATCTTATAATATTAACGCATTTAATTTGAGTGAGTTTTTATGTTCAAAATAACTTATTAATACTTAAATACGATAACTGATCAGTGGTTTGTAAAGGACTTTGGGATTGCTGTCTCGATTGTCTGTAATAGACAGGTAATTTGCCCACCGCATTGTCATTTGCCTCACCTCACTCCGTTAGATATACCTAAGCAGTTAGGGTAAATTCACACAAGTGAAGGTCAGTCTGTGTCGAAATCAGTAGGTGAAACATTTGACTCCAACATAGTAGACAGGAAAACTACGCCATTACGCTATACTTATCGATACGCAATGAGCTATTAAGTCTCACTTCCGATCGCCATGTAGTTTACGGACTTACGGATGAGGTAACTCCCTAAGTATAAGACGGACAACTTGCTTAAAACATTAAGTAACTGACGGAAATTAGGGAGTTACAACACTTCCTAGTATTGTTTCTATCGCTTATTATAAAATCGCCGGTCAATCTCCTTTCTTTTCAGTTTAATAGTAATCACATTTATTTTTGGTTAAATATTTTTTTTAATTGTAATGGTATATACTGTCCCTCAATTGATATACTAAGGTAAATCTACACTTTATCTTCTACACTAACGGCATAGAAACTATCTGTTCTAACAGAGTCGGCAGCGCAAGTGTCACGCCCCTGGTGTTGCACACGTCCATAGGTCACGGTAACCACTTTCCATCAGGTGGGCCGTGTGCTTGTCTGCAACCTAAGTGGTATAAAAAAAACCAGTCGCGAAGGGTGAAAATTTTCAAGAAAGAAGCCTTTGGAAAAAAGCTTTTTACGATCTAGTTTGTCGTGCACCCCGCGACCCACTAGGAAGCCGGTAGGAATCGTGTTATAGGGACCCCTCGCCACTGGACTGTACCCTAATGGTTCGGAAGAAGCTATGGTGAACTTCAGTAGACATGGGCCGTGAGTATTATGTTATCTGTGGTCGTGGGCCACTGTTACAGATGCTACCGAACCTAAAAATGGTGGACGCTACAATGAAGGCCTTGACCACAAATAAAACTATAGCCTGTGGCTTCTGATCCTTTTTCATACTTCGCGTAAGTAACTCAAAGTACTTTTAGTATTGTGTTTGTGGACTGTGCGTACTTTATGAAGTATCAATTTTAATTGTTCAGTAGGTATTTTGACAAGCCTTAGATTTTCCCCCCATTTGAATACTTAGTTAGTTAAGTAGGTAAAATTACTGAGAAGACTTTTTTACCAAACGACTCGTACCTACGACGTGTTGTTTTGATGTTTATTTTTATATTAGAAATCGTTTACTTGCTATACATATTTTTTAGAAACTTTCTAAAACGAACCTTTAAAAAATCAGGTTTACATTAGATTATTGCCAATAAATTATCATGTTCTGTGTAGAATATACTGCTTCCGGGCTGTTTGGCCGTGGTCGATGTGAAACTTGCGTTCCAGACGTTTCGTCGATCACTGCGGTCGACATCTTCAGTGGCGCAGGGCCGGGCGACGACAACTTCGGAGACCTTTCCTCGCCGGCGGCTGACTTGCGACTAATGCCGAACCTTGAATCACGGCTGTATTTATAGGCACGGTCGGAGCGGGGAATCGACTCATTCGATTCTGATTGGTCGAGTGCTGTGGCGCGGACGTACGCGATCCTGATTGGTTGTTTGCACTGTGATACCGAGTGGCTCTCAGTGCTGGGTACCAATCTTTTTGGAGCTGAAATCCCTCGTTTTTTCGGTTGAAGTTGTTGGGATGCTTGAATATTTCGATGGCTTCTCGAAGTATACGTGGGAAAAAATGTGTTGTGGTAGCTAGAACTTTCGTGTTCTGAAATTCGATAGTATGATTCCCATCCTCTTGGGTGTGTTCTGCAACCGCTGACTTGTCGAAGTGGCAGAGGCGGCAATTCCGTTCATGTTCCGACAGGTGGGTCTTGATGCTTCTTTGGGTGGTGCCCACGTATACCGAGCCACATGAGCAGGGGATTCTGTAAACTCCAGCTGACGATAGTGGATCACGTGGGTCCTTGACCGAACGGTGAAAATTCCGTAGCTGCGTCGTGGGCTTGAAGATCGGCTTGATGTTATAAGCTTCTAGCAGTCTTCCGATACGATCTGTAATGCCACGAATGTATGGCAAGAAAGCCTTCCCTATCGGAGCAGGTTTTTCCTCATCCTGGTTTGTCTGCGAACCTTTCTTTGGGTGAAGAGCTCTCCGTATCTCATGTGCAGAGAATCCATTAGCCTGGAAGGCCGAGTCCAAGTGGCGTAACTCGTTTTGTAGGTGTTGAGGTTCACAGATGGTCTTAGCTCGGTGGACCAGTGTCTTGATAACTGACATTTTTTGTCTGGGATGGTGGTTGGAATCCTTGTGTAGGTAACGGTCTGTGTGTGTCGGCTTTCGATAGACTCGGTGACCAAGACTGCCATCTTCTTTTTTGGATACTAGGACATCCAGGAATGGTAGCTCCCCGTTCTTCTCAACTTCCATGGTGAATTGGATGTTCGGATGGATGTTGTTTAGGTGATCCAGGAACTTAGTCAGCTCCGAGTCCCCATGAGTCCAAACCACGAAGGTATCGTCCACGTAGCGGAACCAGACCTTAGGCTTCTTGGGAGCTCTATCCAGAGCGTCTTCCTCAAATGATTCCATGTAAAAGTTCGCGACTACCGGACTGATGGGGTTTCCCATGGCTAAACCGTCCACTTGCTCATAGAACGTGCTGTTCCACTGGAAGTAGGAAGTCGTCAACACGAACTCGAACAGATCTGCGATGTCCTTGGAGAAGAGTGGTCGGATACGCGACATTGCTTCCCTGACCGGAACTCTCGTGAACAGAGAGACAACGTCGAAGCTGACTAGACGATCGTCCGGATGTAGTTTTAGGTTCTTAAGTTTCTCCACGAAGTGGCGAGAGTCTTTGATGTATGACGAGGATGATCCGACATGTTGTTGAAGCAGTCCGGTGAGATACTTCGAGACTGGATGAGTGGGTGAGCCGATAGTACTCACGATGGGCCGGAGCGGTACTGAAGGCTTATGGATCTTTGGTAACCCATACAACCTAGGTGGAAGAGCTTCAGACTTCTTGATGAAGCTTTGCGTTTCTTCTGGGATAGACGAACCCTTGATCAGGTTGTTTACCTGTCTCAAGATTCTTGCCGTTGGGTCTTTTGGAATCTCCTTGTAAGTAGCTGGGTCGAGAAGATCCTTGATCTTGGTCTCATAATCTTTGGTGTTAAGAACCGCTGTGGCATTGCCCTTATCAGCTTTCAGGATAACAATATCCTTGTTCGCTCTTAGGTACTTTAAGGCTTTCCGTTCTTTCTCTGTGATATTGCTCCTCGGTGGCTTGGCTCGCTGTAGAACTCTAGACGACTCTTGGCGGACCCTCTCAGCCAGTTCTTGGGGGAGTTTACGAAGGCTTGCTTCGACGTTTGCGATGATATCTTCCACCGGAACTGATCTTGGGGCAATGGCAAAGTTCTCACCTTTGCTTAAGACTGACATCTCCTCCTCGGATAGTTGGTGGTCTGACAGGTTCACTACTACAAGTCGTTTATCCAGACTTGGACCAGACTCTTGTGCTCTTGGGAGCCTGTTAAACTTCCTCATCTGACGTGTAGTAGCCTGCTCGCTTTCCCAGGTCATGGTGTTGAACGTTAGTTTTTCCAGGCGGTCCCAATCATTCGGTGAAAGCTCATGGGCGACTTGAAGGTGGACTCTGAGAAGATCCTGACTGAGTAGCGCCAGGGTCCGCCGTGTACTGTGAATACGTTCTCGCAGAAGGGCTTTCTCTGTACGATCGTAGATTCGGTGCGAAGCGGGACTCTGTATGATCCTCTTCTGGCGCAGAAAGTGGGGCACGACGTTGCTATCCCGACAGCGGAGTAGAAATGCCAATGAAGATAAAAGATGGGCTTTTCTTTTTCTAAGTGACTCAAGGCGGCGAACTCGCTGGTGAACTTCCTCCCCGTAGAGGCGTTGAATATAAGTCTTCAGGCTTTCACGGCCGGCGTTGCATGTAGAATATACTGCTTCCGGGCTGTTTGGCCGTGGTCGATGTGAAACTTGCGTTCCAGACGTTTCGTCGATCACTGCGGTCGACATCTTCAGTGGCGCAGGGCCGGGCGACGACAACTTCGGAGACCTTTCCTCGCCGGCGGCTGACTTGCGACTAATGCCGAACCTTGAATCACGGCTGTATTTATAGGCACGGTCGGAGCGGGGAATCGACTCATTCGATTCTGATTGGTCGAGTGCTGTGGCGCGGACGTACGCGATCCTGATTGGTTGTTTGCACTGTGATACCGAGTGGCTCTCAGTGCTGGGTACCAATCTTTTTGGAGCTGAAATCCCTCGTTTTTTCGGTTGAAGTTGTTGGGATGCTTGAATATTTCGATGGCTTCTCGAAGTATACGTGGGAAAAAATGTGTTGTGGTAGCTAGAACTTTCGTGTTCTGAAATTCGATAGTATGATTCCCATCCTCTTGGGTGTGTTCTGCAACCGCTGACTTGTCGAAGTGGCAGAGGCGGCAATTCCGTTCATGTTCCGACAGGCGGGTCTTGATGCTTCTTTGGGTGGTGCCCACGTATACCGAGCCACATGAGCAGGGGATTCTGTAAACTCCAGCTGACGATAGTGGATCACGTGGGTCCTTGACCGAACGGTGAAAATTCCGTAGCTGCGTCGTGCGTCGTGCGTCCTTTTACATGGAATCATTTGAGGAAGACGCTCTGGATAGAGCTCCCAAGAAGCCTAAGGTCTGGTTCCGCTACGTGGACGATACCTTCGTGGTTTGGACTCATGGGGACTCGGAGCTGACTAAGTTCCTGGATCACCTAAACAACATCCATCCGAACATCCAATTCACCATGGAAGTTGAGAAGAACGGGGAGCTACCATTCCTGGATGTCCTAGTATCCAAAAAAGAAGATGGCAGTCTTGGTCACCGAGTCTATCGAAAGCCGACACACACAGACCGTTACCTACACAAGGATTCCAACCACCATCCCAGACAAAAAATGTCAGTTATCAAGACACTGGTCCACCGAGCTAAGACCATCTGTGAACCTCAACACCTACAAAACGAGTTACGCCACTTGGACTCGGCCTTCCAGGCTAATGGATTCTCTGCACATGAGATACGGAGAGCTCTTCACCCAAAGAAAGGTTCGCAGACAAACCAGGATGAGGAAAAACCTGCTCCGATAGGGAAGGCTTTCTTGCCATACATTCGTGGCATTACAGATCGTATCGGAAGACTGCTAGAAGCTTATAACATCAAGCCGATCTTCAAGCCCACGACGCAGCTACGGAATTTTCACCGTTCGGTCAAGGACCCACGTGATCCACTATCGTCAGCTGGAGTTTACAGAATCCCCTGCTCATGTGGCTCGGTATACGTGGGCACCACCCAAAGAAGCATCAAGACCCGCCTGTCGGAACATGAACGGAATTGCCGCCTCTGCCACTTCGACAAGTCAGCGGTTGCAGAACACACCCAAGAGGATGGGAATCATACTATCGAATTTCAGAACACGAAAGTTCTAGCTACCACAACACATTTTTTCCCACGTATACTTCGAGAAGCCATCGAAATATTCAAGCATCCCAACAACTTCAACCGAAAAAACGAGGGATTTCAGCTCCAAAAAGATTGGTACCCAGCACTGAGAGCCACTCGGTATCACAGTGCAAACAACCAATCAGGATCGCGTACGTCCGCGCCACAGCACTCGACCAATCAGAATCGAATGAGTCGATTCCCCGCTCCGACCGTGCCTATAAATACAGCCGTGATTCAAGGTTCGGCATTAGTCGCAAGTCAGCCGCCGGCGAGGAAAGGTCTCCGAAGTTGTCGTCGCCCGGCCCTGCGCCACTGAAGATGTCGACCGCAGTGATCGACGAAACGTCTGGAACGCAAGTTTCACATCGACCACGGCCAAACAGCCCGGAAGCAGTATATTCTACATGCAACGCCGGCCGTGAAAGCCTGAAGACTTATATATCATGTTCTGATTTATCAATTTCGTTATTAACCAAAACTCTATTTATAGGAGGCTTTAAAAATCTGCCTTTAGGTTTTATTACGCGCCTAAACCTGTAAACACAGAAGTTTTTTTTATATAACTGAGGTGGCAGACAAGCACATGGCCCACCTGATGGAAAGTGGTTACAGTGGCGTATGCACGTACGCAACGCCAGGGGAGTCACACTCGTGCTGCCGATCCTGTAAACACAGAGAGTTTATGTGCCGAAGAGAAAGCAAGAATAGCTTTTGGTCTTTCCACTGACAGCACAAAAACTCTCCAGTGAGCTCTGGCTACCCTACTCACCGCCGGGAACACAACATGAGGTTATTATGGCCGCGGTGTTCTATAGCCTGAAAACAAAGGTCTTTGACCAGTGCATCCTACCTGTTATGAGTTTCGGTGCCGAAACGTGGACACTGACGGTACGGTAGGGCTATTCCATAAACTAAAAGTCGCGCAGCGGGCTCTCGAACGAGCTATGCTTGGAGTTTCTCTGAAGGATAGATTTCGAAACGAGATCATTCGACAAAGCACCAAAGTTACCGATATAGCTCGCAGAATCAGCAAGCTGAAGTGGCAATGGGCTGGCCACGTCTGTCGAAGGATCGATGGCCGTTCAAGTAGACGAGTCCAAGAGTGAAGACCACGAGAAGGTAAACGGAAGGTAGGACATCCCCTACCCAGATGGCCTGATGTCCTGAAAACGGTGTCTCGGTCAGACTGGATGCGGAAGGCGGAGGATCGGACGAAATGACGTACATCGGGAGAGGCCTATGTCCAGCAGTAGACTGCGGTGAGCTAATTAATTGAATGCGCCCCAGTATACAGTCTGTCCTAACCTTTTTAAAATCTTAATAGTGACATATTAATTGAGTCAAGTACTAAATAAGATGTCAGTTACCGAGTAAACACCCAAAGAAAATAAATATTTTATTTTGGTCATTAATAAAATAAGCAACCTGCTTTAAAAGTAGGTAATTATGTCAGTACTGTTACATAATGTTAATATTTCAACCAAGTAGGGTGCAGTTATTGACAGTTTGTTTACACAGAACACAGATAATGCACCTATATTTGTGTAAATATTATTTTCATGTATTTTTATCGGCGGATAGCTAGCGGTTTTAGGTAAACGCCGATAAGAAAGAAATCTCCAAGGACACACCGATAGTATACTTCTGATAAGAATGTACCTTTACCTTTTGTTAAGGTTCTTTTGTGCTGAAGAAAATATATTTTACAATAAAATATTTGATTAAAATTTATATGTCTATACTACGAAAATGAATTGTTATAACGTGTTTGTTTTATTCGTCTATTGTAACTGCATTAGATATTCGTATTACATAGCTGCCTGAAGTAACGTTGGTGGGCCAAATGAAAAAGAGCGTGATAAGGGAACTTGGTGGTATGGTGAAAGAGGTAGTAACCGATATAGAGAAAGGAATGCTGAATGGTTCGGACAAGTATAGAATGGACGAGACAGAATTTTGGGAAGAGTGTGAATGGGCAAGCCGGTAAAGGTCCTCCTACCAACTTTTTCAGATCATCAATTCACGGACTAGTTTTCCGATTCATGGTCTCCAAGCAACAGCCAGGTCTTTCGGCAAAAGAATTTCACACACTGTCACACTGAACACTACATGATTTGAAGTATAAAATAGTTCTTGGCTAGAAGATAATATTTAAGTTGACTATCACATGATTGATGAATGATTCATACAACCAGACTGAAGGACGTACTAAAATAGCAATTCCTATTGTTTTCTTGTCATTACATACCCATTGCTGATACAAAGCACGCGACGAGTGTTGACAATACCTTATCTCTAATTACTATATGTGTCGGTGTTGAGTAATAGATGGTCAGCTAATTGTATTAATGAATACTAGTGTAATTAAATAATTGTTCACAAGAGGTTAGTTTAAATTAATTAACCTAAGAATCATTACTACATATGCCTAGAACACAGGCAGGGTCACAAGTCATGATTTGTGACTAGCGTGGTTCAATTTGGAAAAATTAAGTAGGTACCTACTACCTACTCTCTCTATTGAACGAGTTATTGAGATAGCTAGTATTGAGTTTGAACGGTTCATTGTATTAAGCGTATACAGTCCCCCAGACGCGCCCTATGCAAAATTTGAAGAAAGGATGGAAGAAGCGCTTTTTAAATGCCGTTACTCCCAAAAGGCGATAATAGTTTGTGGAGACTTCAACGTAAATATTTTAGATAACACCCTAGTGCCAGTAGAGAAGAATAAATTGTTAAATCTATTCAAGTCCTTTAATCTTATTAATATGTTTTCGGAACCTACTCGAAAAACTGCAACTAGTGCCACATGTATTGATAATATTTTCACGGATATTAAACCAATCAACAAATATATTGTGGATGCTGTACACTCGGATCACCGTGGCCAATTAATAACTTGTGAAAGAAATAATTGTAAAATTAGTAAAAACGAAATTAAAATTGTACCAATTAACCAATACCGTTTAGACGCTTTCAAGGAAACTATTGTAAACAAACTACCTGACTTGCCCTCGTACAATAATGTAGAAGAGTCTTACGCAGACCTAATCAACCTGATCAATAATGAGTTTGGGAGAATTTTTACCTCAAAAACATTATCGATTGGTGGCCGTCCAGTTTTCAGTGATTGAGCAACATCGGGGATTTATAAGAGCAGGAGGAGATTGTATGATCTATATTCTGAAAAATCGTACAATTTCAACCCTGTTTTCCAGGATTATGTTAAAAATTACTCAAAAATATTTAAGTGAGCCTGTTCCTTCGCGAAGTCAAACTTCATTAAAAATAAAATTTCTAATTCTGTAAATAAAATTAAGACTACTTGGAATATTATAAATTCTGAATGTGGGAAATCTCCATCAAATGTAAGAGATTTTCATTTAAAAATAGAAGGTCGCCATGTCACGGAGGATCTGGAAGTTGCGACAGAGTTTGAACATTTCTTTTCAAATATACCGTAAATAACGACTAAAACTCTTCAGTCGTCTTCCACTTCCGCTGTGTCATTGCTTAAGGAATCAATAAACGAGTGTGAAGACGCATTCGTATTCTCAGTTGTTAATAGCAAGGACATCACCAAAGCGTTTCACTCTATTAATATCAAAAAGACCGCGGATCTTTGGGGATTATCAGTCAAAACTATTTCATGTATCATTGATGTCATTGCTCCATTGTCTAGCAACTGTGTTTAATGACTGTGTCAACAGCGGTATATTTCCTGATTTAATGAAACATAGCAAAGTCATACCTTTGTTCAAGGCTGGCAGTGCTACAGACCCTTCTAATTTCCGACCCGTTTCTGTGTTGCCGACCTTGAGTAAAGTATTTGAGAAATTAATCCTAGGACAGTTGATGACCCATTTTGGTGAAAACAAATTATTTCATGATAAACAGTTTGGGTTTACGAAGGGACGTTCGACTGCTGATGCTGGTATAGAATTGTTAAATTGTATTTACGAGGCCTGGGAGGATAAGCATGATGCATTGGGTGTATTCTGTGATCTATCCAAGGCTTTCGATTGCGTCCACCATGACACATTAATCAGGAAATTAGAACATTATGGAATAAGGAACAAGGCTCTCGAGCTTCTGACTTCATATTTGAACAATAGAATTCAGAGGGTCGATGTTAATGGTACACGTTCAGTGGGATCTCTGATTTCGATGGGTGTTCCACAGGGTTCGATACTTGGACCATTTTTATTCTTAATATATATTAATGACCTTCCCTACTACGTAAGGGATAAAACTAGTATTATTTTATTTGTTGACGATACTTCGTTAATATTTAAAATTAAAAGGCAACAAAATAATTATGACGAAGTGAATGGTGTTATCACAAGAGTGGTCCATTGGTTTAATACTAATAATCTTTGCCTTAATGGGAACAAAACTAAATGTATAAAATTCACATTACCTAATGTTACACAGGTTGAAACCAATGTACAACTCAATGGACAAGTGTTGAACCTTGTGGAATCAACAGTGTTCTTAGGTTTAAGTATTGACGCCAAATTGCAGTGGCGATCGCATATTGAAAAAATATCCAGTAGATTAAGTTCGGCTTCTTACGCTGTAAAAAAGATTAGGACATTAACAGACGTGGATACGGCTAGAATAGTTTATTTCAGTTATTTTCATAGTATTTTAAGCTACGGAATTCTCCTTTGGGGTAATTCCGTGGATTTAAACACAATATTCATTTTACAAAAGCGGGCTGTGAGAGCTATTTATAATTTGGGCCCAAGAGTTTCCCTTCGAGAAAAGTTTAAAGAAATAGACATTCTAACCGTAGTGTCACAATACATCTTCGAGAACCTGATGTATGTAAGGAAAAATATCTCTAAATTTTCAAAAGTTTGTGACAGGCATAATATAAACACAAGACATAAAAACAATCTTGTAGCTTGTGATAGTAGACTCCATAAAATTAGTAATTCTTTCCGGGGCAACTGTATACGCTTTTTCAACAAGCTCCCTAATGAAATTAGAGATTTACCTGTAAATAAATTTAAAAATGTAATTAAGACTAAACTGTGCCAAAAAGGCTATTATAAAATCCAAGAATATTTAGATGATAAACAAGCTTGGAAATGAGCTGTTCGCTCAACTATGCTACTCAAGCAAACTATTGTATTTAGACTAAGTAGACTAAGCAAATGTTTGTAAATAGACCAAAAAAAAAATGCCCGCTGAGTTTCTTGCCGGAGTCTTCTCAGGTCGGGGCCGCGTTTCGAACCGGTGGTCCATTTGCTAAACCAGTCTAGATTTTTTTTTTAAACTTGACGTTTTGTATGTACCGTTTTAATGGTCTATACAGAATAAATGATTTTTGACTTTGACTTTTGACTTTGGCTAATGCTTGTTGGCCGATACACCTTGCTGATTAACGGACATGGCTTTGGGGTATGCTAATCTCTTGAGGTTGAGGACTCAGACGGTATACGTTCCTTTTCCCAGCACAAGATGAGGACATCGTGTTTAACTAACACACCCGAGAGGGCCGTTTCAAAACCGGAGCTGGCCCAGAATTAACCGGGGTGCGAGGGATATGCCTTAAGCCGGGGTCCCACGGCCGGGTGAAAGTACAGGCCGCACCAGGTCGCGCCAGGCCACGCCGCGCCACGCCGTGGGAACTGATTGGCGCGTGGCGCGAATGGCATCACAGGCCTCGTGCTTACATTTGCTCTTTGACACGCCGCGCCGTTCAAGTTACCGACTCACAATGGATCGGAGGCGCCGCAACAGGCCGCGACAGGCTGTGACAGGCGCGACGCGCGACGGTTCCCTCGGCACGTTGGCCTGTCATGGCGCGGCGCGGCCTTTCATTAAAACAGGCCCTGGGACCCAAGCTTAAAGTAATCTCACACCCCGATCTGAAGTCCCAAGATGGCGTGCGTTTTTAGTAGGTCCGAGTCCGACATAACCGGCCTGAGGGAATTTCCGCGCGAAAAAATTGGGTTTTTAAGCGGTAGAAAAAGTACTGTAATATGGCGGATGCTAGAAAAACTTGCCGTGACCTGAGCTCGTAATGTGACGTGCTATTATCTCTTTCGGTAAGTCTTTTCAAGAAAATTCATGTTCAAACTTAAACTTTGCCCGATTTTATCTTTAGAGAAGACAGACGCGGGCTGGAAAAGTTCGTAACTTTCGAATTCATAAAGTTCACCTAATAAATGTGAACGTTAGTGAATTCGTTACTCTCAATTCACAACACGGCATCATTTTAGAAGCAAGTTAATGCTTCGCTTGGAGTCATGGGCAATTCACATAGCTTTCAGTGTTTCAGTCGCACCCGGTGTGGCGAGTTAAGATTTATGGTTATGTTCTTGTCTCGTTAAGCTCGGCAGTATTTTAGCTTGATGACGAAACAATTCGTTATAGGTATTTAATTTTCATGTTCTCAAAACAGTTTGTTAGGTAGGAAATAAATTGTTGGAGCAACCTACGTCCTAACTGATACTAAGCGATTGCCATGACCTATGAATACTATTGCTGCTATCAATCAGTAAGTGACACCTTTAGGGTCCTACTAGAAGTTGCCATCCGTTATCACTCACTATTTTCATGATCTATTCCAAAAATAACCCTTAAAGCAATTGTTCCTTTTAACAAATATATTTTTATCGGTAATATTGCCGAGTGCGAGACGATATTCTTAGCAATCCATGGATTCCCCGTGCGGGTGCCGGGTCCATCGCGTTGCTGAGTTGGGAA
This sequence comes from Eilema caniola, assembly GCA_949126895.1. Taxonomy (NCBI): domain Eukaryota; kingdom Metazoa; phylum Arthropoda; class Insecta; order Lepidoptera; family Erebidae; genus Eilema; species Eilema caniola. Next base: position 18,052,278 of record OX421476.1, on the reverse strand, counting down.
CTCGGAACAGTGCCTGGGACTTGCGACCCAAGTGTAGGTTTAGAAGGGGCCCCTTTTGTTGATGTACATCAACACTCACCTTCACTACCCAAGTTCCCCTCCCTGCCTAACCAAATTTGATACGAACCTACTAGTGCCGCTTTAGACATTCGTCCTAGTAATGAGCTTATTGTAGCTCTCGATAGGCCTAGATCTTTAAGTAGGTTATAGAGAGATTTAGCTGGTATACCTCTAGCTCCCACTTCTACTGCATACAAATTAACCACGTAACCGTTTTTGATTAATTCGTTTGTGAGATCATAGTATTTATTTTTCTTAAGTGTGTGGTCCTTCGGTATATTTGTTTCCCACGGTACAGTAAGTTCCACAAGGACCACATATTTTGTCGTTTTCGAGTATAGAAATATGTCCGGTCTAGATGACGAAACCCCAACATCCTCCGGAATTTTATAGTGCTTTTCATACGTGTCGATTAGGAGAGTCCAATCTGGGGCAGTATCTAAGATTGAATAAGGTTTGTTCCTGGATTTTATGGATGAACCTTCAGACACAAAGTTGATATGACGTCTGTTAGTAGTCAATCCTTTTTGGGCTCTAGCTACTGCCAGACTCATTGCTTCGCGTATGATGAAAAGCACCTTATCGTGGCGGCGTGAGTATTGGCCTCTATCGAGAAGCACCCTACATCCTACTAATATGTGCCTAGCCGTCCCTATTGCCTCACCACACGTATAACATTGTTTTTCTGTGGCCTTCCCCCACCTTACCAGATTACTCTGGTCTGGAAGGGTCATCTGAAAGGCGTTAAGATAGAATTTTAACAGGGCCGGCGACCACTCATAGATCAAGGTGCGCCACTTTAAAGCCATCGGTATGCAGAACTCTCCCATTGTCAACCATTCGTTTTGGATTTCCAAATTCATCGCGTGCACTCGATATTTATCATTTTCGTCTTGCTTCAGAAAGGACCTAAGTATATCCTGGTCCCTTTTTGGCTCTCGTACTCCCAACCCCACTTTGTTCGACTGGGCTCCTATCATAAATCGTTTATGGAATATAAGTCTAGATTCAAGCTCGGACGCGTTATTATCTTTCGGGAGTGCCCTGACTGTGTCATCTTGGGATTTACCTAAGATGTGGGCTTTGGTAACTCTAAGATGTTTATAGAGCTCCGATGGTTTCTTTAATTTCATCCCAAAATTATTCTGATCCCTAAATAAAGCAGAGGGATCAGCAGAGTGCGCTAGTCCAAGCCACGATTTTAGTGATTTTATGACAGTTGCATCTATTTTCGAGAGTAAGGTTTTGCCGAAATCGTATACCAGAAAAGGCCAAGTCAGACGTGATGTCAGGTAGTTGTCATATATCCAAGCTTTTTTGATATTATTCAGTGGTAGCTGATCTATCTTATTTAGGTCGTTTATAAACATATTGACAACTTCATCTAAGGATGGTGTGCGTCCTTGATGGTCTATCTTTCTCCCAAGAAATTTAAATGGGACCGATTCAGCGACTATGGAAACTGGTTTACCCCCTATGAAGAGTCCCGGGTCGTAGGAGGTAAATTTGGTGTCCCGTCTACCCAGACACAGACAGTGACACTTACTGGGCTTCGTTCTCAGTCCATTTGTCCACGAACAGAACTCATCGATTTCCTTTAATAGTTCCTGACATTGATTTGGATTACGCGTCAGTATTGCGAGGTCGTCAGCAAAAGCTAAGATGGACTCAGTGTATTTGTTATTTACTTTAAACCGATAACCCCATTTCTTTTCGTGACGTATTAATTTGGTGATTAAGATATTAATTACTATGTTAAATGCTATTGGTGACAGGCAGCATCCCTGAAACAGCCCAACATTATACCGTAGTGGTTCTGTGTGGTCTTTTTGGAAGCTTATAGCAAATTTTAGTTGTGAGTAATACGACGCGATTATCTCTATTACCACGGGTGGAAAGTTATACCATTGCAACGCGTATATCATAAGGTTATGTGGAATTGAGTGTGTGAATTGATAAAAGCATTTATAATTTAGAAAAAACGGGAATGAACGCGATCATGGTATAGAAACTTACATACCTTTGATTGCCTGACGTTTCGACCAGGTTACACCGGCCGTGGTCACGGTAATCGGTCACGGCCGGTGTAACCTGGTCGAAACGTCAGGCGATCAAAGGTATGTAAGTACCTATACCATGATCGCGTTCATTCCCGTTTTCTAAATTATATATCATGGAACACGAGAGTTTAAAAGTTAATAAAAGAATTTGTTGCATTTCAATCACTTGCATTCACTCAGAAGAAACTCTTTAAGAGCAACACTAGTACTGAAAGGCAATTAAATGGATCAATCTTTGTATATTGCCGCTCAACTAAAGGCAAGTGTAAGCTAGTAAAGCTCTAAAAACAACAATCTACAGGCCACGACCAGCTGCATCGATCATACATAACCGTGAATCAGTTGTGAACGGAAGCGGCGGCGTATGCGCACTGCGCTCGTCTAAAATTAACACGTCACGTGAAAAACCGCGCCAACCAATGTAAACTGTTTACGTTAGGGTTGTACTTAGCGACAGGAAATGGTTTGATACTTCGCAGTTTGTGCTCATTAGAATGTTACTTTTTAGAAGCTTTGATTATGGGTCTTATGGGTCAATTCTTAGAAGTGAATTTTTGAAACAGTTTTATTAAAAGATTGTGCTAACATTTGTTTTGTTTGCGTGTAATTGTATGGTTAACTCTTTCTTAGTAATGTCATCTATACTATTTATAATTGTTGAATAGTCGTATTTGTACATTGGAGATATTAAAAATCTTAGTGTACTGGACGGGCCTCACGTGGACGAGCGAACCCGGTTATAGAACACGAGTCCGTTGATCGGCTGTCGCCCATATGTACATGGGGTGGTTCAGTTTACACACTTTCCTGCCCTGAGGATAAGGTGGACTGTAACTATCGTATGCGAGAACAGGAAAGCGAAGGTTTCCCCGTGCGTCTCTGACGATAGCTGAACCAGCCAGGAAGGCCAGGTTCCGAATTAGTTCTGAAGGGATACCCAGTAAATAAAACAATTCTATTCGGTTAGAACAAAATCGTCCTGAACTAGTGACCCACTTCAGGTGCAAATCTGAGCAGAGCTCTAAGATATTGCTGGCGACTCGGCGGAGAGTATCGCACTGATGGTTTTGTCGCCTGTGCTTTTATATTAAAGGGTTTTACCCTGATGTGGGCCTCTAGTTTCGGTCGGAATATTGTCTTTATTGCACAATAATTTTCATTATCGATAACATCAAATAATTACAAATTTTCATACAATTTTTAACAATTCTGTGACGTCTATTATTTATAAAGCTGTGCAACATAATCATCTACTTGTTTATTAACAATTAAATTACAATATTACCTATTTACTGTAAAATTAACAAATAAATGCAGAGATTACAATGGTTGGCGTCTAAGTTTGGGGTTTAATTGCTATTTATTTAATTCTTATAAAACTATGGTTTACAAAAAATGTTGTTGAATGTAAGGTACGGTTTTCTATTTCAATTACATATATTTTTAAACACGTTTAATTAACATTTATCATCTAAATTAACAAACATAAACGATATCAATAACAATGGTTTTAGAATCTTAAAATCTAAAAAGTTCCATCTCTAATTGTAGAGGGCGCGACTGGTCCATACAGTGGCCAATCAGAAGCCGTTTTGCACTATTCTAACACGATTCACACTGTTTAATCAACTATACGGAAAAAACACTGTTTATTTTGATTGTTTTGTAAATAATAATCAACTAGACACAATTACAATTGTACCGTTCGTCTGTCACAAGTACTGTCTGTCGCGAACACTTAGAGTATGTTATATTAACGATACTGAAGACGAAAATATATTTTTTTACATCTTATTCTAAATACAATACCTTCCGAAGATTAAAATGATTGGGTTTTTTTTCATATGCAAGTAACGCTACTGTCCATGATATCAAATCTACACCTTACAAACATACTACATACAATATACAATACACACTAGTTGCTGGTTTTATACTCTGTAGTTTTCCTGAAAACCGAAATATTATTTATTTATTTAATTTTTGAGGCATGGAAGACTTACAGCTATTTACACAGGTATAAATAATAAGTTTAACATCGGTCAGCCAATTATAAGTCCTCGGCCTAATTGTAATATTATTGGTCTAAATACAGCTATTATACACTACCAATTCATAATATAGTCTGATCACCTGAACACTGCGCCGCTGATACCTAAAAGGACAAACGTATATTAGTGAAAAATTCCATGGATATGTGGTGCAATAAAAAGAGGAAATACTGAATAGTTTATTTTCTTAGGTATTCTATAATTACCACTGATAACATGCGTAAAGATGATGCTAGCAAATACAGGTGTACAAGGAATGCGGATACGCGTTAGTGCCGAGAATTTTATTGTGAGACTATTAATATTCCCCATCAGTGGTGATGGTAATTTAATGTAACCGTTGACGGGTTAGTTCCGATGAAGGGTGAAGCTTGTGCCTGTGACGCATATTGATCACGGTTTCTATACATGCTGTGGGAATTGTTATGACATCTACTCGTAATAGTCTTATATAAGGTAATTAGAAAAAATTAGAAACTTATGTCCGGTAAGAATTTTTAACGGTATTCAAATACCTCTTCAGGTCGCAAAATGTTTTTGAGTTATTATGTGGGCCAGTTTTCAGTTGTTGATTGGAGTTGACTACAAAATCGGCAGTAGCCGTTCGTGATATCAGGCCTGGTTCAATTGTCACAGAAAGCAGAAAATAAATCTGAAATGAAAGAAACAACGCAAGGCTGCTATTTAAGTAGGGGCGAGTTCGACCATTTTTGTACTGCGAAAATCATGCCTATATCACAGTTTGACTGTGGCTATGCCTCTGAAACAGCTGACCAAATTTGGATACATGATACATCTCAGGTAGAGAGAGAGAGTTATTAAAGCATGAGGATAAATATAAAAGGATCAGATTTGAACGATATCAAGATCTTCTTCCTCTTGATATTATTGTTGAACCAGCATTGATTCATTTTCCTGTTGATTTCTAAGAAAATTTATTACTTAAATGTACTTCTTTCCTTACAAGTTATAACATACAATATCATACAAATAAACCTATTGTCACTTTATGTACAAACGGATTTTGCAAATATACTTAACCTCTTGAGCAGGCAAGTTACAGAGATGTTCTGAGAATTAAAGATTTATTATTTACCTTATAATACAAATAGGAATACAGCAACAATATTTACGTTTGGATAAGATTTAGGTAAAGCTAAGGTCAGAGAACGGAAGAACACAAAGACGTAACACTTCTTCATTGCATCATCATCATCGTCTCAGCATTGTTTGAGGTTGCAACCGAGGCTTTTACCCTCGAGCCCGGGATCCGATTATTCCTTCTCTTCTTTTCTGTATCCCTGAATAAAAAATCTGCGCTAAAGCCACCAATCAAGACACTTCTCTTCAAATCTTGAGTTTCCGGAGTCTTGCTGGCTTCCACCGAAGCCCTCACGTCAACTGTCAGGAACTATCCTGCTTCTCAGTTTTTTCCTATCTTCTCAATTTAATATTAATTTTTTATTCGTAAGATTTATTTTTTAATCGTTGACACATGATGTCCAGGCATCTACTAGTAATATCCGCCACGGAGGGCGGATATCACAGTACCGTCGCGCGGTTCGCGATAACCAACAGAAATAGTGCTAATTTTTCTGCTAGTTTGGTTAGCGACAAATTTCATTTCGATATATGACTTTTAAGTGCGATTTTGAATATCCCGTCGCATATTTAAGCTTAAATGGTAGTGTAACAAAAAACACCATTGTGCAAACATAGGTGAATTTAAAAATTATGCAAAGTAAACGAGTATTGTTGTATTTCTCCTCAATAATATTCATTTATATTTTGTTTTATATATGTTAAACATGCTCTAATTTAGTAACTGATACAAAAAAGGTATGTATTATTGACAAGTTGAAATGAAACTGGTGAAGGGACAGGCCAGGGAAGGGACATTTGTTTGCAGTTTGTAAGCAGTTTTAGAAAAAAGTGCTGTGATAAGGCAATAAATTGTTAAGTTTTTTAATAAAGTATATTAAAATGATGTGATTCATTACCAAAAAATGGCAATATATAGAATAACAGACCTATTTTAACCTGATGGCCGTACAAGTTACCTCTTATCGTAGATACACCATGATATCGTATTGACGCGAGGATTTACTGTTTAATCCTTATAAGCTAGTGTTGTGTTTGCGTATCACGTACTATTCCCATCAATGTTTGGTAATAGATGTGATACCTACCCCTTACTGTAGACTTTTGTTTAGGATTAAGTATTATTAATTGATCTTTGAGTTGTTCACGATATGCATAGAATAAAGTTCAATATTTTGCCGTTTAATTTCTTTTTTTTTATACCACTGAGGTGGCAGTCAAGCACACGGTCCACCAGATGGAAAGTGTTTACAGTGGCCTATGTACGTGTGCAACACCACTCGTGCTGCCGACGCTGTAAACACAGTGTTTTTGTGACGTCAGTGTAGAAGACAAAGCAGGAATAGCCTTTTGTCTTCCCACTGACAGCACAAAACCCTTCAGTGAGCTCTGGCTACCCTGCTCATTGCCGGGAACACAACACGAGGTTATTATGGCCGCGGAATTCTGTAGGGTGGAGGTACTGCCCAGTCTGATTGCTCAGTTGGACGGAAATACCGTCGTGTTCTACCTTCTAGCCATTTGCCATGAATGTCGTTCTCCACCTTAGCCACACATAGTCCACTGCTGAACATAGGCCTCTATGGATTTCGCTGCTTTTAATGGGTCGTTCTGGAAGTCTATAGCAGAGACCTAACCTGAAAGTAATAGTAGGGATTATAGCTAACTATTACAAGTCCTCAAGATATTCTAATTCTCATAATCCTCACTATATCCATTAACGTCTCTTGACGTTTTATTTCAATAACTAGCCATAATCACAGTTAGATACAGTGAACTGTGTCAAGCTCAAACCTTTAATATCGGATCCAATTATTGAGTAATAATTATGGCTATTATGTGTTTACAATCGGCTTAACTGCTTTGTTTTCGTTGATTAATAATAAGCCTATTAACAACGCATTATCTTGGACTACTTTTTATTAATAGGTGATGCTGCAAGGACCTAAATTTTTATATAAACCTAGGGGTATAATGCTATATTGTTATTAAATTATATTAGGGTTACGCAAGTCTTTTATGTTACATACATATGTACATATACTCACGTCTGTAAATCGCCGAAGGGGTAGGCAGAGTTATATGAACACTCATGTTTCACGTACTATGATTATCGGTCCTATCCCACATAAAAGGGGGCGAGCCTATTGCCTTTTGGAGGGCAATTTGTCTTGCGCTGTATGTCTAATGTCGGATGGAGGACAGCCCTATACTTTCCCTATCTTTATATTTGTGCTTGAGGTATCTCAAGGTCCATTCTCATAGTAAAAAGTTAAATGTTTAGTCTCAAACTATCACAAATCTAAACATGATGTCAATGAAAAAATTGCAAAATTCTGCTACGATATTCTCGTAGCAGAATTTTGCCATTTTTGTCATTTGGGAAATTTAACTTAGATGAAGACTGAATTTATACAAACATCTTTTTATTACGAGAATGGGGATGCCGACGCTAAACTAATTGTAGGTGGCAGCAGCATATGACCAAACGACAATAACCGTCAATTCTGTGACAGTAACAATATCACAGCTGTCACATTTGAAGAGACAACCAATGAAATCTACGCAGATGACAGCTAACATTGGCCATTACGAGGCGCCCACTGTAGGGATAAAAGCACAGTCGGCATCCCCATTGGGCTTCTGTTACAATACAGACCGAACGTGGAGGACGACTCAACTCGTGACTTGTCTTATTCCAAGCATTTACTGTGTCAGTAACGTAGTATTTCGTAATCCTAAATTACCAGCACCCTGATAAGCAACCTTTTCGAATATCACTAATTAGTTACAGCAATTCCATACGTGTGCTATCACCGGACATTCTTTTAGGACATAAAACGTGCTTCATTAACGTTGTTAACATATCACCTGTGGGTCAGTGCTGATGTCAGCTTGCTTCCCGTATGTCTTCCAATGGTTTAGTGACCATGGCACCAAACCAATGCATCAACAGTAAGGGTTAGACGGTCAATAAATATCACGATACGATCACGAACAGCAGACTTCGACGTGTGATAGTGATACTATAAGTTATCATAGTACCTTACAAGGTATTCTTATTAACAAGAACATTACTTCTTAAGGTTTGATACCTTGAATCACTTATAAGGTATCGGATTGTCGCAGTACTCGTAGTTTATTTATTCAGTAATACATTGATCACTGATCGACTGTTTTGGAACTGTAGATTTTTTTGTTGTAATAAGTTTATTTCTATGGGGTGGATAAGTTAATGCCATAACGCAACGAGTGGTAGAATTATTGACATTGTGAATATAAATTAACTGCTGGACCATTGTTTAACCATCGCTCCTAAGAAGGAGCGATGGTTAAACAATGGTCCAGCAGTTAATTTATATTTGATAGTTAACTAATTTCAAATTGAATGCATTAGCGAAAGAAACCATAATATGGTTCAGGTTACGACCTGACCTAACCTTACGAGGTTAAACACATCTAGTTTAAATAGCTCATAATGCCATTCATTCAAAAAATTGTTGAGCTCTGTACGAAATAAATATGAGATACTAGCTTTTGGCCGTGGCTCCGCTCGCGTAGATGTCGATTACCAAACATTACCAAACATAGCCTATGTCCTTTCTCAAAGTCTAATCTACCCCTACACCAAACTTCATCAAAATCAGTTCAATGGTTTAGGCGTGAAAGCGTAACATACAGACAGACAGACATACAGACAGAGTTACTTTCGTATTTATATTATTTATATGGATAACGGGAACATATGACACAACTTCAAAACTTGCTTAACTTTTAATGGAAGAATTCCGCTACTCTCTAAGACCCGTAATTCCAGTACGACATTCAGTCCTAAATCTCAATTTATAACTATATCCGAGGACATATTGTATTCTAGATGACAGTTCTAATGTCGTTGTGAGAGTCGATTCACAACTGAGTGCTGTTTTTGTTTTTTGGGGACACATCTGAAATAATGTTTCGTCGACTGATTAGGCACCTTAACCCTTTCCAAAAGTTATGCAGCTAAAACTGCTGTTATAATAGCTCAGTATTACTCACAGAGTTCCAACAAATTTAAATATCAACATCTCTGGAACGGGCGATAGAGAAAATATCTATTAATAGCCGCAAACTAGTTAATCTCGAGTGAACCCAAACTAGGTAGGTAGGTAACGCTGCTGGCGATGTATCGCTGAGTACAACGTGAGCTTTGACGTCATCGATCAACATCCATCTCCCAGCAGTCTAATTATGTTAATGCTGGTCTTTTTATACTGTTATTGAACTACCGCCTGCTTATTTCCGAACAATATTTTGACTAGGATTTAGTCTCGCCTTCCTTTAAATCAATGTATATTTTGTCAAGCAAATTTTGCTAATGTCTAAAGGCAATAATTACAGCCACCCTTTTTAGAGCAAAAAAATTACTATTACACTAATCCCTTAGTTTGCATCGTATTTTCATCTATTGACGTGAATAATAAAGGAACTCGTAAGATTATCTACTCTGCCTTACCCCTAGCACGAATAACTATCGTAATCGTATCGTAAACGTATTGAAAGAACGGAGCATTGCGATTGGCATTCTCTCAATAAGTTTACCATACGATTACAATAGTCGTTCGTGCTTCTGTTTAACTATTCAACCAATCCTATAGTTTATTATTTGTGGACAATGACCTACTTACAATTAGAAGAGCAGTACTAAGCAGTAAGGATTATCAGGTACTTAGTGTAAAAATTATAATATTTGTAGTAGTAAATAGTGTAGTATTGTAATTAATATTTCTTTGTGTAAAAAGGTTTCAAGATGTAGTTGTGTAGAGATAATGGTCAGATGTGTATTGACCGCCTTATTTCGTTAGCTATGCCTTGCGGTCCCATTTAAAAGAAACCTTATGGTGTCAACAGGACTGTTTTCATGGGTCGCATCTTTTTGGTCGCTATAAATGACACCTTCACGGTAAGATATTATGGGATGGCCACTGGATATTTATTTCACCTGGTACCACAAAGGCAATTTTTTCATCCCTCTATTATTCGCGGATATTGCTGAGATGAACCTAAACAAGCGGATCTACCGAAACCGTAATAGATTATAAAGTCGTTAAACCATAGTCTAAGACTAAAATCAAACAATGTTTATTCGTTTCGTGAACATAATTGACGCATAATGCCAGGACGGTTCAAAAGTGTTACGTTAGAGGTTTCTATTGTAGTATATCGTGTAACAAAGTAATTATCAATTGCTGCACTTGGTATGCCACTGAGTTTGCATGTTATATTGCAATTATGGTGTTTGTGGGATCTCTATTTTGGTTTCGTTCGTTCATGTTGCGTCTATTATGAACTGATTTCTCTTATCAGCATGTCTATTTCGGTCAATTTTTTTTTGTTTCAAGTCATCTTTAACGGTGGCCACCCATCAAAGGAGCATTTGCTGTGCACACCGTAAATTGCCAAGAAAAATGCTTCTTGAGAGAGATATCAAGAAAGCATTTGTTGGGTAAATATAGGGCAGTAAAGCAACACTTACTGTGTGCCCAAAATACTGCTTTGTTATGTGCCTCCTTTAACTAGATAGATAATTAAATTAGATTTTACAAATTTATAAAAAAACTATCAGACACCCACAACGAATTACATTCAGTGTATTAAAATAGTGCTTTTTGTATACCTCTGATATGGCAGACAAGGACGCGGTCCACCTGATGGAAAGTGGTTACCGTGGCCTATGGACGGGTGCAATACCAGGGGAGTCACACTCGTATTGCCGACCTTGTTAACACAGAGAGTTCCTGTGCTGTCAGTGTAGAAGACAAAGCAGGAATATTCTTTGGTCTTCCCACTGACGGCACAAAAACTCTCTAGTGAGCTTCGGCTACCCTACTCACCGCGGGAAACACAACACGAGGTTATTATGGCCGCGGTATTCTGTAGGGCGGAGGTACTTCCCCAGTCGGACTGCTCAGTTGGACGGAAATATTGTCGTGTCCTACCTCCGCCTCCTCTATTCTGTTTTTTGCTGCTTCTGCTAACTTGCGTAATTCACAGTTTCTTCTAATTTATTTGAAAAAAATAAACAATATTCCTTGTTAAAATTCCTCATCTGCGTTTACAGTAATGAGTATGAATTTTAATATATCTTGGAGATACGAAAGGAGCGTGATTACCGTGGAGCTGTTCACGGTAGAGTGAGTGCAAATCATTTCACTAGCGCGTTCGATTTCACTGCACTCTCGCGCTGCGTGCGCGCAGGTAGCGAAATGCACATAAAAACTATTGTTACTCTCAATTTAATGTGTGTGAAATCAGATGTCAGTGTTTTGTTCATTTTTTTTGCTACTTCATTTCGTATTAAATGTCCAGTATAATTTAAAGTGGCTCGAGATTGGAAACGAAGCATTAAGTAGTCGCTTTCTTTTTTTAGATTCGATTAGCAGTAATCGATTTTTGTTACCAGTACAATTGCTTAAAGGCATTTGAGTGTTTTATTCTAGATACCTCGTTAAAGTTTTGAATGCCATTATTGAAATAGAATATGCTAACGATAGTTTAGTGCTGAAAGTTTCACAATGATATCATTAGTATAGTTAAATTGGCACCAATATATTTATTTGTTTGAAATTAAGGCTCTGTGGCATTATGCTACGGAGTGCCCGTTTCCAAATTCTAGTTCTTACTGAGACACTCATTATTTATACTCATCATTTTGGCTTGTCTTTTACTGTTTTTATGAGAGCGACTGCCGTTTGACCTCACAACCCCGAGATGAAAACCTGCGCCAGAGCTTATTCTGTCTATAAGCATGTTATTGAACTGCAGGTTAGGACGGCTTTGCTCCAAATGTCTTGTTGATGACCCAAAAACACTCATTAGCAAAAATTAACAATAATTTAGCACAAAATCATCACAGAAAACCAATTCTGAAGCAAAATTACACCCATTCATCACGACTCAATAGAAGTTAATGTGTGTCTTTAGTTAGTAAAGTCCGCTTTGTTCACACGGCTAGTTACATAAGTGACTGAACTTGACTTTACTTGACAGTTTTGGAGGTCAAAATCAAGCATGAAGTCGTGGTTATATCAGACGGAGAGTAAAATTATGTTAGAATACTTATTTATTTGAGTAGGTTACGTAGTTTTATATTTTCTTTGATTTATAAATATGTTGAGATGACGAATGAAAGAAGATTCGTGAAATAGATTTATAAGACGAGGATGCATCACTTATAGACAAGTGTAGAATAAAATGATGGATGTGTGGGATTGACACGTATTTTGACGCTTATGATGTTTATGATAGTCTCCAACATTATTATGTCCTTCATTATTCTATTCGACAATACGCCGGGTCAACGAATTGCCTCTTGTCTTGGGGGTAGTAACTGTTTATTCAAGCGTGAGCTGCGTGCCACAGTGGGAGAAAGTCGTGACTGTAACTATGTATGTATGCAATCATAATCATCATCATCCCTCTCTCGAAGCTCTCACCTTGACTCCAATTCCCCCATTCCAGTTTTTTCTCCTCCACTTCCCTCTTCCTGCGGGCCTAGCATGGGCGTGGGACAAATATCTCTCTCCACCGCTTATGTCAAATAGAGAGGGGACAAAGGTGTTTCTCCCCGGTAGCTAGCATGGCGTCAAAGGAGATAGCCTGGAGTGGGTAGTCTATAGGTACTAATATTTTTTTCTTAATGGAAGTTAGTTGTTAGTGACATACTGGTGTTGCAACATGTAACCGGTTGAAGGCACTGATAACCGATTTACCACCAGGTGGCCCGTGGCTTGTTTACTGAATAGATAAGATAAGTACTCTTTATTGTAACCTCATAAATGATAAGTCATTGCTGAAACATTTCTTCACACTTTGTTTACAATGGGTGGTATAAACATCAACAATGAAATTCAATCGTATACCAATAATAATTGGTTTGTTTTCATCACCTGCTTTGACGTCAGTAACGTAACGCTAACCTAAATGTAGGTACGTTAACATGGATTGTTCCGCCTTCATACCACGAGAACTCATCGCATTTTTACCAAATGCGTATTCCTTACTCGCATATATTCATTCTTCATTACCTATGCAAAATTTACAAAAAAGTGCGGATTAACATTAGAAAACACGATTCATATCCCCAATCTGTAGTAAAACTATTTTCGAGAAAAGTTTGTACAAACTGAATGTTTTCTGAACTGGTCAGGTTTGTAGTTCGCTAATAGAACTTGTGAACTTCGATCAGTTCTAAAACTTTTATTTGAGTACAGATTGGACTAGTACCTACTGCTTCCACAGATTAGGTACTGCGAACTGTTCGTTCTATAGTTCTATATCAATTTTTAGACCGGCACATAGTGACAGACTGGATTTAAGTTGAGTGGCTAAATATAGATGCTACTAATTAAATGAAATATTTTCAATTTTAAATAGGTAGTTAGCATCATATCGATATTGTCTAGCAAAGTACTCAAAATCTTCATCTTAATATTCCTAAGTTTTGCTGTATTTTGCTTTTTACTAGGTTTGTTTAAGTGGATGACTGGGTCCCAGGCTGGTGGTACTCTCCAATCAACTTCTCTTATATAATTAAAGTTTGGTTGTTTTTTATTTCAATAGCCTCGCGGATCATTCTTAGTAATATCTTTACTCTTTAACGAGTAGGTGCCTGTGGTTTATCAAACCTCAAGCAATGGTTGGTACCTTACTTCTACATTTATCTTTAACAGTTTATTAAACTTGTAATTAAACTTTACTCATTTAGCAAATTGTTGCGTTACGTTGACCTTGAGCTTCAGGATTGAATAGTTTGTAAACAGCGGGTTCTGAGAAGTTCTAACATTATGAGTTTCCTTATACGAATGTAGACTTCGCTTAGGTTTAGGATTTTTGTAGGTGAGGAGTGTGAGGACATTCAAACATACTAAAAAACAACCGGGATTGTTTTAGGCAACTGCCGTGGTACCCAGACTCATTATTTAAAATGCGGGCGGCGCCTGTTTTGTGCAAACAATATTGAGCTTTTTTTTTTGCCTGTGTGGTGTGGGTTGTTGGCCGATTGGCCTCTACAACCTTACGCGAGCAGTGTGGCGAGCGCATAGGGCTCTCAGCCAAAGTTGATTTTAAGCAGCAGGCTCAAGGGTCCTCGAGAGGGGCGGCCTCGGCTTGGTCTGCTGCTGAATTAATGCTGGGGCGACCTAGGCCCGCCCACATTTATGAACAAGGCGCGGCGCGTGTTCCGCCCTCGTCGGCGAAGGCGCAACCGCGGTTGATTTGGCCTAGCTTCGCGAGCTGTGTAGGCTCTTCGTTGAGCAAGTGTTGTTTCATCGTCAGGCTCTCCGAGAGTGTGTCTAGGTCTCCGTGTGCGTGAAATTAAGCTCGGTGTGTAGTCTGCAGCCTCAACCACTAGAGGGTTGGGGTGAGTCGGGGCAGAGTCAAAATAGCTAAGGGAGCACTGCTTTATGTACTACTTGATGGTCGGCAGTTCTAGGTCGGTATGGAGCTCGACATTACGCATAAACCACGGTGCTCCCGTCGCTTGGCGCATGAATCTGTTTTGTAGTGTCTGAAGTTTATGGATCATTTCATGCAAAATATATATACGGTTTGCGTGCAAGGGATGCGGTAATAATTGCGCCTGCGAAATAGGGTCCCCGTTTCGATACCCGAATTAGACAAAGTGTTAGGGCTATATTTATAAGGAAGTTCCGGAGAACATAGCAAGAATTTTAAGAAAGTATTGGTGCTATCAATCGGTAACTATAAGTTTTGAGTACCGTCTCCTCGCCTGTTCCATATTATTTAAATCGCGTTCACGCCTCATCCGCACGGTCCGCACCCCTTTTTTTTTTACGTGCGGGAAATCCCCACGGATACCCACCCCTCCGGAGCCGGAGGGAGAGGTTATGTCGGTCTCGAACCGACTAAACTGCACGCCGTCTCTGGGTCGTAGTGCTAGGCCGAAGGTGAGGTTGTCATGCGACATATCCCTCGAACCCCGGCTGACCCAGGGCCATCCCTCTCGGTCTGGCCCTTCTCGGGAGGAGAGGACCACGCGGTCCCCGACCCAACCCCGGTGTATCGTCCTACGATGCGCGAACCTCATCCGCACCCTATTCGCGCCGTATAAAGTCTGCATGATTCACACCCTCACACCTAAGAAAGCGAAAGTTTGTCGTCACAACGATTCGATCATATCAATGTCATAATATTCCGCTAGCTAAACTGATAAAGGTATCAAAGGCGACACGTTGAGTAGGTATAACCTTAGCCTACATAATTACTCTACCTAACAATCTTCACGACTTTCAACATAAAGACTATAAATACTCATATGAAATAAATCACTTGAAGGCTGCCCACATTTTATTTTACACTAGCAATTTTAGTACAGTTGACAAAATCGATAGTATCCCACCTTTAAAATATATAAAGTTGTATGTAAAGGTGGGATACTATCGGTTTTGTCGAGTGTACATAGGTGCACCTTCAAACCGTAACTTTTGATTAATGGACGAGGCAGTTTGGGGCCTTCAAAACTAAGATAAGCCACAGCAGGAGCTGGAAGCGTAATAGAGCGGACCCTAGGTTCTAAAGTACAAGCTTTGGCTGCAACCAGGATTGACAGTAAGTAACACCATTTATAAAGTCCAAATCCAAGTACCTAGTCTCGAAGAGAAAGAATAACATCACATCGGTAAAAACGTTTAGTAAGAGAAGAGTCAGGACCACACACAGACACACACACCGATATTTGAAATATAAATATAATTTGCAGTGAATTCTAAAGTACCGACAGTTATAACACTCATAATTTTCAATGCCACATTTACACCTTGATACGAGAATATTATCATCCAGCATATAACGACCGTGTGACGTCACTTCCACAGTAAATTGCAATGCCCGTACACATTTTATAACATATAATATATCACGCCTGCTGCCGGGTCGGGGTAAGTAGAAATAAAAACGAGATCCCTTCGTACTTTTCTCGCTTCCTCCACACTGATGAATCTGTAAAGGCTTCTTCATTTAGTTATTCTGGCCCTATTAGTGGCATAACAATATAATAGCGACAGCAACCGAAATGCATGTCATCATGAGTATTTTTATCCGTAATGGGGGTCACGCATTGCTTTCATTTGTTTATTATCATATCGCATTGTATATCATTTGTCAATTATAACTTTGTTGTCATCTAATTGACAAACGCATTCATCGAAATCGACGTTGTACATACGCTAGGGACACAGGGCACTATGCCAAAATTAAGAAATAACTAATAGCTTTTTAAATAACTTTTAGGCAGCCTGGCAATAGCGCGAGCTACAGGCATGAGTTATTTGTTATAATGATGGGTTTTTGCTTGAACACTATCTATCACACGTGCGTGATGCTAAGTGGTGCTGTAGGTTATGATGGAGCATACTTCTCTCACGACTTATGTTATGTAATTTATTGCTCTTATGTCAGTTTAGTTACACTGTGAATAAGATCAGTGTGAGTAAGATTTAGAAGCTTATGTTGTCTGAAACAGAATATAGGCTAGTTTTTACATACACACATAAATTATATTCACGACGGCAAAGGTGCATTAACACCTACATTTCGGCAACTATGATTTTCAGTTACACGTTTTAAACGGCGAGCCTATTGACGTGAAGCGAACACTTTGTCAAGGGCTCTATGTTTACTGTCGGATAAAGAAACGTCTTATCCAATAGTCTTCTTCAACGACACCAACGGGAAGAGGTAGGGTGGCTCTGTTCTACCTCACCGTGAACCAACACGGCTAGTTTTTATCCAAGAAATAGATTCTTACTAGCTGACCCGCCTCGGCCCCTCGACCCATAGCCATTATGTGTCACTCAATTGGTTTTCCTTCCCGGAACCTCTCCACTATCACTTGAACTTTATGATACTGTTTTAAAGTTCAAATGGACTTTTAAGAATTATTACGAATCATTTGTAGGAGAGTATAGAAAAGTGACGTTCTTAGACATTATCAGGCAATTTTTAAAAATAAATTCTCTACGTAAGCTGCAAGGAATATTCTAAAAAAAAGCGGAATCGGTTCAGCTGTTCTCGAGATTGTGCTTAGCAACATATTCAGCGATTCATTTTTATATTAAAGATGGATCATAGAAACGAGATCAGTATTTCACGCAGGTCGAGATGCAGCAGACAATGGCTAGTTAAGTTATTGAAAATTTGACAAGTGAAGAAACATTACAATATGCTATCATACCTACAGTTTTATTATGTGATTTTATAATTATTTGGTAGGTACTAATGTTGTGTTTTCTTGGGGTTTACCCAAAGTATTAGTCATAGGTCAACCGTCTGGGGCATGTTGGAAAACAGTTACTCGGTATTACGAGTGTGCCTCAATGACAGCTGCGGTTATTATGTACAATGTACACAAAAACTAATATATGTTCTCTAATATATGTTCTAACGTTTATGAAGATTTTGTGAATGTCTTAGCATATCTATGCTAACTTTTCTTGTAGTTTTAGATCACGTCTTGGATGTACACGTTTTCCGATATAAATCTAAATTTAAAATTAAAATTCTATGTTGAACATACATCTCTCCCAATGTCGGGAGGCTTCCGGCCTACTGTTCCACGCTGGCCAGACGGGTTGGTACAAGATTTTATTTCGAGTTCTCCTTCTCTCGCAGTAATATCCTTTGCGGAATTTTCCGCTAGTCGCCTCTTACGATACCCTTAGGATTGGGTAGTGATATTTGTATTCTTTCTCCGTCACCACTCGGATAAGTTCATAAAGATCTTGATAATTGATTACCACAAGTCAAATTGGACAGATCTCACATTTACACAAGCCTGGTGGGCAATGCAACAGGTAGAGCTGTAAGAATATACCTAGCGTATAAGAAATCACGTCATTCTTTTTTGCTTGCGCGATTGAGACTTGCGAACATAGGAGGGTCGGTTTCATAATACGCGATTAGCTCAACTCGTAATGAA
Source organism: Eilema caniola (assembly GCA_949126895.1). Taxonomy (NCBI): domain Eukaryota; kingdom Metazoa; phylum Arthropoda; class Insecta; order Lepidoptera; family Erebidae; genus Eilema; species Eilema caniola. The sequence continues at coordinate 18,034,027 of OX421476.1, read as the reverse complement.
GGACTAATAGTAAGTCAGTTAAGCAGATTGAATTGTCAAATTTATTGACAACGATAAATGTAATTATTGGTATTAAATTGTGAAGACGAAGACTAGTTTTTTTGCAATTACTACTTTATTTCAATGATCTTTAAAAATAAGTACCTAATATCCTTCTAATGGAAGTACAACAAGATAAGGCTGGCACCTTTTAAAGTTACAGCATTAGTGCAAGTAACTACAATCTTTACCCGATAAGGAAAGTGCACTTTGTAAATAGACGCTTAAGATAATGTATCATGGCAGCAATTTACAACTTTATGGTTCGGCTCATACGCTAACAACATACTAGCAAGTTTTTGTAGTAGTTAGTGGTAGTCACACTAAAAACAGCTTTGATGTAAAAGCTTCCGAAATTGTTTCACGAAATAGACCAATGGTTGCGATTTTCATCACCGTCGTCATCATCCTGCCCTTATCCCAGGTCGTTAGTAGTCGGTCAGCGCAACATGTGTGCTATTCCAATCATCTCTGATTGCAGTCATTTCAACATCTCCTTTTAGGTAGCTATTCTTGTCACACTGCACATTTCCATCTCAGCATTCGTATCTCGACTACTGCAGCCGTTTTTCATCCGTCGCCTTTATGCCTTTACGATTTTAGCCATCGTATTTCGTAATATCACATTCGTTTTAACCTTTATCGAATGTCTCTTCATACAAACGAAACAAATCTAAACGATACGGGCATTGTTTTTCCCGATTGGTGTAGTTGTCCCGTTCCTCATAGGAGCGTCTTGTCGGAATGAAAAGTACTGTACCGAACCAGCGAAAGAAACGTTTTCAAATGATTTACTTACTTTATTTACCAAATTTTTAATTATACCTTGAAATAATTGTAAAATTTTGACGTTCATATGTGCTGTTTATGTGCCTAAACTGAATAAACGAAATCGATTCTTTGATTTTTTTTTGATCTAATTCTACTTCGCATAAAAGTGTTGATGTCATCAACACTTGATGAGTAAATTGAGACCACAACAAAAGGTGGGTCCGACTACTCCATCTCGTGTCCTTTAATTGATGTCAACGAATGCTCTTATAAAGTAAGACGCAGTACTATACTGTTTCTTAAATGTTCTTGATTCGCTGCTTCCTATGTAGGACGAGGTGACTCGTTATATGGTAAGATTGATAGCGCAACTAATGACGTTTTCTTGTTCATTTTACTACGAAACCCTTCGCATGAGATACGGTATGTTATTTCTTTTGTACCGGCCAGCGGGGAAGGGGACGTTTTTCACGAATTGAATTGCCAAATAAAATTGACATCTGATGGTAAATACAAAACATGTTTAATAGGGTGTATGTAGACACCACCAAGATTTTAGCGGCCAAACCTCATCTGTGAGCTGGTATGCCTGCTGACTGCCGGAGCAGGCTCTGGCACCAGCTTTCTTCTCAGAGTTGAGAGATCAGATAACCCATACTAAAAGGAAGAATAGGAGAATGGACCCTGGGCTCCAAAGTTAACATTTGGACGCTACTGAGAGTAATCCCTTGATAGTCATGATTTATTAAGTTAATTATACGTACTCGTATTTATTACCAATGCATTTATATATTGCTCGGTTAAGAGCAATGGATTTGGCTATTATTTTTGAACGTAACTATAGCTGTCGAAAATATACTTCTACCTGCTCCTTTGGGTATATACAGGCGATATGATATGAGCATAGTAAGTGCGAATCCTTCAAATCACTACGGGCAAAAATAACACATGAAATAACGAAACGCGGCGTCCATAATTTTCCTTCTACCTGATTAGTTATTACAGGATCGCGTTTCCGCAGTAAACCATTGAAGATAATAACAGAACAGTAGGGTACAGACAGGAAGTGTGCGTTCCCAATACTGCTACTACGTGAACTATTAGTCAAACATTCATTTTATTACACGTAGGCGTAGGTATTTCTTAGTTCTTAATAATTGGAGCCAAAGGTAGAGTGTGGTATTATAAGTTACATTAGGACTCCATCCACCTAATAGGGAGCCAAGCTATTTTCATCAATCAGCTAACTTTTTGACTATAATTTAGACGCAAGTCAAACAAGGAGGGCTAGGATTCGCTACTTGGACATAGGGGACATCGGCAGATGGAGAAGTCGTTGTCTGCGCTCCGTTCTTCATATGAAAGTTTATTAATATTAAACCTAGTCTACATTCCCCACAAGTCCGGCTCTTAACTCTGGCTTGAACTTAGTAAACTTATACACCACGGTTGTTCGGAGTGTGGTGTTCGTTCTATCACAAACATTGCTCTAACGGTTATCGGCTCGTCTAATATTACATCAGTGAATACCTACAAGTATTGAATCAACCGTTTACATTTTCGATTTTCATTATACACCGTGACAAATAGAGGTTGTTTCGCATTTCACACTTTTACTCGTCGTTTTTACAGTTATTGTCCGCAGATTGTTTAGATTGACGAATGTATAATAAAGTTACACCACTTATATATTGCATGATTCACTTCAAAAGTGAAATTCTTTAACATTGCGGTTGATTGATTCACGAACATTCAACAGGATTTTTCGTAACAACACCTCGATTATATTTTTCAATAAACCATTCTTTTGCTAATATTTCTTTTATATATTTTGTTAGCGGGTTTTTTAAACACATACTATTGATGAAATAAATAACGGTTGGTTTGTATGGAACGGCGATTTGCGTGAATGGTGTTAATTCCTAAAGAATGAGCGTACCGTACCTGCTTTACATCAGTTGCGTTAACTGAGAATTTATTTACAAAAACATACATAGGTACTACAATAACAAAATATATAATATACGATAAATTAGACTTCACCTTAAGGTTTGAGCCAGGTAAAAAATATGCCTAATGATGGTTTTATTGGCCTGCCCTAAATCTAACCGGCCATTTTAATGATACAAATGACGCCAGTCAGCTCACGCCACGTGACCCATATGGCAGCAGTCCAGGCCTTAAATGCCGTTGCAATGTTGCAAAGTTCCCGGACATTTAACCTAATCCATGCGCTCAACTAATCATGCATGGAACAAGTTAAATACCCGGGAATCATTCTTAGAAATTTCTAAGAATTTGTCTTATGGGTATAATTTTAATTGATGACATCTTCACATGTTATTCCGCAGTCGTTAACTGATATGTTTTTCAATTGTATTTCACCCATTGCCGACTCTTAAAATAGTGAAATCAGTATTACCCATACACAAACTTACATTATGGAACATACCTACACGCTCAGGGCAGGCATACGTAGTGTATCTACAAATCTACACACTTAAGATATGTTCTTACACTTCTCTGTTCAATATTTACTTTGAACTCTTCAACTACTTGATGTGAAACAGCTTTCTAACAATGGGCTTATGTTAGTGTATTTAGCGCAAGTTAGCTTTATAAACACGAAGCAAAACTATGTTTGTAGTTGTAGATGGAAAGCTGAACTGTGTAGTGTGTAGGCGATTAGATAAGATCGTTGTAGTTCAAACTTTTGGCTTTACTTTTAATAAGCTCGGTATTACCTAACTGTTAAGTAATCTGTATGTAGTGTTACAAGTACTTACATTTGGCCAATAATGTTTGCAGTCTCCTGTGATGGAGGCAAGTCCATTATCGTCAATTAAATACTGGTTCTTGGAGCTTATATTCACTGTCGGTTGAAGAATAGCTATTCCTCAATCAACTTGCAATGGAATCACTATCATTATTTTCATGCGAACGAATAACAACTGCTAAAGAATAGACACTTTTCGTGGACCAAGCCAGGTGTTATTCGCACCAGTGACTGTGCTTTAAGGGGACTATACCAGCAAAATGACCCAGTTGTATGGTTTCCGGCGATGATAGCCTACTAATTCCTCTCAGTGTAGCACATGATCATTAAACGACGGCTCTGTTTTTCATCAAACAGTAAACTTACAATTTGAATGAAATATTTAAGCATTTTGCATGCTTTCGATTAAGATAGGAAAAATATTGAATTAATCTAGGCGGGGTTTCAGTCCGCGATCTTTGCCTTACAGGGGCAATGCTTTGACCACTACCAGACCTCGAACTAATCCAAATTTCTCCTTTATATCCGTCTTTCGTTTTTGAGAATATCGGTAGACGCCTACACTGTCGCCTCAAAAGTAAACATACCGCCTATAACGAGTGTGGTGGATGGCTATCGCCCCAGGGTATATGCAGGTTAACAATCGTACTCGTAAGCAACCTACAATACTCCTAAATGCGTCCCTTAAAACCTTTTTAGACCTGGTCTTTTATTATCAATAACCAAGACCAACGAAGGAGTTAAGCCCTTTAGGTCATAAAAGCAATCATATCAGTGGTAGTAATAAGGGCCGACATCCATAACATTGATGTGTTGAGATACGACATTGTATATTTGTAAAGCTAATTTTAGTATTATAAGGAGTTTGTTTTTCTCTCTCCTCTCCCTCTTTTCTGAGACTTTGCCTTCAGCTTACAATCAGGCGAGGTGAAGTCAAATTGATGTTTACTATATTTTAAAAAAATCGCAATCTGGTCTTCTACGTAGACCGGACTGAACCTTCTACATGCATGGTGGACCTTGCTGGACATATTCTTTTGCCGGCCATGCATTGTAATACTCTTGTTACTATTCTACTATTGTTTAAAAGACAATATGTTAAGGAAAACTTAAAAGAAAAGTACTTAATCCAAGCAACGGGTCCTAAGAATGGAAACTTATAGCTGAGTTTAATGTCGATGATTGCTTTGTACTGTTACTATTTTTTATTTGTTTGCTGATTTGTATTCAAGTCAAAATTATTATAACTTCCAAATTGTATTCCAAATGTTTTTTTTTTCATTTCATTTGACATTTTATTAATTTTGGAGCATGACCTCACAATGAAAAATACCCCAAATTATTTCCACTCTGTCACCTGTACTGTCGTAATTTGGTGTAATACATTGTCGTGCTCGACAGAACATTATTTAAACTGAGCAGCTAAGCTAGGTGGGCCTGGGCAGCGCATATATTTCCTTCGTGTACCACCCCGCCCCACAAGTAATAAAACGTCCACCGTCACATGTGTGTAAATATTCACTAAACACAGGTAAAAAGAAGATAAAAACCCTGCCTAACCCGTTTCGTTTTGCACAGAATGTCTCTTAGTTGAAAGATTTTATAAAATTCTAATCCTCAAGAGTACCTACTGGATTCCAAATTCAAAAAATCTAAAATAAATTTTAGCGTTAGTTCTAGCTACATTAAAATTCTAGTGCCCAGTCCTTACTCTTTTTCCTTCCCCTAATAATTGATTCAGCTTGTCTTGGCTGTTTATGAAGTAAGTTCCATCTGACCCTCATCCTCGAAAGAATAACCTGAACCATAAGTCCTGAAGACCTTAGTGAGTTCTCATACATCAGTTACTAAGCTTTATAATTGGTTTTATTACTGCGAGTATACTGGAATATTAAACGAAAACAGCTGCATTTCGTGGGTTGATTAATTAAATAAGTTTCTGCCAGTAACTTCACTGAATAATTACCGATATGGATCTAACTGATTTAAAAGTTAAAGTAAGTTCCTATTTGTTGTGAAAGAAATCTTTATCTACTTATTTTTCAAAGTGAAAATCTTTACATATCACTGGGAACCCTGATAAAGATCCACATAGGTGGTGCACCGGTATCGTGTAAATTGAGTTGGTTTAATTCTGTCATGCCCCCTACCGAAAGCGGTGCCTATTACTGTGGAGCAGTTGTATGATGCCTGCCGAATGTAGACCCTATCTCTTGCAACACCCACGAGAAGACTCCTCTCTCTTCTATGTGTATTATAATATTAAATGTCTTCAATGAAATCACTTGTTTGAAGATGTGTAGCAAGTTCCACCAAGTGCCATCAATCAACAGTATAAGCAATATTAAATGTGTTTTAATTGTGTTTATGGGTGCCAAGGGTCATTGACAGACGTTCAATTTAAAAAATAACAATATAATTATCTACAACAACTACCCGTTAGTTGACGGTTTTAATAAGGACTTATTCAATTGTGGGACAACGACCTTTTAACTAGTTAAACCTGTTTAATGATTAGTATTTATTGTTTCTAAGTGATTACATTACATTACACCGCGGCCTACAGAATACCGCGGCCATAAGAACCTCGTGCTGTGTTCCCGGCGGTAAGTGGGGTAGCCCACAGAAACTCTTTGCGTTTTTATGGGAAAGCCGGGGGAGAGAAACATACTATCTAGTCTGTCATGCAACATGCTACCGATTGGAAAGCCGATTGGTTTCGGGTTATGGGGACCAATTGCCACTGCAGTACACTTTGACTTATTTGAGTATATGAAATAAACCAAATACAGGCAATATGTTAGTCTGGGAACCGGTACTTACTTTTTAGCCAGAAATGTTATTTATTCATACATATAACTTCAGCATTTACTTTCTCTATGATAACTAGTTGTTACCCTTGACTCCGTCCGATTGTGCCTCAACCAAGAAAAGCTCTTCTTCATCCAGTTTTTGAATAAGAGTTTGACTGACGGTATTATTTATGCTCGCTTCTTTATACATGCCACTACTTTTTTATATATATAGGACAAGTCAATTTTACTTCACCTAGCCTGGTGGTAATCTGAAGGCAAAATCTCAAGAACGAGGGTCACCATTACATACACGTACCATGTTAACAATGGTGGCAATCAGCTTGACCCCCCCTTATCAAAAGAGCATTGTCGTCGCAGCACGGCGTGACACCCACCGGTCCCACTAGTGCTGCGACCACAATCCCCCCTGCCCGGCTATGCACTTGCTGACCCCTGAAAGCAATCCAACCGAGCCGAAATACTATGGACGGTTTTTGCAATCGTGCACGGTGCTTTTTTTTTTACGCGCGGGAAATCCCACGGATAGGTTAGGGTAGGTTAGGTCGGACTCGAACCGACTAAACCGCACGCCGTCTGTGGGTCGATGTGCTAGGCCGAAGGTGAGGTTGTCTTGTGACATATCCCTCGCATCCCGGCTGACCCAGGGCCATTCCTCTCGATCTGGCCCTCCTCGGGAGGGAGGACCACGCGGTCCCTGTCTCGCCCCCGGTATGGGGGGGGGGGGGGGGGCGCACCGTCCTACTATGCGCGCCGCCACCGTGGCCTGCTTCTGCTAGAGTGACGAGCGGCTCCACCCGTCACCCTCAGGCCCGCGCTCATGAGGGGCGGAGGTCGGTTTGCGCCCTCCGACACCCGAGCCGCCTTCGAACGCGGCCAGCTATGTCCGCGAGTCTTTTTCGCTCGCTGCGCCGCGCCCGCTCTGCTGTCTCCTTCACGAGCATGACCTGCTCGCAGAAGGAGGCGCTGGCCGCCCACGCATCCGCGCAGCGGACCATTGCCGCGAGCAGGGTTGAGAGCGTGAGCACTCTCACCCCCAGGGCCGTCACAAGCTCCCGCCTCGGCGCTTCAAACGCCGGACACTCGGTGAGCGTGTGCAGCCCCGCGTCGCAGTGATGGCACTCGGGCGTTGGCTCTATGCCCATCAGATGCAGGTACCGCCCGAAGTTACCGTGTCCGGTAATGATCTGCGTCTGACGGTATGAGAGGCCACCGTGTGGCCTCTCTAGCCACTTCCCCATGATGGGTCTTACCGCCGCAATCACGGCGTGACCTCGTGCACGGTGCTACCAACCCGGCTGAAATTTGTGACAGATTTGTGTCATCAAATTTCTACCTCCTATATTTCTACATATAGTATTGCCAAATACAGGCGCGTGTATGTGATGTAGGATGCATTTTGTTTGTATCATAAACTCATTTATTTGTAAGAATATTACATGTCAGCGTATAAACATAATTTTATCAATTTAGTAAATAATACTTCCATAGGTGGAGAGTATGTTAACTAAATTGTCCGTTACATCACATAATGTTATAATTATGATCCAAATACCTAACTACTAATTATAAAGTCAGTTCCAAAGTCTACCTTTCTGAGTCAGCAATTAATACAATTAAAAAGTCATAACAACAATAGGATTCAAAACCTACAATAAAATTAAAAACCAATGTCAATTCCAGTCATAATCGACAATTATTTTACTACTATGACGGTTTCACTTCTAGCAGTTCGCCAAACGAGTAGAATGCTTGCTCCAATCCTAAAATATGAATATACTAGTCCGTTAAAAATTGTAGCCTATGTGTTATAAATTGTAGCCTAGGTAAGTGTCAAGCTTATATATGAATATAAGCTATATTATTGTAAAGTTTCATTAAAATCCATTTAGTAGTTTTTACGTGAAAGAGTAACAAACATCCATCTATCCATCCATATATTATACTTACAAACTTTCGCGTTTATAATATTAGTAGGATTAGTAGGATTCCAACTCTATCAGTGATATAAATTAATTACAAAGCATACCTGTTAGTGTTAGTTGGAAAACCTTTTTATGCAACTTTAAGAGCGTTTTCACACTCATCCGATTTCCGATATCCGACATCCAATATCGGAGGAAGTCAAATGTATGAGATATGTATCTTTCTTTGACATTGTCCGGCCCGATTTCGGTTATCGGAGCCAACACTACTGTTTTGGCCCGATATCGGAACACAAAGAGACTAAAACAGCGACTGCAAGCCATTTTCGACCTTAATAACATTTTCCGAGTTACATGTCTTTTCGCCTTAATCGATGACGCTGATCACGAATATAAGAAAAAACACTCGATATCATGACATGTCAATAAGGTCAAAAATTGCTTTAACTTCTTTTTTACTCCTAGCATCCCTAACTAGTCTGTGCTTTCGAGCAAATGGCCGTATCGGGCCGATTTTATCGAATAAATGTGAAAACAGCACAAGGTGTCGTCTATCGGATGTCGGCTATCGGCGTCCGACACCGATATCGGATATCGGATGAGTGTGAAAACGCTTTAAGGGTACTGGAATGTGCGTAGGTATTAAAAGTTTTTCCATTTATGGTTCAAATACGGCCTGGGTTGAGCCCTCACGTCACCTTATCTGTAAAATATCCCTTCGGTAAGGGATAGTGGCTATCTATTTTGCTATATCGCAAACGAACTATAAAGAATTTACCTAATAAAGTAACTATTGGCTTGTAAAATTAATTTTATAATTGCTATTAATTACTTACCGTAGAGGGATTGCTGAATTTTCAAACTGGCGTTTGAAAGCAGTCCTCAGTTTCTATAAAGTAGCATTTCGATATTGTAGTAGGTACTCATATTGTGCTTAGAATTTAGATCAGCAGGTCTAAAATGGCCACATTGTATTTTCATAATATACTGATAATCATTTGTGCCATTTCACTAATGCTTGTAAAATGGCCACTTTTTGAAATCCTAAAATGAAACCTATTTATGTTTTATTTGTGTATATCATCTTTTTTAAGATTTATATGAAAATGTATAAAATGATTTCAATATATGAGCCATTCATATAATGTCAAATTCGTGACGTATAAGATGTTAGTAGAGACTTACATTTTGCGGTCATTTTGGTATTTTCATTGCCATTGTTGAATTATTTAGCTAGTTTCGTGCCTGAACCTTTGATGAGTAGTTAACAAACTTGACAACTGACACTGACAACAGATATTTTAAAATCATGCCAGACAAAAAAGGCCGCACTGAAATAAAAACAAAAATATATAACATATTTTTAGTTTTTGCTTTATTTTGCTTTAAATTTAGGTTTATTCGATGGGCATCATAAACTATTGGTACATAGTATATTATAACTACCGGTTTACGTTGAATTAATACCAAAATCTAAAGTAAATACCGTACAAGTATGATTTGGAGCATCTCTGTTTATTTTGTTGTAAAAACATTAATAATAAATGTCACTAGAATATGAACATATTGCAGATGAAATATAAATGTAATATCAAAAATATCACCATTTCATAGTCTTTATATGTCTCCTAATAATCTGCAAGAGAACATCAACTTGCAATGAGACCTTTTTTTTACTACTCAGGCTCAATGTACCTCCAATGGATGCGAGGTAAATGCTGCATTGCGCCGGGCCACCTTATTCCCCGATATTTGAGACCCAAGACGGCGTGCGGTTTTAGTCGGTTTGGATGCGGGACTCCTCGTTGAGTGAGATGACGATGATTGAATTATCCACTGGCTCAGACTACTGTTACACTTTGTTATCATTTTACATTTAAATTATTTATGATGAATTTTAATGACTTGTAACGTAGATAATTGATTATTACCAATTTTTGCCAGGACACGTCAATTTGACTTTACCTCGCCTGATGGTAAGCTGAAGGTAAAGTCTCAGGAAAGAGGGCCACCATTATGTCATTATCTTTATTTATTGGCAAATTGATTATGGATAATAATCAATTTGCCAATAACCCCGGTGACGGTCACGTTTGCAGAATGATAGGTCGATACTTTCTCTTCTTTTACAGTACAGTCGCCATCGATATTAATTTAATACATTCCAAGTTAACTAAACATTTAAACATTAGCTCTCAGCCATAGCTTTTAGGGCCGGCAGTGCGAGTGTGACACTCCTAGATTATCTATTCTGTGCCCCTAGTATTGCACGCGTCCATCGGCCGCGGTAACTACTTTCCATCAGGTGGGGAGTCTGCAGCCTAAGTAGTATAAAAAAGCTCTAAATTTTACATAAAATAAAAATGTAATAAAAATATAAAATATGTATTCTGAAGATGACAATAGTAGTTTATGATACTGTTGCATAATAAGGGTTCTTGTTATAAGACCAAGTTATGTACAGTGTCATACACTACTTTATCTACTCTCATACTATAATACATAAACTAATTTATTTTACAAACCAAACCAAACTTTGTTTAATTTAAATGTATAGAACAAAAAAAAAATGTTCGCGCCAAGGCGCAAACGTCGATTGCGCATGCGTGTTTCTTTTTTTTTTCCCGAATCGGCGGATTCTTTTTTTAAAGTAGAGGCTTAGTCCAGATGGAGGTTGTATAGGTGTATCGTTATGATTAAAAAGTTATTTTATGATATAGGTGTCCATACAATGTATCGTAATAAAACTTTTTTTTTGGCCTGTGCGTAATGTGTGTCATAAGAGTTTTGATTTCAAATTTATAATCTTTGTATTATAGTATCAGAGTAGATAAAAATTATAACGATATCAAATATTTTTGTATTGAATTATTTAATTGCAAAACGCGTTAATAATTTTAATTTTTGAAGGCGACTGTACCTAGGTACTGTCTGGGGCAAACTTATTCTACCCTTCCCCCACCAAAAAGTGCTAATGACTATTATCAACCCTTGCATCAGATAATAAATATTGTTTAAAAGCCTCCCGGGACACTAGACTGTTTTCGCGCGAGTTTCGCCAAGGGATAGTCTCCGACAAAATCTGGTTCAAAAACTTTTGTTTGAGAAAAGTGTTTTTACTTTAACAAAGACATTTAATTTTTAAGACAGAGATTTGTAAGATATCCAAAGGAAGGTAATGCTAAGGATTGCTTATAATTAAATAGTTTTTTTTTTTATTCAGGTCTCTTTTAATAGTTACTAGTTCATCATATCTGATTATAAAAAGTACTTAATTTATTACTTGGGGAATGTCAGGATTGTAGCTGGTAAAAACATATAGTCTCTGCTAATCCCTATTGGGAAAGAGACACAAAAAAATATGCATGTATGTAAATAAAGAACGAAGAAGCCTTGCCATCTGATCCGTGTCTATAAAAATTTGGTTGCCTGTAAAGTCGGTATACGGGCGAAAGTTTTACGTGACAACGACTTTGAGTGGTAAAATAATTTTAATGTGAATATTCATTCGTATAGTAGGAAGAAGGATGAAATAATAGTAACAATTTAAAAATGTCTGTCTCTCTCGCTCTTAGGCGGGCTAACCATGCCCGAGTGGAAGGGACGCGTGCCTCTCACTCGCTCTCATTGTGAGCGCATAACGTGAGCGGAGCGTAACGCAGTTTCTTGAAGTGTCACCCGGCAAACCAATTTATAAGACGTTGTCAAAAAATTGTGTACATATTGATACTAAGATTTATATCTCACAAAAATAATGTTAAGATAACCGCTAACCCTGTAACCGATATAACGAAATCAAATATTCAAAAAAAAGATACAAGTAAAATGCAATATTCAGAAAAGCAATATTGAAGATAGCGCGCGGCATTGCGCCAGAGGGACAGACAAATAATGAGGGTCCAAAATACCCCAGGGAAGGGCTTTTTCACGCCCTGACGCCTTTATGGGTTTATCCCATTAAATTTTAATTCATTTTTTGTAGTGGCTCTTTTGGTTTCATCAGTATTAAGCGGGTTTTTGTGGATAGTAAAACTTAATATTGAAGGAGTATTCATTTCTCTTAAAAGAATTAAGTACGTACTGCTGGGTGATATTTACTTTGATAGTTCTCTTGACGTTTTCTTATATCTTCTTATCGATAACTTACCAATGCTCAAGTAGGTACAGATTATACTGTCCATCCAGTAACACCAATATTGAGCAGTATTCTTGATTGCAAAAATTGACGTCATTTGGATAACAGTGTCAGTCTGATGGGGTCTTTTGCCAACCAGTAACACTGTTACTCGCTTAAGTGTTCCTTGATGAGAATATACCACAAGAATGGAGCTGTATGCGCCCTCCGAATCGATAACTTATTTTAATTGGCTAAATAGTAAACAGCAGTGCATAAAGTAAAGAACGTCTAACACCCCACTAACGCTATATACTTGGTGATAACGACAAGTGTCAGCCAAAAACTATTTATACACCTTTATCTATTCATTCAAAGATACACATGCATGCTCGTATTAATAAAATAATTACCTAAAACTTATACGTGATGTACTGAATGACTATAATCCAATACACCGAGCCTTCACCGAGTCCGTTCGTGTGTATAACTTTGCATGTATGAGTATTCTTGATTCTCTATGCATGACTGCTGTGATATTAAAACCGCATACTATTCAGTTCAATAGGTTTTATTGTTCGATAAACTCGAGTGTGGTAGGTATTTACTTAGCTGCATATGCTGCTTTGAATTGCCGAATCAATTATACATTTATTATGTATCGTGGTTCAATAAATTGTGATATTGCTCCTTTTATCTTTGCGTAAGTTTGTTAGTTATGTACCAAGTTGTCTCTACGCTGTAAATACTCAACTTAAATAATGTAATACTTAACTGTAAGCACTTAGTATTCGGAGTGGTTGGTGTTGGTATTAAGGATTACGGCTATGCAAACGATTGTTATTACAATGAGTTACCAGAAAGCTTATAATCTGAATCTTCAAGTCTAGAATGTATAGCTTGCTACTAGTTAGCGTGGTCCACATTCCAATTCCACCACATTATTACCTACCAACAGGTACCTAAGAGAGTGGTCAAACATGGTTCAAACATAACTATTGTTTTTGTGATGTCTCAATGTTTAAATCTAAATTTATCGAACGAACGCCGTTCAAAAGGGAGGCATTACAATTTATTGGGCTTCACCGCAGTCAAGCTAAAAGACTGCTAGCAATTTTTAAACCAAACACCCTAAAACACAAACAAGCACTTATGCGATAGAAAAAACGTATAGAGCTACTATACGTTCATAATGAGCTTAACAGAGTGTACCCTCTTTGTCGGGTGCCATTAGAACACCACAGAAACCATGTTTCCCATTTACCGTCGAATTAAGTACATTCTCGTTACTTAGCGCGAGATATAGCTTACAGGGAGGGGCCCTAGCGTCCTTAGGGGCCGTCGTATCTTCGAGTACACTCGTAACTGCTTCATCTGCTCCTTTGGAATGGAGATAATCGCTTGGAGGTCATCTTAACGGTATTAGAATAATAAGATGTAGGAATAAATGGTTCTGATAAAAGTGTATTCATAATACTAAGCCTGTTTATCCCAGGAGGCGTAGACGTAGTTGTATTGTATCTATTTAGCGACCTATAATTAAGGTTGCACGTCATAAGTGCCATGATTCTTAACCGTTATTGACGCCTACGTACTTGGTGTAGGTGCCCTTCGTGGACTGGGCTAGGCGCTATTTGCGCAGTTGCTTTTTGCCTCTACACCATTTCTAAATACTGTGCTACTGAAACATTTTGTAATAGAAAAAGCTAACCTTCACAGAAACCTATAACAGAAAATCCCATATAGTTTTTTTGCTTGACCTGCAGTTGCACTACCGACATCCGTCAATTTCATATAACACTTAAATGTACACCAAAAGCACCTAACCTCATAATTCGCGTACAGGAAATTTCTCAATAGTCACCTATGTATTTGACCGCACTTAACTCATCTAATTGATTTTATCAGCGCTTCACTGAACTCTCCCACCAATACAACCCATAATCATTTTCTTGTCTAACAAGTGATGAAACCCAGCACTAATTATTTTTTAATAAAACTAATGTGCGTTTATCAGCACCCAATCGATATGGCCTCGTGTTCTTCATTCCGGCGTCACAGACCAATCAATCACAATTTAATGTGGGAGCTGCCCCCTATTGGTCGATTTAAATGTCCAGGCTAACCAGATCCCTTTTGAGGTATCGCATTTTTCGTTAATTAAACAGATGTAGGGACTATATTATAGTGGTTCGTCATCATTATGATAACAAGAAGTTCTTTTCAATTTACTAGTCTTTAGGTATCTACTAATTGTGTCAGGTTATCGACTATTGAAGTTGTGACATGACCCTTATTTCACTTAATGTGTGTTGTGTTATCTAATGCTTTACAATGAGGTTAATATACGAGTAGATTAGTAGTACATTAGTTTGCTTCAGATTTAGATTGTTTGGTGCAGACACTTGGAGTTTGAATGTTAAATTGAACATCATTCCCCCTTCATTTTGTCTCTAGTCTGACTCTAAAAGTAGTGGTTATTTATTCTCATTAACTCCATCCCATGGTTACCTGGTAGAGATTGCCTTGCGCGATAAGGCCGCCAATTGTATGCTACAAAACAGTCCCTACCACTTTATTGTAATTCTTTCTTATTTTGTGTACCATACAAAAAAGAGTTTTTTATTCATTCATTCATTCATTCATCATCTATGTACACCCAATAATAAATTTATTTGAACGCGTTGACAACTGAAACTGCCTATACGATTATCGAAATTCTATTTGCATTTGATTTTATAGGCCTTAAGACGAGGTTATAAGCTAAAATATCGCGCCACGACCCTTAGGAGCTGAGTAATAACAGTAAATGTTCAAGTTTATCAAGTTTTTCTATTTATATGGGACACTTCGATTTGACTTCACCTCACCTAATGGTAAGCTGAAGGCAAAGTCTCAGGAAAGAGGGATACCATTACATACAAGTAGGTTTTTTTTTAGGTACGTGCGGGAAATACCCACGGATACCCCCCCCCCCCTCCAGAGCCGGAGGGGGAGGTTATGTCGGACTCGAACCGACTAAACCGCATGCCGTCTGTGGGTCGTAGTGCTAGGCCGAAGGTGAGGTTGTCTCGCGACATATCCCTCAAACCCCGGCTGACCCAGGGCCATTCCTTCAGACCGAGAGGAATGCCCGTCCTACGATGCGCGCCGCCGCCCGCCGTGGCCTGCTTCTGCTAGGGCGACCGAGCCGCCTTCGAGCGCGGGCAGTGATGTCCGCGAGTCTCTATCGCTCGCTGCGCCGCGCCCGCTCTGCTGTCTCCTTCACGAGCATGACCTGCTCACAGAAGGAGGCGCTGCCGGTGCCGGCCGCGAGCAGTACCGCCCGAAGTTACCGTGTCCGGTAATGACCTGCGTCTGACGGTACCAGAGGCCACCGTGTGTCCTCTCTAGCCACTCCCCCATGATGGGTCTTACCGCCGCAATCACGCATGCAAGTAGGTACCCGAAAACTAAAACCACGAGAAATATGAATTGCCCGTAAATATACGTATTATTCGGCTAACAAAAACAATTATGTACAAGATTTTATTCTTACGTAAACAAACGCACATCCATTTTATGGTAAGTGGTCACCAATATCTATATAATATTGCCACCCAAAAAGCACAAGCTACGGTGTTAGTTACTCCCCTGTTCTCAAGCAGCTCTGACCTTCAAAACTGAGCTCAGTCTCAAGAGCATCTCCGCTAATTTGTACATTACAGTACTAATTTCATAAGACGCTCCGCTCAAACGCCAATGTGAATAGAGCCTTAATGTATTGAAAGGATTAGCATAATTACGAAGATAGAGACATTCTGAAATGTTGGCAACAATCGTACTCGCTAGGTGGAATATTAGCTACCTCTATCTACAACTGCGATTACTGTTATCGGAATATTTAGCGTTTTTATTTGTTTGTAACGTAAAATTAAGTTCGGGTTATAACTTTACTACGACTGCTAGATAATTATTAAAAACAAAAACCCGACTGATGCTAAAAAGATCGAAACAAGCTTTATAGCAGGCGGTACCCATTAATTTTCATCTGGTTTGAGATTTGCAAATGGATGCCGCCTGATATAAAGCTTGTTTCGATCTTTTTAGCATCAGTCGGGTTTTTTGTGTTTAATAATTTATTTTATTTTATACTTTTTATACGTTATGACATTATATTCTTTTATTATATACTTATTTTTTTATTTATACTATATTATATTATTATATACTTTTTATACGTTATGACATTATATAATGTTTGTAATCGTCTTCTAATTGCCTTTTTGATACCCCACTTAATAAATTTGAGTGAAAATTTTTTACCACACACATTTTGGTGTTAGAAACCCAACATATAGCTTTTTTCATATTTTATGTACCCAAGAACACTTAGGCAATAAATACCTTTCATTTGAGACATGAATCATTGAAATCCGTACGTTGGTTCGGAGGATATGAGGTAATAGAGAATATTACAAATAAATATACAAACATTCAAGATACGCGCGAAAAACATTACCTTTCTTGGCAGTCGGGTAGAAAGTTCAAATAGTAAAGTGCCAATAGGTTAATTGATTGTGCAGTCGACAAAGGACATACGGTTGCACTTTTTCATATAAAGTTCCATGTACAGTCAGCATCAGAAAAATGTTGACCACAAAAGTACTCAAAATAATCTGAATACCAAATTTCTAATTTTATATCAGTTATCACAGGCTCAAATAGTAGTAAGTATCCAGGGTAGTCAATCCTTTGCAGCCAATCAGATTTTCCGATATTATGTTAGTTAGTAGGTAGAGTGTTTATATTCATATGTGCAAACACGATCGATGGAATCTAATTAAATATATGATCAAAATAATGGTAACATTATCTTTACTAGGACATAGGGCCTCACATAGCAGCTATTGCACCTGATCCCCGCCTTACGTATTCAGTCTATGTGATTACAAACCACTACAAACATTTAGATCTACACTACTATTATAAAGAGGAAAGATTTGTATTTTTGTATGTTTGTAATGAATAAACTCAAAAACTACTGTGCCGATTTCAAAAATTCTTTCACCATTGGAAAGCTACATTCACCTTGAGTAACATAGGCTATATTGGATTTCCACGGGAACGTTTTTACCACCCGTGCGAGGCGGATCGCTAGTATAAAATAAAGTACAAAATCTTAAAATTCCCCGTCTAATAGCGAAATTGGTTTTACTTGACGATTAACTTAGTTTCAAGTTACGGCGGGCACTTAACGTTTATTGTATCATTTTAATAAAAAAGAAACTTTTTATGCAAAGGTTTCGTAGAAACCTTTGCTCGGCAGTTAGGTTAGGGTATACGGTATAACTGCGCTGTTGAATAAAACAATAGATGAAGTAGACTAAGCAACAAGCCTTAACTATTGTGTTGCTTTGTTAAATACGAGAAACGAAAGATAGTATTGTTATATACAATTAAATATTCGTTACATTTCTATTACAACTAGAATTAAATTAGTGTCAGTTACTGTCACATTCACTTTTTTTTTACGTTTTGTATCACTTCACGTTCCATTATACATGTATTTTTTTTTTTATCTTTTCTTAAAGTTGTTCTCACATACGAAACGTTTTGTTCATTGTTACCACTTCAACAAATTGAGTATGACTTGCGTTCCGTTATATATTGTGCTCTATATTTTTTTTTTTAAGCTATGTCCTTATGAACGAACTTTCTCTTATATCAAATTCATGCTTTTTTTTTTTTTTTGTTCTCTTTTGTTTGCTTAGCGCAAGCATATTTTAATTGCTAAGTTTCTGCCACTAAACCAGCGAGTTGTTGAGTTGCGCAAGAGAAAAAAGTAAGAAGAAGGAATTACTGTTTAATATAGTATTTACATATTTATTATAATATATACATATTTTCTTATTGTATTTAATGCAAGACATAGAGGATTCTGACAACAGTTTCTACTCCTGCTCATCTGATTCAGCCAGTTTTATCAGTATGGACAGCGCCACAGTTCCAATCACCCTGCACGATGAAATTTCTTCTATTTTCTCTGACTATCCTAAAAATCTCAATCTAGTCCATATCAATGCCCAAAGTGTTCCGGGTCATTATTCTGACCTTCTAGCCTCATTTAGTGGTGCTCACCTCGACGCCATTCTCATATCCGAGTCTTTTCTTAAGCCTAGTCTCCCTTCCACACACTTTTCACTTCCTGGGTTTGTCTTGATCCGTAACGATAGAACC
Source organism: Eilema caniola (assembly GCA_949126895.1). NCBI lineage: Eukaryota > Metazoa > Arthropoda > Insecta > Lepidoptera > Erebidae > Eilema > Eilema caniola. The sequence continues at coordinate 18,015,370 of OX421476.1, read as the reverse complement.
GGAAAGGGATGTGGTGGCGTTGCAGTTTATCTTCGTGCCAATATTCCTTTTAAACTTATCAACGCATCTCCATCTTCCTATTCCGGCGCGGCTGAACATCTTTTCCTGGAAATTTCAGTGCAGCACACAAAAATATTACTCGGAGTCTTTTACTGCCCCAATGAAAATATCAACTACTTTAACTCTTTTGAAACTCTTTTACACAACACTTCCTCTAACTATGATCACGTAATCATAATGGGCGACTTCAATACGTGCCTACTAAGAGATGACTGCCGGTCCCGTCAACTTTTATCACTCCTTTCCTCTTTCAACCTACATTCTCTACCTCTATCCAGTACTCATCACCTCCCCGATCGTATTCCCACGCTGTTGGACCTTATTATCGTCTCTTCTACTGATTATGTTAGCACTCACGGCCAACGTGATGCTCCCTTTTCCCATCACGATCTACTTTATCTCTCCTATCGTATCCGCCCCCCTAAGCGTAAGATACAATTTCGCCTACTGCGGAATTACAAGGCCATCGACTTGGAATCTCTGCGGTATGACGCAACATGCTTAGACTGGTCCCCGATTTATGAGTCCACCGACGTGAATGCCATGGTAAACGTCTTTGGCACTAGGCTGACCGACCTGTACGACCGCCATGCCCCCATCCATAAGGTTAAATTAAAACATGATCCTGCACCATGGCTCACACCTGCCATTAAAAACTTAATGGCTTGCAGGAATAAGGCCAAAGCCAGATGCAGGCGCAATCCGTCCGATCACAACCTGAACCACTACAAGACACTTCGAAACCGCTGCAGGAAGATGTGTAGAGATGCCAAAAGATGCCATTTCCACAAACATCTAGATAACCGTAACTCTTCCAAAATCTGGAGATTTTTAAAATCTGTGGGAATTGGTAAGGTCCCTGACCCGGCGGTGCCAAAAATTGATCTGGGTGAATTAAACAGACATTTCTCACATCCACCTATCACTCTAAACCCAAACATTAAAAATGCCACACTGCAGTCTCTTTTGGCTCTGCCAATCCCACAGATACCTGCATTCGACTTGGACCCTGTCACAGAAGCTGACGTGCAAAAGTCCCTTCTCTCTATTTCCTCTTCTGCTGTTGGCAACGACAATATCTGCTCAAGGATGATTACGCCTATTCTTCCCGTTGTACTTCCTGTACTCACACATATTTTTAATTACTCGCTGTATTCTTGTATATTTCCTAACACTTGGAAGCTAGCCCATATAATTCCTCTTCCTAAAACGCCGAATCCCACAATAGCATCACATTACCGCCCTATATCCATCTTGCCATTTCTCTCAAAGGTTCTTGAGCATATTGTTCACCGACAGCTATCCTATTTCTTACTCACCAACAATCTTCTTAGTTCCTACCAATCAGGTTTTCGCCCGGGCCACAGTACAACAACAGCACTCCTCAAAGTTACTGATGACATCCGCTGGGCCATAGAAAATAGGAAACTTACACTCTTGGTCTTGCTAGACTTTAGTAGTGCTTTTAACTCAGTTGATTTTGACGTTCTCCTAGGCATACTAAAGTCCATAAATGTTTCAGACACTGCTATTGCTTGGTTTGACTCTTATCTCCGGGGACGCTCACAGTGTGTCAGGGGAGTTGAATCCACGTCAGACTGGTGTGACCTCACGACTCTCCTCTTCTCTTCTCAATCTTTATAAACTCTGTCACGCAGTTCATCTCTTCCAGCTTCCATCTCTATGCAGACGACCTGCAAATATATCGTCACTTTGTGGCAGCCGACATGGAGTCAGCTATTGCCGATATGAATAGTGACTTGCAGTGCCTCAGCGAATGGGCTAAATCTTTCGGTATCCTCATTAACGCAGCCAAATCACAAGCTGTCATTATTGGCAGCAGGTATAAGCGTAACGAGATCACTGGCTCATCAGTTGACCCAATTCTGTTAGAAGGTATACAAATACCTTTATCAGACTCGGTAAAGAATCTAGGAGTTCATATCGACTCTTATCTCTCATGGCATACTCACTTTGCTGAAATCAGTAAAAAGGTACGTTTCGCCTTTCACTCGCTGAAATGTCTCGAAAGCTTTTTACCCCTAAAAACAAAAATTTACTTGGCACAAACCCTCATAATGCCCATTATAGATTATGCTGACGCCTGCTATTTGGATGCCAATGAAGAACTCCTGGATAAGATTGAGCGACTGCGAAATCTGTGCATACGTTTCATCTACAACCTAAAAAAATACGATCATGTCTCGTCTTATCGCAGAGAACTCAAGTGGCTTCCTATCCGTCTTCGCAGGAACACTCGGGTATTGTGCCTACTTTTCAACATTCTCCACAATCCTTCAGCTCCCTCCTACCTGCGCGAACGATTTTCCTTTGCTCGTTCTCCCGAAGTACCCTGTAGATCCCATCTACGTACCATGCTCAAATTTCCTTCTCATAAATCCGACTCCTACTCTTTTTCCTTTTCCGTTCACGCTGTGAGGCTGTGGAACTCGCTTCCTGCTGATATCAGAGACTGCAACACAGTTAATAGTTTCAAATACAAACTTCGTAAGCACTATCTATCCTCCACCTATGACTAACTGATTCCCCTAATCCGTATATACTCTTGCATATCTATATTATATTTATATTGTTTTTATGTATCCATATATTTATATATATTATGTATCTTTATATATATATATATATATATAACTATATATATATATATATATATAACTATATATATATATATATATATTTATCCCGCAAACAATTGGCCGTCCACTGAAGGCGAAAGTGCATTTAAACTGGCGTCCACCTGCTTATGGCGTCCATATACCGGACGCCACTTTGTTATCCGGTGGCACTTAAGTCCTATTGATCCTAGCTAGCCGTAGTACAAAAATCGACGGAAGCCAAAATTCGCTTTAAATGGTTGCAATAAAATATTGAAAACTTCCCGAAGAAATCACCGCGCAGGTGAGGCGCTGCTGCAGTGCGTATATCCACACTGTATATCTAGAGGAATTCCTGACTACGGATTCGCGTATTTGGCGTCCACAATTGCGACGTTGCCAACTCGCACCTGCCGCAATCAAAACAATATAATCAACATCCAATTATTTTTGTATAACAGTCGCGCAAACGTTAGAACATTTTATTCATGATTAATCACCTGAGACGGTGTTGGGTCATAAATTCATACTCATACTCATACTACTCATACTCATTTATGTATAATATAGAATATTACATGTCAGTATAATAATAATGGGACTTTATGCATTTATAGGAGAAGGAAGAAGTGATATTAGATTCATGTATACGGACGTATGCGTCAAACCATCCATATATATGTCTCGTAGCTTTAAGGCTATATACGGACGTCCGTTGACGGTATATACCTACTATTGATGCCTCCCCATATTCGACGTCCGATTAATTTACTAAAGTAGTGCCATAGATTCATGTACACGGACGTCAAATATCGTACAGTATGGCAAGTATACGTCAAACCGACATCCGTTTATGTATCGCGTAGCCCTGAAGCTATATGCGGACGCCAGTTGAGGTTTATATATACTATTCATGCCACCCCATTATTCGATGTCCGATTAATTTTCTAAAATAGTGCTATAAATTCATGTATACGGGCATCAAATATCGTACGATATGAAAAGTATGCGTCAAACCGACATCCGTATATGTGTCGCGTAGCTCTGAAGCTATATACGGACGTCAGTTGACGGTACAGACTTTTCATGCCGCCCCATATTCAACGTCCAATTATTATTGTAAAGTAGTGCTATAGATTCATATATACGGACGTCAAATATCGTACAGTATGAAAATGTCAGCCGGCCATATGAAAGCATTTTCGTCCAATTCCAATCTTAATACACAGACCTTCGTTAGCGCTCGGTAGATGGTCATGGGCAAAAGTTGCTGTTTCTAATATAGCGAAAGGAGAGTGAAAAGTTTCGGGTTCTTAAAATATTAAGAAATATGTGGATTATTCCATTTTTTGGTGTAAGTACCATTTAAATAGCGTTTTTAGTAAGGCAAACACAGCTTGTTCGGGTCACTCCTGCGGGGCTGGTTGATACTGAGTAGCTAGTGGCGTACCTTAGATACGTAGTCAAAGATACGCTCAGCAGTGGGCGATTACAGGCTGAGAATAATCTATCAGTAATATCTAGTCAATAATACTCTTTGAATCTAATCAAATTAAGCTTAGAAATACCCGTATGTAACACTAAAAGACAACCCACTACATCCTCAGCAACATGCGTACAGGAAAGGTAGATCAACAGAGTCCGCACTGCACATGGTAGTGCATAAGATAGAATCGGCTATCACAAATAAAGCCCAACACTAGTTACTTTCATAGACATAGAAGGGGCTTTCGACAAAACTGTACACAGCAGCATTAACGAAGCCTTGCGAAGGCGTAGGGTAGAACCAACCATAAGGGACTGGATCACTCAGCTAATAAGCAAAAGAGCGGTCCAGATAGTGAGCACTACCACAAGAGCAAAGGTAGTCAAAGGGTGCTCACAAGGAGGCGTCCTATCGCCACTTTTATGGAATATAGTAGTAGACAGCCTCCTAAAGAGACTAAATGAGAGAGGATGCACCACCATCGGGTACGCGAATGATCTTGCAATACTGATAAGCGGAACGGCTGAGGACGTGCTATGCAAAATCATGCGCTCAGCCCTTCAGATTGTGGAAGAATGGTGCGAAGAACACCGAATATCAGTAAACCCGAAAAAAAACAGAACTTATCCTTTTCACCAACTAAAGAAAGTTACCAGAACTACAACTACCAAAACTATTTAACACCAAACTAGCTCTAACAACTCAAGTTAAATATCTGGGCATCATACTTGACAATAAGTTGAATTGGGCTAGCCACATAAATGCTAAGATGAAAAAGGCCTGTATAATTTTCTGGCAATACAGAAGACTCGTTGGTAAGAACTGGGGTCTTAACACAAAGATAACACTTTGGCTGTATACGGCAATACCTATGGATCAGTTGTATGGTGGCCCAGAACAGAACTGATCACTGTGAAAGAAAAGCTCCAGAGTTTACAACGCCTAGCGAGTACAGCAGCCACTGGATGCATGAGAACCACTCCATCAGTCGCACTAGAGCACCTCGTAAACACCTGAGACCGCTGCACCTAATCATACAGGAGGAGGCCAAGGCAGCAGCCTTAAGACTGAAAAATAATGGGCTTTGGAAAGAGAATACTGGAACAAAGCATTCAAAGATTCTACAGGGAATCCTAAAGAAGATACCACTTCTCGAGGCTCCCATAGACAGAATACCATGTCACCACGTCTTCGAAAGGAAGTATCATATCCAACTTTCTGAAGAAAAAAGAGATAGCTCTGGCGTCAAAGAAGTTGGTATATACACAGACGGCTCCAAAACCACACATGGTGCCGGAGCAGGCGTCTTCTCGAATGACTTAAATATCAAAGTAACAACCACCTTGGACAAGCTAAGCACAATATTTCAAACCGAATGTATTGGCATAACGAGAGCGGCGGAGACGATTGCCGCCAGAGATGTCAGAGATCTAGATGTAAAGATCATCTCAGACAGTGCATCCGTACTCCAAGCTCTCCAAAGTAACACCATAACCTCTGTCCTCATATTTGAATGTCATAACACACTCCAATCCATTGCAAACACAAACAGGGTCACGCTGCAATAGGATCAAGGGACACAGCAACTCCCTCGGCAACGACGCAGCCGATGAATTGGCCAAGAGAGGATCATGGTCGACAGTATATGGACCGGAACCAACACTACCCATACCTCAAGTACAGGTCAAAACTTGGCTACGAAAAAGTACAGAAGAAACCCATCTGACAGAATGGACAAACACTGAAGGATGCAGACAAACAAAAAATGCAGTTCCGGTAGCATCAAAAACGTTTAGCCGAAACCTCATTAGGCTAAAAAGGGACCAAATCCGCAAGGTCACCGGCCTCTTGACCGGTCACTGTCCCCTAAACAACCATCTGTTTACAATAGGTGTGACGGACAGCCCCCTATGCAGAAGCTGCATGGGGGCAGAAGAAATGCCACGGCATGTGCTTACAGAGTGCACGAGCGTGGCCGCACAACGGGCGAAATTCCTCCAGTCACCAGCGTCACTCCGGGAAGCATGTGGAAACCTGAAAAGGCTTCTGGCTTTTTGGGAGGATCTGGGTTGGTTGGAATGAGAGGTAAGATGGTACGCACAATGGCCCAATCAAGAGGCTAAGTGCGGAGCAGCCCAGGTAAACTAACTAACTAACCCGTATGTAAACTCATGCTAATATTAAAGTTTCTTCGTACGATGAGAAAGAACGACTGATTCCACAACAGTAGTAAGATGTTAGGTACTACTGTTGTGGAATCAGTCGTTCTTTCTATAAATACAAAAATGAGAATAGCCCAAATAAGACAGCGGTCAACCGAGAAATCATAAAAAAATTATAATTCACAATAGACGATCCATTTTGCGGGACTCCGTGAAAGAAAGAGATAAGTATGAATAAACGATTCACAAGCTGGCAACGTCGCACTTTTAAATCCCAACCGTCTGATTTGGACGTGAAAATATCCGCGCAATATAAAAATAATATTGATATACGTAGGAGGTCACAAAAGCTTCACTATCGTATGGGGTCCAAAAATGTTTGGGCCTAACTGCAAAAAGAATATTGCCGCAAGTAAAAAAGCAAGAAAATTAAGTATCTTATGGAGTAGGAAATCAAAAAACTAAGCAATATTCGTCGACAGATGATGAAAAATGTAAGGAGAACTGGTGGACTTCCTAATGATGCACAACATACCTGACGCCAAATGAGTTACTGGATGTATATATATATATATATATATATATATATATATATATATATATATATATATATATATATATATATATATATATATATATATATATATATATAAATCTTTATGTATTTATATCTGTCTGTCGTCTTCCCTACACACTTTTCACTAAGTTCTCTACTTCTCACACTCTCCTCTCGCAGGTCTGCTGGAAGAGATTTCTAATAGAAATAAGCAGAGCCTTTGTACTATTATTTCCAACTATGTATCTCTATATTTGTTCGTGTGTGTACATAAATAAATAAATAAATAAATAAATAAATCGGATGTGTGAATATATTTTCAAGTTAAATCATTTTGATTAGTTCAAGTAGTTTGTAGTTGTGTTATATATTTATTTATTATTTCATTTTATCGCGGATTCTATTTTATACTTAATATTATAATAACTTATCGATCGTTTTCTCTTTACAGGTAAGTTGCTGAATTTTACTGGATATGATACATTCTAAGACGATTGATGACATCCCCGACGAAATGGTATTTGGATTTATAAATACTTATTTTTTTTATTTCATGATAACATCTGTTACTAATACCAAAACATATCGTAGAAAATAGTGATTGATCAAACTAATTTAATTCGATCCTTCTGAAAAAAAAAGTGTATTATCAGAATCGATATTAGTTTTCAAATTACAGAAGTTAACTTAATTATTTTAGTTACGTGATATTTCGTTACGTTAGCGTGCAAATGCACTACAACTAGCAGAAATATATACTAAGAAAAGAATACAACTGGCAACACTGGTTAGGGCGATACATTCACTCTTAGCTTGCTTAACTCGATTTGTTATTTTACTCCCTTAGGTTGTCAGCATCTAAATATATCTGTTATCTACGCTGGAGGAATATATATACAATAATAATAATATAACATCTTTATTGTACACCAAGGATGTGGAAATACAAAACGTGAGATACAACTTATGTGGTACGTACAGATGGCGGACTTATCGCTATGTATGTGCTAGTGAACGAAATAAAATGTATAATTACTATGATAAGAATAAGCAAGCTGAAGTGGCAATGAGCTAGCCACGTCTGTCTAAGGACTGATGGCCGTTGGAGCAGACGAGTCCAAGGAAGCCCTCTAGTCAGATGGACCGACGACCTGAAAAAGGTGGCTAGGACAGACTGGATGCAAAAGGCGGAGGATCGGACGAAATGGCGCGCATTTGGAAATTCTATGTCTAGGAGTGGTCTGCAGTGGGCTAATTGATTGATTTGATTGATTACTTTGGTAGAAACGAAAAAATATATAACTTAGAGTATTGTAGAGAGAGTATTGTAAATATATTACCTCATGCATATTTTAATGGATAGGCTAGTCTGGGTCAACTCTTAGAATATACATTGACAAGGCTTTCGAATATATTTCCGAAACGACTTTGCACTATCGAAAAAAAAAGTTCGCGATATATACGACAGAAGCAAATGACGGCCTCTTATCCTCTGTTTTCTCGAAGGAAAATGGCGTGAGGACGATTCTTAACTGAGAAGATCAGCGTAGAACTTTAAAAAAAGCTGCCTGCTCTAAAACACCCAGTACCACAATATTTTAAACCCTCGCGTTCCATCATATATAATTACGAAAACGGAATTAACGCGATCATTGTATAGGTACATACACTTACATACCTTTGATTGCGTGACGTTTCGACCAGGTTACACTGGCCGTGGTCACATGCTGACTGACTGACTGAGTCAGCCTGAGACCACGGCAAGACCAGGTATGTAAGTACCTATACCATGATCGCGTTAATTCCCGTTCTCTGAATTATATACCACAAATTTATTTCATTAGCACCCAGTAGAAAGTATAAACAAAAAGTATTAAAAATTCAGTGAGCAAATTCACCTACTTCTCACTATCTGACCTGAAATTCCAATCTGGACATGCCATTACGTGCGTTTAACTAATTTCAAAGTGAAATGGGGCCGTAGGTACGTCGATAGCGGTATGCCAGTTATGTAAAGGTCTGCTCACATTCATGGTCATGGCAATCCATTTATCAGTATAGCGTGAGAGTAAAGGGATCATCAATTCGACAATACAATGTATATATATATTGTTCTCATTCAAACACCGTGTAGATATTACAAGCGATAGTGCTGTGGTTGAGAAACTTTTGATATTATTCTGGAAAATATTATGCAGTTTTCTACAATCAAATTAATTACAGCTTTTTGTAGTGGTTTCAGAACCTGTTCTAAATAAATACTACATACATATTGTAACATAAGACATTCATACATACTTGAAATATTTGCACAGCGTAGCAAACTGCAAATTTTAGGTATACTTCTACTAGGGTGGATCAGCATATGGAGCAGTCCGTCCGTGACTATTTTATACCTTTAGTAAGGAAAATAATGCTGGTCTCATATTATTCTAAAATCGTTGCTTTTGCTTATTTGATAAATATTTCCCGAAAAGGCAAAGGATATAGATACCACGATGCATACGCCAATTCACGATCTCTACAGAGTTTCTTCCTTATTGTAAAGATTGTAATGCAGTCATACTGGGTAGTCCACTAATGTGGGTGATAAGTGATGACTGATGACTGATGGGTGATTCGATATCATCAAGACAGCCCTGCTGCGATGACACGCGGGCGTTGACTCTCAGCACATACAGCGTCTCAGTGTTTTAGAAATTAATGTTACCTATATGTTCAAACGATTTTCAATGTAGCTTTTTATTGCGTCGTTTTTGTTAAATTCATAACAGGTATGTTGTACTTATGACTGTACAATGTTCACTCACGCTCTCATAAATGTTTATAATCTTCTCACGTTCGTGATTCATCATATTTTGATATTTATATCCCTCTAGGTAAAGCAACGCGGGGCTTTATCACCCATCAATATATATTTAGGACAATGTATGCAGGGTAGATTACATTTTGTACAATGCTCGTTGGTGAGCGTTTTAACGACGTAACGTGTTTTAACCAAAGTGTTTTCGGATTATGTTCAAGTTTTAAACACTCGTAATATATGTAAACCAACGTAAATGTAATCAGATGAAGCGAATTGTTTGAAGTTCGACTTCGAGTAGGCATTGTTCTGGACTCATAGATAATGTCATCATGCTGCGTTGTATTAATGTTTCACGGGACTGCGAACTAAATTTCGCAGTATTCATCGAAATATTTCCGTCGTTTACTGACAGAAACCTGGGTTGATGTGTGAATGGAATGTCTACAATTACTACGAGATAAACTACGGTAGTAACATAAAATTTCTAATAAGTACCATATTATTAAACTGCAATTATAACGATTCATATAAATGTTCTTTGATATTTTATTACTATCTTACAGTGTTTGTTTTGGTTGTGGAATAATAAAGTTTTGGTCCTAAAACGTTTTTGGTTTAGTTTTGAAAGAAGTTTGGTGTATCGACTGCTTGTATGCATTCCAGGATGATACAATGCATTAAATCTTCAACCTTTATCGTCCAAAGAATGTAGAACTCCCGTTCCCATATATTCGAATCCCACGGTACTACGAAATAGTTTTCGAGCGCTAATCCCTTTTAATGGCAGTAATCGCATTTCATAATTCCCAAATAACAGTTTTTGGGACCGTAGGAATTCCAGGATCCATTGAATAATTTTAATAGATTTTATATACCTTCATCTACAATAGAACGTAAGTAAATATTGAAAGCAATAGATAGATTGATTGATTGAAATATTGAAGAGTAGTCAATTGAAATAGAATGTAACCGCAACTTCGATTTACTCGTATTATTGACCGATAACAAGTAAGAACAAGAATTCGACAATTGAATCTACCTTACAATAAATGCCATTTTAAAAAGAGAATCTGGGAAAACCAAAATGTAGACAGAAAGTCTGACCCGAACCTACTATAACAAGGTCGGCAAACCATCTAACCCGTCTAAGTTCTGATTTCGAAGACATCTTGTGATTTTATTTAGTTCGGCCCCAACATAACCATCACGAGCTATTGGCGGGATCATAACTGGTGGTTTCCATTATGAGAAAAACGACTCTCTCATACTCTGCACTGATGCTGGTTAAGTTTATCTGACAAACTATATACTATCAGTTTATCACACCGTCAATCCTGTAAGTACCTATAGCAAAGCACATTGTTATCAGTTGGAAATTAATTTCTCAAGGTTGTGGTTCAGTGTCTAATTAGTCACAGATTTATCAAACTCTGTTCAAGTTGATGCTCTAGTAACTATAACTTTATGCAATTGCATATAATTATCATGTATTATACTCGTAATCATAGGAGTGGTTCTATAGTATGACTGCCACCGATGTACTGCTTTGGAGAAGGTACACGACGGTATTTCCGTCCAATTGAGCAGTCCGACTGGGGCAGTACCTCCGCCCTACAAAATACCGCGGCCATAATAACTTCGTGTTGTGTTCCCGGCGGTGAGTAGGGTAGCCAGAGCTCACTGGAGAGATTTTGTACTGTCAGTGGGAATACCAAATGCTATTCCTGCTTTTTCTTCTATATTAACGGCACAGAAACTCTCTGTGCTTACAGGGTCGGCAGCACGAATGTGACTCTCCTGGTGTAGGCCATGGTAACTACTTACCACCAGGTGGGCCGTGTGTTAGGCCACTTCAATTGTATAAAAAAATTTACCTCACCGCGCCCTAGGAAAACGTGGCGTGGCGGGAGACGAGGTATAGAAAGAGAAAGAAAAAGAATGAGTTTAGAGCGAGCGAGATACCACCTTGGCGGCGGACTGACCAAATGAGACCGTCGATTGTTCAATGCTCTGTCCGTCTCGCCGGTCGGTCTTTATTCAATATTATAATGTCTAGATATAAAGAACGATGGATTGTTTCACAAATTCAAGTTCAAAGAAGTTCCTAATAAAATTTCTATTACCTGATAATTGGATGTAGAATTGACTTTTTACATCGATGAGAATCAAATTGATTTGCCTATAAAATGTTCTTATAAATCGTTAAACCAATATGGAATTCCAGCACGCCCGGTGAATTTTGGTAATTCCCCTGACCCAACATTACCATTCAAATTCCCCAATTCGTACTTCGTAATGGCGGCCCTAGAAATTGGACCGGCTCGCGAATAAAGCCTCGTCTTACTGTTTGATTTTCGAAGGCTTGTGGAAAGTAAACTATAGTACTTTAGTACCTACATATTCGGATCTACTTACTTTGGGATCTCGACAAATGTAATAAGTACATTTTACATTTGTCGAGATCCAAAAGCAGTGGTGTACACCTTCAAGCCATATGTACTTGTTTTTTATTGTAGAATATTAGCAACCGAAATCACTAATATTATATCTAACCCCTCCAACTAAGCTAAATTGCTGGGTTCTCGTCGGTAGTGTAATGGCCAGGATCCAAACCCGGACCTTTTGACCGTAAGGCCGACTCTTTAACCATTAAGCTTCCGCTGTTTAGCTATACTATAACTTTGACGACTCCTCCTTTTTTAATGAGATCAAAGTTCTACTGAACTATATTAATTGACTTTATTTACAGGGTCACATCCCGGTGTTGCCGAAGTAAGATATGGAGATTAGTTACCACCATGCTGGGCTTTGGCTTTAAACATGTTAACAGCTTCAATTATATTAAAAATCTTATATTACACAAAAGATAGCTACGTGGTTTTATCCTTAGAAATAATCATATGATTAATTCCTCTCAATGACCACCACTAAATCCTAGCAATAACTAGCCTCTGGTCGCGGTTCCATCAGCGTGGACTATTGATCCCGTTCTGATCCTTAGGAATCTACTCCTAAACAGCAGCATATATCCTATTACCGGTCATATTTTACCTGATTATTCATTCAAATCCATGCAGCCGTTTAAACGTGATTGTCTAACAAACAAACACGTGAACGAACTTACATTTCCATTTATAACATCGGTTAAGATTGATATGATCGCTTAGCAGGTTTAACAAGTATATAATGAATGTGTTGAAGCATGGCTAAATGCTTGTATAGTTTGGGTCCGTTAAGTTACCTACTTTTATCTAATGGAAACAAATCTAACAGGCATAACATATTGTTTTGAATTCCTTTACGTTTTATATAGGGCGGTACCTGCATCTGATGGGCGTAGAGCCAACGCCCGAGTGCCATCACACGCGAGCGTGGACTCGGGCCTGCACACGCTCACCGAGTGTCCAACGTTCGAAACGTCGAGGTGGGAGCTTGTGACGGTGAGAGACGGGTGAGAGTGCTCACGCTCTTCACCCTGCTCGCGGCGATGGTCCGCGTGGGCGGCCAGCGCCTCTTTCTGCGAGCAGGTCATGCTCGTGAAGGAATTTTACGTTTTATATGATGTTACTTCTGAATACGTCATCCTACATTTCCGCGATTTTGCATACCACGATTAGTTGGTCAAATAATAATAAGTATAAACCAAGCTACGTTTGGTATGGCTGATTTGCCATTTATATGGAAGGAGGGTTTATTTGCTGTCAGTGGGAAGACCAAAGACTATTCCTGCTTTGTCTTCTACACTGACGGCATAGAAACTCGCTGTATTTAAAGGGTTGGAAGCACGAGTGTGTATCCCCTGGTGTTACACACGTCTATAGGACACGGTACCCACTCTCCATCAGGTGGGCCGTGTGCTTGTCTGCCACCTCAGTGGTATTAAAATGGAAGTAAGTAATCGGGTTCTGATGTGAAAATCTCGACTGCAACCAGGGATCACGCTAGGATGATTTTGATGATGTATGTTCTCATAATCATTTTAAAACACCGTTTTTGATTGAAAATTGAAATTAAAATTAAAACATTTCGATATAGATAGTAAGGTTTTCTTGTAAATCTAAATAAAATACCGATAAAACGCAATTCCAACGGAAGTCGAACAATAAAATCAGAACCTGCCTTAAATATTAAACTCGAAATCGAGAGGGAATTTTAAGAGTAATAAGAACACAATATTAAGGTTTCCAATTTATGGTAGGGGTGGTATATTTTACTTATTCAGGGTGAGCTCGGCATGTAGATTAGTCTGGGAAGTGGGAGGACATGTCGGCTTCCTACGTTGAGTAATTCTTCACCTGCCAGTTGAACAATCGGTCAGTTTGACAGGGGATACCGGGAATGTTTAGGTGCAGAAACAAGATTGTCTGCCACCTTAGTGATGTTAAAAAGAAACAATAATATAAAAATGGCATGTTGGGTAGGTTAAATGTAGGAGAACACCATGGATAAAGGGGTATAACCTAGGTTATCCGTGTGAACTTTTTCGTGCCCGAAGTTCACCTATTAGGTTCCATTCTATTGCCATTTCCGGGGATGATTGTAGATTTGCGCTAGCTAGTGAATGCCAATTGACAATTTCCCGACCGAAAAATCCAACAGTGCTTGACTAAACCAGAAATATAAACTAAAATTTGAATGAATGCCGATAAACTTTGAACTCGAGCCAAGTCAGGCTTGTCCTTGTTAGTAAAATAGAACTAAGGTTTATAGTGAAGTGTAAAACCGCTTTTACTATTGTCTCGACCAACTTCAAATGATTGAGAGTATTTGAGAGACAAATCAAATCGTTCTCAGTAATGTAAGTGCGCAGTGCCAAAATTGTAGAATGAACCTTTGTGTTAATGAATGATTCCGAAGGTAACCGCGTACGACAACTGCAGACACACGAGATACCTACGTACGACTTGAGCAACCACGCGCAGGGCACGCCGTGATTGCGGGGCGGTAAGACCCATCATGGGGGAGTGGCTAGAGAGGCCACACGGTGGCCTCTCGTACCGACGCAGGTCATTACCGGACAAGGTAACTTCGGGCGGTACCTGCATCTGATGGGCATAGAACCAACGCCCGAGTGCCATCACTGCGACGCGAGCGTGGACCCGGGGCTGCACACGCTCACCGAGTGTCCGGCGTTCGAAATGCCGAGGCGGGAGCTTGTGACGGCGCTGGGGGCCACGGCGGCGGCGCGCATCGTCCTACGATGCGCGCGCCCCCCATACCGGCGGCGAGTCGGGGATCGCGTGGTCCCCCCTCCCGAGGAGGGCCAGACCGAGAGGAATGGCCCTGGGTCAGCCGGGGTGCGAGGGATATGTCACAATACAACCTCACCTTCGGCCTAGTACATCGACCCACAGACGGCGTGCGGTTTAGTCGGTTCGAGTCCGATATAACCTCCCCCTTCGGCTCCGAAGGGGGGGGGGGGGTATCCGTGGGGATTTCCCGCACGTAAAAAAAAAAGAAAAAACGGCGCTGGGGGGCATTTTTAGACCTGCTGAATGCGTACATGATTCCTTAATGAGTTTTTGCATTAATGTCAATGTCAATAAAATGTCATCCATCTCAAACTGTGAACTAAGCCGTTCTTCTTCTTCAGTGCATTAATCCCAGTTGCTTTGTAATTGTGTGTGTGAACCAAAATGTAATTTTATACAAACAATCGAAATAATTAATCATCTCTGTAATAACTTGGCTTCATTCGCAAGATAATTTTAAAACGAGAACCGCAGCGAAAGTATCGGCTAAAGATTGCTCCGATCCGACCGTACCGGTTCAAGAAATACAAACTTTGGCAATATAAAGTTCATTTTCGATTCGATATATTGAATTGACAGCTCGGATTTAAAATTGAGGCTGTAAATATGGCAACACCTTGTTGTTATACTATAAATTTTGTGAAATATTTGAGGTAAAATGGCGTGTATTTTGTTTTATCTTATGAATATGATTTGTTTAGTGTTTATCAGTAACACGCCAGCTTTATGATTAGATGAAAATAAATCGCAAATAATTTTCTATGAAGAGGTTATTATTTGAAAAAGCTCGTAGCTGATAGCTGCTTTAATGTAATAGTAATTTTAAGTATTAAAAATAAATAAAGACTAAGTGCTTGACGGCTATAGGCAAACCCTGGATTACGTGGGACCGAAAATCATGCCTATCCCTTCAGAGGTTAACAGTCGTGAGTATATGCATGTGAAAAAATGACAAAAAAAGACGAGATATCAACAAAAAAAAGTCTTATCACAGTCTAAGGAACTTGTTCCACTGTGGTTTCGTTCCATTAGGAAAAGGCCGACATATTTATTCTTCAGGCCGGCTTTATTCTATGACTGAAGCGTCATGTGGCCTGCTTCATAAGGCTATAAAAATAAATGGGCACAGATTTTCTTTTGATCGTCTTGAGTCTAGACAAAATAGATTTTCTAAGAATTGATTCACGATTCTTAAACTGTTATTTCAGTAGAAAGTTATCCTTTTTACTGAAATAACTGAAGTTCAATGGATAAGCACACGGTTCACTAAATGATAAGCGGTTACTAGAGCCTGGATTTGCTGTCAAATAATTTGTTTTAATTCGAAATAATAAAAACCAGCATTTGAGTAATCAGCAGCCGTGATAGGTAGCTTGCAGGAAATGAGCTGTTTTCCTTTGCAGTAAGTACTGACTATTATTTCTTTTCTTTAAATTTTTCGGCTAAACTCGAAAGGACTTCGGTGTAACAAGCTCTAAGCATGAAAATCTCACTTCAGTTATATTTCTGTCTGAAATTGAATTTATCAATTTAATTTCCAATACAAACAAGAACTTGAATTTCAGCCTTTTGTTATTAAGAGCAGGGTGTAATTTAATTACTTTACCAAAACCTTTCATTTATTTTGTAAAATAAATGAAAATTGTGAACTAGTTTTCTGCAGAAGCAGGCTCAGGGTTCATTAACAGTATGAAACCTTTTGAATCTTTTTAAAAATAATTCGTAGCGAATGCGTACTTTCGTTCAACTCAGTGTAACTATTGCTCAAAGGAATCAAAGGCTACATAGGGCACGGGTACGGAATGTGAATTCTTTTTTATAGTTTGTGAAATGTAAAAGGAACTTTCTACATATTTTCTTTTTAAAATACTTTTTACGTACCTAGATCAGTTTCGAAAGTTGCAGTGTATATTGCTGATGCGTAATCACGGCGAACAGAATTTCCCTTTTCCATGTGCATAATACTTGTGCCACCTAATTTGTGCAGTTTTACCTCTCTCGATTTCTTTTCCCCGGTTTCTTCTTATTGATATCTTAAAAACTAGAATAGGTATAAGTTGCATGAATAACTCAAAATACGAAAGTACTATTGTGTCTGCCTCTATCGTGCTTAAACTAGTCTATGGCTTAATTTTGTATATAAATATATTTTATCATGTTTATATGAATAAAACTGATCTTACAGAACATATTCTTAATTAGTTTGTCCGTCCCGAAAAGACTCAGAGCCCAACGATCGCAAATAAAGTACAAAACTACATTATGGGGCCAGAAGGCAGGCATAAACTCTTGTGCAGTATGTTTAGGTACCTTAGTGTACCTATCTCACGAGTCAAGACTACATTTTATTTATTTAAGCAATAATTTATATTTATACTTACAGCTAGCTAGTCATATAAGTTAAAAGTCATATAGGTACATTATTCTTTTCAGACTTATAGATCTCAACCATTATTGTCATTAGAATAATATAAATATTTCGTTAAAATCTTAAACAGGTAATAAATCTTAAAAAGATATCATTGTACACCTACGCGTGTATGCGTCACGAACTCCTCAAAACATCGAAAGGCACTCTGGCTCACATATTGAATAATTAAATTTGATTTTATAGAAAAGTAAATTTTCATTGATTTATGAACAAAAAGTTCCTGTCGAGCCCCATTTATTCAGCTATGTTAATTTGTATCAAACAGCTATATTTTATTCGTTTGAAGTTCATTTAGACACGAAACTTTGGCGTCTGATTAATAAATGGAGTGGTGTCAAATTTAAGATGAATAGATCGCTTTATTTCGCCAGTAATTCTCGTGAGAACTTTCTCGAAGACAAGCTTTTAATGGGCTGTTCACCTGCACCTTATAGGTTTGTGTTCTTCTGAGATTTTTATCGCAAATATTTTTAAGTTCGCCTTTTAGAGCGTATCTGAAGCTTTTACAACTTCTTATTTATGCCCTAAAAATAAGTCACTACACAATAAACAGTCGTAGGAATAAAAATCATTGTCAAGGAACGACCTGCAATAAAAAATTCTTGCTTGTATACCACGTTATTAATTAGTGCAAGTCGCAAAAATTTACGATACAATATTTTTTATTGCATAACATTAATAAAATTACAAAATAGTACACGAAGATTTCGACACTGCTATGAGGACTAAAATAGACCTTTTCGCCAATCTATTTAGTCCTCATAGCAGTGTCGTCTCTTTTCCATTACAAATACGGACGTTAGCTAGCAGCAAATAGAATTTTTATTTCTAGTATAGGTAGCTTCATAGTGAAAATATTTTCTTAACATCAAAATTCCATTAACAGTTCGGTATTTTACGCATGCACGTATGCAGTAGTAACCCAGTGTAAATGGTTCGTAGTACTATGGTAGCAGTAATTAGTCACGCGCAGCGCACTTTACGACACAAATTGACTTTCATTTACGTTTAATTTGTTTACCTTCTTAAATGGAAATGTAAATTATGAGATAATGGGAAAATTTTCTACACATTTCTTGTCATTACACGGGCTGTATTATAAAATGGGTGAAATTAACCCTCTAGTGGTAAGTTGAGCTGATGACCCTTGTTGGTTTTAGAAAAAGCCTTTCATCTACAGACACAAATATTAGGGGTTAAAGTATGAAATTGCCGATTTGTACTGACAAATTGAAATTCGTTATTTTTTAATTTAACGTATTTATTTAATCAAAATAATTACCATTATTATCTATACATTGCTGCCATCTAGTAGGAAGGTCATTTATGCCTTTGCGATAGAACTCTGGTGATCTAGATTCGACAAACTGTGTGAAAGCATTTTGTACTGCCTCCTGAGAAGAAAACTTTTTATCACATAGAAAATTGTCCAAATCACGAAAAAACTGGTAGTCTGTTGGAGCAAGGTCTGGCGAATACGGAGGGTGACGGATAGTTTCTAATTGCAGTTCCTGTAGAGTTAAAACGGTTTCTCGTGATGTATGAGGTCTCGCGTTATCATGGAGCAATAATGGTGAAGATCGATTCATGAGTCGGGGCTGTTTCACTGTTAGTTTTGCTATCATTGTTCGGAGTTCGGCACAGTAGACATCTGCCGTTATTGCTTGACCAGATCGTAGAAAGCTATAGTGAATAACACCATGCTGAGACCACCAAACAGTTACCATTACCTTTTTATTGGTAAGCTTTGCTTTAGGACACTGTTGTGGCGTTTCACTTGGGGTCAGACATTGCATTTTATCGTAAAAAATCCACTTTTCATCACATGTCACAATTCGATCCAATATTCCTTCATTTCTGTATCGATTCAACAAGGCAACACAAGTTTCAACACGCATTTCTTTCTGCAGATCAGTCAAATCATGAGGTACCCATTTTTCACATTTTTTTATTTTATTGATTTGACGCAAATGAGTCAATATTGTTGGTAAGGTAACGTTAAACCATGCAGCTAATTCCTGGGTAGTTTGGCTCGGATCGGCTTCCACCATGTCTTTCAATTCATTGTTATTCACCTGTGTGGACGGCCTTCCTCGTGGTTCGTTCTTCAAATCAAAGTTTCCATCACGAAAGCGTTTAAACCAAAATCGCACGGTGCGTTCATTAGCAGTCCCCTCTCCAAACGCAACATTGATATTGCGAGCTGTTTCTGCCGCGTTAGTTCCGCGTCGGAACTCGGATTCAAAAATCACTCGAATTTTCGAAGTATCCACCTTTCTTGTCTAAGCTGAATAAAAAAAACAACTGAAAGTCGATAATCGAATGTTGCACATTTTTAAATGAAGAACTACATAGGTAGGAAACCACATGGTAGGAAAAAGTTTCACTCAAAAATCTCAAACCATGAAGGTTCTATGTCAATTCGAAGTACCTATTACAATGAAACGGCAATGACATACTTTAACCCCTATTATTTATTTACTGGATGTTTTAAAAGTTAGTTCGCAGATCAGTGCAGGTCTGGTAATTTTTAGTATTTTTATAAGTGTTTTTAAATACAAATATCTAAACGAAAGCTTTATTACTACTAAGGTAGCAAACAACACACGTTTATAGTGAACAATGAGCGCTTGCTACACCAGAGGTCTCCAGAGGTCTAGAGGTCACGAATTATTTCCTGCAGTAGGGCAGAGAGAGATAAAAGAAAAGGTTTTGCAAATCAAAAGAGGTATTCATTCTTCCGACACTCTCACAAATCACAGTATACTGTTACTTGTTATCACCATAGCACATATTAGGTATAAAAGTTTTATAACTTCCACTGAAATCTTATCAGGCTCGTGTGTGGTCGCTCGATTTTACTGTCACTAATAATGGCTGACGGCGGGGACTCGATTCGATCCGATCACTGACATTTGTCATCGAAATGAACATCGACAGTGCTACTTTCACGCTCGCATTTACGGGTTAAACCGATAAACTTGTTGATTACGTAAGAACCAGTGGGATATTTATGTCTTGGTGGACTGGTTTTGCTTTATTGCTTTGCAATTTTCTGCAGCAAATGTAATTATGAACGTGTACATGTACGATATACCTAGTGTTTTTAACTGGGACAGTATAGTCAGATCCGGTACCTTTAGCCGGTAAAAGAAAACTTTTGTAGATACCATTTATTCTTTTTTGTTTATAAAAGTTTGGCATACTTAGTGTTTTGATCAAGGATAAGCTCTCTACAATAATGAATGAGCTGTGATCTTTTTTTACTGACTTTGCAAAATTTTATAAAATTGTAAAAAAGCAATCCGTTCGCTACTGAAACTTATTGAGATTCTAGACTCCTTCCTGCTACTGATAGATAATCTTCCAAAAAACCTCAAACAAAAAAAAAACACAAATCTAGCCCCATAATATAAGAATCCAGGCGACGAGAACGAGCAAGAATATTTTTTAATTATTACAAATTTGCACTCAATTCGGAAACACTCGCAAATATTCTGAAGAAGATAAAATCGGTTTCGTTTGTTTTTTGGGAATTCATCGCAAATCACAAAAAACTAAACCGTCTCTGAAGTACAACTTTTACAGGTAATTTAAACCATTTATTTTGCATAAATAATACACTAAAATAGTTTGAAGTGAAGCTCATTTTACCGTGACTACTGAACTGAGTTCAGTATTTATAGTTCTTAAGGCATTCCTAGCTGTCTAACGAGAGCATTCTTCACTTTGTTCCTTGCAACGAACTGTACTTTACACGAGGAAATATGAGAATAGACCTGATTTAACTTCAGCTCGTTTGTATAAATATGCAATTTTGTTACCCGTCCGGGTATACCGTTGGGGAGATGGTGGCAGTTTTGGTACTTAGAAAATTTAATCTGTGTGGATATTGCTACTCTGTTATTATTATTCATAACAGTATTACAAAATTAACGGTTTTAATAGGTCATACTAAAGAATGTAAACTGAACTACAAAGTCGAGAGTGTCATCAAATCGGCCTCAAGCACGGAGCACAATAACGTGCTCCGTGGCCTCATGTAACCTCGGAGTTATGAACAAGATAAGACGGTTTACGATGGAGCAGCGGTGTCTTCTTTGTTAGAAGCAGATTCGTTCTTACGTGGTACACTGTTATTGTTGCTCCATATTATTGAAAAAAATCCTGGGGTTAATAACGCCAGGTTGCGTAGAGACGTTACCTCTTTGGCAGTATATGATCGCATCTGCCATGACGAGTATTTCAATAAGCTCTTTCAATTAATCCTACCCTTTGAGAAATCACGTTCTAAGGTGTCACTTTCATACGATACATACAAAAAATTCTAGTATAATTCTAGTCAAACGGGTCGACATAAACTTCGGTATTAACTACTCTGAAAGTAGTTAAAAGAAGTTAAGCTGAAGACATGCACCGTAAATAACCGATATAAACCGATCTTTGCCGGATTCTTACTCTTATTCCCGACACGGCGACGTGCTAAATCAGAGGATAATGTACTACAGTTTGCCCCAGTTCTAAAATAAATAAACAAACTCGTGACCAAAAAAGCACATGTACTATCTATTATTAACTTACCCTTTCGTAGTATTATAGCCATGTGTTACTAAAAATTCTAGAAGACACATGGCCCACAACAACACTTGCCACTTGCCCCATTTTTTGCGCCCCAATTGTAAGCCGCGCAGATTTCCTCTCGCCCTTGTAATATACATGGTGTTGTAATATATTGTCGTGCCCTACGATCTACGCTCTCCAGCCTACTAACTCATTCATGGCTCCCTGCCTTTATGAATGGCGAATGGGTAAAGTTGGCGTTCGCCCGCGTTTGCGCAAATTTTATGGCAAATGTCGTACCTCGTGGGTAATGTGGCTGCGTAACGCAGAAGCTGAGCATTTGTATATTTAAAAAAATCTTTATTGCTCAACATTCTATATGGCTTTATTGTTTCGAGAAATGTTTTTGTGTGTGCTTGCAAAAAACTTCAGGTTTAAACTCTTGTGACGAAATGTGATGAAACTATGAAAGTATCTAGTATTGATGAAAAGAAGTAGGATATAGGCTTGGATATTTTTCTCCCAGGAGTAGATTCCTGTGCGTCATCGTGGGCAACAGCTAATTCAAAATAATTCGCAAAATATAATTTTAGTAAACTTAAATCATTTAAAAAGCAACTAAGATATAAAGTTCGCGAAACGGAGTTAACCGCTGGAACTAATGGTAGGTACTTAGCAGAAAATAGCATTTAAAGTGTTGAATATCGAAAATTTATTGCCATGGAATTATGTAACCCGGATATTTAATTTCTACCCCTACGATGTAGAAGGCATATATAGGTCCATTTAGGAAGAGCAATTATTCGTGTGTTCGTACACCTCTTCATCAACCTCATACCATTGGAACTGACTAACCTACATAATAATTACGTACACACATTTTTTCGCAACCTCACCTATTCTGGCGCGTCAGGTCTTGACGATAACCTTTCATGCCTAAATTCCGATTTTCATGCCTAAATACAAATTCACGCGCAAGGCAAATGTGCAGAAATACCAGCGAAACATTCGGCTTAAAATGACATGCGGGATGCTCTGGACTTGACTTAGACAAGCAAGAGAAACGTATCAAATGAATGCGAAAGTCATAATAAATTAAGTCTAAGTGCGGTCAGTGAAGCTTAATCGCAGCCCGTAACTTACTAGTTCATTTACCATACCTAACTGTATCTTTTGACCGCTTTTCAATACAGGATGTTATGGCATTCAGGACTAATCGAACCTCTTAAAGTTTTCATCAGAATCAACTAAACATCATCAGCATAAATTTAAATGTTTCCATCACGAGTTAACTATCATCTTCATTAGTCCTTAACGGAACACGTGTTCCAAGCAAGTTACAATCACATTACGATAATATTACCGTACCGCTATAATCATCAAACTGAAGGTGTATCTTGATTCTAATAATTAGGCAAAGTGTAGAACCGTTCTAACATATCTTAGTAGCTCCACGGCACTCAGGGGGCTCTTTAAGATGTTCTTAGAAACCGGAAACCTCAACCAACCGCAACGGCGCTCTTAATGCCTTTGTCACTTCAATATTGTCTCCCTAACACTTACCTACTCCTAGTTACCTGATAGTAAGTAAATGTTTATAAATAAGTTGTCTGTTTTTAATGTTGTACACTGATTTTTGACATGCTTTTTATTAAACTAAGTATATTTTGTACATGCAAAAACATATTACTGTAGATTTTGCACCATCGAAGTGACATCAGCTGAAGTAGTGTTTCTTAGATGCAGCAGACGTGCAATGTGAATGTGGAGTACTTCACTGACTTCAGCCTATTAACACGTGCTGCATGTTCATGCAAACAATTACACCAGAGGAAGTCCTGAGCATCTCTGAGAATGCAATTAAGATGGGGGCGCACTGGAGAGACAAAATTTGATAGACTATCGACATGGCAGAAGAAGTAGTGGCTCTATCATAATGATGGAGTCAGGTTGTGAAATTGGGTCGTGAATACTTCACTACGTATAACCATTTTGATTTGGCGCATTGGCTATAACAAGAGCAGCAGCCATCAGACTCCTCTATAAAGTTCGTGTATTATTTTCTTAAACGTATACGTATAAATAACTTAATCCAATCTGGAATTAACATTAATTAGTCAGAGTTTAGTGTTACTGTAATGCGCGTAAGTCGGCGGTTTCGTAACAAATCTGTCAGCAAGTGAGATACCGCATTCTGGGAGTTTCATGTTACTTGTTTGTTGTGGACGATACAACTGTCATACCTACTTATGCTTTATTTCTGCTATACAATTACGCTTAGGCAGTGTGGATAGGTCATTTTAATATTGATAAAATGTGGAGTGTAGCGTCCAGTGGTAAACAGACCAAATCCTGGCGGCACAGAAACTGTCTGTTTTTATAGGGTCGGTAGCACGAGTGTGACTTCTCTGGTATTACACACGTCGATAGACCACGGTAACCATTTTCCATCAGGTGGGCCGTGTGCTTGACTGCCACATCAGTCATATAAACAAAAGAACTTGCATTAGATAAGATTGTAATTAGTAACGGTTGAGTTAGATGGTAAGTTTAGTTTTTGAATAAATGAATGTACGGAGAGCACGTTAAGTCGCCCGATTGCTACACAAACATCTATTACAGTCGTTAATCAATTGATTTCTGAGGACTTAACCTCAGAAATCAATTGGCGATATCGAAATTCTGTATATCGGAAGGCTATCGCACACAACCCCAACCCCAATTAAATTGAAAAAAATATTCAGGGGATGAGGCATTCCAGCAAAAATAGCTGTTCCTTACCGTATTAATACCAGCCTTATCCTGCTTATACTGGAGATTGATGGCACTTGGTGGAATCTACTAGGTACACATATTGAATAATAATATCACTTGTACTTTTCCACTTTATTTTGTTTTTATTTTTAACCTGACCGGTTTCACCTCACGGCATTATCATTAATTTGGATTTAAGGAGCCACAATACGCTGTTTGTCTGCCCCATCTACTCTTATTTTTATCATCTGAAATGACACATAATCAACATTTTATTCCGGGCATAGGTTTTCATGGATTGTGGAAACGGGATCAAAATCTCACGCGGGCAGGGACGCGGTCAACCGCTAGTTAGGTACATATGTATGAACTCTTCTTGTATGAACACGTACCGAATGATTATGTTCAATTAGAACATATCACATGACCTCAAGGCACGTGAAGCCTACACAGATTGTAGGCTTCACATTCTGTCTGGCTCGTGATTCTCTATAGTTCATGGACACCAACGATACGAAGTAGTTTAGTGTGTGCGAGTATATATTTGGTATTTGCGATCATTCTTGGTTTCTGTAAGAGTAGTAGTAAATATTAGTATTCAAAGTAAGTCATATTACCTACTTTTAATATACTTATAATATCCAAATTAAACAGCGTTTTTCGGGCAAACAGTTAGCTGTGTGAAAAAATCTATAGGTATATCTATAGAATCGTGTTTGCCGAAACTTGACACAACAAGTACCTACCTAAACAAAGGACAATAAAGATTTATATAGTGTCGCTTCTCATGAATAGAAAAACATATAACTGAAGGATAATGTAATATGTCTGTATATTTTTGCAAAAAATAAACCATCGATGTTTTTATGCAGTCTTGAACTCATATTAGAAACTAGTTAACCTAAGTTTGTATTTAGAAATATAAAATCCAGTAATTGTTCTTATTTAAACCAAGAACTTACCTACACCTAAAGTCTTGTATGACATAAATAACTCCACCACTTGGCTTAATTTCGTTTCCTCCATCATTTACATCTTAGGACTCGTCTCTCAGATTCGCTCTACGATCTCGGGTAACCCGACTCCTATCCTCTTACATCACCACTCGAACCATACAATTTTGTTCAACGTCAGTTGCCGCTTTTATGACGGCATATACGGAAACTAAAGCAATTAAACCAGCAATGAATCATGTTTTGGCGACAGCGTGAAACACACGTGGACTGGCTGTTGCGTAAGGTGCGTGAAATATAGGCCGTTTCTCAATGAAGTATATTATACGCTACATGGCGTCGACAATGTTGGTTTTGTTGTTAGTGTTTGCAACGGGTGTTCTTGTTTTCTGAGAGATCATTATTGAAGCAATTAGCTGCTTTAATTAACCTGGGAATGTAAAGGCATTGATTCCACAAAATGTAAGCGTTATTTTGTAAAAAAAATTAATCCTCTTCCCGTTCTGTTGTGATAAAGAGTAGCCTATTTGTTATTGTAGACTATACTCTATCCCTGTATTTCAGCCAGATCCATTCAGCCATTAGAGCATGATTGAATAACAAAAATCCAATCATGTTACATAACAAACAACAAAACGCTGCTGAAAAGTAGCCGAAACGTCGCGCTAAATTTAAATAATACCAAATAAATCACGGTAGAATTCGTTACACAGTGATTTTATTTCAATAAGTGATGTTCGTTCGTTCGTTCAGACGGTATTAAGTAACAGTATTGGAATTGATTAAACAAAGCCAATTTTATGACTGAATCAGACAAAATATAATAAAATCTAGAAAGGAATAAGTAAAATGTAGCTAAAATTAAACCCTATTGCAAAACGCTAGTCGTCATGTTTTAAGGCTAAAATAATTTTATTCATGTCACGGAACCCGCCAAAAAAGGTGGACCATTACGACAGTCAGGACACCGAATCGATTTAAAAAAAATCCCATCTAATCTAGAAGTGGGTCCGTGCTTTTAACTCCATGTCAAACAAGAGCTTCTCAATTTATATGGTTATTACTTTATTACTGTTGGGATCAGTTTCGTTAATTTGCTATACTTAGTAATAAAAACTATTTTAAAAACTAAATATGAATACAACAATCCTGCTTGGTCTGACTTCCTGCAGGGATATATTAGAGTTTGGAATAACACATATTATGCTACTTTTTATTCCAAGAAAGGGTTCCAATGGGCTGCGGAAGCAGGGTCAAAAATCTCGCGCTGATGAAGACGCAGGCAACAAATAGTTTTATTATTACTGTATATTGTTTTATTATTTTCATCAATTCAATGACATAGTTTTATATAATTATATGTATATTCATTTGACATTCTTTGAAATTAATTGATATTCTTTGAAATTTTGCATGACAATTTTGGTGAAATACGTTAAGCTACCTATTGTAATAACCAAATACCATTGTAACTATAATGTACCGTATTTCGTGCGAATAAATTATTATTCATTCATTCATTCATTCATTCTTATAAGTATTAACCAAACCAAGTGCATAGAAATGATTGTTTCAGCGACAATCCTGGGTTGCACTTAAAAATATCTCAGTATTAATGTCTATAAATTTATTTCTTATCTGATTTAATCTCATGATTACGCTGAAATGGTCACGCGAATTAAGTTGAAACATTGATAGAAAACAACTTAGACACATACATATCGTCCATTTGCGACGACAGTGTGACATATCGAAAAATACGATTTTTCGTTTTATCGAAATTCTGAATCGCGATCTTGCGTTCTATTATCTGCAAAAACAGGGTGTATTTTTCTCTAAAAACGGCAAAGCTATGAGAGAAAAAGATAAAATATCACTTTATAGCGCTGTCTCACTCGGCAGTCTATTTGATTTCGAAACAGTGACAGTTCAGTTGCCACGTCTGCTTCAAGATATCCAATTTCCAGAAAAACGTGACATTTCAAGGATACCACGGTATTAGCGAGAAAGGTAAGTCTTTTTTAAATCTTTCTTTTGAAACACAATGTGGCACATCGTACTTACCACAATGTTCTTGTAAAACATAACACAAAGTTAAAGAGATTATATTTTAGATGTTACATTATTCTGGTAATAAAATCAAACCAAAGCTGTGACATTTTAAATAGTAACGTTGTAGATGATAAATATTTTTCCTAAATTTAAAAGATGTTGTAGGTATATTTTTGATGTTCCGTTATTGCTGATTAAATATTAGTGAAATCAAATGGTATTTCCAGTTGTCACATTGTATATACTAAACAGTAATACTAAACTTCAGTTATCTTTACAGAATGGCGAATAGGGGTAAACGAATAGTAAACGCACAGACCAATAAATGTTGCACGAATGTATTAAATGTGACTGAAGATGAAACAATAAAAAGTAAATTGTCCTAGTTACTTCAAACAACCCGAATTTTCAAATTATTAGTACAGATGAGGAAAATTCAAAAAGATGGGATAAATTTTATTTATTTGTACATGGAGAGCGTTACCATATTTTAACTGACTTTAAATAAAATTAAATTACTTAAGTTACTATATAATATATACACAATAGTGAAAAACTAAAACTCAAAGTTGAAATGCGTCGTGGAATTCATCCGCATCACATGCCTCTTGTGGTAGCGTTCCCAGAAGACTGGCAGCATTGCCACGTTGTATGGCAATGCTTAATCTCTGGCCTAAAAAGAGGCCAGCCTTCTGGTCACGAGTAGCGTCGACTATATGCTTCGCAATCTCTTTGAAGAGATTGTGGGCGCTCGGACTCCAAGCCCAAACGTTTCGACTCCAAACGGCACAAATTCATAACCTGCAAAGAGATTGGAGTATTTGCGCCGCTTAACAGCCTCTGCAGAAGCTGCAGCAGCACCAGCGCAGCCAGCCGTACCGGGTATATGGGTAGGGGCAATCGTGTCAACGCATGTTGCATCCCACACCAGAGTCCTACCCATTTTCCAAGGCATTAATGACATACCATCCGGTCTCTTGTCATCACCGCATGCCAAACCGTTTGGTTCAAGCACAGCTGGCAAACCGGCGGCGACAAGAGCACGTCGGATTATGTCGTTGAGGCTGGCGTGCCATGGAATTCGCCCAGCGCTCCTCCAGTACGGCAGGCATGGTGTCCGAGTCGGTCAACTGCTTCTCCACAACAGCACTGATGCGGCGCACCTAAGCGGAGGCACGTGGATGAGGATGTTTGCAGTGGTAATCTAGTCTACTAGCTAGTAGCTCTTCCAGCACTTCATCTTCATCCTCTATCATTGAAGGTTCTATAGATTTTTATAACTTTATCTAAATAAATACTGAGCCAAACGTCTAAAAGATAGATAAAATGACTTTACATCTTTACAGATAGCTATAACTCAGTAAGAGACCCAGACTACGTAGTGGAGATTCAACACAAACGTCGTGTAATTTCTTTCATTGATGATGGTGATGCCTCGGTAGAAGTGACTAGACCACAAACTGTAAAGAAGAATGGTCAAATAGGTCAGAAAATGCAATTGCTATACCTGAAACTATAGAAAATGAAGCTCTTCAAATCGATCCTAGCGTCGCTGTGATGAAAAAACCTACTCAAACTTTAGAAAGTCCTACTAAAAAAGGAAAGAAAAGATCAAGACAACACAAAAAGACATGGCAAAAAAATTAAGAAATATTGGACAACCTTACAAATCAGTAAAATCGCATAAAGACATTCCAAAACGAAGACGGAAACCTCCCTGTAAAGAAAACTGTAGATTCAAATGCCAAACAAACGTAACAGAAAGTCAACGGGAACAACTACTGAAAGTGTACTGGGGTTTGGGTAAAATTGAAAGGCTAAGCAAAGGTTTTTAAGGCTGTACGTTTATCTTTTTAAGCATTAACTACAGGATTAAGGGAACGTATATTGAGAATAAATATAATATTTACAACATACCTTCCAAAGTGCCTTCTGAGTTTATATAACTTATAATAAGTATAATTTAACGTACCAAAAGCGAAGTCTTTGGCTATTTCAATAATTATCACTATTCTGTATGATTACAATGGTCCTAAAATAAAATAAATATTCACAAGAATATCGTTTTATTTAAATTTAACCTTTTCTTAAATAAGTTTTTACATCATCTTCAACGTGACATCCTAGCTTACCACATGGTATAGTAGTTTTTTTTTCTGTAACAATGTGATAAGTTTTCCCTTTTTTTTTAATCGCCATAATTATTTAACCAATAAGTATAATTATGGTTTCCCTTATTAATATTTTGATTCATTATTAGTTATATTTTTTTAGCTTTATACATGACTGGACTTTCCTGACAATAATTTAAAAGTTATGCTTAATTAAAAAGAAAAAACTGTGTTTCTGTAAAGTTGTAGTTTTCGATATGTCACACTGTCGTCGCAAATGGACGATATACCAGTTACTTATTACACGAAATGTAGGGATAAAATCGCAACTCGCTACTAGCTTAGTATGCCAGGTGAGTATCTATAATATTTTTTGGGATATCCTATACGTATATACAATACATAAATAACCATCGCAATCAACTATAATCCTTTTTACGAATGCCATTAAGTGTTGTGTAACCTCAGCAATATCTACCGTCATATCGAGTCCCGCAATCGCGTGTGTAAGACCGGTTTCATCTTCCAAGTACTCAGTAGAAAGGGACAGGGGTCACTTTCCCATGAATCAATGGCTTTTTGCTCAACTGTTATGACTGTTAAAGAATCTCTATATGGCTGCAACGCTATATTTTTTTATTACATTACTGGACGATCTGCGTGGGAACGTGAGATATGGAATTGATGGATAGATAATGTGTTTTTACTTGATCTGCCTTCTGATGATTAGGTTTTATGATGGATTCTTCTGTATTAACTATGGACAGGAAGACCTAAGAGGAGATAGACGGACTGTGTGAAAGTCATCATCCTCACTAAAAACATGTATCAACCTTTGATAATGCCGTAAGGCGAAACCGGTCAGGAATTTAATAATGTGGAATAGTACAAGTGTTTTCATTAAAGATGTGTAGCAAGTTCCACCAAGTGCCATCAATCAACAGTATAAGCAATTCTCACAGGGATTTCCCACTTGCGGTCAAAGTTTGCACTATGAGGACTGCTTGTTATTTTGATTGATATTTTGGCTTTTCCGTGAGCAACTTCTGCCAAACCTCTTTTACCACTGTGGTGGCAGCCGAAAGTGGTTACCGTGGCCTATGGACGTCTGCAAAACCAGGGGAGTCACACTCATGCTGCCGACCCTGTAAACACAGAGAGTTTACAGGGGCAACCATAATATTATTTTTCTAAGCGAAATTAAATACTTTAATAAAGACTATGACAAAAATTTTGACTCGTTTTAAACTCATAGCAAAGCCGTATTAACTTTCAGTACGTTCTTAATTTTAAAAGCTGTTTATACAAATTGCAACGTTTAAAAATATTAATACCAACAACCTTGATACTAGCCCATGGGAAAAAATACTGTGACCGCGACAGTCGCTCACTAATGTCAGGAGCATACCCGTGGATTCCTGTTGCGGAAAATTGGTCTATGAAAATAATTGATGGTAATGGTAATAGATTCACCCTTTAGACGGCCGGCAATAGAAGCATGAATACTTATAATACCTATTGCTAACTAAATTGTGGGTGTTTGTTTGTATCTCCGGACTTTGACTTTGATCAAGAGCTTGTTATCTATATTAAACATAAATAAAATACTCACACCTTTTTACTTCCAGGGTAGGCAGATTCAACAGTCCGAAATCTCAATGTGACATATAATAATCCGAATATGTTAAATGTCATAACAACGAGTTAGTCATAAAAAAACATTAATGGCTTTAAAGGAGAGGTGTATGGTGCCTATCTTTACTGCTCAGACCTTGACGTGTTGCTTGGGTTTGATACGCCCAAACAATACCTACTTATTCTTGCGGCAGGCCTTAGTAAAAAGACGACAGAGTCACTAACTGAATTTCACGATTTCCTTGACAAGTGCTTCAGACAAAAAGTGATTGACCTTTATATGCCTTTATCATGTGTAATCTATTAGGTATAAATCACCTAAGTTATTTAGAGATATAATATATTATTATCGATGCTTTGACGTCATCATTTCGCATATTCGAGTACCTATTTGAATACTCACTCAATAAACGATTGTATAAAAATAATAGTATAATTAGATCCTAACAAAAACCGCGTGGAGTCATGCAAAAACTGAGTTATGAATATAGTCTGCGGGCAATGAACCTTTTTATTTAATTATCGCAGCGAGACGTGCTAAAGGGGTGGCACTTTCCACGATTTTAAAACTTCATCAAATGAATCCTATTAATCTCACTTATACATGCGAACGTTTGTGGCCAAGGACATTTAGTTACACACATGTCAGAACGACTGAATAAATCTGGATGAAATTTGGTACAGAGATAGATTATTATAGTCTGGAATCCGTCATATTTGAGATTTCAGGTCATGGGAACGAGAATACTATCCCAAACAAGCGAAGCTACGGGTGAAAACAAGTTAATTTGTGATGCCTCGTTTTCATAAAGCATCTCTATTCGTCTCAATTGCCCACGAAGCATCAAAATATAATTTAAATAAAGTTATTAAATGACTTCTGCTCAAGTGCGATTCCGCGGCAAGGTAATCCGTAACACGCGTCTGTTTGTCGCAAAATTGATAAATATTCACTTCGAAGCCATTGACGCGTGACTTCACAAGATAGAAACGATCCATTAGCTAAGCAACAAATAAATGTCGATCTGGCGCTATCGTGAATAAAATATTTCAGAACGAAATAAAAACTTTTTGAATCGATTGTGAAATACCTTAAAGATTGTTAGTATCTGAAAAACTGTACAGAATTAGGTAGATAGTTATGACATTTTTGTGGCAGCAGATCGGTACCACAAAATGGGTAGATAGAAAAAGCAATCACTATTACAGTTTTATAGTGCCCAGCTTGTACAAAAGTATTATAGCTCCCACCCGAAACTTACCCGCTGACTTTCAGGAATCTACGCTCAGAGATGAACCTATGTGAGAACTTATGTGCTATATTTCAGACCAGAACCCATCTCTGTGCCAAATTTTATTCGATCGAATCCTATATTTATATGAAACTGCTGTATCTACCTCTCTAAGCCTAGATTAAAATTTAATATAGGAGCAGAATTGTTGATACTTTATAATTTTAAGAGCTAATTGGTTTTATTACAACGTGTGACAACCCTAGGTGTGTCTGTCTGTATACATTCATATTCGCGCGCCGCGCCGCCTGAAGGTGTGCACGGAAAATATATACGCGTATTTATAATAATTATGCTCCAAATTGTTCTAGACCTACAAAACACGCGTTAGAATAACAATGAAAAATTTGTTCAAACTTTTCAGTACATTTATAACAACAAGTGGCTATAACGAGTTTTTCATATGTAACAAAAATACTTACCACAAAATACGCTGATATTTACATTTCAGCCAATGCAACGCATGCATTATCATATTAAAACATGCTACGAAGATAAATCCCTCATTACATAAATTATATGTCATACCAACTAATCAACGATTTTGGGTTGTTTTTTTCATCCGACCCAGTCTTATAGGCGGTAGAATATTTATTTTTATTTATTTATTTCCATATATACAACCACCTTTACAGGATAACCCCAATGCGATAGTGTACCCATTTATACATATAAAGCTAATATCTAATTACTGGACAATACAACACAATAAAAGACACTACAAAATAATACCAAACAATAGAAGACAATACAGGACAATACAAGACAATACAACACAGTACAGGGCAATACAAGATAGTACAAAAACTTTAACTTTGCATACCAAATTTTACACAACATAGCATATTACAAATAAAGCTGCCCTTGTGAATTCACTCAGAGTACAAAAGAATAAGTCCGTCTCCCTAGCAATGAGGTTGAGCGTACGGAGTGCGCGCGTCAGCGGCGCCTCCCTCAAAAGGTTCGTCCGTGCCCTCGGCACCACCAGCAGCCACGGCTGTCGTCGCCGCCACACATACTTTTCCGGAACACAGAGACCTAGCTGCCCTAAGATATCCACATTATGTATCCTCCCTCTAAGTACCTTGAATAGATACGAAGTGAGTGCGAGCTCCCTCCTGACTCCCAGTTCGTTATACCCTACCATACCCAAAACAAATAAAGTAGGATACATAAGCGGATAGAACGGGTATACTCCATATAACCGTAAGTACAAGTACCTAACAAATTTGTTTTGTACTCGCTCCAGCATCAATAGTATGCAAGATATCTCTGGTGTCGCATGTCGGTGGCCGCATGCGGGTGGCTGCTTACCATTATATAGTGTCCGCATGCCGGTGGCCGCTTACCATTATATAGCATTATATCCTGACTTAATACAAAGTTAAATGGACCGATACCTCTCGAATTAGTCTGTTCCAGTTTCGTAACTATGACTGGTGCTTTGATTTAAAAAATGAATTCTGTTTTTCATGATTCTGTATTTTTGTTACAGGTAAGACCGCTGTCGTAACTAAGAACAGAATTAGATGCCGCACTTAAATATCATAAAGGTAAACGTTTTAGGAACCTTTTATTTTCACCTTTTGTGGTGTGTTCTTAAGTAAAAATTGTGAGCATTCGAGCTTCAGCTGTAAAAATTATGTTCTGCGAGATCGACTGTACTTTTTATTAGCCAAGATGTAATACTCTGATAAATGTTCGTGAGATCCCTCAGTTGTAATACCGTTTTATGATAGGAAGATTGAATCCGTGATCTGTCAGGAATAAAATATTTGAATTTTAGTACCCGAATTTATTCCTGTCGTCTTCCGAGTTCTGTTGTAAATACAATTAACAATGTTGTTTGTGTTGCACAGTTCTAGAATTTTCTTACGAGAAATTTCAGTAACTGGGACTCCGTTTGTTATTCAGCATCAGCCACGACTGATTTGGGCTTCTTTGGTTATTTAATTAATCTCAGAAGTGAACCAGAAAGAGAACTTTATAGAACTGTTTTGTTTTCATTTTCATATAGAAAGCTACCACTTCTCTTATTCGTCATGTGAATCGTACATCTCGAAGAAGGAATAGAGCTGGTCTCTCACACAGCTGGTGAACATACAAGTTAATATTTTACCCTTATTAGTCGAAACATACATATAATAAAACTGAAATAGAAAACTATTCAAGGGTAGACGCAAGGCAGTAACTGTAATCAAGTAGGTAAGTACAAACGCTTAGATTACCATCTAACATTGAACACCAGACGCAAAGTCGCCAAAATTGGGATAGCTAATCGAATCTAGATTCGATTACCATCTGTCTGGAGATAGCACATTCAGCTGATGCCAACCGTTGTACCGCCTTTGTCAACCGCAGACTTATCCTTTGTAATAATGGTTCAGCCAGCTTCGTCGCAGTCGGCGATTGTAGAGTTTTGTTGCGGTTGCCTTATTACGTTTGGAAATACTTAGCCAGACTTTTGCTTTGTGTTTCAATGTGTTAGAATGTGATACCTAAAACTGGTTTATCTGATGAAAGAAGACGAAGACGGAGTTTTCGTGAGACAAGGGAGTCTCATCAAAAAAAGATACTTGAAGAAAATTTGTTTGATAGTAAACAATTGTAACCATGGACCAGGCAACCTGTATTGTAATTTTTTTTAATGAAATTTTTAATTAATTTTCATGCTAACTATTCACATCGATTTAAATAGAATTTGCCTGTAAGGTAAAGATCGCGGGTTCAAATCCATTTTTTCTATTTAAATCGAAATAATAATATGTTAATATATCTATCAAGTTATTACCATGTAGGTACTGGACTTTTCCTCATGGAGTTCATGTAATAATAGTTTGAATTTGAACAAATGACTAAAGTTTTTGCTCATTGAAAACTATTGAAATTGAACCTGATGTAGGTTAAATTGTGGTTTTATATGACTCGCCATGCGGTTAGGTCGTTAGTAAGTATACTATTTAGGTAAATGACTTGTAATGGAACCATACAAGTGTGTGAATGAAGCTTTAACGTAGGTACCTATACATGATAAGTTAAATAAAATCACACGTCACATTTTATTAAACCCGCTACACTCAACGGAAATGCCGTCACGGATATTCCGCGTCGGAACGGCAATACTCTCGTGTTATAACATCAGTCCCGGTCCGGGCTATAAAAGTCTTTTATAGTATTTATTCTTCTCGTAGTACACTCAAATAACATGTCAGATAGAAGGTAAGCAGCTTTGCTCATACACAATTAAATCCAATTGTAAAGCTCCGTACCTTTAAACATTTCAGATCAACAAATCGTGATCTTCATTGTACGACATTATCGCATTCGTCACGGTACTTCAATGCCACGGAACAGATGGTCCACCTCGAAAGTAATGTGGATGGATATAATATGCTTTGTACATTCAACAAATGTAACATTTGGAGTGTTAAGGAGGCTGTCTTGTCTTCTAGAGGTCTTTTATTGTCCGTGAGGGTAATATCTCACTATGGCTAGTGAATTGTCTATATCGGGATCAAACCAATTAAAAGCGCACGGTGTTTCTTCCACGTATATATTTTACCAGGAACTCTTGGCATTCATTCAGATATTCATGCCTGTAAATCCCCGAGAAGTAATTATATTTGGTGCCACGTAACAGGGGCGAGCCTATCGCTGTCAAACGGGCACTTTGTAATGGGCATTCGGATGAAGAACAGCCATAATCCTTAGTCACCGTTTATGAAACCCACGAGGAGAGATAGGAAGGCCTTATTATGACACTAGGACGAAACTCCACAGAAACCCTGGTGGAATGAAATGTATAAATTTAATATTTATATCTTTCTGGTATCTCTCGGTGTTAAGAATTTCAGAGAAATTAAATAAAAACCAATTGTTAAATATAAAACATGTGCGATGAAATGCAGATATGTTTGCTTCAGTTAATCCGTATTGTAAGCGGTAAATTTACCTGTCTCTGCGGTGTGAGTCAAGAAAAGTTATCGATAAATAGAAAGCCTGTGTTTTTTTTAATCTGCCTAACTCCTCTTAGAGTAAGCGTGTATGTCTTATTTAAATTTTCCTGTCTAGCCCCCCTAGAAAAGTGGTAATACATTGGCCGTTGTATTGTAGAATAAAATGATGAATGTATAGGATTGATAAGTATTACGACATTTATAATATTTATAACATTCATAAACGTGTATCAATCCCATAATTAATCAATCTATTGTATTCTACAAACGCATTGCCACGTGTTTAGGGAGTCTGGGAATTACAATAACATCCACGGTTAGTTATTCACGCAATAAACCTCAGAATGCACTCGAGTAGACTGACAAAATTCTTTTTACACTACAAAGGTAGTAAACAAGCATATAATAATTTTCGATGGACAACGGTAAAAAATAAAGATTACCTACCTCGAATTAAGAAATAAGTCAGGCTTCATTTACTCATGTGTTATAATGAACAGCAATGAATTTAATATAAAAATTACAAATCCCAGGCTCACGACCTGTATTATAAATATTTGAGTAAGTAGATACTATTTGGCTAACTGCCATACTATATGGAGTGGATAAACTTTATACAATACATCATTAACTTGTTTGTTATCCTAGCTGTAATAACTCGTATTAG
Organism: Eilema caniola; assembly: GCA_949126895.1. Lineage (NCBI taxonomy): Eukaryota > Metazoa > Arthropoda > Insecta > Lepidoptera > Erebidae > Eilema > Eilema caniola. The sequence continues at coordinate 17,978,019 of OX421476.1, read as the reverse complement.
GAAGAAATATATATTAAGAATACTGAACAGAAATTACGGCTTAAAAAATTCTTAGTTCTAAAACTTCACATAAATAAATGTACTTGTTTTCTCAAAGTTATAAAAAATCTTTAATCCATACTAATATTATAAATGTGTAAGTGTGTGGGTGTGTGTGTCTGTTTGTCCGGTTTTGACGCCTAAACCACTGAATCGATTTTGATGAAATTTGGTGTAGGGTAGCTTAGACCTTGAGAAAGGACATTGGCTATGTTTGGTCGCGATAACCGACATCCACGCGGGCGTAGCCGTGGCAAAAGCTAGTAATGTATAGAGCGTTTGTAATTTCTTTTATTGTTCAGCAACTTTTGAGATCTACTGCTACGATCAAAATCATCCTTGAAGTAGTCCCGGGGGTATCCGAGGCCTTCACCTCGGAGTTACTGACTGCCAAACCACTTTGTCACTTAAAATGATTTCTGAAAGTTTGGGGAGAGAATAAATTGCTTAAATTCTTTTTCTAACTTTTCTGTATTTACCTTTTAAAATCTGCGCCTACCCACTGAAGCCACTCCTAACCCCACCACACCACTAAGATAATGTTTGAGGTAGGGTCATAGGTATCACAATTCCACATAAGTAATTTATTTTTTCTTGGACAAAATTTCTCTTTGTTTTTGTACTATACTTTACCCTACCTTACAGGAAACGGCCCTTCGTGTTTTACTTCACCGTGATAAAATTACAATAAATAATAATAATATAGAGAACTTTAACTATAGCGAGCCATCTCAGTCTAACACATCATAAAGTAGGTTACCCGTTCTCTTCACACTCTATTGTTAAATTATCTTATCCACACCTTGCCACTCTGTCAACATGCACCAAACTCTTGTCCGCTCGTGCCGAAGCAATCACGAGCAGTATATATTGTTGTACGTCCGGTTAATGACCCCAAATCTTTTATAATATAAGTACATTTGTTAGTACTTGCCTACCGGCCGGCGGCGCGCCAAGTAAAACAATTATATCAAGTACAATACCATTAATCAGAAAAGCTTGCGTAAGTCATTTATAAAGTAGTTGATTTATTCTGACGATAAGAATTGCGAATTATTGTTGTTGTTGCTATTACTGGAATAATTGCAACTGAATTTTAACAAGAACAAAATTCCTATAATATTGTCTCACGAAAGGTAAATTTTTGCAAAGTTTAGATGTGCATCCCCAGGCGGCGCGATTGCGTTTCCGTTCCGGCCAGTGTTGTTCACCTTGCGGATCCTTGGGCTAAGCGAATTATTTTTTTAATATATGATCCGTCAATTGACTGCGCCACCCTAGATGGTATAAAGCTGAGGTGCAGTCCAGAATAATGGACCACCATTTCTGATTCTATTGGCCTCAAAATGGTGGTCCGTAACATGACGGCCTCGATAGATGCTTTTTCACGCTCCGCATTTTTAGAACGCGGGACTATAGGAGCACACGAAACAAGGAGTTGTAGTGGACATAAGTTTTCGCGAAGTTTCAATTTCGTCTCTTGTTCATGCTGAAATTTGCTGGGTTTGTTTTGCCTTTATCCTACTGGCAAAACGGAAAATAATTCCACCGATTTTGTGAGCAAAGCTAGTTGGATAAATGAGTTGCTTTGTATTGAACAAGATACCTGCATTTAGAAGACCCTTAATATTCAGAACAACATAAAATTGTTAGCATACTAGTTCATTACAGGGGAAACTTATAAAAAATAAAAAAGTGAAAGAAGAATGTCTAATCAATTATTATCTGATACATATGCTATGGTTAGTTCTGTTCTACGAGTATACGCGAGAAATGAAATTCATTACGTGTAGTTAGATAGTGCGGTAGAAAAGGTACTTCATCCCGCGCACGCTCTGAACTCCCTGCTATGGTTTTTCCAAGCTACTGCAAAATGGAGTTCTTCAAGAAGGTCATTAGAAGTTTCTTACAAAGTCGGTAGCATAGTAAGTATGACCTTTGATGATATATATATAGAACATACATATACATAAACATAAACTCATGCCTTTATCCCCGAAGGGGTAGGCAGAGGTGCTAACACCCACATTTCGCCGGTTTATGTTTAGGTCCCAATGTAATAATAGGTGGCGAGCCTATTGCCATTAACTGGGCACTTATAAACCTGCGATAAATACACACATAACTTCGAAAAGCATCGAAAAGTCATTGGTGTGTGCAATGGAAAACCTGGGATCGAACCCGAGACCTCGTCTCAGCAGTCCATTACCCATACCACTAGGCTACCGCGGTGTATTATAGCACAGTTATAGATATTAGATTTTTTTTGAGCTCTGGCAACACTGGCCCGAACAGCTGTGAAATTTGTGTAGCTCCGTAATTTTAATAAATTAAATAAATAAAATACCATAAAAACGTGTCCAGTGTGTAAATACGAATGCTACAGTGATAATACGTGTGTATATATTTTGTCTGCTGCCTCAATTGCTGTAAACTACCTAAAAAGTGAACAAGAACCGAAACGCCCATAGGTCGCGCTAACCTCTTTTCATCAGGTGGGGTGCTACCCCACCTGATGCGTCTGCTCCCTAAACGGTGTAAAAAATATGCATGGTGAAAGCCAAACACAGTTCTTCAATGTTTCCTAATGCAGAAAAAACATAGTCTACAACTCACAAAGAAAGTCTGTTTTATACTCGTTAATGCAATATATGATATTGCTATTATCAGTCGGTTATCGTTCGATGGTAATGACACATGATAGCGCTATCTGTAAGTCATATGACAGTTATCATGTGGACAAAGGACTAGACAAGAAGTATTAGCAAATAACCGATGGATATACAAACTTGTGCAAGGGTTTAAACTACAAGTAGAAATAGGCTGTAACTGTGAAGACTGTAACCTGTGGGCTGCAAATTAACTTTTTTCAGGGATTACATAGTCTAAAGAGACTATGTAATATCAAGAGCTGAGAGTAAATTTGAGAGTTTATTGCAAAAATGCACACGATTCATAATACATAACTCATAACAAAAAAAAATACAAACAAAATATTACACCCGACTATACCCGACTGATGCTAAAAGATCGAAACAAGCTTTATAGTAAGCGGTACCCATTAATTTTCATCTAGTTTGAGATTTGCAAATGGGACCGTCCGCTATAAAGCTTGTGTCGATCTTTTTATGTGGCTTGTGGCGGTTTTTTTTTTTATAATTTTCAGTTATGACATTATTTTGATAATCGTCTTCTAATTTGCCTTCATTTTGATACCCCACTCGATAAATTTGAGTGTTTTTTTACCACATACATTTTGGCTTCAAAAATTCAACATATAGCTTTTGTTCATATTTTATGTACAAGAACACTTGGGCAATAAATACCTTTCATTTGAGACATGAATCATTGAAATCCGTACGGTGGTTCCGAAGATACGAAGAATAAAGAATATTACAAACATACAAGACAAGATACGCGCGAAAACCATAACCCTTCTTGGCAGTCGGGTAACTAAGAATACAGGTATTAGAAACTATTATAATGGAGAAATAGGCAAATTGATAACGGAGAATTGTGGGTTAGGGTAATTTAACTGCCATATTTGATATGGTGAATTTGAACTATGTACAGGGTCGACAGTGCACTTTTTTGGGGCTTGTCAGCTTGCGTATGAGCCCTTATTATAGTGGCAAATAATAATATCCGGAAAATGAAAAAGAATTCTGCAATTCCCCTCAGCTTTTGTTTTAGTTTGTATACCAATCGATTTCTATAGAACCTTTTATTGGAATGTCGTGGTTTTATCGCCGTCTCGCCATTTGTGTTTACGACAATTCGGTAATATGTATTAATGTAATATTTTATGTCCACTAATACCAGTGTTATATGGTAATCGGGGAATTTCCAGGACTTTTTCATAATAAACATATTACATATTCTTGGCAGCATAGATTATAAGCTTACTTACATATACAGCGCCATAACTTGGATAGGTTTATCAGAAATTAATACTTAAGCTGAGGTTACACGAGTACGTTATTGATTTGAAGTGAGTAAGCAATTAGAAGAAATGGTTAAGATTTACGTTCCATCACTTACTAAATACCGTTAGGTATTTTAATAGTAATTTGTCTCTGTAATGAAAGCAACGGTTAATTACGTGGATTTAGATATAATGTCAAGCGTGTAATGAAAACTGTATAAAACTATTTGTCTGTAATAAAAGGGGTTAAAGAATCGAACAGAAACTTTACTGTCTAGCGATATAATGTTAATTTGTGCTATGTTAGTGATATAGTTATAATCACACAGTTTGTCCTGTTAATAGGTAAGAAATTATTTCTATGTTTACAAAATCAAACCTATTATATACAAATTAAATTAAATTAATAAAGTTACTATATATACAGTTAAAGTATGAAATTGCCGTTTCATTGTAATAGGTACTTCGAATTGACATAGAACCTTCATGGTTTGAGATTTTTGAGTGAAACTTTTTCCACATGGTACCTATGTAGTTCTTCATTTAAAAATGTGCAACATTCGATTATCGACTTTCAGTTGTTTTTTTTATTCAGCTTAGACAAGAAAGATGGATACTTCGAAAATTCGAGTGATTTTTGAATACGAGTTCCGACGCGGAACTAACGCGGCAAAAAACAGCTCGCAATATCAATGTTGCGTTTGGAGAGGGGACTGCTAATGAACGCACCGTGCGATTTTGGTTTAAACGCTTTGGTGATGGAAACTTTGATTTGAAGAACGAACCACGAGGAAGGCCGTCCACACAGGTGAATAACAATGAATTGAAAGACATGGTGGAAGCCGATCCGAGCCAAACTACCCAGGAATTAGCTGCATGTTTTAACGTTACCTTACCAACAATATTGACTCATTTTCGTCAAATCAATAAAATAAAAATACATTGAGTGAAATTGACTGTGACGATATATCTCTTAAATATGGCCATAGATAATGTATCGTTATCCATGTAATGTAACCATATCGCAGGATTTCAGCTTATTAATGTAGTCATACCATGTCTGTTTCGGATCGATCTGTGTCGCATCGCAAATTGCTGTATCATGTACCTTCAGTCTTAATTATAATGTATCCTCAAACATATATGTTATATATATGGTTATATTGGTTGATAGAATCAATCCTTGTTTACTGCAACATAGGATTTGAGTTAAAAGCAAATTGACTAATCCTACCTTTTTCTCACTAACTGTCTTATTATTTATGTATAAATTATATATCACATATTGGGAACACTTGTACTTTTCCACAGTATTTATTATTGAACCTGACCAGTTTCGCTTACGGCATTTTCAAAGGTTTACATTGATGTACGTTTACATTGTGAACGAACAATATAATAATAAATACTGTGCAAAAGTATAAGTGTTATCAATATGTGTAATAACCAATTCCACCAATTGCCATCAATCAACAGCTAAAAAAAAACAATTAACTAACTTCGTGTATCACACAAAAAGTTTGAGGATAGAGTTTGGCGACATGAATTTATATATTAATGAGGCTTTTTTATATTCCATGGGTATTTACAACCTTAAAACTGCCTGACGTTTCAACCAATTTAAGCTAGCTTTACTATCTTGCTTTGAACGCCGTTCACTGGTTAAAAACAAATAATAGTAGGTCACACAAACCACAACCCAGACTGAAAAGTCAGATGGCTTTTTTTTTACGTGCGGGAAATCACCATGGATACCCGTCTCCGGAGGGGTAGGTTATGTTAGACTCGAACCGACTAAACCGCACACCGTCTCTGGGTCGTAGTGCCAGGCCGAAGGTGAGGTTGTCATGCGACATATCCCTCGCACCCCGGCTGACCCAGGGCCATCCCTCTCGGTCTGGCCCTCCTCGGGAAAAGTCAGATGTTAATCGCTCTCAATATTTTCGCAAAAACCATAGCCAGAGCATATTTAAGCGGACCCTGCACTCCGAGAAGGCCTCGGATGCGATCGGATCTAACGCGAATCATGATGACAATATTATACAGTCGTGAATATATAATTTAAAACTTCTCCATGGTTTTCTCAACAGCCTAAATACTATTATTGTACTCAGAAAATGTTGACAGTCGATGGAACGTAGACAGTAGTTAAAGTCTATCAAGTTGGCTCTCGTGCGGTTAAGCATTTGAAATCTCAAAATTGCTGCGTTTAATGATTGACAGTTTATATATAGAAAGTTTTAGATATCCTATCGCAATTACTTGTCACGTTTTTTGTTTGAAGTAATTGACAGTTGAAAAATGAATGACACGGGATATACTTGTCGTTTTGATTTATTTATAAGCTTTAGTAACTTAGAATATAGGAACGATTACTCGCCCCCTAAAATCCAACCACACGTCCTGATCGTCCATCTGAATCTCGTGGGGGGCGGACACACGGAAACAAATTTACTGGCGTGGCTAACATGGCTCTGGTACACTTGACATTGGCGTCTCGACATAAAAAAACTGTATAATACATTAACGTGATAATCGATTGATAACTTGATATTGGCGGAGTTGCGGCGATTTGCTGCAGAGGCCATTTTGAAAAAGAAAGAAAGAAGAAGGAACGATTACTCATTGAAATAGGTAATTTGACGGATCATCCATTTAATTTTATTACCGATTTTTGTAAAGGAGGACATTCTCAATTTAATTAGCATGCTTTCCCTGCTTTCAAATTACCGGTGCTTACTTTTAGTTATTTTATTTTAGTTACAACTTTTTAATAAAAATTACAATTCTTACTTAAGCCGTCGTATTTATTAAACCAAAAAAAAATATAAAGTCAAAGAAAAAATAAAAATAGTATAAACTATTGAATGAAATTTTGAAGCATTTACTATGCTAACTTTTCAAATCGATTAAGATAGGAAAAAGTGAATGCCCAGGTGGGACTCGAACCCACGATCTTTCCCTTACAGGGGGAATGCTCTGACCACTGAGCCACCGGGTAGTATAAACTAATTAGAAGTACTAAACAATATATAGAAACAAAACGTAAACCATACATAAGTAATCAGTCCAAATCATTTTATAGCTTTCTCCTATAAGCTTGCGCAGGCGCTCACGATGTCGTTCCTATCGCCGAAGCTGATTACTTCGTGATATCGCTTTAACATCTCACTCGCGTTTCTATTACTAATGCTGTGTTTGTAATGGGTGGATTGATACCGTCGTGTTTTGAAGTCTAAAAGTGAGTCGAGATGGCAAAGTAATCGTGATTCTATAGTAATGACGTTTGTATTGATGACTTTAAAGACTTGATGATGGTCGTCAAACTAGAAATCGATTATGGCTTGTAGTGTCTGAACTCCTGTATGAGCTTTATCATTTCTTTATGATGTACTAGCTGTTGCATGCCCGCGGTTCCGCTTGAGTGGAATGTTGAATTCGTTGTCGTAACGTTCTCGCAACCCCTGAGAGGCTATTCCTAGGATAAAAAATCGCCTATGTTTAATCTCCTTACACAAAATTTCAGTATGAAATCTTGTAACTCCAGAGGGTGCACTTTGCCATCTGCAGAAAAGATTGAAAGAGTGAGGGGGATGGGTAACAGAGAAAGGAAGGTAAAATCTCAGCTATTTTCAAGACCATTCTGATATTTGAAATACAATCAATTGAGAGGACGGTACCTACCTGGTCGAGCTGGTCAATGCTAAGTATAAAAGCAAGAATCCTACAACATAATATAAGAATACGAAACTTCATTTTGTGCAGAAAAATTGGCCCACAAATATGCATGTAATAAGTACCTATGTATTCATCATTCTCACGCAACTGCAATTTAAAATTTAAAAGGTAAAAAAACATGCCCAAGTCCGGTTTCTTACATTATGAAATTGACTTGCATATCATGCAACAAGTATTGGCGAAAACCAATGAATTATGTAAGTATTATACGTTGTTTTTATACTTTAAAAGCATTTTAAAAGGTATATAATGGTTATAGTTTATTATATTTGTATTATTTGATGGTCTATCTATCTATGCAGAGTAAATGATTTTTAACTTTGACTTCATTATTATTTATATTATAATACAACACTATAAGTTAGTCATTCAAATTTTATTAGGCTTGATTCTCTTATATACCTTTAGAATAAAGTACCTACCCAAATATATTTGGTAAACGGTGCGTAATAAAAAAGAATGGAAATATTTCGTTCAATCAAATTTAGTAAGAAAAATAGTTTACCATTTTGAGGGGCTTGGACCGTCAAAATCTCCAAATTTATTACGAATGAATAAAATTCATAAGTAGTAAATCACTTTTCTCGGTGAATTTACATTTGGAGTGGCATACCCGCATAATCAAAGAACTGCAAAACTTTCAACCCGTCGATAGTTTACGTACAGTCGCTTACAGTTGTGTTTGTGATGGATGGACATAGAAGGTATCGGAAATGCATTACCGAGTGGAGTTTGAGACGAGTAACCAATTTTGTTGCACACTGTGTTCTGAATTCCTTTTGTTACGGAATATATCGCTATCGTATATTTGTCATGTAGATTTTCTTTCGAATTGCATGGAGATTTTTCTACATATTTCAATCTATCGTTTGCAATTTTCTGAATAAAATTTTCTGTAAACGCTCAAAGTATATTGCGCCATGTCAATTTCCAAGAGTCACTTAATATGGGTACTAAGCGGACACGGGTTCGCTCTCAGCTAAAATATCCAACAGTCGTTTGTCGTCAAACTATGGGTCTAGGGGAAAGAAAATTGTGATGAGGTTTTTATACCGATGTTTTTTTGACATTTAATTCAAAACCTTTTTTTTTCTGTTCAAACTATGTTAAAACATTTGAATGTTTGAATCGGTCTAGGCGGGGTCAAACATTAGCGATTTTTACAAATGTATAAATAAGCAAATAATTCGAGGGTTTAACTGCCACCGTAGAAAAATGCCATTATCTGTTGATTGAGGGACTTTCCACGGCTTTGAACGGCAGTTGATCACTGAGTCAGATGAAATTGGCGATGAAAATTAATATTAATTAAGCAGGTAAATTCTCACCACCATGAGCACTTAGGTACCTACCGAAAATATTCTCACTCCACGATGATATTAATAGTAATTTGTTATACAAGAGTAAAAAGTTTATTTTTAACCGCGTGCTTATTTTTGATGACCGAACAAGCGAGGGACACAAGCGAGCACGAGGTGAAAAATCTATGCATTTGAGTGCAACACGTAACTTCTCATACCACCTTAGCGAGGAAATGATAAAATGTCGCGTAAAAAACAAATAAAAAAAGTATACCAAGGACGTTCCGAGTCTGAGTTTTTAACAAATTAAAAAAGTTGTATGACAAATTGGGCACCATGGAGGTAAAAATAAATAGGTTTAATGATGTTTTAAATTCACAAACTGAGTGCACACGATGTTCTGAATTCAATTTACCTTTCTCCTCTAAATGATAAAACGACTTTTGCACTCAGAATCGAAAAGCAAAAATACTCTTTCCGAGATGGGATGAAAAATAGGTTCCCGGTCAAGCCAGCCCATTGGTGATGGGAAAACTGAAACAATAACACGTTTTATAGCTAATACCTAATTATCGCGACTATAACTATTATCACCTTTTTTGGCATCTCATGAAGAGCCCGTAATTTGGTGATATTTTAGCGCGCTGAGTGTTTCGGATTCGGAAATTCATCAACATTATACTTAGCAATCAGTATTGAAACGAAGAGCTATGATTTCACAGTCGCCTTGTCGACAACACTTTAATAATAAATTCATGACCTAGCTGAACCCTTTTGCCACCAAAGGCGACTACTTCACTAAAAAATTTAAATCCCTGACAGCTACAAGGTCACCCACTTCCCCACATACTCTAGAGACGAGCGTAGTTGAATATTGAAACGCCACCATTTGTAAGTGACGTGTGGATTTAACTCCATATGAATCCTACTGAATTATTCAACACCACAATGTTATATACCAACCATGTTATACGGTGGAAGGAATATTGGTACGTGGAATACTTACAATTAATAGGTCTATTGTACGGCAAACATTGTCGTGGAACTGTTATTTTATAAGTATGACACAAGAAAATGCAACTGAATTAAGAACCTACTAACACGAGAAGTTACACTCACGCTTTACTGTTGTATTAGGTATGAGGTAGATGGTTTTTCTGTATTTTATGCAGTAAATAATTTCAAGAAAAATTGTGTCACATTTTCGTATTGCACATTTGCACTCACGAAGAGGTACATTTAAAACTCATCTTTTAACCACTGCTTTCGGTCTAAATTTAAAAGGGGATTTGCAGTCACTCGAGCACTTTTACTACTGATTTTTTTTTAACACGTTATACTTATAAAGGCATTTGGACGTATAGGTACACAGAATGGAAGAAGTGTTGCCATTTCCATTGGGTCGGTTGCGCCGCGAAAATATTTTCTGAACCAGCACCACTTACAATCATATAGCTTCCTGAAAACTGTTATTATATTTTTACTCAACATGAAAACGAACCTTAACCAAAATTTTCATTATCCGAAATGAAATAAATAATAATGTCAAGTTACCTCATAATCCTATGTCAAAAACATCTATCCGCACTGTTGAAACTATTTTTCTAAAGACAGTTCTTCCTTAAAGTGATTTTAAACATTCATCCAATGATCACCATTTTGCGTTCGTAAAGTTTAACGGAAAAAGGGTTTAATGCTTAACATTAAATGAATTTCACATGCGTTCGGGTAGTGGGTGGTCTGGCGAGGAAGTAAACACAGGTTTGGGGAAATAGTTATGGTTGTAGGTATACTATTTTATATATTTTTTGTTTTACTATCTTCTTTACATCTAGTTTAAAAAGAATATCTAGAGGTAATAATAATTTTCAGGTTCAACTAAAGATATTTTTATATTTCTGATAATATACAGGATGGAAAATTTTGACCTCACCTGGAGGGAAAGTGGTTTAGATTTCAAGGATTTCCTTTATTTTAATTTACCATTTTTGTTAAATAAATTTGATATTTCACATGATTTATAATAACCCATTCAAAAATTAACCAGTACCTATGCTAGACTGAACTTTGAACTTAAGAATAGTCAAAGAACTTAACACAAGTTAACTCGTGGGTACTTTCCGAAATCTTATCACGTAGCATCACCAACATTTGGAAATGTCAGCTGCACGTAAAGGGCGAAAAACAGTAAGAAATTGTGTGGAAAGAAAGACCAAACACGAGTGAAAACAGAAGTTTAAAGTCGTACAAGAGGAAATACAAAAATATGATCCTAATAGGATACCAGGAGACGTTTAATGGGTTAAGTAATGAAAATGATGAAACGAACAATATTATGAACACAACTGCAACTTGCAGTTTGAGATATTGCAGATGGCCCACGTTGCTAATAGATTATTAAAAAAACTTGAACAAGCATTTCAGGTTAATTGATAGAGACCAATGGAAAAATTTATACTGTATGACAGTCAACAGTCTTAATAAAGCAGCTGCTATATTTTTTTTGTAGTTACTATCAGGGAAGGTTTTATCAGAAAGAAGTGTATTACCATCCTTATCTTAGTCTCTCAAGGTGAAGATATCGGAATCAACCGGAATTTCCTCTATGGTTGCATCCAAGGCTTTCACGTTGGAAGACCGGGGTCCGCTTTCCAATTCATTGACTTATTTTGACCCAAAGAAAACCTGCTAGCATGTGAACCCGTCGGTTTGAACCCTAATCATATCACCCTTTTAAATATGTATTTCTTGGTCACAAACGATGAACCTACTGCTCCCTGTATTTACGTTCGCATCGATAATACCAAATGTCATTTCTAAGTTGTCGGACATTGTAACAGTTCTATAGTCCGTGACTTAATTCCGTAAGTATAGGTTTGTGTTATAAGGTGATTGTCGTTTTTATACTAAGAATACAATGCGATCGTGTCCCACTTCGAGGTTTTTATTGATTCATTGTATACATAATATAATTCAGTAATTGCATCAACATGATTCTAATAAAAACAGTTATTTTATACGCTGGCTTTCGAAGGGGCATCGTCACGGTTGACAGCTATAGGCTTTTAAATAAATTAGGCTAAATTTTCTGTCAGTACCTGTATATTTTCTGCTTATTATGCCTTGTTATTATTAAATCCATAAATACATTAAAACTGCGGCAGTAACTGCAATTGCTCAGAATTATGGTTTTACAATTTGCCGTGCAATGGCTAAGGTATTTGGGCTTATTGACTTGGCTCACTTTCACATTTCCGCGATAAATTTAATGGATACTGAAGTTAACTTTAATTAGAACGCTTGAGTAGCTCTTAAATTACTTCTTGTGGTTACTTTGACTGTCCATCTGGGTCACGGACTAGACTGAAAAACTACACCAAAGTGATAAGAGTTGCGGTAAGTGTAGATGATACAGTTCAGTTCAACGTACTTGGTTCAAATGTAATGAATATGATACCGCTAATAGTTCACTAGCTACGTAACATTAATATTATTACTTTCAATCAATCAATTAGCCCACCGTGGTCCACTGCTGGACATGGGACTCTCCCAAATATTATAAGTTACTAGCTGTAGCCCGCGGCTCCGCCCGCGTGGATGTCGGTTATCGTTTAGTGTTGAGTTCACGCTATTGAGCATTTTTTTTTCTAAAATAAAATTAGCCTAAGTTACTCCTTATTACTTCAGCTACCTGCCAATAAAAGTCCCGTCAAAATTGGTCCAGCCATTTCGGAGATTAGCCGGAACAAACAGACAGACAAAAATTGTAAAAAATGTTGTTTTGGTGTATGTACCGTGTTATATAAACATGCATGTAGTAAATAAACGGTTATTTCAATATTACAAACAGACACTCCAATTTTGTTTATATGTATAGATGTATAGATTACTATACTTCTGTTCTTGTTCCTTCAATAATACCTTTCGTGTTCCAAGTGTTCATAAAGCACTGCAATTGCTTAGAATCAGATGGGATTTTTGCTTATTTGCTACCTTGCCGAAAGAAATAAATTAGAAACATTTAATTATAGATTTTTTGCGATTTGTTTTCTTCAGTTGATAATTATGTTTTGAAACAGACTACCGCCTGTCAAACAAATAAGAGCGATCTTATATCAAAAAAACTTCTACAGAAATTTAAGAAACATTACGAAAAAAGTTAGCCATTTTAAAATAAGTCTCTCTGGGAGACTCCATAAACATTAGTTAATTCACATAAAATGTTACCATTAAACAGTAATTTTATTGTACTTTGATTAACATCTTTTCCCACGGGTCCAGCATGTCATGTTAGCATTTGGGATAATTGTTCCACTTTGTGATCGTTTAGTTAGTTCTCGGTTTAACAATTATTACTTTCTCATAACTAACATCGTGATACTGTTAACACTGGTGTAATTGTAGTTACGATTATATTTGTTAATTTTTCTGATAATTTAATAGGTAAGAGAAGAATATCAGTATTTTGTCACCTATCTTGTAATGAAATACTAAAATGGTCCTAAAAACTGAACTATCTATTGGATATCTATATCTATTGACCTTGAGGTTCAAAATTTAGGCTAGACTTGGTATTCATGTTAATAATATGCGCGAAGACTATCCTTCTGCGGCCATACAAATATAAATTTAGATAAGTTTAATACCGTGCAGGGCAAATAAAATCCAGAGAATCGTAGGCCCCAATTTCCTTCACACGTGGACCAATGAAGAAAAGAAATCGAAAACAAGAGTGAATATACTTCTATTGTCAATCGTTTCATCAAATGCGATTGTAATTAAACAACAGTGAAAACTATTAAGAAAAATCTAAAATAATCACAGTGACATCATTTTATTCTTTTTTTTTATACCACTTAGGTATAAAAAAAAGAATAGGTTGATAGTAAGTGGTCACCATATGGACGTGTGCAACACCAGCGGTGTCACACTCGCGCTGCCGACCCTTAGAACAGAGAGTTTCTGTGCCGTCAGTGTAGAAGATAAAGCAGAACAAGCCTTAGGTCTTCCCACTGTCAGCACAAAACTCTCCAGTGAGCTCTGGCTACCCTACTCACCGCCGGGATCACAACACGAGGTTATTACGACCGCCGTATTCTGTAGGGCAGAGGTACTTCCCCAGTCGGACTGCACAATTGGACGGAAATACCATCGTGTCCTACCTCAACATAATTGACTTTTTAACAGCTTTCAAAGAGCCTCGTCAACATAAAACGTTATTATTAACGTTGGCTTTTCTTAACCCGTATATGATATAATTATAAATGAAGTTGCATTTAAGTGAAGCCGTAGCTGTAAGTACACAGTTGCTGAGTAGATCTTAGATTCCACTATACTGTACAACTGATGTCATACATATCCTAAAGACACTTTACCCTTTCTTAAAAACAGCACAGTATTGTAAACATAAAAAGGACCTTTCTTAGACTATGAATTACAGACACTCACGGACAAACAAACAAACAAACATTTGCACAAAACCAACTTCGTAGCTGTATTCAATTACATCAATTTGTCGCAATAAAATTACGAACATAACAGGTGTACAACCGAATTATACTTAGATATTTCATACAACAAATTCAATTTTCCTCTTTAGCCTCTTAATTAATTTTCCTCTTTTTACTTTCGCTTCAAATGTTATATTTATTTATTTTATAGGCCACTGCTAACGCGGACTTAATGCCGCGTTGTCAATATCGTTGTCTACTTGACGAATATGATTTGAATGATATTATATATAGATAACTATCCAATTGAGTAACTATACGTAGAGGCTCTCGCGGCCTCTTATTTGCACAAAATTGTTTGTTTGAAGTTAGTAAGGTAATTTTTGTGTGGAATTTCAACACAACAAAGTAAAACTTATCGTTTTCAGCTTTGTTTAATGAAACTTTATTGTTTACCTTGTTTTTGTGTCTACAAACTATATTGCTAGCGAAGCAATGATTTAAATTTCTGAGATTGTGAGAAGTTTTTAATTAATTTAATTTATTAGTTAATTTTATTGTAGTGTAGGAATCTCCTATTATTCTTAAATTTCATACGTCGCTCGAGACTACATAGGGCTTGACAGCAAAATAGTGAAACTTGTTGCCAAAATAGTTTAGCGGCATATCTACACTTTTGCGAATTTATTATTTTGGCTAAAGCTTAAATCCCCAAAAAAAAAAAAATATGTGGACCAGGTTCTTGCGCAGGTATTCAAACAGACTTATCATTCACGGATACAAATAATTACAGCTACTCTTATTGTAAAAGTATACACGATAGCCAATCCGAAAATATCTCATTATCAAGTTGACCACCTAATTCAGCCGTGTGTCCGTTTAATCCTTAACCCTGTGGGCCGACTTGTGTTCTTGCCAAACTATACGTGCTTCGTATGACAATGTGCCATGAACTGCTGACCGGAACACTGTGATCATCTCTTTGTTTAACTAAATCCCTTTGCTAACTTGACAGAACTGGCTTTGTTTGGATCCTGTTTGTTCTGGAGTTTTCGAACTTGGACTATTGTTTGTATGAAATTGTTTTCTATACTGGGTAAATCAGAAAAATAGTATTTTGTGATTCTAATGATAACGTGGTACAATTTTGACAAGAGTTATAAAATTCAAGTTACTAGAGATTTATATTGGCTGCACTATAAAATCATCAAAAATAAAACTTATAGTATTTTTAAACGCTATTAATTACACGGCTCACCTAAGAGCAAGCGGTTACCATGGTCAATGAACGTCTATAACACTAAATCCGTCATTAATAAAATCAACCATGTATGAGGTGTATTTGTATAAATAAGGAAGATGTTATATTATAAAGAACCTAAGGCCTATTATAAAGACCTTAGCGGACCCTTGACTCCGAGATAAAGTTAGTAAAAGTAGTCCGAGATAAAGTTAGTTAGCGCAAAGATGATGTCTATATTATTAAGAAGAGAGAGTAGGGTAGCCAGAGCTCACTGGAGAGGTTTTGTGCTGTCAGTGGAAAGACCAAAGGCTTTTCCTGTTTTGTCTTCTACAATGACGGCACAGAAACTCTCTGCCGCTAAAGAAGTTTTCACTTCAAAAAACCGTTATATACTAACCCTGAACTATCTTCAATTATAACTTATTTACTATACGAGTATAAAGTTAGTTTAGTCAATTATAACTTACTTAAATTACTATAAAATAGCAGCTTGGTCAATTATAGTCGGTGATGTGATATATTTTTTCTAGCTGCGGGCAAAATTACCTAGATTGTTATAGGTCAACAAACTTTTCAAGTGTTTTTGTAAGTATTATAGAGTATAAATTGCCAAGAATGGACAGTTAACATATCAATGATAAATATTATTGCCACACTGATTTTTTTTATACAACTGAGGTGACAGACAAGCGCACGGCCTACCTGATAGTAAGTGGTTACCGTAGCCTATGGACGTGTGCAACACCAAGGGAGTCACACTCGTGCTGCCGACCCTGTGTACAAAGAGTTTCTGTGCCGTCAGTGTAGAAGACAAAGCAGGAATAGCCCTTGGTCTTCCCACTGACAGCACAAAAACTCTCTAGTGAGCTCTGACTACCCTACTCACCGCCGGTAACACAACACGAGGTTATTATGGCCGCGATATTCTGACTGTTTTTAAAGAACGTCAGGTAAGGTTTTAGAATTTTAGCACTGCCCCCTACGATTAAAATTTTTCTCTTGTAAACGAAACAGTTCAAATTCACAAACCTCGATAGAAATCATTGCAAAATTGATTAACTGTTAACGTCACATTCTCTGTTCCCGATGTCATATTTGGTACATAAATCGGTACATATTACACATCGCAATTAATGTAAAAGTACGACTACAACTACAACAGAATTTTTACCCGTCTGCGAAGAAGGATTATGTTTCTCGCGCGTATCTTGCATGTATGTATGTGTGTTTGTAATATCCTTTATTACCTCATATCTTCTAAACCACCGTATGGATTTCAATGATTCATGTCTCAAATGAAAGGTATTTATTGTCCAAGTGTTCGTGGGTACATAAAATATGAACAAAAGCTATATTTTGGTTTTTTGACACCAAAATGTATGTGGTAAAATAAAATGTGCACTCTAATCCTCGACTTTTCACAATTTACACATAAAAGTAAAGTTTTGCTTCGTTAAGTTTGTCTGTCCAGTGTGCCACTACCTAAATTGCCTTCACAGTGTCATTCATGAGTTCCTGTATGCTCTATACATCGTGTTCTGTTAATTTATATCTTTTTAAAAAGCGTCCAAAACGCTTGCAGCATTTATTGTGGGTACAAGTCAATTGAAAGATACGGGTAGCCCGTATGCGACAGTTGTCTTGCTGCACGCTGAATTTCAATTCTCTTCCATTATTACAAGTTCACGACTTGCGCTAATTACCAAGAATGTTTGCTGTGAGAGGTATGCCACAGAACTACAAACTGGAGGACCTTTTGTTATTGAAATTCTGATTAACCTGTAAATTTATTGGGTGACGTCATACTTATTCATCATCATCAATATCTTAATGTTCGTCCTGCTCGCACCTGAGAAGCGACTTTATTTATTTTTGGCTTATTACAAAAGGCTTTTGTGGGAGCACTTACCTTTTGCCTTACCCCACAAAAAGAAAGCCTGCATCAGTGCCTAGTCTGTCAATTAACAAGGATTACGCCTTGCAGGTAAGCTTTACTCAAAAACACCTTAATCCGATGGAATTCATAAAAAAGTAGTGACAGGTTAATCAAATAAAACATTTGCGTCATTTCGATCCTCCAATTCTCGTTTACATAACGACTACGCTTACTTTATTTATTTCCTAGCAATTTAATTAAGATATTTATTAAACATGGCTATAAATCAATATTGGCGGAAAGAAATATAACGCCCATTCCTCATAACTGTGCGTAGGAGAATTAATAAAGTCCGAGAGTCACCGCAAAAATTGGAGCTGTACGTGATTGTGGACTTTATTAGTTTTCATATAATAATATATTATTATACGTACATTACTGTGGGATGACAAAATACAGATAATATTGAGATCTTAGTAATTCTTTGTTGATATGTTGTATCTTCTTTGTATAAAGAAGATTGCCTACTGTGCCCCTCCACCTGTACGAACGAAGATCTTTATAAAACAATGGGCAACGTTTTGGCTGTATTGTAAAAAAAAGCAAGACGCTGAATGATGTTAGGCATTGATTCAATGATGAAGAAGTGGTAAATGTATGTGCAAAAAACGTATTTTAGTGAAATAGATTGCTATACAAAAGTAAATGCAAACGATC
Organism: Eilema caniola; assembly: GCA_949126895.1. NCBI lineage: Eukaryota > Metazoa > Arthropoda > Insecta > Lepidoptera > Erebidae > Eilema > Eilema caniola. The sequence goes on along the minus strand of OX421476.1, from coordinate 17,959,730 downwards.
AGGTGAGCCCATGTGCTTAACAAGCTCATAATCGTAGATATCTTATGCTCTGATCGTAGCATTGAAACAGAAAAATGTTAGACACATAAAAATTACGACGATTATAATATTATAATCGTCGAAATTTTTCGCAAGAGCAGAAACGATATGGACTATTCAATTGGAAAGGAGTCAACTCGCGCGCGCTAGCGAGTTTCACTAGTTGACCCATGAATACCACTGTCTCATATCGAATCACGGGATATTTTAATTTATATCATTCTATCTAAATTGAAAACTGTGACTGAACTCAACTGACGCGTTACTGACAATGATATTACGTGATATGATAAATAATCAAAATTATGTAATGTGCACAAGAATGAATCTCTGTGCCTATGAAATATGTGACGAGGACGGAATGAGAATGGATCCACATTATCACATAATAGTCGATTGCATGCAGTTGCATTGTTATAGTATTGGTATGCAACAGGTTATAAATTTTGATATGCATTTTTATATGTTAATATTATTTGTTTAAATGACGTACCGTCAGTTGTGTGTTCATGACTTCTTTAAATAGTCAGAGCGTCGAAAGTAGATGACGAAATTGGAATCTCAAAACATTTGATTAACTGAATACCTAATTATTGTCTGACATTGATATTTGTATATTTGCACGCTCTCATAGTACATTTTAGCGTCGATTAAAAATTACGCATGTTACAAATGAATGTACGCGTGGGTCAAATGTTATGAGGTGGCTGGTGTCTTTGTGAACCAAGAAATCTGGTCATTGTGGAGGCAAGTTTATGCTTTACACCATTATTGGACACATTTGATTTTGTTATTTTTTACTTAAAAAGAATATTAGCAACCGAAATTATATAAATTTCTAAAATTCCCTCTAATGCGGAAACCGCGGTTCTTGTTACTTTTACATATACTTATCTATGGTTCTAGCTCCGTACTCCAGATTTGGATGAAACCGGGCAAGTGTCCTGGGAGGAAGAGAGAGAGACGAATATTTTGTCTTTATTTTGGCTTCAACTACAATCATGCCTATAAGCCCTAATCTAAGTTGATAGGAAAATACAATAGCTTTTATCCGACCTAAAATGGCACAATTTCGTTGAAGAACAAGAACAAAACTCGAATGCTAAAAAAGACAACATCCCGATACTGAATACATTTACTTCTAATATCCCATTGTACTCGATAACAATAACAGGTATACGCGATTTAGTATAGAAATTAGATATTCATTAGTAACATACATTATATTGTACCGAACAACGCCTACGATTATTGCTGTTAAATCGTAGACTTGGCCTTAACCTAGATATTCGATTTCGGCCGCTGTCAATGACAGCCGTCAAACCTGTTTTTTGATTATTATTTGTTCCAAATTCCATGCTTTTTTTAGTGTTTTGATTTTGTCTTTTGTTCAAATTTAGTTAAAAATCATAGTGATGTAGTAACGAGATAAGTTAAACTCGTACTTTTGAAAGGTAGTTTAAAATTCTAAGTCAGCAAGTGCTTAACTAAACTAAACTTAGCTGGAATGTTCCTCTTAACTCGGTGAGTAGTGTTGACTCAGGCCGTGAAGCAATAGGAACGACAGAGGGTTGTTATGATAGATTATGAAAAAAAATGAAATTAAAACTGTAAAAAAAGAGCAATCTTCTACTGAAAATTCGGTTGTACTTACAAGAGTTGAGTTGATTTCAAAAAAATATTTGTATTGTATCCTGAAAGTTAAAACGTTGGATTCTAACCAAAAGTACCTAGTAAGTACACTTTTGGTTGAAATATACCATTCTCAAACAAACTTTTATTTACAAAGTAGGTTGTATACATAATATAAACCGGTAGCTATATTTTCCAATAAAATGCTCCAACGGAAATTTCCTGTGAAAGTGACACTATCTGAAGTGTCAACACGGAATATCTTCCGTCTATAATATTCGATCCCAAACGTGCCCTTCTAAGCTTATCATCCAATTACAAGTATCAAGATGTCACTCCGGTTGATTCGGATTAGCCACTTCTTTGCAGATATCAGACTAAGGTTGACAGCTGACGGCAAATCTTTGTGATCTTTGAATTCTTGAGCATACATTTTGGAAGAATTTTTCTTTATTTTTTATGCTGCATTGGTTCTCCCTATTACGTGGACGGGAAATATAGCTGGCAAAAGCGACAAGCGGCATGAAAATTTGAAGCAATTACTAGGTATGATTCTTCGATAAAGTTAATTCGGAAAAACTCCAGCAGGGCCAGAGCTCGTAACAAGTCGTAAATTCTGATGAACCGAACTATTCTGCGATCCTGTCCAGTATTACTGAAAACGATGATCTTCTGTCGTTTCTAAGTTAGTTTTATAAGAAAGTTATTTACTATAAGTTGATAAAAAATCATATGGGTTCGCTCGATCGTGAACGTAATTTGTATTGCCATTTGAATTATTCTTTTACAGATAGGTAGATATATTTTTATACTGAGTCTGTCATCTGTTTATAACAATTGCCATTTATTACGGATATCTGAAGGTCATTGATCTCCATGTGCTGTCTGTCTTTGACAATTTATCTATTTGTTGCTTATTATAAATTCATCAGAAAATTATACTGTCTCTTGTACCGTACAATAATTTTAGGCAATGTAATTTTTCAGTTTGTTTTCAGACTCAACTTGATCAAACATCCCTACTAATATTATAAATGGTATAGGCGTAGATAAGCACTTGAGAAAGGACAGGTTGTGATAACCGACATCCACGCGGGCGGAGCCGCGGGCAAAAGCTAGTCTAATGTAAATACAGTCACAATCAACGCTTCTATCTATAAATGAAGATTGAGGACTTAAATTATATTGATTTTATAATTTAATATTAAGTTGTGAACGTTAAATCACGCTACTATCAATATTTAAACTGTTTGACACAGATTCTCAGGTAGATTAAACCTTATAACGGAAAATGCTAAACTCCGAAATGTTTAATCAAGAATTAATTAATGTAAAACTTTATATAGAGGTGGAACTACTAATATTCCACTATAGATGTCAATATTTGATTTATTTGTCTAGTGTCGGAAGGTATTAGCCGACATTCGAGAGTTTAAACAGAAATCTCTTAAAATCGCATTACTTATAGTAACTTTGTAACTGAGTTTCTAGTCCACCATTGTAGCTTTGTGCTTGCTGTTTTGTTTCTTAATGACCCCCTGAACCATAAAGTTTATCTGGATTAGTACATATTGTTGTGACCGGTATCAATCCAATAGTTTAGCCGGACAAATCTTTGCAAACTTTTGGGTACCTGTAATGACAGAATATGGGTAGTTTGCCTAGAAGCAAATGAGTCTCGTTTTGATCTTCATAGTAACTCTCCGCTGTAACAAGTAGTTACTACTAGTTAAATATATTCGTACAGACCCGGATTCCGAGCAGTTGGTAGCCGCCACATCAAGATAACGAGAAGCAGCATCTGATAAGTGATTTGTTTACCTGTGTTACCATTGTTCTTGGGAATTGTACATCATAGACGAGTTAGATTAATACGCACTCCACGTATTCATCGTAATAGTTCTCAACTCGCACGGAGAGTTCAGCTACTTACAAGCTAGCCTCCCCACTTATACTGTTTGAATTTTGCTCGTTTCCCGTTATAACGCTTACAAAAGTAACAAACACTAGATAATTATTTAGTGTATTTTAAGTAATTTTAAGTTATCAAGTTATCATGCATTCAAAATTTTTATAGTCGTTTCATATCTTGGCAGTCAGTTGTTAGCTAAATTTATTTCTCAGTAAGCATATAAATAGTTCACTAAAACATTATTATCAGCTCAGCAGCACTAAAAACTACTTTTTAAATCTAGATAAGATTCATATCGTCGTCTAGAGATAAAGAGTGACATAAGAAGCTAGATTTTATTCTAGTTTCTCATTCGTAAGTAAACTTACTGTTTGTATGCGCACGCCGAGGGGGTAGGCAGAGAATTATTCAAATACTTACAGTCACCTGATTTCCGTTCCCAACCAGTGTATTGACAATAAACGCGTAATATTCCTGACGCCAAAATTCCTTACAGAGAAACACATCGAACAACTTGCTCAACTCAGAATTGGAACCTTCCCTTCAGCAGTAGAATAATAAAACAATTCTTTCGGCTATTTATATTATTAACTGTTGCATCCACGCAGGTGGAGCCACATGCGTGGAAGTCGGCTATTGCAGGTACTGTGACCAAACAGCCTAAGTTTCTAGGCCAAATCTATCCCTGTTTTTTTTACGTGCGTGTAATTCTCCGGGTACCCCCAGAACCAATATAGTGCCAGATCCACGGTGGCGATTCGGCCAGTAGACTCGCCGTTTCGAAGGATATCGTCCTCTGCGCAAATCTATCCCTGTACAAAATTTCATCAAAATCGGTTTGACGTGAAAGCGTTACATTCTGACCAAGTAACTTTCGCATTTATAATATTAGTTGATTAATAACATGAAAAACTACTAGATACAACTCGTAAAATTTATCTTGGTATATATATTCCTGTCTATAACCTCCTATTACAAAGTGATCATTTAAAAATAATTATATAGTGATCACTCAACCGTGATGTTAGTACGCAAAAAAACTAACAAAGGTACAATTCATATTTTTTGTATGAATATTTTTTACTTTACCGTTTTTGTCTGAATGCCCTTGAGGTTCATCTGGGTGTTCCATATTAGGAGCCTTTGAATCATGTTTTAATACAAACGGCTAAGTGTTGTGACGTTATGCTGTAAAGGCAGTGATACATGACTTGCACTGCACACCAAGAACCAATCGGTTCAGTGACTCTTTTCTTTGCCGCACCATATAAAGTGAGAGAGACGATATTCTTAGCAATCCATGGATTCTCCGTGCGGGTGCCGGGTCCATCGCGTTGCTGAGTTGGGAACTCAGGACAGTGCCTGGGACTTGCGACCCAAGTGTAGGTTTAGAAGGGGCCCCTTTTGTTGATGTACATCAACACTCACCTTCACTACCCAAGTTCCCCTCCCTGCCTAACCAAATTTGATACGAACCTACTAGTGCCGCTTTAGACATTCGTCCTAGTAATGAGCTTATTGTAGCTCTCGATAGGCCTAGATCTTTAAGTAGGTTATAGAGAGATTTAGCTGGTATACCTCTCGCTCCCACTTCTACTGCATACAAATTAACCACGTAACCGTTTTTGATTAATTCGTTTGTGAGATCATAGTATTTATTTTTCTTAAGTGTGTGGTCCTTCGGTATATTTGTTTCCCACGGTACAGTAAGTTCCACAAGGACCACATATTTAGTCGTTTTTGAGTAGAGAAATATGTCCGGTCTAGATGACGAAACCCCAACATCCTCCGGAATTTTATAGTGCTTTTCATACGTGTCGATTAGGAGAGTCCAATCTGGGGCAGTATCTAAGATTGAATAAGGTTTGTTCCTGGATTTTATGGATGAACCTTCAGACACAAAGTTGATATGACGTCTGTTAGTAGTCAATCCTTTTTGGGCTCTAGCTACTGCCAGACTCATTGCTTCGCGTATGATGAAAAGCACTTTATCGTGGCGGCGTGAGTATTGGCCTCTATCAAGAAGCACCCTACATCCTACTAATATGTGCCTAGCCGTCCCTATTGCCTCACCACACGTATAACATTGTTTTTCTGTGGCTTTCCCCCACCTTACCAGATTACTCTGGTCTGGAAGGGTCATCTGAAAGGCGTTAAGATAGAATTTTAACAGGGCCGGCGACCACTCATAGATCAAGGTGCGCCACTTTAAAGCCATCGGTATGCAGAACTCTCCCATTGTCAACCATTCGTTTTGGATTTCCAAATTCATCGCGTGCACTCGATATTTATCATTTTCGTCTTGCTTCAGAAAGGACCTAAGTATATCCTGGTCCCTTTTTGGCTCTCGTACTCCCAACCCCACTTTGTTCGACTGGGCTCCTATCATAAATCGTTTATGGAATATAAGTCTAGATTCAAGCTCGGACGCGTTATTATCTTTCGGGAGTGCCCTGACTGTGTCATCTTGGGATTTACCTAAGATGTGGGCTTTGGTAACTCTAAGGTGTTTATAGAGCTCCGATGGTTTCTTTAATTTCATCCCAAAATTATTCTGATCCCTAAATAAAGCAGAGGGATCTTTAGCAGCACACGTGTTTTCGTCTTCCTACAGACTCTGGTCTTTTAAATGGGGCGTGAAAAAGCATCTGATCTGCCACTTTTGTAATATTGTTGATGTCTGTTAATAGTGACCCTCTTTCCTGAGACTTTAGCTTAGGCTTACCAGTGAAGTCATATTGACGAGTTCTATAAAAAATAAGTCAATTAACTGCCCAAAATGACATAATATGGTTGTAATTATTGGTATCTTGACCGACTGAATTGAAATGATTACCAATCACTATATCACCCTCAAGGAAGGTGTTTAGGCGTATCGGGACTATGTCAATTCACCTGCAAGCCAGTACACCTACTAATTATCAGATGAGGCCCTGGCGCAGGTTTTACTCTCAGGATTGGGGGGTCACATGGCAGTTGCTCACGGAAAAGTTAAAATTAATCAAATTGTGGTGGATTTGGATGAAGGGTGGAATATAATTTTTCTATAATAGGTATTATAATATGACTGAGAATATTATTTGGTTCAAACGATGATTCCATTGGACTAAAGTATGACTGTTATTTCCAAAGAATTCTGTTGTCATAGTATGTTTCACACACAGTTCATTGTCACATTGATTAGGAGAAAAATGAAGTCACTTTTCATGTTTACTAAAAATTGAACTCTATTTCAACTATTTCAAAGACTAATATTATAATTTCATTTAAATCCTTAAAATAAGTATTGTAATTCATAATGCTCTTTGTTAATTATTAATTTTGAAAATACCTATTGAAACTTAAGTCAAATTATTCTTAGCTAATTGCCAAGTCTTTACCAGATAAGACGCTCGTTAGTTTAGTGTAATCTAAGCTTTATAATGGCATACACAACTCTAGTTAGTAAGTAGCTCATCTTAACTCGTAGCATGTGGTAGGTACTCCCACATGCGAGACTATTTTGATTTGTCATCATTCTAGTTCTTCTAGAAATTACGTGTTGGGGAATTGATGTCTATTGGGAATATAGCCATTTAGAGCGTTTTCACACTCTACGTTTAAGGCGTAAGAGACTCATTGTTATAACATAAATATGACTTGCATTATTGTAAACTTGACCTCCTTTAACGAAATAATAAAATGCTGATCATATTGTGAACCTCCTACTTTTTTGAAGGGATGGATGGGAGGGATTGTCTGGTTTCATTATGGAACTAGTGAGATATTTTTCTCCCTGTAGTTTCACGGAACTGGCAATATCCCAGTAGTAGTATTGTCTAGTTCGTTTACGCCACTACTGAGACATTTTTACAGTAGTAAAGAATCTCAGTAGGAAACTTAGTACATAATTATGCAGCGTATGCTCCCGACGATTTGTGGAATATGGCGTGGTAGTAAAACGTTCGATTGTCACGTCAAAGGTGAACTTTTCGTCAAGAGTTCTAATCAGATTAGGTGTATTATCTCAAAGGGGTAGGCAGAAATGTAAAAACACCTACATTTCACCAACGAACATTTGCGATCCTATTTGCTTTTACTGTTGATTGATGGCACTTGGTGGAACTTGCTACACATCTTCAATGAAAACACTAGTACTATTCCACATTATTTATTAAATTCCTGACCGGTTTCGCCTTACGGCATTATCAAGGTTGATACATGTTTTTTGGGTATCAGATCTTATAGAAGATTCGATAATATTATATGGGGCTGTGTCACGGGCTGTGTAAATTTACTGTCGAATGGAGAAAATCTAGGTATATTGCGCTCTGGATTGATTATATGTGTATCCTAGAATATTTATTCATAATTATGGTTGTTTCATAAATATGCACAAAAGACACTTATAGAGCACATTTGTTATTGTTCAAGTGGAAAACATCAACATTTGGAATGCACCCAAACATCGTATTATGTACTCTGTTCGCAACTGTGGTAGTTAGCTTAGAATCGGATGCGAAAAACGATACATTTATTGGACATTTTAAGCTCATCTTTCGTTTTGAGCTTAAAATAAATCTGTTGCCTCTATTTTATTGCAAAATGTTTTGCTGTTTATGTATTTAACTTTTGCATGTTCATAAGTGAAAATATAGTACAGGCAACTCACAGCATGTCCTCTATAGCACGTAGTAAGTATAACACGCGGACTTCTGATCCCGTTGCCTCCCCGATAGCGTGATTATATTATGACACTCACAAATAATGTTACTTCCTATTGGTAAAAAAACTATAAAAATTGGTTCAGTATATCCAGGTATTACCCCCTACAATGACACAAGCTTTACCTCTTTATAATATGCCATAGTAGGTATATGTACGAGCCAGTACTCGTACATTAGTTTTATAATATCCGCGTAAGCATTTTCATACATTGTATTTAACTGCGAAATTATGTCATTTATAATTAGTTCTCCAATTGCTGCACTAGTGTAAGCACGTAGGTTATGGTACAATTTAACGTTCTCAAGTACGTCAGCGTATCATTTAACCTCGTGCAACAAAGGGTACGAGCAGACTAGTGCTCTTACATATAGTCCTTCGGCCTTCAAGTGTCTGCGTTTCTATTTTCTCGTATATGGAAGCGAAGCGTCTCCGTCGGCCTCTCACAAGCGGGTCTCACCGACGAGAGTCGACACAGGAACTCGGGAGCAGTAGACACGCGAAACCAACGACGTGAGGAAGCAGTCCTCTCCAGCATCACACAAGACGTCTACTAGAAGCAACAAGGTACTAGTGGACACGTCAATCAACAGCTAGCTAGCAGAACTCCGTACAATGCGGAACGTGCGACGTGCGTGAGGAAGCAATCCTCTACAGCATCGAGCACTTATCATTATGTGGAACATCAAGATTTTACCAGAGATATAGTACTGTGGCAAACACGAGCCAGTACTCGTACAGTATAGATACCTATACTCGTACCTTCAATGAAATCAATTGTCTAAAATACGAATATTTCAATGCCTATAATAGTCTATTGTATAGAATTTAGAATTCAAAGCCTTCACAGGTATAATCAGCGCCTGTCCTTTTACCAATAGACCCATATCTTGTCACCTGTAAATAATAGATAACTACTTTATTTATAGACTGACTATTCGTAACATATTGACATTAGCAGTTTAAATTATGATAATTTATTGATAATACAATGATTGGTGAAATAGGAGTGTGAAATTGACCTGTATTTAACCCTTGGGGGATATAGGCGTGATTATATGTATGTGATCGATAGTATCGCACGATAATAAGGATGCCCAAAACTGCCAAGTGGAAAAGCAAAAATCGGAAATTGGATTCTGATTCGGAAGTGAGGAGTCCCGGATTCCTTATATCCACCATATTTGGTCAGTCCCTCATACACACCATTTCTTAGAGAGTTTTGATTCGCCCTATCGATTGATGCCATATAAATACAGTATGTTATTTTATCGGATTTTAGTCGGTTCGATTACCGAGTGTGGCAAGTAAACATTAAGCGTCGGTAGCTTAGTGGTTAAGGAGTCGGCCTTACGATCGAGAGGTCCTGGGTTCGAATCCTGGCCATTACACTACCGACGTGAACCCACTCCTAGCACAAGCAATTTAGCTTAGTTGGATGGGTTAGAGGGAATATTAGTAATTTCGATAATTACGGTTGATAACATTCTTTAATATTCTTAAAAAAAAAAATAAGTATCTGAAAATCTTCGAATGCAGAATCGTTAAAAATAAAAGAATGTGTTCTTTGAGTAAAATTTGCTATCTCCAGTATTTATAGTACTTGCCCTCCAATCTTCCTATACAAGTGGCAATTCGTTGGCCAGCGTATCCCATACATATAACATTCTATCTACAAAATGCCGGACAAACAAATTACTACTTTTCTAGGGGGGAAGGTGAGGTCGAAATCTTTCAACCTGTATATAAACAAGTTACGCATGACGTTTATATTTTTATCAGCACTTAAATTAATTGTTTTTAAATGGTCTAAATGAGGAGCGCGTCTATTTTAATCTGGCGCGATCAACAGCGGGATTTATTATGCCTAATCTACTTAAAGGCCGCGTATGTTGAGATACTTGGGCGAATATGACATCTAATTGACATATTCTATTCTCAATAACTTCTGATTCGATATAATATTTGTTGGTGTAACTCTTTACCCAACTGCGCCAGAGAGGGTTAGTGCTTTTTCTATGTTTGTACATTCAGATAGTACCATGATATAACAGATTCCTTGAAATTAGTCTCGCCTACTTACTTGTACTTAAATATTCGCTTAAGTTTTATACTATCAAGAATTAAGACAGACAGCTAATTATTTATCATCTTAGCGTTAATCGCAGAGCTTGTACTTGAAGCCCTCACTTAAGCTCATGATGGTTCATGCTGGCTTTTACGAGAGCAACTGAACTTTGAGGGGACAGCCTGCGCCAAAACGTTATACGTTAATGAGCAGGTGTTCCGGTTGACCGGACTCCAAAGACCTTTTATTTTCTTGCGGATATTCTCTCGGATATTCCCCTGTCGATAAAACTAACTGAAATCCTTTTTGTCGCTTCTGTGTAAAAATTCTCAAAAGAATGACGGAAATAGAAACAATAATATCAAAGTACAGCAGGTCAAAGATGTTCTATTCCGGGAATCAACGGTTCTGTCAGACGTAATCATCGCTTAGGAATGTCGCAAATGACAGCCGCTTGTTCACTCCGTCTCTATTTACATTGTCAATGCATCTTTCATTAGATAAGGCGGCTTTGTCGGTTATCTGTTAGGATAGTTTCTTGTACCTACCCATAGTATCTTTCATGACAGATTGTTGAGCACAAAAACGGATGACGTGGGCACTTAGGAGTTTACTTATTTTAGGGGAGAATACGACTGTATGGTACGCCACAGTCGATTTTGTGAAAGAATCATTTGATGATAAGTTCGGGTTCCGGGTCAGGTCAAAGTCAAAGTCAAATTCAAAGTCAAAAATAATTTATTCATTACAGAGAGTCGAAATGAAAAAAAAAGACGGGTTGCACTCTGGGAGTGCCGGCAGAAGTGAAAACATTTTCTTTTGTTCTTTATTTGTTATATACATAGAAAAAGATAAAAAAGAACATACCATAACATACATATAATATAGCGCTAATCATAGAACCTATTACTTATTTTCTGCTAATTTTCTGTCAGAAGAAATTAATAAATTATGAAAAGAAAAAATAATCACATAAAAGTAATAAATTACAAAAAGAAAAAATAATCATGAAAAGTAATAAATTACAAAAAGAAAAAATAATCACCAAAAGTAATAAATATACACCAAAAGTAATATATAAGAAAAAACAATCACAAAAAATCCCTGAAAGCCAGGTGATTTGAACCCGATACTATCTGAAACTAGAATCTTCCAGTCGAAGTGCTTACCGTTTAAACTACGACACTATCTATTGAAATTTGCCAAATACATAGTCTGTACCTAATCTTGTATGACGTCAGTCATCGGTTACGGTTCAAAGGTCAACTAATCCTGACGCTAACGCCGCTAAAGAAGTTTTCACTTCAAAAATAATTCAAGACTTATTTAGCAAATTACCCACCATTTCTAAATGCGGCTCCGGCCTGGCGGGTCGGTTCAGTAACTTGCTCTTAACAATTGTAATTTTATTGTAACTAAGGACGCTAAGGTCTCAATATTTGTTTTTTTTTTTTTGCACAGGCTGTCTCATCTTTTCGTCATTCGTCCTAGAATATCAATCCTACTGAGAGAGCAGCGGCCGTCAGCCGCTTCTTGTCGCAAAAAGGTAGGACAAATCAAGGTAGGAGGTAGGACACGACGGTATTTCCCTCCAATTGAGCAGTCCGACTGGGGAAGTACCTCTGCCCTACAGAACACCGCGGCCATAATAACCTCGTGTTGTGTTCCCGACGGTAAGTAGGGTAGCCAGTGCTCACTGGAGAGTTTTGTGCTGTCAGTGGGAAGACCTAAGGTTTGTCTTGTTTTATCTTTTACACTGACAGCACAGAAACTATCTGTTTTAACAGGGTTGCAGCGTGTGTATGACGCCCCTGGTGGTGCACACGTCCATAGGCCACGATAACTACTTTCCATCAGGTGGACCGTGTGCTTGGCTGCCACCTAAATAGTTATAAAAAATTGGTAAGCAGCTCGGCGCCAGCTGCACAAACCTTCTCCCAACTATTTCCAGTACCAAATTCCAGCCATTGCCAACCGCTACTCTTTTATTGGGAATTAAATTGACCCTCAGTTTTTCCTTTTTTTTATAGGGACACCAAGAAATCAACGTGTTCTAACTTAGGATGGCCGGAAGACACTGCGGAACATTGGTCAAGAAAATCAGAACTTCCGATATTGCTTTTCACCTAGAACACCTTTTTGTTTTCTTTTTTACGTGTGGGAAATCCCCACAGATACCCCACTCCCTCCCCTCCGGAGCCGGAGGGAGAAGTTATGTCGGACTTGAACCGACTAAACGTCTGTGGGTCGTTGTGCCAGGCCGAAGGTGAGGTTCTCTCTTGAACACTTCAAAGTTCTTAACTATTATATTTATTGTCGTTTCCAGAACTAATTTGTTTACTGTTTAGGAATGTACCCCTTGCAAAGGTGCAACGTTTCAACTTAATGTAAACAGTACTGGAGCAATATGATACACGATCTTCGTACTGCAAACAATTACATATTATATAGGTATGCTGTGACATACATGCTTGAATAACGTTACCTGATATTGTTGATATGATATGAAAAGGTTAAACATGTATGTTTGTTTGGGTTTCTCTCTTTCTCTAAACATAAGAGGTGCGCTCTTGTCGGTGGAGTAATACCAAGCCAATCCTTTGACATTCTGATATGAGGCGACTTGTATCTTTTCCTTATCTGTGCCATAAACGTTCCTCTTGGTCTAATTCTTCGTCTCTTTCCTTCGACCTTAATAATTTTTATATAAAAAAAACGTGTATTATCAGGTGACCAATCATCTTTCGTCTTCGGTTCTCGATTATTTTCAATATAGACCAAATATTTACAAACAGGTTTTTTTTTATTTTTTTTTTACGTGCGGGAAATCCCCACGGGTACCCCCCCTTATGTCGGACTCGAACCGAGTAAACGGCACGCCGTCTGTGGGTCGATGTGCTAGGCCGAAGGTGAGGTTGTCTCGTGACATATCCCTCACACCTCGGTTGACCCAGGGTCTGGCCCTCCTCGGGAGGGGGGACCACGCGGTCCCCGACTCGCCCCCGGTATGGGGGGGCGCGCATCGTCCTACGATACACGAAACTCTGTGTTTACAGGGTCGGTAGTACGAGTGTGACTCCCCTGGTGTAGTACACGTCCATAGGCTACAGTAACCACTTTCCATCAAGGTGGGCCGTAGGGCCACCTCAGTGGTAAAAAATAGAAGGATGGCCGTGTGCTTGTCTGCCACCTCAGTTATATAAAAAAAACCGTGTATTACCAGCTTATCCTCTCCATCGTTCTCCAGCACCACATTTCAAATACCTCCATCCTTCATCATTTGCTTGTAACTGTACGTGATGTACGTCATTCAGGGTTAGGTTAATTTGAAGGAAGTTAGTCCAATTGAAACAACTTACATAACTAACAAACTCAAAAACAATGTAGTGTCATTAACAAACAAATCAAATAAAGTGTTGGTGCAGTTGAATAGGGCCAGCCTATGTCTTCTCGTGGGTGTAGTAAATGGTGACTGTGTGATAGATAGGGCTGTTCTCTATCCGATAGCGAACATACAGATCATTACTGTAACAGCTGTTTTCACCGTCCAAACCAGGGCTCGAATCCCGGCTTCTTGGTTTTTTCAAAGCTTGTTAAGAACAACCAGCTGTCGGTACAAATTTGAATTTAAAAGTAAAGATGCGTTTAGATAAAAAAGGTTGACAAAATAAAATAAACCTACTTAGATAATATATTACATTACATAGTGCCCGCTGGACGTCATAGGCTCGCCTCCTGTAACGTGTGACCGAAAATCATAGTTGTCAAATTGTAGGTGTTAAAACACACCTCTGCCTACCCCATAAAAGGCGTGAGTACCGATATGTATGTAAACTCAAATACTATTGAACCCATTTAATATTCCTTTTTCATCTGTAGTACTCTAAATTATCAGTGAGTAACATCTTCATCATCCGAGCTTTAATCCCGGTACGATGTGTGTACTACTAATTATATTTTCTGATATCGTACCTCAATTATATCGTACTTCAGACTTAGTTAAGCAGGTGCTCTAGGCATGAGAAATATCCGATTTCATCTGCACGGTAGTTGATGAAAGAAAGTTATATAATAATATCCGAATACGAGTATGTTTCACGACAAGGCACGTTCACGGATTAAAAATTTGATGTACATTAATATACTCATGACTGTTTATCCCCACAGAGTTAGGCAGAGGTGTATACTGGGCCCGACAAATACCTATCTTCGGAGCCTAAGTCAACCTGTTGTTAAATAACGGACGAGGCTATAAAGCAGGCTTTCGTATCTTTCTCAGGTTTCTCAGGTCAGGCTCTTTCTCAAACAACAGTTGCTCTCGCAAAAGCCAACAGATTAATAGGTTTTCCGCTTCGCTAACAATATTTTTCAGATTAACCAGTGCATAAACCTACTTAATACATATAGGAATCTTAATTACACTTAAATATCTATACTTAAATTCAATAATTGCGTAGGAAAACTCTTAAAGAACAGTTTTCCAGAAAAGAACTAACTGTAGCATTTCGGTATTGAAGGCGCAGCAATTCAGGAGAATACTTACAACAATGAGTGTAATAAAATACTTAAACAATGTACACGAATTAGTGCGAAAGCAGAGGTTAAGTTGTGGCCCGGAGAAAATCACGCCTGTGTCCATTTACGCCAATTTATTGTACTCCATAAATAAGGGTCAAGCAGAGGTCCACTATATCAATTAATGTTAATTTTCAGATAGCACTCGGACACGAGATAAGGGCAAGTGGTTTTGAGATCAACACCATTGCTCATTTTGCTGGTTAAGTTTTATGTATGTTTGTGTTTACTGTTTTATAGGTAGGTTTGGCTGTAGAATTATTCATCACCATTTTCTAATAGGTAGCATTGAAATTTGTTGTTAGGAATTTGAACAATTTTCGTGATGATGGCGCTCATATTTGAACAGTTCGATGTACTTTAAGAATATATTTTCAACTCCAACTCAATCAATTTTCTTCTGTTATATTCATTACGGATTGAAATAAGTTCCAAAATGATTTAAGTTTTACAGGGACTTCCCGAATGTTTTAATCAGTATTTTCGTGAGTCACTGCTGTAGATTCTGGTGTACAGAAGTCAGATTCTTTAAAAATACATTAGAGCGTCCTGATTGAAAAAGATGGCCCAGTGTCAGCCTTGGTGCGATGGAAATGCCTTATAGCACCACCTTACACTCGGACTTGAGACTTGATATGGCGTTAATTGGTTCGAGTCCGCTGGGTATCCGTATACTACGGGATGGAGTCAATTCTATTAGACTCTACTAATTCTCAAGTACTTGTATTATTCGTGTAAAACATTTTCGCTCTATATCTAAGCCAAACGTTACCTGAACGAGAGCCCTAATTAAAATCGTCCGCTCCAACAGCGCCAATTGCTTTATTCGTTCAGGTTGAAGTTAATCAGG
This sequence comes from Eilema caniola, assembly GCA_949126895.1. Classification (NCBI taxonomy): domain Eukaryota; kingdom Metazoa; phylum Arthropoda; class Insecta; order Lepidoptera; family Erebidae; genus Eilema; species Eilema caniola. Next base: position 17,943,950 of record OX421476.1, on the reverse strand, counting down.
TGATCCAGGTGATTCAGGTGAAGGTCACATTACGTTACGTCCGGTAAATTGATTTACTTTCGGAATGGGGAATACTTTTGTGGTATTTGTTTAAGGATTGTTGTGTTTCATTCGAGTAAATTTAATTAAATATAAGCTAATACTTAATTAGCAACATTTGATGTCCGAATGAAGATTTCATTTATTTGATTCTTAATAAGTATTGTCCTCCTATCTCAATGTGAAAGGGGAGTAATTACAACCTTTTCTTTGATTTAAACACTAAAAATATCAACGTAATTCAAGAGAAGTTTACTAATTTCAAGTTGTTACGGTAGTAAACACGCACAGCCTGTTACACGAAACCAAAAAATTTGCTTACAAAATCTATGGTGTGTCACACATAACCATCTTCAGAGAGAAAGAGGCATGGAAAAGAGGAAACCGAAGGACAACTTTTGTAACAGCAGTAACGTAGGCTAGCTTTCAATGTAACCTGGTCCCTTAAGTTATTCATTGAACATTTAATATTTAATTATTTTATGTAACTAGTAGATGTGTGAAATGATTCCCGCAACTCACGGGAAACTTATTCTGTAATATAATATTATTTTACTCCACCGTGCCTGATGGTACGTTGAAAGCAAAGTCTCAGGAAAGTGAGTCACCATTACATACACGTACCATGTCAACAATTGTGGCACTCAGTTTGACGGCCTCATCAAAAGAGGAAGATCGTCGCAGCGCGTGACACCCACTGGTCCCACTAGTACTGCGACAATCCCCCTTGCCCGGCTCTGCACTTGCTGACCCCCGAACGCAATGTTATAATATTAATAAGATGTGAGCAAAGCAAACAATCACAAATTCTAATGGTAGGTTGTTACCACGCCCTACAAAACTTGGTATACTAAAGACATGCCATTAGGATTTGACACTTGCTACCTAGTAAATAAAAAGACAAGTACATAATAGAACATAGGAAAGGCAGTATTTAAGGCGTTAGAGCTTACAAAACTGCCGTTGCTACTTTGATTTGCTAATTTAATAAAATATATCAATGATTAAGGTTGCTAAAAATTCAAGCAAAATCTCTTTAATTTTTTAAATACACGACTACATATTGTGTCATTATATCCATAAATAGAAAATGCCTTTATTAATTTAGGTCAAAGTAACCTATTACTTGTCCATTACAGGTATAGATAGAGCTTATTCTTAGAATTTGTAATGACAACTTCAAGTAACACCCATTCACGAGCATGGCGTACCCGCCCACGATTGCACCCTTGATAGTTATTTTTGAGATTGGTCTGACATGAAACGTCATGCTTGTCAAGTTAATATGAAAACACTTCTAATCTATAATCTTCTATCGTTGCAGGTATGTGGTCGACTTCACATAAAGGTTTGTTATGGAGTTGACTGCCGCAGACAATGGATGAAAATGGACATACGACACGCTGTTAGTGCTGGACATTCCAGTCCCTCTCTTATCTAAGAAGACAGAAAGAGATAGTGGCAAAGTGCACTTTGAGTCATATTGTGAACATTTCTCACCCTATGGTGCTTTGTAGAAGGGATGGATTGACGTTATTTTTGTTCTAATTTGAAGGATTCTATCATTGTAGGTACTAGGGTAGGCAACAGGCATACAATACAACCGAAAGTTTCTTAAAATTTTAGGAAATGTTAAAAAATTATCATTTTAAAATGGTAAAATTCTGAATAGCGTCAAAGTTATACATATTTATAATCATATTCTCCAAAAATACCGCGGCCGGTCTTTCCGTTTTGTAATTATTTTATTATACCTTTTAGTAAATAGCATCTTGTTATTTCAAATTTACTCATTACGTTGTTATGTCCAAACGTTCTTAGTAGTTGCAAGTAGGTAGCACATTTTGTTGCTAAGATAACAATCGTGAGAATTCTCACTCCATTGTTAACCAAGTTATATAATCGTATCACTTTTCGTCTGAAGGTTACATTTTTAGACATGGAACTAGGGTTATGGTTATATTATACAAATTCCACGAGGTATAATAACAAATCGTTGAGATCTTTTGATATAGGGAACAAAATTCTGAGCTTAGTGCCTACCACTACACCGTATTCTTGTTGAAAGTCTTATGAAAAATTCTTTCATTATGTACATTGATATAAAAAAAAACCTAAGATGCACGGGTTTTTTGTATATCAATGATTAGGTAGGTAATTTTCTTTACTTTGAACTAGACCTTAGTAGAATGTTCTTAACTAGGTAGGCATATTTTTTTTGTTACCATTGGTCACTTAAATAAGCTGTGGTTATAAAAAAGTTTGATAGTTTGGAAGGATCCTAATTATTGTCGCATCCATTCGAAACAACATGCACCTGTAAAAGTATCAGTATACCCATGCTGATAATAATTCAACTGCATACCCTAATAGCGTGATTTAGATAAAACTAACAACGCCATCTATTATGCGCGGGGTCGGTATTTGTGTCGTCACTGCGGTTTATTGTCAGGTGGACCGTGTTGTACAGGAATGATCCAATCAATAAACTCAAACAATTTGAATTTACAAGACTATACCTCTTCAAAAATATATCTACTTATTATTGTGAGACCTATATCATTAGACAATATGGCATTAATACTTTTATTTTGGACTAGTTGGAAATGTTATGACGGTATTAGGTCAGCCAGCGGCAAGCGAATTGCCAGTTGTCTAGAGGATGTAGTCCACTTAGAGCACCCAGCCGAATAGCACCTGAGCGAATAGCACCTAGCCATGTCCATGAACAGCACCTATCAAAATTTTTGGCAGATACGAAGAGCACCTATGACGCAGCGAGCTAGTGCTGGGATGTAGAGGGGGCAAGGGGCTACTAATAGTAGACATTTTTCCAGTCAATAATATGTTCTCAGAACCTTATCTAAGTACTTGCCAAAATATAAAATAAAATTCTGTGCGTTTTCTAGATTAACTTTAGATGAATGATAATACCAATACATTCCTCATAATTTTCTTATGTCACCTCCTACGACGCCGCTGGGAAATTTCGGTTTTCCTTAAATTTAAATTACAAATATTATGTATCTACATTTTATACCAAGTAGATACATTTTATATTGGTGTAGTATTTATCTTAATAATTTATTTATCATGATCTCAAGAACTGTATCATCATTAAGCATTCATAACCATTTCACCTTAAACGTACTTTATATTTTTCGTATTCGTAAATTTTTCTATACCAATTTCTTTGACGTGTGGAAAATCCTAAGGGTACCATTTGACTAAAGCTGCATTTCCCCGAGACGGTTTCTGTCTGACAAACCGGGTCCAGTCGTTACCTACTCTTGTATGGCACGTTAGGGAGTCATTTCAACGATGTCGGTGCTGGTATCGGTTTACTGCGTTTGACGCATGCAAGAACCGGACAGTGTCTCCGGTGAGAGGGTTAGTCGGAACTAAAAATGTTTATTCCATTCATACATTAATTCAGGCCTTGTTCCCTCTGGGGTAAGCAGAAAAAACAGCCCAACATCTACTTAACAAGCCTTAGGTAAGGTAGTACATTAGATTAGGTTTAGTTAGTGAACACATACCTCTCATGTATTGATGCCTTACATATAGTGGTAAATTGTTATTCGGTAAAGATAATTTCTTTTAAAAATATAGCATGACTGGTATGTTTATTGGTATTTTATAGTTATTAATTGCCAAGTAGAACAATACTTCATCATGATGTTGTAACAGTCAATAGAATTCACCCGTCATATTGTATTACACTAGTACCTAGGCACTATTATGTAATACAAATTCGATGTCGAATCGCACTCAGGCAACGGAGCTCACATCAGATATGTTAGGGGAGTTCGATTTTGTATCTATTAGCGTCCTAGTTATTGCTTAATCATGAACGGTATTATGTATATGTTGCTTAATCAGCTGTTCAAGTAACTGCCTAGGCTGTTAATTAAACTGTGCCTTTCAATATACGGCCTAAATGATTGACATAATAAGCAGCGGTAATAAACAGCCTAGCGGTTAAAAGATAATAAGGACATAGATAGACAGCGTAGGGCGTTGGTGGTGAGAAGCAATATGCTGGCTCGCAGGTTCACTCGATGCACAGTTGCGCAGCGCGATTAACAGCATTCTAAAAGTCATTGCTGACAGATTTGAACTCTATCTAAAGACATTGGGTAAAGGTAGTAAACGGCAATATATAAATGTAATATAATTGATACCTACTTACAATACTAAAATAATTTTAAGCACATTGCTACTAATATATCTAGTAACACTATGGACTAAAACTATGGTCTATGACACGAAGGTCGATTATTGAGACTCCGAATATGTTCTATTTGTATTTTATTCTTTAATAAATTAAATAATTTTTTCACAATATTATAAATGTCAGGTCTCCTCGTCATGTCTTGACATCGCACAGACAAGTCGTTTATGGAGAGTGTACATAGGCATAGACAGTCTGAAATAAATGACTATTTAATTTAATTTAATTTTAAGTGAACGGCTGATATACCTCAGCAGTCCAGGGTGTAGTGTAGTGATAGCGCTAATAGCGAGGTCTCCGTATGTGTTCAAAGTGAGATTCTCTTATGTATTGTGAGTGAGACTCGACATCGAATTGACTACAGCATTATGGTCAGAGAGCTGGCATAGATTTTTGGTTTTTGTTTTTATCAATTTGAGTCAAGCTGAGAACTTGTCACGTAACTCTCCTATTATACCCGAAACACGTAGCTCTCCATAATAGGAGAGGTATGTAACAAGTTTTCAGCAGACATCAAATACCTACCTAAAAATTAGTGTCAGTTTCGGACTATTACCGATTGTGTAACTATGTGCCTTCGAAGATGGAGTAGTACTCTTTGAATCAACACAATTTAGTGAAAGCCTAGCAACAAATATCTTCCTGACACTAACTAAGACGGATATAAACAATTTGACTTCACAGCTACCGATCGTCCATTACATCCGACGTCACGCAACATTGGTCTACCTTAAATTAAATTATCCGAGACCTAGAATCCCTGGAGAGTATCTCGTGTAATAAAAACATATAGAAGTAACAACATTATCCTTTTTACGTTTTTGGACGTATTAAGAAGTTTGGTGATGAAAATTTACTAAAAATAGGTATATTCTAATTCCCATAATAGGTATGATATTTTAGTAACTTTATTTGGCTCTAATTTATGGTGTACTGTGATTGTCCGGCATGTAGTTTATGCTAAGATACACTGGTGACTGTTCACATCCACCAAGATTTTTGGTGAATGTCCGTTATTTATTCTTTCCATGACGATTTCGCTCATTCACCGATGACTGTTAACATACACCACGACGACTGGGACTTGGTCAATGTTCATTATGGACGAAATTATAATGCGCGTAAGTGAACGAAGCGAGCTCGCGGACACCACTAGTCTTGACAAGGTTTTCTTGTCTGATAAGTGGTAACGCACAAAGAAATAGGACTTCGATTACTGTACATAAATGACTATTTGTACATGAAGGAAGGGTAACATATCAATATACGAATACTACTCATAATACCGAATGTTCAAAATATAGAAAGTGTGAAATACCGAAGTACAAAATCTCGAAGTACACAATCCTGAAGTTGAAAATCCTGAAAATAAGATTTAAGGGTAGTTTTGATGGTTTGGATGGTTATAAAAAAATTAACCACGAAGTCTAAGGCAGGAGCTCAGCTCTAACCTAATCTATCCAAGTTGTATTGCGCGGGGTGGACATTTTGTGCTTTGACATGGATACATAGAGGTTAGAAGGGTATGACGATGACCTCCGCCATACCCTTTGTGTTATTTTACTTAATTTTTTAGTTTTTATGGACTTAAACAGGCTCATATTCAATAGGCTATCTTTAATTACGAAAGAAATGGTTACCACCTTAGGTCTGCGTTGTAACTAGTTATACTCCGAAGTAGTGTATTTCAAATACATCTATTAAATAAAAAAATATTTGTAAAACATTTCGCAAGGAAGCAACGAGTCAAAGTTCACTTATATTACATATCTGTTTTTAAAGCTACCTATCCGTAAAACTTGTTACTACTACCTTAAACTAATTACTAGGCAAAAGAAAGTTGTAATTTGAGTAAATTAGAATATCTAGTAATGAATTTTATTATAGTAGTTTATGATACTGTTGCATAATAAGGGTTCTCGTAGGCGAGTTTTTTTATATTATCACACGAGTGTTATAAGACCAAGTTATGAACAGTGTCATACACTACTTTATCTACTCTCATACTATAATACATAAACTAATTTATTTTACAAAGAAAATCAAACTTTGTTTAATTTAAATGTAAGGCGCAAACATCGATTGCGCATGCGTGTTTCTTTTTTTTCCGAATCGGCGGATTCTTTTTTTAAAGTAGAGGTTCAGTCCAGATGGAGGTTGTATAGGTGTATCGTTATGATTATAATAGTAGTTTATGATACTGTTGCATAATAAGGGTTCTTATAACACGAGTGTATTTTAAAAAACCGAGCCGTAGGCGAGTTTTTTAATATTATCACACGAGTGTTATAAGACCAAGTTATGTACAGTGTCATACACTACTTTATCTACTCTCATACTATAATACATAAACTAATTTATTTTACAAACAAAACCAAACTTTGTTTAATATAAATGTAAAAAAAAAAGTTGACGCCAAGACAAGGCCGCAAACATCGATTGCGCATGCGCGTTTCTTTTTTTTTCTTGCGAATTGGCCGTTTTTTTTTAAAGTAGAGGTTCAGTCCAGATGGGGATTGTATCGGTGTATCGTTATGATTAAAAGTTATTTTATGATATAGGTGTCCATACAAGACCTGTATCGTAATAAAACTTTTTTTTGGCCTGTGCGTAATGTTTGTCATAAGAGTTTTGATTTCAATTTTATAATCTTTGTATTATAGTATCAGAGTAGATAAAGTTATTTAATGATATAGGTGTCCATACAAGACCTGTATCGTAATAAAACTTTTTTGTTGGCCTGTGCGTAATGTTTGACATAAGTGTTTTCATTTCAATTTTATAATCTTTGTATTATAGTATCAGAGTAGATAAATATATTAATAGCTCAACGATTATTATATTCTTTATGGGCAGACAAATCGCAAATTTTAACCACTAGACCCTTAGTCCATCGCTTTGTCTAACATGTGTAAAGACTAAGAGAAATCATTCTGCCATAATGAATTTGCTTTAAAAATAATTCTATTATACAATAATTAATCCACCTGACTTCATTAACGGAGTCTGTTAACTTCTCATTGCATTTTAAATTGCGGAAATTATTCGTGTGTTTCATTACGTAAGAAAGTAATTAGTTTTGACCGAAATAAGCAACATTAACGAAGACACATTTTAATATTGTTTTTACAAAGCGGTTTAATGGGCAAATTGGAAGAAGCAGTTGGGGTGGAGACGGTGGAAGAATGCTTGGTGCGGGCTGATTTAGAGTGATTGAATTTTTGATTATGGTTAGCGAGCTCTGCATACAATACAGTAATAGCGACATAACCTCGCTTTTCTGTGTAGTCGGATAGACACCGGACAGTTTGCTTACAGAATAGGGGCACTGTGAGTGTGGTATGTGACGGTACTTAGCGAAAAGAAAATAAAATGTCCTGTAGATGAAGAACCAACTACCTCACGAACTAGAAGACGGCAGGCATGCACCGCTGAGCCAGTCAGCCTGTGACCACGGCCGGTGTAACCTGGTCGAAAGGTCATGCAATCACAGGTATGTAAGTACCTATACCATGATCTCGTTAATTCCCGTCCCCTTGATTGTATTATGTCATGAAACGCGAGAGGTTAAAAGTTAGGGACCCTGTAGTTCGGAGTTCTAAACAGTCAAGAATTCAATATCAATATGAGTGATTTTTTGTCACACTGAAACACACGCGAGAGAAGTATACCATGTTGAATGACAGAAGTCATACTTTACTTGGTTCTCTTTCGCACTACCGATTAGTGCATGTCCTATTGCACTAGATATTTTGACTGAACGTTGTTACTTAATTGTAATGCGCTAGTGCCTTATATCCTTGTCTTTTCTAATCTAACCCAAGATAACCTATATAAGATCATTAAAAACACATTACCTTAAAAAGTCTTGGGAATATCCTCAATCTACCAAGAACATACCTCTTTGTATTCGTATAAAACACCAGTTTAATAACACAAGTGCTTTGTGCTTCAGTGGGTACTTTTTCTTAAAGAAAGGTTATAAAATTCTAGTGTCGCACTGACTTAATGCCAGCATACGTTAGTTGTTTTGTTATTCTACACATTGTTACTAACAGAGAAAATGTTAAGTAAAAATAATAAACATAAATTGTTCTACACTGCAAACAATTGTAGTAGAAGTAACATATTGTATAGTCACCATTTATTTTTATGGATACGACCGTTTGAAAATGTTTTTAAAACCCTTACAAAATGTTTTTCCTATTTATGGGCGAGGTGGTCACATCATGTACAGTCAGCATCAGAATTATCTTGACTAAAAAGTCTCAAAGTGATATTAAAACTAAGGTATTAAGAGCAAATCAAAACTGTTTTATTGATTTTCATTGTATTTCTGTCCGAACTAAAGGTGTGCTAAAGGTGCTCGGGGAAAATCAAGGCATTAAGATGATTTTCAGTAGGTACTTTTGATGCTGATTGTAAATGGTCATACCAAAAAATGTTAATTAATCAATAATAATGTACTGCTTATGTGTACGGTTGATTATATTTAGGACTAGCTTTTGCCCGAAGCTCCGCCAGTGTGGATGTTGGATATCGCTATAATATCAGTAATCGTTATAAATTGTAGCCTATGTGTTATTCTGATGTATAAGCTATATTATTGTAAGTTTCATTAAAATCCTTTCAGTAGGTTTCACGTGAAAGAGTAACAAACATCCGTCCATCCATCCATGCTTACAAGCTTTTGCGTTTATAATATTAGTTAGGCCATGTTTGGGCACTTTATTTGCAGATATTGTTCACAGCTTTAAAAGGTTTCTACCTTATTTTATGACAGACTTAGAATAATTATGTACATCGTAATTGGGTATTTGCCTGTTGTGAAATATGTTATTTAACTGAACTTATTAAATTAAAAATGGTAAAAGAGTGATAACAGTTGCGTCGGATCTTATTTTATCGATTTTATTTATTTTTAATCATCCACCCAACCTGTAATAGTAAATGATTTGATAATTAAATATTATGACGTCACAAATACATTTTTCATACAATTTTCTTTATAACTTACCGTTTTGACGTTTAGTAAAAAGTAACTAATTTGACTAGTCAGTTAAATACCCAATTCTGAGATTATTAAAAACCGCTGTAACCAAGTTCGGAAAAATTTTCACACTTTTTAATTGTTCTACTTCGAGTAGAATTTGAAAATATTCTACTAGAAGTAGAACACTTATAAAGTCTGAAAATTTTTCCATGGAGGTTACATATAAAATCAAAAAAAAAATTACGGACTAGCTATATAAATTTAAACCATACACAATCTCCCATATCTCTCGTAATGTTACCAACAAATATCTCATGTTCAATATAATAATGAACAAACTTCCAAAACCCGCAACGTATTTATATTCTAACAATATAAACAGTTTTCAACCGATACAGCGCATCCGGTTCCTGGCTACTGGCTACCTTATCACCTACAGATGGGACCTTCCAACACAATGTGTGGTAGGTATACATTTATAGAATATGTACTGCTTTGAATAGAACACCCTCTATGCGTATACACGCTGTCATCAAAAGTTCCGATATGCCAGTTTCCGATACGGGCCTCTCGTAAAATGAAACGGGTTGAAGGGACAGAAATGAAAGCGCTTTGGTTAACATTTTTTATTGAACTTTCAGTTTTTTTTTGACCTTGTGATTATAGTTGGGATTTTTACCAGAATTGCGTTTCAATCGGCCCAGACTTAGCAGATTTTTAAGTTGGAGCTTGAAAAATTGTCTATATACTGGCGAAATTTTTACAAGTTGTTACAGATGACCAAAACTGAAACTATAACGTATAGAAAAATGTAACCAAAGAAATTTCAGCCCGATTCTGTTGAAAATTAGTTAAAAACATTCAATTAAAAAAAAAAACAGTTTGTGTAGTTAATGAGGAACAAATTGGTAACAGTAAGTCCATTATCTTGTTTTACTTAGTTTATTTTAAAATAAACTATGTAAAACAAAATAATTAAGTAAACAATTTATATGGCATATAAATAATTTCACAAGACGACTAATACTTTTTCGCTCGTTTTCTTTCCAAGTTAATGATCATATGTTTGAAATTCTCAACACGTCGTCTCACTCGATTCAATTTGAATGCAACGTAATAAAAAGTGTCGTTATACATTTCTCCTAGCCTTCCCCTCTCAGGGGAGAGGAGTAACATAACTTACAGTCCGTTTTTTTTTAATTCAGATAATAAATTGACAATTGCAAATGTCAAATTATGAAATAATGATACCAGCTCTTAGTGATTAGTGACGTGCTCCAAACTATCGACAATGTTTGTGGCCGAGATAAAGTGGTTTGGCTTTATTATATTTTAAGAAAAACTTAAAATTAAAAAGTTTTTAGTTTCGTATACTATCCATAATAAGCTTACTATAAAATAACTTACAAAATCTGTACTAAATTTAATTTATCAACAACTTTCGATATTGGTGGCACATGATTATTATTTAATAGGAATAATCCGGCAACACATGTAATGTTATTTTACCATCTGAAATTAAAAAACAGTCTATATGCTTAGTGGATAAGGTGTCGATCTTACGAACCAGAGGTTCCGGGTTCGAATTATAGCCATTACGCCATTTTATTTCTACAAGATGACTGCTAGCACTGTAAAATTGTAATCAGAGCCTTCATTTATCATCATTATCTTAGCGTCGTCTCCGGTTGCATCCAAGGTTTTATCTATGAAACCGAAATTTGCGTACTTGTTCGCATACGGCGTATACTGCTTTTATGCGAGTGACTGCTATCTGACCAAACAAACCCCGAGTCAGCAAGTGTAACTTGCAACGGAAACAAACAGTGAAATATGTCGAATCGTCATCAACACATCATTCTTTGTACGTGGAACCAAATAACATAATAATATGTCTTCAATGTTATGAAGATGTGTATATATTTGTTATGTACAGTCGTCAAAGGAGACACGGTTGCTCCTTTATATTTTACTAGCTTTTGCACGTGGCTCCGCCCGCGTGGATGTCGGTTATCGCGACCAAATAAATACCAATGCCAAATTTCATCAAAATCGGTACAAAGCGTAACATACAGACAGACAGACAGACAGATGGAGTTACTTTCGCATTTATAATATTAGTATGGATATGAACAAGTGCAATCGTATCTCCTGTCGACTGTACATGCGGTCTCGTAGTCTATTTTTTTTATATAGGACCCATCGATATGACTTCACCTCGCCTGATAGCTGAAGGCAAAGTCTCAGAAAAGAGAGTCACCATTACAGACCTCAACAATGTTACAATAAATAGCCCTCAACTTGACTGCCTCATGAGATTGCAGATGCAGACGGCCTGGTGTTGCATACGTCCATAGGCCACGGTAACTACTTCACATCAGGTGGGCCGTGAGCTTGTCTGCCACCTGAATGGTATAAAAAAGGTGCTTTTTCACGCCCTTACAAATACTAGGTATATAAGACACTATCCACACAACTTCAAAAACCGCCTCAAGCATTTCTCAGAATGAGCCTTTTTCTCAATCGACTATTTTACCATTCCATAAGTGACTCAAACAAAGTGACGCGGTTGCAATATGCCACATGAGAGTAAATCTTTGACAATTTACAACGTCATACTGATATTTCTTCACGCCATCGTCCTAGATAGGAGTAAAACTCGCGTATTCGCACGTTTAAAATAAGGATACACACACTGTGTAATAAAGTTTGTCGCCAATAGTTTACATTTTATAGTACATACATACTCACGCGTGTAAATCCCCGAAGGGGTAGGCAGAGGTGTAATATTGGGCGAGCCTATTGCCGTCAAGCTGACACTTTGTCTTAGGCTGTATGTTTACTGTCGGATGAAGAACAGACCTATCATTTAGTCAACTTTTACGACAACCACAGGAAAAGCTGGGTTGGACTTATTCTACTAGACCGGAACCAATACGGCACTTACTATTTTATAGCTCTTCGAATAAAAAAGACGGGTTGCACTCCGGGAGTGCCGGCAGAAGTGAAAACTTTTTCTTTTTTTCTTTCTTCGTTATATACAGAGAAAAAGATAAAAAGAACATACCATACTATATCATACCTATAATATAGAGCCAATCATAGAACCTATCACTAATTTTCTGTCAGAAGAAATTAATGAATTGCTAAAAGAAATAATAATCACAAAAAGTAATAAATTACAAAAAGAAAAAATAATCACAAAAAGAAAAAGTAATCACAAAAAGTGTTAGAAGCCGAGGTTCGAACCCGGTACTATCTGAAACCATAAGGACATACAGTCAAAGCGCTTACCGCTAAGCTACGAAGCTTCTTAGCGTACCTAACAAAATAAACAATCTGTAGCTAATGTTGTATGACGTCAGTCGTCGGTTACGGTTCAAAGGTTAAGTAATCCTAACGCGAGGTTAACACTTTTTACCCATCCAACGCCGCTAAAGAAGTTTTCACTTCAAAAATATTGTGAAATATTTTTTGAAGCTCTCTCTAGTAGAAAGTTAAGGAGACACACTTTAAACTGTACCTAATTTGCCTTACGTGAATGTGCCTATCAATCCATGCTAGCTGTGGATATTGGCCTCTCCTAATCAACGCAATTACTCCTGATCCTCTGTCCTCCATATCGAGTCTGTATCAACTACCTTTTTAGCTCGTCAGTCCACCTGGCTAGGGGGCGTTCCACCTTCTCTTCGCCTTCTTCGTGGTCTCCATTCTAGAATTCGTTCCCTCGTTTCCTCCAACGGCCATCTGTCCTTCGACAGATGTCTGTGTCTGTGTGAATGTGCCTTTATGAATTACAAATACAAATTACACGTCACCGCTATGACTCAGTGTCCCATCTGTTTGTAGTGAGCCGCGTATTGTATGCAAATTGTTGCGATACATTAGAATTTGCGACAGATTTCATAATAATGACTTTATAATAGCCAGATTGATTCTCTATAATGCAGGGTGTTGTTAATTCAAATTGTACTTTCTAAACTACAAACTATACTCTAATAAAAGACTCGTTACGATGGTTGATATTGTTATTTCTATAACTACAGTGGGCATTACGAAAATAATAAACTGGACACTGGATCTTGGCTGTAGGTCGAATTGTTTTATTCTCCCATAGTCTTCTTCATAACTGTGTTGGTTACGGTACAATTTCCATAAATGGATGATATTTTATTTAAAAATTAAAAAAAAATTAAAACGTTACAGATTTTACTACTCTAACCCTGATAACAACACCACCTCATACCATTAAGGAAACCACAGTCAAACATAATTGTAATTTCAATAATGAGCTACTCCAATTCCGCCTACATCCAAAAACAAACCAATAAGTGTGATAGGCAAGCGAGTTCCATAATAAACCTGTTTCATCACGCAGTTCATCAACTTCTTTACTTTCAATCGAGTCCACTTTCTCCATACAACAGTTACTCGCAAGAAAAACCTATAAACAAACTGATAACGTTCGCATCTACACAACAAGTTAGTTCATTACCACGAACAAACGAACATTGTGTTTCGATAACGTAACATCGAGTCGAGTCGCGCCCATACCGTCCGTTTCCAAAAGCTAGTAATGAGTTTTTAGTCGGAGGCCTTCAGGGACGAATACTGAGAGCGTTATTATAGCACGCTGCGTTTTGACTCCGGGTTTGCTTCCATAGATCTTAAAGTTGCAATAAAAATAAAACATCCATACTATTATCTGTTGTAATCTAATGTTGGTGTACAATAAAGCGTTGTCTATCTATCTATTTATCTAAAACAATAAATTATTTTCTTAATTTCGATATTCCTTGCAATATTGGTTTTTGAAATATAGAATTGGTTGCTACGAAAATATTTTTAATTCTCATCCTAAATATTCATTGTAATAGTCTGCCCTGATAACATTATTATATTAAAAACTGTTACCAGACCTTAATGATATTCATTTGGGTAAAAAATTCCATGTCATGTTCCCTCGATTTCTTTCCAAAAGAAGCGTGCGAAAATGTTTGCAAACGTCATAACTCCACAGTCATCAAGCGACCACCCATCATAATGAGATGTAATTTGAAGTTGCAATTTCTAATAGCCATAAGCGATACCCAAACACGCAACTAGTATAGAATAATACTTGTTTCAGCTCGCAAATAGGTATAACACACTCCAAGTTTTTTTTTAAATATCTCCAATGTACAAACACGACTACTTTACAATTATATATAATAGTATAGATAACTTAGCAGTTTATTTACAAAATCAAACCTATTATATATAAATTAAATTAAATTAATAAAGTTACCATTATACACAATACTAAATAAAATTAAAAAATTGTATCATAGTATTAATAAATCCGAGAAAACAGTAAATAGAATAATGTCACCAAACAAATAGACAACCTAACTTTTTTTTGTTTTAACATCACAATCGGCAGTTCAGAAGCCGTTAAAAAACTCGTGTCGCAATGGTCCCGATAATAACCCTAATGTTTCTCCATAGAGATTGGTATCTGGTCTTCTGTTTGTCCTACCTAATACAGCGTCTGTTTTCTAATCTTTACTTTCAGTGTTTCTCAGCTTTAGCTTGAAGTTTATCTAATATTTGTTTAATTTCCTGTAGGTAAACTCACAAAAAATCCGACAACCCGGTAATGGTAATAGTTAGGCACTACTAAAATGACTGCACTAGACTCCACTCGAGGAACCACTTATGTGATACCACCACGGTATTAAATAAATTTCGTCCCATTCACAATCAAGCTGTGGAATTAACTCCCTGCTGTGGTTTTCCCAAGTGACTACAATATGGGGTACTTCAGAAAGTTTCTTCAGGGTCGGCACCACGTGTGTTAGGCCGTGGTGTTGATTACCTCCCGTCCATAGGCCACGGTAACCACTTTCCATCCGGTGGTTCAAGTGCTTGTCTGTCACCTAAGTGGTATAAAAATAGTCTGATTTCGTATGTGAGACTCCCAGCAAAAACTGCGCTGTTAAAGTGTTTTAAAACCAAATTGATGTCCATATTAAATCACCATCTGAGTAAATCTCCCTTATACTAAATGTTCAATCTGGTGATAAAATAAAATCAAATGATATCGCATATATTGTCGCGCAACCCGTAAAGTTAGAAAACATTTTCTCAGTAATGACAAAGGTCTGGCGATTTATCATTATATTTCTGTAGGCATCGGCATATAGGCCACAGTTCGGGCTTAGCAGGGATGTAAAAATGATTTAGTGCCTGTACCGGTTACATGAAAAGAAAGGCATTATTTTGCAATCTTATTCTTCCCATCTTGGGAATCTCTCTGGGATGTTGATCTAGAATTGATATCACCTTGAGTCGACTTACGATATTGTGTAAAAAGTTTCTTAGATGGAGGTTTCGTATTCAAATATTATAACTGGACTGGGTAAACCAACTGGTGGTACAAAGATTGAATGAATGAATGCGATTACGCAATGTCTAGGCTTTGGTTCCCGGTATAAGTGTTATTGGATTTCTCTAGTGCAGGGTTTTCTCTCGGGGTTGTGAGTCCGTTGGCAATCACTAAAAAGTCAAAATAAAACAAACATTCAAGGAAAGTGGCACCCGGAGTTTTATTTTATTTACTAGTATTCTTAAAAAATATAGTTGGGTATATTTTAAGGTACGAGATTTTTAGCTTCATTCTGTGAAAGAAGGTCAAATTATAGTAGCAAGAACACCTCCTACATATAAGGTTATTTTCCGGTAAAACATGGCGTACCGCATTTCTGACATTACTTGAATTAAACATCGTAGTTATCTTACTCGGAACTACGAAGTCCTTTCAAACCACTCGTATATTTGTGGAAATAGACAAATATACGTACGAGAAATACGAATAGGACTTGTTTTAGTCTGAGTTTCAGCTAAATAAAAGTTAGATTAGCATCTAGAGCTAGTGCATTGCTTTGATGTTATATTATGACCTGTATGAAGTAATGTGTTTTTTCGATTCCCGCTTTGCATAAATATTTTTATGGATTTCTATTTCATATACACCTATAGTAATATTTATAAAGTAAATTATAATATAAATCATAATCATAACACAGTATGTAGGTACTTAAAAATAAAAGCATATAAAACGACTCAGCTCCCAACAATATGAATAAAAATTCCTTCGAACAACAGAAATGGACGTAAAATTTTATACCTCCTGTATATCGAATACATCTTACGTACGCTTTATACCGATATGAATGTTTCGTTGTAGGATGGAATTCGGATTGCTCACTGGGTTCCGTACTTTAAATTCAATGAAAACTGATTTAAATATCTGAGTATTCAACTCCATTCAAAAAACCGGTGCACAGATTTGTTATTCAAAACGGCACTGTACTAACAGAATAAACATCCTTCTATTAATACCTTCAGGAATTTATGTCATTATGGAAAGCAGTGATAGTTAATGATATTTGCACATAGTTTTAGAGAAAGGTCCATGTTTTGCTCAGCATAATGGATTTATGATTCTCCTTCGACGACGATTAGCTAACTATATTTTTTCTTTTTTATGTAGGACACGTCAATTTGACTTCACCTCGTCTGTTGGTAAACTCATGGCTAAGTGTCAAGTGAAAATAAGGTCACCATAACAGATACGTGCTTTGTTACACTGGTGGAAATCAGCTTTTATGGCCTTATCAGGTGTTTTTCCACATCAAGAACCCGGAACTGTAGGAAGAGGGAAACACGTGAGCTGGTAAGGAATTCCAGGTCTGCAAATCACTCAGGTGCGGCAAAAGAAACAGTCACTGAACCGCTTGGTTTGTGCTGAAATATTCTGCACCGCGTGCGGATGACATCTTATTCCTGCACGTGTTGACCTGTGTAGGAACGGAGAGGGTGGGATTGAAAGAGCTCATCATGGTAGAGATGGTAAAATACTGCCGAAGACGCAAAATCTCTACGCATCTGCAAAGACTAGTGGGTGCTTGTGACCTCAGGCTTCCCAATAATGCGGATCGCACGTCGCTGCAACCTGTCGAGAACCTCCAGCACTAGTAAGTACTTTACAGAATCCGTTGGTGTAAGTGGTCATACGTAAGTAACTTCTCTGATGTCAAAAGAGACCACTTACCATCAGGTGGATAGTTTTCCTGTTGTAGCAAAAATATTTTAAGAATGCTTAAAGCCTTTTTGATACGAAAAAACGTTAAGGATCCCTAATTGTGCACTTTCGGTTCACATTTCGCCAATAATTTTTATTAGAAGAACAATTTGCGAAGCCCTAAGCGTGTTACATTACGTTTATAGTAGTTTTACTGTTCCCTAATGGTGCCATTTTCATAATTGTCCACAATTGCGATACTTCGGCGAATTCAGAAGGGAAACTTTTTGGGAAGAGGTACGTATTTACGTCCTATATCCTCGGAGGCACAGACATAATGTATTTTGTGTGTATTTTTAAAATCGGTCAATAAACAATGGCTTATCTACAAACTACCTTAAGGTAGCCACACACATTCAAGTATACTGGCGCAAATTTAGACTTACAGAAGTATACTCGGACGTGTGTTGGAGAATACTTGCGCTAGTTTCTAATAATTTGCACTTGTGCAAGTCTAGACTTGCGCAAGTATACTGGAACGTGTGTGGCTGGGTATATAAACCATCGTTATAGTGACCTAATAAATCATTACTTAAGACGTTGTAGACCCTCTTTATTATAATCATTGGCAGTAAGCATTACTGTCTAAAGCCTAGAAGGTGCTATAAAAATAAATATTAACAAAATGTTGTAATAAACAAAATGAAAGTACAAAATTATGGAAGTTATGATGAATTCCTCATTACGGAATTTGCTTATAACCTTAGAGAGATATATAGGGCTGGAAAATTGTGGAGATTTATGAAGGCGAATTAAAGTAATAAAATAATCTTCATGACGGAGCAGCTGCGCCAGTATAGCACTTAAATAATGGTACTGTACTACGTTACACAGAAATCGTATAATGGTTTCTGTGAACGCCTGGAGACGTTGAGGAGAATAAAAAACGTATTAGGGTTACAGAAATGGAGTTTACATATCTTAAAAGTAATAGAATTGAACCATGAAGTAGGCTCGGGGTTAATATTCTTTATCTTCTACGTGTATTTTTTTGAAGAGTACTAGAAACTGAACCCCTCGTCCCCGAATGGCTTCACCTCAGTAGTATCGTGGTTAGGATTCGAACTCAGGACCTTAAGGTTAAGCAGATCCCTTAACCACTAAACCACGCTTTGTGTGTAAGTGTATTGTATGCTGTTTTGTATGGCCTATAGCTGTTTCAACAATATGATTATCACTGGAAGAAAATAAACATCGAAAGAGATAGGTAAATTGATACGTTTTATTAAGCACTCATACAGACAGTAGACTCACTCATATACTTCACCAATATTATCATCAATTAGCAACTTATCCCGGTTTCACAGGGAACGTTTCTGAAAGATGCAGCCAATGTTGCATAGTTTTGGGCTGTACGCAATGATATTTCATTATTTTATATTGGCTGGCTTTTTATATTAAATATCATTGAATTGAGTTGAGTTGAATTGAATTGAAACACCTAGATGGTGTCCAGGCCTCACGTATCTAGGTGTTTTAAGTTGCTGCCATTGACACAAGAAGAAGAAGGAGAAGCTTTCCATCCATAGGGGTGAAATTCTCAAAATCCTCTCTTAATGGAGTGAAACGCCTAAATTTCAAGCTTTTAGCCCCACCGATTTAAGCTCTGTGCTAGTGAATCAATCGGAAAAGTATATTTATGTGTACAGATTAAACATCAATACAAAAATGTAGTATTGTCTATGACGTCAGCACCAAAGCGACATGCGACACAGTAGCAGTCAAACCATGTTTGTATTATAGGTGTTCCCAAAACCCACTTCAATGGGGCATACGGTTCCAACATAAATATTTTAATATCTTTGACATTGTAGTCGCCAGATATGAGTTCGACACACTAGTGAGTGAACAATGTTCAATTGTTTTAGTAGTATAAATATTTAGTACGATTGAGACAGAATTTTCGACTAAACTGCACTTTTAAAATCCATTTTGATGAAGGAACCAAGATAAATCAAACCAAAATACGTTATTATTACGTTGCATTCAATGACTTTCATTTACGGGAAATTCGTTGAATGCAATCAAGACTAACCCACGGTAACCGATTACCTTCAGATGAGCTCGTTAGTGTAAAAAACCAATTTTCCAATTATGTTTTTGAGATTAACAACACCCAAATAGCAGAGTCACTGCTAATTATGACTACAAAATCGAATAATATGACATAAAGACCTACTACGATGGCAATCGATGCTCGGTAACGTCTCACGACGACGTCTAAATACGTCCTCGCGGACGATTATTTTGGTATAATGTTTCATATTATGATGACTGCCCGAAGTGTCGTAGTACATAAACGTTAAAGGCAGTTAATGATCTTGATACTAGAGACGGATAATGACGTTGTATGTATACTTATTGCCGCTGTTGTTCGTTAAGTAAATCGTAAAATAAAATTTTGTTGACATTTTGGAACGCATTAGGGAGTTGATGACGTTTTTATTTTAAGACGTGGCGTATCTGTAGGTCCGTACTTGTAGCAATTATTTATTTTGTGTTTGTAGTATAATACAATATTGAGGCTGTCAAGGTAGGGAGCAATATTTTAGGAACATCAGCATCTGGTATGGTGGCCCGCATCTTATGGACTTCAACCTAGCTTCTACCATTCAGCAAGGTGCAATGAATCCTATAGAAGATAATGAAAGAATAAAGTTGCGTTATACAAATTGGAACGATTCGTTGATTACCTATCTACTAAAAGAGATGACTGGCGAAATCCTTTGATTTTCCTTTGAGTATGTGTGTGTTTAAATACATAATTATAGTAGCGGTGCTCGTGTTTGTGATTAGGTTCTAAGTTCTGCGGTTAGATACTTCGACAGCTAAAAACTAAAATTTATTAAGCAATAATGCTTTATCAAATGAAGAAATTATTTACAACTTCTTAAAAACTTCATAGCAGTGAGATTTCCCTTTCAACTATCAATGTGCAATGACAGCCTCCGTGGCGTGGCGGTAGTGAACGCGGCCGCTACGCAGGAGGCGCGGGTTCGATCCCCGCTCAGTGCAAATATTTGTATGCATGAATATGGGTATTTGCATTGGTCTGGGTGTTTCTATGTATAATATGTATGCATTTACAAAAAAAATGTATCTAAGTATGTTTATCCGCATTCTAGATTCCATAATTCAAGCTAGTTAAGCTATGCTTACCATGGATCTAGATAGCGTTGTGTGAAATGTTGTGGAATATTTATTTATTTTATTGTTTAATGTGGTCTGCCATAACCATTGAAATATTATGATGATAACTTTTTTATGTGAATAAAATATAATTAAATTTAATAATAAGACGTATTTCATCCGCATTATACGCGTGTAAGATAGAGACGTACCTATTTTGACAATACCTTTTTCGGAGCTAAATAAAAGTTGATTAAAACACTTGCAAAAGGAACAACATATATGATTCTCAACATACTGAACATCCCTGTTCCTAAAGCAGTGGTTTATTTTCGAATTAGAATTAATTATTGTTTTTTTTTTTAGAATAAGATGTGTTTCCATGCGTTTATTCTCTTTGTTATTGTGTTTTACGGATTAGGGTGGTACCGTTTTGGACCCACAATACCACCAGGGCGATGCGTCGCCGGTGGTGCGATGGGTCTGATAGGGATTTTTTTTGCATTATGCAGTAATAAATTGATTTATTTTACTGTCTTTCTTGGCCAACCTTTTTATGCCCTTTATGGTAACAAGTGCAATCATTTATCAAAACCATTATTTTAACAATAAAACTGTCAGAATTGGTTCAATGTGTTATCGACTATAATAGACATCGGTTTATTCCAGTAATGTCAGTGAATGATAATGACTACTATGTCATACGATTAATCGGTACGGAGATAACTGAGTGAATCAATCAGAGAGAATAATTAATATACCATCTGTTTATGTTTTGTTTATGCTTATATAATGTATGATGCATTTATAATAGTTTTATGAAACTGTTGCATAATAATGGTTCTTAAAATACGAGTGTGAGTAAAAAAATGAGCCGTAGGCGAATGTTTTTATATTACCACACGAGTGTTTTATGGCAAAATAATGTGCAGTTTCATACACTTCTCTATCTTACATACATATATACATATAATCACGCCTTTATTCCCGGAGGGTTAGGCAGAGGTGAATTAACACCCACATTTCACCAATCTGTATTCGGTCCCACGTAACAGGGGGTGAGCCTATTGCCGTATTCCGGGCACTATTGTTGACTCGAGCTGTGCATCTGAGGCTGAGTGTGGGCTGTACGTATCTGTCTGATGTTAAATTTAATCAGCCCTATCCCTTAGTCGCCTTGTACGACACCACATGGGAAGAGAAGGGGTGGCCCAAATTCTACTTTGCCGGGAAATAATTCATATAATTTGCCTGAAAGGACACAAACGGTAAACCAGAATCCATTTGCTAATCGCACGCATGCGCGTTGCTCCGTATCCACAGATTATGTAGAGAAAAATGCATTGACACCTCCTTGTATCCCGCTGAAGTTGTATCTTAATGGCAAAAAGTTCTATTATATTATGATACAGTTGCCCATAGAAAACCTGTACTTTAATGTATTTTTTCAAATTTATTTTGATATCCTGTGCGTAAAGACTGTCAATAAAGTTGTATTTTAATTTTTTTAATATTGTCAATTCAGTATATAAAAACTAACAATACACTCTTTAGCTACTTCTCAATTTTCTACAAAAGGTTCTGCTACTTAGTACCTACATTATTAACTACATAGTATAAAACAAAGTCGCTTTCTCTGTCCCTATATCCCTTTGTATGCCTAAATCTTTTAAACTACGCAACGGATTTTGATGCGGTTTTTTTTAAATAGATAGAGTGATTCATGAGGACTGTTTTTAATATAGACGGTGTTTAATATAGTAGAGGGTGCAGTGGGAACAGGATCTGACAACACGCAGGCGGAAAAATATTGGCGGTACGAAGTTCGCCGGGTCATCTAGTTATTAATAATAAGTAAGGCTGATCCCACCTCCCTAACCAATTCCTTTTGAACCATTTTTAGAAGAGTTTATATCATCACCTTCATCAAACCAGCCATTAATTCCGGTTGCATCCAAAACTTTCACTTCTCCTGACTTTGACGGTAGTGACACCCGTCTAACCCCTAAGTCCGAAAGGTAAGCTCAATCAGGTGTTGGTGTACAGGTTCGCAAGCTCCGTAATAATAAGCCTTCAATATCGTAGTAGGTCCCCTATACAGCCATTTTGTAATATTTATAATTATTATGTAAAAAAATCATTCTATCGCAATAACACACCG
This sequence comes from Eilema caniola, assembly GCA_949126895.1. Taxonomy (NCBI): domain Eukaryota; kingdom Metazoa; phylum Arthropoda; class Insecta; order Lepidoptera; family Erebidae; genus Eilema; species Eilema caniola. The sequence continues at coordinate 17,921,269 of OX421476.1, read as the reverse complement.
CCAGTAAAACTACGAGTCACAGTAGGTATTCATATCAATAAGAAAATTGCTATTCAAACTAGATTAAACAATAAATATTTAACATATCTCGGCCTGTGCTCGCCCAAGTAGTACGGATTAAATGTTCACAGTATGTAACGGATGCTGCATCACAAGTGTCGGAAGTCGGAAGCAATCGATTTGCACTGCGCTGGGAATAATCTGATTGATGCAGCAGTGAACCTACATGTGTAGAGATAGATGTTGACTGAGTAATATGTTAAGGAAATTTCTCGTAACAGATGAATCGAGTCTTTAATTAGAAAAGTCTTAAATGAGTTCGAGCATTTTATCATTTGTAATGGCGTGGCGGGCATAATAAAATGCCCAAAAAATAAAATAACTAAAGAAACTATGAGTTTCAATTTAAGAAACTCATTAAACAATTCTGTATGTATACTAGGGTGGAGCGATTTTATTTTTTTTAAATTTTTGCTTCGGCATACCTGTATAAAGTTGCTATTTTAGGTCATTACTAAATACGAGAAAGCTCAGTTTGTTTACGTTAAGTTTAGAGGTGCCCCCATCATCGTAAAGTTTTGAAAATTTGCGCAAATTCCATAAAATCGCAAACGTTGTATAAACCCGGAATTATATTCTTAGCGATGCTTTATTAGTGTAAACTAAACAAGATTGAACTTGATACGTGTTTGTTCTGATCGGTAGGTAACGGGGTGCGGGGAAGGGGTATTTTTTATTTCACTCCCTCACATCGAAGAAATGGCATTAGTCAACTCGCGCGCGTACACGAGTTCACTTGTTTGTCGTGCACTTAGGTACTTGACACATCGAATCTGACGGCTGGGAACAAATACATATATTGTAAGTAATATTTTTCACATTCAAAACTTGCAGTTTCGGTTATAACCGTAGTACTATTAAAAGTATTCTTTGTCTTCATTACAGAAATATGTCGCAAGTTAAAACACGACAAATGTCAAGCTGTCCTGTCTTTGGTTTGCCAGAAAAGTTACCTGTTTCTCAGTTACCAACTTACAACGACATTATGAAATATTATTTATTTATCAAACATGAATTGAAGCCTGATATAACAACAAAAGAGCCAACAGTTCATGAAATATCTGAAAGGCTGGCTCAAGAAGTTTTAGAAATATGGCAAAAATCGTCGCTGCCAACTGTAAGTTTCAAAAGAATCCTACAATTGATTCGCGTTTATCATGACAAATACAGATGCTTAATGAAACCATATCGAGGCCGTCAAACGAACATTAAATACCAAGAAAAAATTAATAAATTCATATCAGACTCTCATAGTTTATTTGATATTTGTAGCTGCAAATGCAAAGTTGTATCGGATTGTAACTGTCCTAAAGAATGTCGCATTCCCAAGGAGGAAGTTGATTTTTTATTGGATCAAAGAACGACCAGAAAAATGATGATAGGCGGTGTCGATGTGGCTACAACGGCAAAAAATAAGAAAAAACAAGAAAGAAAAGAAAAAGCTTTATATTGCAGTAGAGAGGTAAACTATTTTGATAAACCTTGTTGTTCTCGTTCATTGACTGATGATTTGGTAACAGAAAGCAGCAGCTCATGCGATAGTTTGCTTGTGCCATCTACTAGTCCTCAGTATAAAAACCTAGAACAGGTAAAACATAAAGCTTCGCCACCTAAGAAAAAAAAGCGATTGAATTTAACCTCATTAGCTCTTGCATGCGATCGTACTGGAGTTTCGGATAGAACCGCTGCTATTATAGCTTCTTCTGTCTTGAAAGATGTTGGCATTATTTCATCAAACGACCCAAGTCATATCATTGATCGTTCAAAGTTGCGCCGTGAAAGAACTAAAGTCAGATCAACTTTGCAAGAAGCTGACTGCAACAAAATTCTTCGTAGTATATATTTTGATGGAAGAAAGGATACGACTTTGGTTCGTATTGAAAAAGAAGTAAAATTTTACAGAAAACGGGTCATAGAAGATCATTACGTAATATTATCGGAACCTGGAAGTAATTATTTTGGGCATGTTACGTGTGAGTCGGGTACTGCTAGAGGTATAAAAGATACTATAATAAATCACTTGAAATCCAAGTCTGCAGAACTGAGTGAGATAGCTGTTATTGGTTGCGATGGAACAGTGGTGAATACTGGTTTCAAAGGTGGTGTTATCCGCCTGATGAAAGAAGAACTAAATAGACCATTACAGTGGTTTATTTGCCAACTGCATTCAAATGAATTACCATTACGACACTTGCTGTTTGTTACATTTAGATGGCAAAACTACAGGGCCTAAATGTTTTTCAGGCACCATCGGAACTCAATTACAAAATTGTCATACAAAGCCGATAGTCAAATTTACCGTTATACCAACAATATTACCTGAAATTTCAAAGACAGATCTGAGTACTGACCAAAAATATTTTTATGATGTGATGACTGCTATTAGTACTGGTATATTTCCTTCTGATTTAGCTAATATGGAACCTGGACCTCTTAACCATTCCAGATGGCTAACAACAGCCAATCGAATTTTAAGATTGTATGCCACTAAAACTGACCCAGAAGAAAAGTTAATAGTATTAGTCACTTACGTTATGAGGGTTTATGGACCCATGTGGTTTACGATAAAATGCCATTCTTCGTGCGTTAACGGAGCCAAGCACCTGTGGCAAACCATTAGTCTTAGTCGTTATTTGGATGCCAATTTGAAGAAAATCATTGACAAGGTAATCCAGCGAAACGGGTATTTCGGGCATCCAGAAAATCTTCTTCTTGCTATGCTTGGCGATGACAGAGAGGTTATAAGGGATCTTGCATACCGAAGAATTATCAAAGCAAGATCAGAGAATGTTCAAGGACTTCGGATGTTTAAGGTTCCTACATTTAATTTTGACGCCAAAGATTATACTGATATTATTACGTGGCGAGATTGCGAGATAACGGAACCACCTCTTACTTTAAATATGTCTGATGAAACCTTGAAAGATGTGGTCAAGAACGGTCTCAGCATGTGTCAGATTATTGATTTTCCATGTCACACTCAAGCAGTAGAGCGCTGCATCAAGTTGGTGACAGAAGCATCAAATGCAGTTTGTGGAGATAATAAAAGAGACGGTTTCATTAGAGCGAGACTGCTTTCGCGTAAACGAATGCCTACTTTCAATACGAAAAAACAGTTTGATATTTAAGTTTGCTTTTTTAATGTTTAATTTTTGCAATAAATAGAAAAGCTGGATTTTTTTAATTTTTTATTTTCATCTCCTCTGGGGCACCTCAAAATATTGCGACTGGTAAGTCGAATTTTGTACACTTGTTTTGAATATTATAAGACAACTTTTCATCCCTATTCCGTTGAGATAAAACGATTTTTTTTTGCTCCATACATTTTCGCTCCACCCTAATGTATACGCACAGATAATGTTATATAGGTATAGGTTAGCAATTTTTGATTTTATTTTAAAAGATTACTTTACCTTCAGTTTTACTTTATCTACAGTCAACTATTAAGATTTTTGACTTTTCTTTTTAAAAATTAGCAGATGTCTATTTCAGCTGATGAAATATAATATAATTAATAATATAATATAATAAAATATATAATCCATACTAATATTATAAATGCGAAAGTAACTCTGTCTGTCTGTCTGTCTGTCTGTCTGTCTGTCTGTCTGTCTGTCTGTCTGTATGTTACGCTTTCACGCCTAAACCGCTGAACCGATCTTGATGAAATTTGGAACAGAGGTATATTAGAGCTTGAGAACGGACATAGGCTACCTTTTATCACGAAAAAGGGGGTTTAAGGGGGGGAAATAGGGGATGAAAGTTTTTATGAAAGTTTGTCATTTCTGAAGATATCTTAATGAAATTTGGTAAAGAGGTAGATTAGAGCTTAGGAACGGACATAGGCTACCTTTTATCGCGAAAAGGGGGGTGGAAGGGGGGGGGGACTAGGGCCTTGGTACGAAAGTTTGTCATATTTAAAGATTTCTTAATGAAATTTAGTACAGAGATAGTTTAGAGCTTGGGAACGAACATAAGCTACCTTCTATCGCGAAAAGGGAGGAAGAAGGGGGGAGGGCCAGGGCCTTGGGATAAAAGTTTATCGTTTTAGAAGATTTCCTGATGAAATTTGATACAGAGATAGTTTAGAGCTTGGGAACGAACATAAGCTACCTTTTATCACACAAAAAGGGGGGTAGTAGGGGGGGGGGGACCAGGGCCTTGGGATACAAGTTTATCGTTTTAGAAGATTCCCCGATGAAATTTGGTACAGAGATAGTTTAGAGCTTAGGAACGGACATAGACTACCTTTTATTGCGAAAAGGGGGGTGGAAGGGGGGGACTAGGGCCTTGGGAGGAAAGTTTGTCATTTTTGAAGATTTCTTGATGAAATTTGGTACAGAGATAGTTTAGAGCTTGGAAACAGATATAGGCTACCTTTTATCGCGAAAAGGGGGGTAGAAGGGGGGCGGACTAGGGCCTTGGGAGGAAAGTTTGTCATTTTTGAAGATTTCTTGATGAAATTTGGTACAGAGATAGTTTAGAGCTTGGGAACGAACATAAGCTACCTTTTATCGCGAAAAGGGGGGAAGAAGGGGGGTACCAGGGCCTTGGGATGAAAGTTTATCGTTTTAGAAGATTTCCTGAAGAAATTTGGTACAGAGATAGTTTAGAGCTTGGGAACGGACAAAGACTACCTTTTATCACAAAAAGGTGGGTAGAAGGGGGGAACTAAGGCCTTAGGATGGAAGTTTGTCATTTTTGAAGATTTCCTGATGAAATTTGGTACAATGATAGTTTAGAGCTTGGGAACGAACAAAGGGCATTGAAGCTTGGGAACGACATAGGCTACCTATTGACGCGATAATGGAGGCATAGGAGGGGGGGGGGGGGGGGTAATAAGGGATTAAAGTTTGACAGTTTTGAAGATGATGAAATTTTGGTACAGGGATTAATTAGAGCCTGGTAACGGACATATGCTACCTTTGATCGCGAATAATGTGGTACAAGGGGGGGGGGATAAGGACTAGATAGTAAATATGAAAGTTTGTCATTTTTGATGATATGCTGTAAAGGCGAATAGGGAGGCGAGTGGAAAGATGAATGTAGTGGCGAGTAGAGATCGAATAGAGAGTTGAGTTGAGGTGCGAGTACCTATCTACTCGCACCTCTACTCAAGTGTGGAGAGTCAAGTAGACAGGCGAAAAGAAAATCGAATGGATGGGCAAGTAGAGAGGCCAATGGAAAGGCGAGTATAGAGAAAAGTACAAAGTCGACTAGAGAGGGGAACAGAGAAGTCAGTAGAGATTCAAGTATAAATTCAAATACAGAGGCGAGTAGAAAGTCGAGTAGAGAGTCGAATATAGAGGCGAGTACATAGTCAAGAACAGAGGTGAGTACATAGTCGAGGACAAAGTTGAGTAGAGAGACGAATTTAATGCTCAATAGCGTCAGCTCAACACTAAGCGATAACCGACATCCAGGCGGGCGGAGCCGCGGGCAACAGCTAGTATATATATAATATAATAAAACTATAATTATTGCTAAACATTTCACCTAAATACAATGGTCATAAATTACTAGATAAAAATTATTACATAATTTAGTTTGAATGAACTAATATTTCAAACATCTAAAGAGATTACATCACTAATTTTTATGAAATTATATTATTATCTATATTGACCATATTGTTTTTTTATGTATGGTACTTAGATTTCATAATTTCATTATTATTTCTTAATACGAAGCAAATATTTTAATTCTCTAATCTTTCATTCACGTTAATTTCGCCATTCTTGCCTTTTTACCTAGGACCTTACTAGAATACTTATTGCTTTAAAAACGCGAAGAAGAAATACTTATTCAAAATAATCACGTAATATTTTGAAGAATGTAACGAATCATTTTCCGTGATCAATGGAGTCAACATGATAATTCAATATTTCATCTTTTTCTTTTCGGATATTAAATTTTCAGGATGTATTGTCATCTTCATCTTCCATTGTGCTTGTTTACCTTTCTTAAACAAATTTAGAATTCAGTTATACTTATAACATTTTAATATTTTTTATGCAAAATTTGTGAAAATGGATGTAGTAGCTATGTGTGTATTGCGACTGAGAATATGATATTTTGATTTTAATTTGCATGGTTTGTATCCTATTTGATGTCGCCAAATGAGTTATCTATTTCTCTGAATGGCCTTTATTCTATTTTACCCCTCTGCAAGTGGCAACGCTGGGGAAACACCTCTAACCACCTAACGGTTAAGTTGAGTATATCAAGTCTGACTGACTTGATATACTCAACTTAACCGTTTTTATTTACCACCACCACTCGAAACATGTCCAATGACTTAATATTTGAAATAAATAAGATTATGAAAAAATAAATATAAATATTCCACAACATTTCACACAACGCTATCTAGATCCATGGTAAGCATAGCTTTAGTATTATGTTATCTGTGGCATAGCTTAACTAGCTTGTGTTATGAAATCTAGAATGCGGATAAACATACTTAGATACATTTTTTTTTTGTAAATGCATACATATTATACATAGAAATACCCAGACCAATGCAAATACCCATATTCATGCATACAAATATTTGCACTGAGCGGGGATCGAACCCGCGCCTCCTGCATAGCGGCCGCGTTCACTACCGCCACGCCACGGAGGCTGTCGTGAAAAAGCCAGGTCATTAATTTAAATTTGACTCTAATAAAGCATTTCTCATAAAATTAGTTTAGCGGGTGTATAATTAGTCCGCTTCGCTTCCAAAACATAGCCGTATGAAGCTCGAGGTGGCTCCTTGAAAAATAAGACTAAGTGCCGGCTCACTGGGAGCGTGCCGTGGGCCGTGGGACGCTTTTGGGGATCATTTACAAAATAATAATTTAACATACCTACTACTCATTGTACTAACTTAAAAAAAAAAATAAGGTAGTACAGAGAAAAATCATCTGTTTACTTAATTCCGACATATTTTACTTTATTGTTCACTTCTAAGTATGAGGATATCGAAAATCTGCTGAGCCTGTTTGGGGTCGTTTGATGAGTTTGGTAGCTTTTGAGGACTATCACTGACCTCCCAAACCTGAGACTCACATTACAACCATTGGCCGTATGGGTTGTTATAAGGTATGTATTCTATTATTATTATTAAGACGACCCTCAACGATATCAGTCGATACGAAGATTCGAATGTAAGTAACAATAAAGTGTCTGTTTTCTTTTGAACCATAAAGTATTTTAAACTTTACGATGGTCCCAACATTATAGGAGGTGCCCAGTGGCACAGGCTCACTCGGATTATCTGTGGTTAAATTGTGCCATAACCATAAATATTTTGTGCTTTTTATTAAGAGGGTTTTTCCTTAAGAATACTTTTAAATATTTGGGTTGAAGGGGAAAGATCCTTTAAAATTATGGGACTAGGATGGGTTTTTAAAGGTATTAGATTTTGGAGAAATGTGTTCGTTATTCTTTTTAGCGCTGGTTATTTTTAACGTTGCTATGTTTAATAATGAAACGAAAACGATATCGTATATTATATACATATATTACATGGAGAATTTACCATTAAATCTGATATGCTTTACAAAAATGAAGTAAAAATAGATGTGATTCCTTACTTTAGTTCCTTACAGTTTAGATTGATTAGTGCATAAATCTATTCATTAATATCGATGTCACGTCCGTGAAAGTATCGTGAGTCAAACATCCATTCGCATTAATGCAGGTGTACTCCTTGCCATAAAGTGGACATGAATATAAAAGAAAGAAGTGCATAGCTCGTATGGGCGGCGTACGACAGCATGGCGGCATTAGCGCTAATGGGCTTATGATGTCAGCCCTTCCTTCCTGTCTGGACGGTCACACGTCACACCTTATTGTGGACGCTAGCCCAGAGGTTGTCAAAGTACTGGCCACGACTATTCCTACTTATTCGACTTAGCATTTAAGTTCTACGTCTAGAGACTAATATTATATTTTCATTTTGTTTCGTCTTCCGTGATAAACTAAAATAAAACTTTGGCGAAGCACTGCATCGATGAATGATGAAATAGCTTAGGTTAAGATTTAGATTATTTTAAGTAATTTACATTATAATTGATTTACATCTGAATACTATTTATTGTCATATACTCTACGCTCGTTAAGTCTGCGCGACGTGAATTTGCATCGTTAAAAAATATGCGAGCTTGCAAGCAAGATGTAAGTTTCAAATAGGTGAAAATTATTTTTACACATTCTCAGTGTTCATTCAATGCTATATAAAGGAGAATAAACAGATAGTACACATTATTTGGTCATATAATGATATCGCTTAAAATAAATATATCTCAGATTAATTAAGCTATTGCTGCAGGCACAAGGCTGAAGGGAAATTCTGTTAGAGATATTATAAATTCATACAAAATACCTAATACCCAACTTAAATAAATTATTATCACCTTACAGAATTAAAAATCTTTGAGAGCCAATGGTGCATAGACAGACAAACAATCACATTAACATTTTACTTGACGCTTCGCAAAAGGTTTTGCTTTGTTCCTAGCTTGTCATAATATATGACTATATTATGCTGCACCTGCGTCAATCGATATGATGTTTAGTTTAAATTAACTCAGTTTATTTGGGTGAAAGGTGGTTTTTAACATGTTTCGATTTAAATTTAAGTGCATAGTTATAATATGTGCTGTGTCACACCTCGGAAGCTCTCGGAAAAATGTATGAAACAATCGCGTTGTAATTACTACAAACATAGCTCGTGCACATGCACGGTAGTGTTGATGTGTGAGAAAATTAGAAATGTCATGGATGGCACTATTTGAAATTTGAGCTAATTTTCGAGTGAGATAGCGTGATTTTTCTCACTCTATCCCTTAGTGTCATGATTTACGTCACATCCGACGGAGGCGACAATCCTGTTGTTACAAAAATTCATATTAATGATTTTTACATTAAAACGTATTTCTATCTTTTTCTTCGCTTCGGAAGAAAAGAATATGGCGATACATTTTGGTCCTGTCAATCAACAGAATTGGCACAAATAACAAAACAATACTACAACACGACTTTGATACGTTTATAGAGTAATTAAAACCGACTGTGTTTATAAAAACTAGCTGTTGCTCACGGTTTCGCCCGCGTGAAATTTTTCATTAATTATAAATAGTCTCCGTTCCGATCGGTCTATAGGGCACATTTCTTAACCGATTGTCACCAAACATGGCATACATGTTCTTTGATTTAAAACATCATTTTTGCCTAGAGCTTTTTAATCGGAGGAGAAATGGGGTGCCTTTTCTGTCGCGTTATTTATGAACGGATATTGATAATTTTTGGCTGAAATAACATGATTCCTTACAGGTAGTTGTGGAAAAAAAACATGAGAAAAGGCGGAGACGTTTGTTGTGGCTTTTTTGAGAATGGATTGACAATATTTATTGGTGAAATATCCAGGGAGCTATAAAATAAAGATACGTATCGTATAAAAGAAATATAAGTGAGGATACCAGATTTGATCTCCAGATGCCAAAAAATGATCTGAAACTCTTTACAAAACTACTAGTATTTATCCCTTAGTAATTAATGCTCCATTGCCAAGGGTGAGGTAGAACATTTTTTATAAATGGTGTTTTATTACGTACCAAGGTTTCTGAACCTCAACTGAATGACACGGATTTTATGCCCGGTTTTTGTAATAACTATCCTAATACTTATTTAGAATTGTCAACGGCGAGTAGGAAATTAGAAAAATGGCAGTTGAGCACACTTTAATTTAATAGTGTTAATTTATTTAAGTATCAATTATAATTTATACTAAACGAAAGTTCACGGAAAGATATCTATTTTTTTTTTTAGAAACAAATGGTTTTACCACTCTATACTTTATAAAATTTAAAAATCAATATTTTGACAGCTCACGCCTATGAAGTGTGGCATTTTTTTCCATTTGAATGTATCACAATTAATGTCGTCCATCATGGATTCCGTCATTGCCAGGTACCGCCCATTTTTTAACCCTAGAATGTTTACTAATCTAAATCTGCATCATATGCTTTTGAGTTATAATCTTTATTATCAATATCGGTCCACCATAATGTCACTTAACATGCTAGTTCTAGAGTTATTTTCTAAAAAACCGGGCCTATATGAAAATTATTATAATTGATAAGATTTTTCATGAATTTATTCCTGGGCGAACCTGACATCCAGTTCATTAGTTTTTTTTTTTATACTGTTCATTGATGACCCTTGGTGGAACTTGTTACACATATTGAGAACACTTGTACTTTTTCTACAGTATTTATTATTGAACCTGACCAGTTTCGCAATGTTTATGAACGTTTCTAGTCGTAAACACCTCTAGTGTTTAAGATTAGATACATTTCAAAAACATCAATGTAAACTTTTGAAGTTACCATAAGGCGAAACCGGTCAGGTTCAATAATAAATACTGTGGCAAAAGTACAAATGTTCTTACTATGTGTAGTTCATTAGTTATTTATACAAAAAAGCAAGATGCATTTGAGGGTTAAATTTCACTATAGTCATGTGTGAAAGAGAGGACGCCTTAAAAACCGAAGCTAGCCGAACTTTTCACTCTTCATCCCGAAGTGCCGTTCCTACACATTTTACTAGCGACAACCTTTGTTTTAGGCGCCCATGAAAGCGCCCATGATTTTGACGTGCGGGGAGAGGAAATGAAATCGGTGGGAGGGGGTGAGCTTCCATTCTGTACGCTAGTACTATTATCTATTCTGTGGCTGTGTTTATATAGGTTATAGTAAGTATGTGGGTACTTGTAATTAATAGCCACTAATTAATATACTCTTTACCATATTAGATGCTAGTTACCCCGACCTATGGCTTGTAGTAACTTAAATAATGCAAAATGTAACGTTTAAGCAGGTGTGCTAAGCTTCGCTTGCCAAGCGGTCTAGATAACGCTGAATAGAATACTCTCGAATATTTTTAAACTGGATATTAGTTAGATATAACCTATCTGTTGCATTAAAAGACAAAAAAAAACCTTGTTTCGGTAAGTATTACAAAATTTAACCAATTTTAACTACATAATATATGAAACAAGCATAACTTCAATACAGAGACATTCGGTTTATTCATCAATTGCCACTTACTAGCTGCTAGTGATGCCCTTAATTAATCCGCATTGTTCCTCTGATTTCAAAGTCCCTTTGTTCTCCTATATTTGAAGCAGCTCCCGCTCATTGTGGTTACGTGATCTCATTATTTCAACTGTGAGTTAAGGGTTTTACAGTCTACGTTGTACGTGTAAAAATAATCTTATCACGAAGATCCAATATAAAAACGAAAAGAATTGCATAGAAATTTCTGTAGAGCCGTTTGGTTTTATTCCTGAAGATTTGCAACTAAGAAGAATGCACTTATTAAGGTACAAAATATAACACTAAGGTAATCTAGGGGGTTACAGCACCTTTAAAAGAGTTCACAAGCTGTGAAAACTATCGTACGCTCTGTTTCTTAATTTTTTTATTCTTTCTTTTTCAAAAATATCTGCTTCCAGAGTTGTTGGATTATTGGCGTATATCTTACTTTAATCGGTATCTTTATAAGATTTGATGTTCTCCAATATTGAAATGGCCGCTCTTCGCAATATTACAAAATAAATTTCTTTCTGGGCCACCCTGCAGTAAGAAATAATTGTATTGTAATTATACTGAACATGTGATGTGATCTAAGTGTGACCACCATTTTAGTTAACAAATATGATATGTATGATAACAGATGCTCTAGTCAAATGACGCCATGGTATCAACAAAACACGCTTGGCTTCATTTTCAATCAAATCCCGAAACAATTTTCATTTTCATACGATTTCCCGGAACATGTTCCATTATAATAGTTGGAAGAGCACACACAGAGGCGAGGTCTCCTTTGTGTTCTCTTCGGTGATAGATAGGTACTATTAGATAATATTTTTGACACGAGGCACTTTACTGAATTGTGTATGTTCTATGGAGGTAGGACATGACAGAATTTCCGCCCCAAATGAGCAGTCCGAATGGGGAAGTACCTCCACCCTGCAGAATTACCGCTGCCATGCTGATAGTGCTGGTGGTGTCTTTCTGGAGCATGGGTGCCGTTATACATAGTGGTGGCCCTGATGCTTCCGGAAGATACATTTTAAGTTAATTTATTTTTAATTTTATTGGATAATTAGTGGATAAGATGATAATTAGATGATGATGATATTAACATAGTTTATTAAGTTGTGATACGAACAATCATTGTATGGATTTTTATTCTGAATTAAATGATATACTAAAATAAAATAAAAATTAACAACCTCGTGTTATGTTCCCAGCGGTGAGTATGGTAGCCAAAGCTCACTGGAGAGTTTTTGTGCTTTTATTTATTTATTTATTTATTTTTAAACTTTATGCACAGTTAGTACAAAGGCGGACTTAATGCCGAAGGCATTATCTTACAGTCTACCTTAGGGTGATGCAGAGATACATTGAGGTAGGTGCAGGCAGAAGAATTAACTAAAATTGTACGGAAAAGATACTGGTCTAATTTGTACACAACAATAATAAATATATTATAATAGACGAATACATACACACTATACCTAATACATTCGAAATTCATACATACACATTTACATATTATAGCTTTTAGTGAGAAGACCAAAGGCTTCTCCTGCTTCGTCTTCTGCACTGACGATAGACAGAAACTTCCTGTTCTTACAGGTTCAGCAGCACGCGTGTGACCCACGTAGTATTGCACACTTCCATAGCCCACTGTAACCACTTTCCATCAGGTGGGTACTGCCACCTAAGTAGTATAAAATAGAAAACGTAGAACAAAAAATCTCCCAACTATGGGTATTGATATAGTTTTCACTTCGGGTATATACAGACATAGTATATACAATATGTTACATTTGCCAACGGATGCACCATAGCCGGACGGATGTGATCAAATCGCTGCATCTGCTGACCACTTCATCTATCTCCGAGATCCCCCTTTAGTACTACTTAAGAGGTCTAATAATGTGTGTGTTATTTCAACAACTGATGCACACATAAAGAACTTCAAAACGTGAATACACTTCATTAAACCTCAATTTCACAAAGTAATAATGTTAAAAATTAAATTCTAAGCTATACAGCCCGGAAACTTTTTCCAGAGTTAACTGCTAATGATATTATTCGACCCCTCTTGGCTAAAATATAATCAGACCTTTTTCTGCCAGAAAAAGTCTTCCATCTTTGCCAATTAAATTTTTTATGTTGATTAGGTTGTTACTGCCATGCTTCCTGTTTAAGAATGTATCGTCAATAAACTTTTTGTTGTTTTAATTGTTTTTAATTATGAATGTTTACTTTGTTTCAGGTACTTGCTTAAATAGTCTACAGAAGTAACAATGTGTGAAAGCGCTAACTGTTGTTCAACAAGAAATAAATACGAAGATACATACAAAACGGTAAATTTATTATAATTCTAATCCTAAAGCTAAACTCAAGTATTAAAATAAAACCAGCTGTAAAGCAGAATTTTACTGAATCGTGAAATATACCACTTTTTTTATACAAACTAAATATGGGAGTCACAGGGTTAGAGATTAAAATGATAAATGTTTCTAGTAGAAACTCAGATTTATAAGCAGCGGTATGTCGTTCGCAGCATCATCCGTAGATGGATTTTATGTACAAAAATTACTATCAGCTAGGAATATTGTGAAGACTATATCATTGTAACATAATCGACAATTACTTATAATGGTTTCCACCTTTAGCTTCAAATCAGGCGGGTTGAATTATCATTTTGATGTCCCGTTAACAGAATAGTGTCTTAATGTGCTATGGAAACATACTCACCTTAGTAATAATATAGGTGGTGACTCCAAAGTATAATGCCATTTATTTAAAAACAAAAGATCTGAAAATCCAAGGACAGTGTTCAAGGGTGCAGATAAATTTCCAAGTGCCATTTAAGACATCTGTAGATTCATTCTACCTCGTAACGACATTCATTTCATCGTTCGATAAACATTGGATACTGTTATCAAATTTTTGCTGAGCAAAGTATCGATTTTTTTTAAATTATTTGGTTAGGTTTTCTAGGAGGTAAAGGTATGCTTTATCTCACACTAACGGTCTATCTAGACCTGGTGTACAGGCCAGGCCAGATTAACACCTTCGAGGCTGAATTCAAGCTGACCTACTATGCTAGTCGGTGCATCCAAAGTTTACAATCTGGAGTCTGGGGTCCTTATTATTATTTTTCTCATATTTAGGTCATCAAATTGACAAAGAATTGCGGCCGCCTTTACAGGTACTGTCCCTGAAATGCTAGTCCCTACCTAAATGGCCTACACAAAACAGAGCTTTGCAAGTCTTAATCTTTAGTACATTTTGACTACTTTGATGGCTTTTTCAAGAGTGGTTGCTATCGGTACTCCGAAAGGAAAGCCTGTGGCAGAATCTCGTCCATCAACTAAACCAAATGTTTCATCTCACAGGAGATATTAGCCTGGTATCTATGCTGTACCAAGTGTATTGGCCGCAATCTAAGGTGGTGCTTACCATCTATACACCCCTAGCCATATTCATCACTAAAATAGTGAAAAAAACAACCAAAAATGTTTGTTTTCAATTAATTCCATCATGGCGTTTGATAAAGTACGCAGTTGACAGATTCAATTAGTGGCAATTTCATTGTTATACGCCTTTAGCTCCTCGGGGATTAAGTAATTAATTCTTTCATCAACGTGTAAGGAGGTAGAACTCACGCAACCGAAACTTGTTCAGGTAAACTAGATTAACGAAGGTAATATATTTTGACCAAAACTAATAATAATTAAGTAGGTATGAGCGTGTACTCTCAATAACACATTGTAGATAATGCTAGATTCATATCCAACAAGGATTGTACGAAAATATGTATGGTAAAAACAGCTAAGATAGCCAGGATAGTATTCTTTGACACAAAAAGGATCGAACGGATTTGGATGAAATTTGGCACCGAAGAGATGCATTGTAGTCTGAAATAGCACATAGCTTTGCACGGGGAAATGAAAGCATCGAAAGCTATTTAATTGTCCTCCATTAATTAACGCGGAACGCGACCTCATATTATAGAGTACCTACCATCTATTTCAAGTCCGAATTCCAGAGGTACAAATCATTTTCAATGGACTTCAGATTCCACTATGGTTTAGAGTGAAGTCGAATATTTCCTCCCTAAAAAGTAATTCAAATTCATAGCGCTGCAAAACAAAATAAAATAAAATAAAACACACCAGCAGAGTCCGCGCTGACCTGACCGGCCGGGTCACAGTGCGTGCAGCCACACCCGCGCTGTGGGGTTTCTTTATCAACACGCCTACTTACCCCTATTTTATCGGATGCGATAGGTCATGGACGATTATAAAAATCATCACAATAATAATACCTATATATCTCTTTATTCCACACCAAGGACATAAAGAGAATCTTGCAACCATGGGATGAAAAGACAAATGCAGGAGTAGTTAAGTGCATCTGCATTTAGTTATGATATAAATTACGCGCG
Organism: Eilema caniola; assembly: GCA_949126895.1. Classification (NCBI taxonomy): domain Eukaryota; kingdom Metazoa; phylum Arthropoda; class Insecta; order Lepidoptera; family Erebidae; genus Eilema; species Eilema caniola. Next base: position 17,905,690 of record OX421476.1, on the reverse strand, counting down.
TATAATATCTAACATCACAGTTTTCTTTGATTAAAATGTTCTCATATTATTAGATTCACAAAGCTTAATTATCCACAGCAAAGGTTTACAACTGACTATGGCGGTCATTATTTCGATTACGATAGAAGAATATTCTTTTTAGGCCAGAGTATAAACCTTGTCATATTTACAACGTGATGATAAAGCCAGTCTTTTGGAAACGTTACCCTAAGAGGCATGAAATGCCGAAAAAATTCATACTTACTGTAGTAGTTGTTCTATTTTTGAAGTACCTTACATATAAATATTATTTCATTATTTATAATAGCTCAAGAAATTTATTTGTTGGTCATAACTTAAATAAGTTTGTATTAAAGAAACAAAATCAGAAGATGTCCTGGAGGAGATATTCACTAATATAAGATGTCTCAAAATCCGTGCATCACGCAGCCTAATTTTGTAAGATGGCCTGCTGATACAGCGAACAAAATACGAAAACATAAACAAAATAAATGAAACATGTGAGCGATATTGTTTATTATCTAAAACAATGAAACAGCTGATAATACTCTCACGAGCCGCAAAAGCGATGGTTTGTGTAATATCTTGGCGTAAAAAGTACACTTACAATAGCGCTGTTATTCCTTCTTCGTAACGTAACAAGCGTACAAGTATGCGATTTGGTAGATATATTCACTTTTGGCTTTATGATATCAAGAAGACCTAAACATAGCTTGTATGCTACTCTTTTATGTTTTTAAGAAGAATTTAAGTCATTTGATTTTTCTTTTTGAGGCGTATTTATGTCCAATCTCTCGTGTTCAGAAGAACCCATTTTTATTTAGTGCCTTGTTTGTTAAAGTCTTGAATCTCGTGTTCTTTCAAATTCAGTGTAACTATTGCAATTAGTACAAGACCCGATTGTTGAACTGTAGAACTATATGGTAATCAGGTTTCACATCGGACTCACAAGTATACAAGCAAAGACGTCTATGTAATTAATCTATACTATATGCAATAGAAGTAGGCGCGAGCGGTAGAGGTGTTCCAGCAAAATCTATATAACCTGCTGAAGGCCCTGGGTTTGTCCTGAATACAGTAAGTTATACCGGGTTTAAGGGGAACGCTTCCGAAGCCAAAGGCCCCTGGCAGTACTCCTGGACATTTATTTATCGATTTGTTGAAAAAAAAAAGTTTTATTAGCATTATTTATTCTCCATCGTATTAGTAAAGCTTAATGAAACGGCAATTTCATAAAAAAAACATCACTACAAAAAGCAATTTGTTTTTTTTCTTTAGTGATGTTTTTTTATGAAATTGTCGTTTCATTGAACTTTCCTTTATACGATTGACATAAAAAACATAAACTCACGCCTTTATCCCCGAAGGGGTAGGCAGAGGTGCTAACACCCACATTTCGCCGGTTTATGTTTAGGTCCCAATGTAATATGGCGAGCCTATTGCCATTAACTGGGCACTTATAAACCTGCGATAAATACACACATAACTTCGAAAAGCATCGAAAAGTCATTGGTGTATGCCATGGAAAACCTGGGATCGAACTCGAGACCTCGTCTCAGCAGTCTACGGCTACCGCGATTGCGAATAAATAATATTTTTTTTTTTTTTAAATCACGAAATCGAACGAACTAGAACGAGTCGAGAATCGAAAGCTGTATTAGTAGATTCAGGCCAGATTTGGCCGGGCAGAAAGAGAAACAGGAGTAGTGAAAGTAAATTTCACAAGTCTCGGGATTTGCTTGGGTTTCCTCTCTGCCATACGATGGACCCGGCACCTGAATCTATGGATAGCCAAGAAATTTATATCATAAATAACTACATTATTCTCTCTGTGTATTACTTACTATCCCTATGTGTATAATTCTCGTTTAAAGAGAGTAGGTACTTCACTATTTCCAAAGATAAAAAGTAATGAACGACAATGTCAAACGCGTGTTCTACGTACGTACTATCGTATCGTACGAAACTTATGTAGCTAACCGCACATGTTGACATTCGGTTTTCGAGCTTCTCTATAATGCACGTAGAGGCTGCTGGCTACCTGTGGGCTGTAAGTATATTATATGTATCCCTAGACATGAGCTTAGAAAGTACGTATCATAAAGATGAGTGTGTAATTGAAATTGGTATCCGTTTCATTAGTTTTTATAGGGCTACGATATCAGACAGGCATACCGTTTACCTCAATAATGGTCTTTGAAAGTATGTGTGTGTGTGTGTGTGTGTGTATAATTTTTGTCATAACTCATAATGTATTTAGTGAGTTATAAACACAACATTGTTTTTAAAGCCTGTTGTATATAGCCGGTTTCCTAAGATCCTAAATTGTAATCCTAAATAAGAGAGGTAAGGTTGAATGAAGCTAATAATAAAATCATTATCAAGTAGTTGCTGGTGGAATAGTATATTATCACACCATCTCTTCCTGAGGGTTCCTTCATGGATATAGGCTATGTTTGTTCGGTTATCAAACTAAACCTAGCCTATGTCCATTCTCAATATTTTTTGGTATCATCTATAAGTATTTTATTAAGATAATTTGAACGATTAGGTACTGCGATATGTGTGTGACTAGTTCAGGGTTCAGTGGTCGAGTTGGGTTAAAAAGGCTTTTTTGTCTGGCAATTATCATTAGTGACACGGCGTCGACAAGACAAGCACACAGCCCACCTGCTGGAAAGTGGATACCGCGTGGCCTATGCACGTGTGCAACACCAGGGGCGTAACACTCGCGCTGCCGACCCTGAAGAAACCTTCTAATGCCCTTCTTGAAGAACCCCATATTGTAGTCAATGCAATCATGTACAAGTACCGTCCTACTACTTCTTCAATACCTATTATGTAAAGAAGTAAGTATATTACTACTAATACAGTGTACATATTACTGTTATTCTCATTAGTAACCCCTCCAGCCCCTCTAGATTTGAAGTAAATGACAGTCGTTAACGCATGTGAAATACGTCAAATCCTATACAATCGTCATTCTATTCCATCAAACGCCTGCTAGCGAATTGCCACTTGTCTAGAGGGGCAGTTCAGCTTTTTCGTTTTTGTTGGCAGTTGTTTTACTGGGAGGAGTTTCAACCCGCATCCTCTTAATTTCAAGTGTAATAATACTTTAAACATTACCTACGCCACGGCTACTCAAAACCCGTATCCATTTTATATTTACTTGGAATTTAAATGAGGCGAAGTGAAATTCTTTATCGTAACATAAATTTCCTATAAAATGTACACAAATCATATTTATATTCAACTCTTAATAACCGAAATATGAAAATTAAATGCTACACAAATATACTGAAACCGTGGACCTTTGTGTTGTTTGGTTTTAGGGTTCGTTAGAAAATTGTTCTACAGCCGCCCAGTCTTGCAATCCATAACAGTTCGCCTCACAATGAAAAGCTTGCAGGTGCAAATCCACTTTTAAAGAAACTTGAGAGTATTTTTCAATGTAAAAAAAAAACAATTTGCCTCAAAATGGTCACTATTCTTATTCTGTATTTCAATGTACATAGGGTGGAAGATTTTAACCTTACCTGGAGGGGAAGTACTCATAATACTGGAGATAGCGAATTTCACTCAAAGGAAACATTCCTTCATTTTTAATAAGAAACAAACCTGCATTCAATTATTTTTGAAACTTCGCTTGCCACACCCAGTAGTCGAACCGCCTAAAATTCGAAAAATAACATCCTGTATTTTTATGGCATCAATCGATAGGGTCAATCATAAGTATCAAATCTCTCTAACAAACATGGTAAATTAAATGAAAGGAAGTCCACAAAATCTTAACTTATAAATTCAATGCCAAGGGTACCTAATGATTTGTTCACCTAGTCACAGTAAAGGGAAAGGTACGGGACCAATAAAATATGAACCCATACTTACCATTCTATAATTTGGTCATGGCAACTGACTTCATAGCTAGAGTCTCGTGATTTCACCCCATTATTTGACTAAAGTGACCATAATGCCAGTGAGGTCCTACACACCAGCATTGTGCTTCGACACGCAACCTAAAATTAAGTGAAAACTCAGTATTCATGGTTGAAAACAACCTAATGTTAGTTGGCGATAAGGCTTTTACTGCACTCTATGAAGTTATTTGAAGTGAGTACAGTCAGCATAAATCGAGCTTGATGAACAAAGTACTCAAAATGATCGTATTGCCTTGTTTTCCTTTCTTTTTGTTCACTGATTGTTCTGATATGTGGTACACACCTTTAGCTCGGATAATTATACAATTGAAATCAATAAAATTAAAGAAACTTCGTTTAAGAAAACCGATTTCAAAAAATAAATGTTATAAATAACTTAGAGCAAATAACTGAATTTACAGAGTAACTGTTTTGTTAGTAGTCGGTGTTTAGCCTGAGAGGTCGTATTTCAATTTGATTCCATCCTTTCATATTCTGTCCTCCGTGATTCCATCGTAGTAGTTCACGCACCATATGGCACCGACTTCCAACAGAACAGCTAGTTTGTAAATTCAAATATTTTTCTCTACTTTTTAATTTTGAAGTCGGTGTTTTTAAACGTAGTTTCTTTTATTATTTGCTTTTTAGAATCAGTAATAGAAATTTAATTAAATAAACACGAAATTGTTCGTAAAAAAAATATGGGACCTAATGGCAGCTATTCAGCATCGAACTAAATTTTTTTAACGTAAATCGGATCATTAATCGCAGGAGTAATGGATGTACCCGTACATACATGAAAAAATACTCATCGAATTAAGAACCTCCTCCTTATTGAAGTCTGTTAACAAATTGAAGTGCTCTTAATACCTTGGTATTAAAAGCATTTTGTGACTTCGTAGCCATTACTTTCTGACGCTAACTGTACTTCTGACTAACTGACAGAAATGTTATTTGGCGATAAAAAACTAGAAATAGTAATGCCTAGTTTGTTATCGCGATGTTTGTTTAGCAATAAATAACTCAATGCCAGGTGTGCGAACTATGTTTTCTAGAAGAACATGAGATTCAGACAGAAGAAGGTAGCTTGGAAGTAGAAGTGGCAGTAGGTTTTGTATGGAAGTGCACTATTGCAAGTGAGGAGCCCCTGTAATAAACATAGTCATTGTAGGATGTGAAAAAGTACACGTATCATATCATTTTCACCCCAAATATATATGATACGAAAGACGTATCTATGAATTGTAAAGTTTAATAAAGACATTATAGGTTTTCAAACTAGAATGATTGAATGATGTTGCTCAGGGTCGGCAGCGCGCGTGTGACGCCCCTGGTATTGCATACGTCCATAGGCCACGGTAACCACTTTCCATCAGGTGGGCCGTGTGCTTGTCTGCCTGCCACCTAAGTGGTATAAAAAAAACTATTATTAGACTTTTCGGAAATCAGATACTCAAAACAATATGTACAGAAAAATATCCAGAATCATACAATAAAATATCATTAAAACCTATCCAAATTCTTGCTAATGAATAACAGAGAATGTGTTATCCTATTCCTGAATAAACCTATTCAGCTGATTCCCAGCCTCCCAGGCCGGTCTAGTACGAGCTCAATTGGCCGAGAGGCAGAGTCTCTAAAACCTTTATACGTCGTCCCTAGAGATTCATTCCACTCCAGCCTCAAGGCATTTCTGTTACACAGTACGTGTTTTAGTGATTCTCTGCGTCTTAACTCCGGCTTCAAAAGCGCTATATTATATTTGTATGAGAAATGCTGTGTTTGCTTGTAACTGCACGTAACATGAATCTTATTTATTGTTCTAGTTTTTTTTTTAAACCACATATAATATATGGTAGACAAGCGCCCGGCTACCATGGTTACTGTAGCCTATGAACGTGTGCAATACGATAGGAGTGAGACCCTATAAAAACAGAGAATTTCTGTGCCGTCAATCCAGAAGATAGAACAGGACAAGCATTCGGTCGAACATAGTTCATACGAGAGAAGACATGGGTACAGCTAATCTTAATATAAGATCATTGGATACAATATTATAATGAGCCCAAATACAAATAATGAAATACAAAACTTCCGTACTATGCATGTAAATTCAGATATTCATTATAGGTAAATTGAGTCCGCGTCCCTACATTTATAACGTAACCGATGGGGGAGGCAATTTTGTTTTCCATATTTTTTTAAGGGATATGATATGTTTACCTATTTATTTGTACGCACAGATTAGACTAGAGAAGTATTATGGACGCGGTATTCTGTAGGGCGGAGGTACTTCCCCAGTCGGACTGCTGAATTGGACGGGAATACCGTCCTTTGTCTAAGCTGCTGCGTATCATTGCAATGTCCCGTCACTCTTGCTCACAGTCTCACTGCTAATAGAGCGTTCAACTACTTGGCACTAGATACATCTTGCACCAACACTTGTTCAGTTAAACGTCACACCTGCTCTTTCAGTGTGTATTAAATAATATCGTATAAATGGTATAATGAAACCATACTAATATTATAAATGCGAAAGTAACTCTGTCTTTCTGTCTGTCTGTCTGTCTGTCTGTATGTTACGTTTTCACGCCTAAACCACTGAACCGATTTTGATGAAATTTGGTATAGTGGTAGATTATACCTTGAGAAAGGACATAGGCTATGTTTGGTCGCGATAACCGACATCCACGCGGGCGGAGCCACCAGCTAGTCGTTAATATACCTAATAGTGATAAGACTGATAAGAATATTAAAACTGTATGCTTCATTGTATGTTTGTTATAGCGTCATTATGTCTTACGTCATTTCCTATTCCTTCTCCCTATTTGATGTGACTTTCTTTCACGTTTTGATAGGTATCTATTTGAAAAAATAAGAAAATAGATTTGCTACATTCGCGTCAATAAGGCATTGAACTCGGAAATGATCTCATGAACACGTCACAGGTCATTACAATATCGACCGAATGCAGGGATGTCACACGCTAATCCCAAAATATTCTGAGTTTTACATACCAGTCACTTAATTTCCTGACATTCCAGAGTGAAATATTTAGTAGATGCGATAATCTTTATATGCAAGCCGGTAAATTCTTAATTCTTAATTCTTTCCGAAGTTCAAATTCTATTTGTCCATTGAGGTTTATTATTAATGAAAATTAATAGTCTCTTATTCTGAACATGAGAGGCAAAATGCGCCTCTCATATCTTGAATAAGTTTCTAACCAGCTATGGAACAATGTTATGTCCCAATCAAAGCTACTTAGGCCCGTATTTCAGAACAATGGTCAGTCCTGAGTGTCGATTTACAACTAGATCTGAAGACAGATTGTATTGTAGATGACAGTTCTAATGTCGTTGTGAGAGTCGATTCACAACTGAGCGTTGTTCTGAAATACGAGCTTTAATTTTTAATCATAAAAAGTTTTCACATTCAATAACTCTAATTCGTATAATGAAGTAATTTCCTTAATCAACAAAACACGAGTTAAAACACAGCACAGCCCTACATCATCGAACGTTTTGTGTTTAGGTGATACATATAAAATTTTAGCATAGATCGTGGTAGCTCCAGGAGCTTCTGACCCGAATGTAGTGCGATAGTAGGAACAAAGGTTTCATACGCTATTGACCCCACTAGCGAAACATCTGCTCAATCCGCTTCAGATACAGAACTAGTTCACATTGCATGGTACAATCGCCCACAAAGGTAATGAACACTTTTTTTTATTCCACTGAGCCACACGGCCAACCTGATGGAAAATGGTTACCGAGGCCTAAGGAAGTGTGCAACACCAGGGGAGTCACACTAACTTTAAATTGAACTAAATCAATGAAAAAATTGATTGGTTAGTATTTTTGTAATTTTCAGAGGAGAAATGTAACATTTTACAATTGTTTTTTAGTATTTTCTGTAAAGTATTGGTTGGTTACGTGATATGTCTTAAGCTAATACCGATGGCGACTGTACATTGACTAAGAAATAGATATTTATATGGTTACACATAGGTATTGACTCCACGGCAATTTAATAAAACCTGGCCGGTTTTTCCTTACGGCATTTTTAAAGACATCAACACATTTACATGTTCTACCGCTACCAAGTGCTATCAATCATCAGTATACAAAATATGGTTCATTCTGGATTACTAGGTCTATAGTATTTTATTTTATTGTAGGTATTTGATGCATAACAGCAGCAATAAATGGCTGTAGATAGCAATTGAATTCATATTGAACTACTTTAAATGTGTATAAATATAAAAGATATAATTTATATCTAAATATGACGGATTCAAATACATTTGTATAAAATATTTGTGAAGTATGAGTAAACAAAGCATTCGTATAGCCCACAATGCTTGAGAGTAGACTATATTCATTTTGAATTTCAAAATAGGATTCAGGTGGTTTTTGAGATAAAGATGAAAATATAAAAAAGACGGGTTGCACTCTGGGAGTGCCGGCAGAAGTGAAAACTTTTTCTTTCTTTCTTCCTTCGTTATATACTTACATAGAAAAAGATAAAAAGAACATACTATACCATACCATACCTACCTATAGTATAGCGCCAATCATAGACCCTATCACTAATTTTCTGCTAATTTTCTATCAGAAGAAATTAATAAATTACAAAAAGAAAAGATAATCACAAGACTTAATAAATTACAAAAAGAAAAAACAAGCACAAAAAATCCCTGAAGGCCAGGTGGTTTGAACCCGATACTATCTGAAACAGTCGAAGTGCTGACCGTTTAAGCTACGACGCTATCTATCGTAACTTGCAAAATAGATAGTCTGTACCTAATCTTGTATGACGTCAGTCGTCGGTTACGGTTCAAAGGTCAACTAATCCTGACGCTTCCTTAACATTTTACACCCATCCAACGCCGCTAAAGAAGTTTTCACTTCAAAAATCTGCTATATTGTATTCATGTCTTCACAGTGATACCGTCTCTTTATTTGTAAATTATTATCTAGAGATATTGGCAAAAAACTTTAAGATAAATGTGAAAATCCGTAAATCTTATTCATATGTAAAGCGGGTTTTGAAAGCAATTAAACGGAATATTGAAGTATATTAAAGGCCTCTTTTTAAAGAGGATCATTTGCGCAATCTACCTGTAATTCATGAGTATATGTGCGCGTTCACGACTTCATGGTGAAGTATTATGACTTTAATATTCATTACTTTCGGGATTCGCTCTCGATATTAAACACATGTAGTTTCACATCAGACTCGCCTTATCGCACTGTATTTAGGAGAAATAAGACCCTTAAAAAAAACAAAACTCAAGTACTTGTACGCCGGCCGGGCCATGGGTGCTTCATGCCATTCACATTTCAGTGCCACGCCAAATCGTACGTTTCATAATATTTCATGTTAATATAATTATATTTTATCTTATTGTTTAATGGTGCCTGAACGGGAAAGAAGTGAGCAAGTGAAATTGGTTGTTTGTAACGTATATTGTCATTTATTTATCCAGCTATAATCTAGCTAAGATAATTAAAAAAAGGTAACAAATAAATTAAAACGTCGTCTAGACGGTTTAGTTTCGATTTCAATAATAGTGATTAATCGACATCTTAGATCCGGCAGGGTAAGTACTTAGATAATTAAGTATTTACATGTAACCTCTGTTGGTCGTTAATTAACTGCAATATTTGTGCACCACAAAGTACAGTATATGCCGAGCCTGTACATGTATACTCATGTTATATAATTTAAGTAAGACTATATTCACAACTGCAAATTCCAATCTACCTATTCCAATGAATACTGGAATGGAGGATCTTAGAGAACGCAATCCAGCTAGCAGCACACTGAGAAAACAGAAACTGAACGCAAAAGTGTCGTCGATGTGACAGAGGAACAAGAATGGAAACCTGAATATTTATGTGGTGTACTACACCACGGGTTTGTGGAAACCGGTTTGTCCATATTGGGGCCTACCACCTCCGCTTTTAACGGCAACCGAACTGCTTACTTTAGGGCTACCCACCGCCCTATTTTAACGGCAACCGAACTGTCCATTTTGGGGCTTTTCACCGCCATATTTGAACGGCAACCGAACTGTCCATTTTGGGGCTTTTCACCGCCATATTTTAACGGCAACCGAACTGTCCATTTTGGGGCTTTTCACCGCCATATTTTAACGGCAATCGAACTGTCCATTTTGGGGCTTTTCACTGCCGCCATCATCACGGTAACCGAATCGAAATCATGATGTACATATGGGACCTCCGACTTTCAAGATTTTTCCAGAAAAGACGAAACAGCACTATCCGTCAGCTGCCTATAATCGCCTGTTCTCTTACGAAAAATGAGATGATATCTGTCTTTAACTATCTTGATGCGGTGCGACTAAGTGCTGCTGCACCGCCTTTATCGAAGCCAAGTACCACCACTTCGCTATACAATCTGTAATTCCGACTTCCGCCATTTCCTCACACCAGTGTCAGGCTGTCCGGTCACCTTCTGCAACGCGTATATCAGACGAGACTTCAGAAACTCAGATGCCTAATTTAGACCAGGAATTATTAACAATATTGGCCGAGGACGCTGTGTTCTTCAAAAAATACATACATATATTCACGCCTGTGAGTCCCTAAAGGGGCGGGCAGAGATATATTGGCATTTCGCAAACTATAAATTAATAAGTGCGGACTGTAATTACAGGCAAACCTAATCAGGTTGAAACATATTGTCCGTTCTGGGCTTATTACAAATATACTATAAAAATTGAAATTCCCGCCATACGGAACAAAGGTATTAAGGAAGCGATTACGGCATGCGCCATCTTATCATCGCCCAGTACAGTTATTGGAAATACTTCTCGGCTTGGGAAACAAAGAACAACAGCTCTTGAGAGTGTTGACGGCGTCCTTGACGCCTAGAATGTTAAGTAATATCCAAAGTAGTGGTTCTATTCCACGCTGTTTTTTTTCTTCAGATTGTATGCTCTTAAGAGTGTGCAAGTGGCTCAATCAATTCGAGTATTCTCCCTCGAAAGGAACAAGTTACAGGTTCGGGTCCCGTTCCTGATGTAGACTTTTCTGCTTTAAATTTATAAAGATTTCAGAGATTTATAAACAACTAAATAATGTAACACTTTAATAAAATTTCAATACAATACTAAGTACTCAAATCGATTGGTCAGAGCATTCCCCCTGTAAGGGACTCGTCGCAGGTTCGAGTCCCGCCTGTGTCGCTTCACCTTTCCTATCTTAATCGATTTGAATGAAGCTTTTTACGATCTAAATGTACCTGAAACTCTAAGATCTGCAATAAGTAGATCTCGAGCGGATATTAAATTCGCACCTGCGACCTGCGACTAAACCTCAATAACTGTCTAGACGCTGAAAAATATCTAGCAGGTCTTAAGACTGGCGGGCGCCCACACTGCCCGGAGCGGTCATCCGGTGCGAGATGGATGCGTGCCTCGTGACCTCGCACACCACTGCCTGCCGCCGCGCATACACACATGCTTCCAAAAGCACGACGCCAACAGCAACGCGCGCTCTGTTTTCAGGGCTTCGCGTCATCCGGTGACTCTTGAGGAGTCCACAGGTCCCTTTTTATTTTTATAAACAATGGTGCACAATCCGAATACGGATATCATCAAATCATAATAGATTTTTTTTATACAAGTAGGGGTTCAAACAATGACACCTATAGAACATCAAATTCTCAATCAGAATTTAAAGCCTTTTAAAAGGTTATATACGAACTCATTTACCTATACAAGGGTTTTTTCTACTGGGCTCTTATGACGGTCAATTTATTTATAGCATTTAACTCAATCGTGTGGGTCCTAGTCTCAGTACTTAACACCTCACTTAACACTTCGTTACAAACTTAATAGTTCAAGAACAGCTTGATTGATTTAACTGCTACTTATGTTTAAGGTGCTTAATTGATTAAGAATATGAATAATAATATTTTTTTACTAGCAATAACAATAACCACATTCTATATTGTATGAAAATCTATATAAACTGAAGGTGGTATAAGCGCAACCTCTAAGGTATTGACATAGATTGTCAAAGCAGTGACGAAAATATTAAGCCCAATGGATTATGTAACATCATTTAACAAGGAAATAATTATATTTTACAATATTATGTACCTAATTCATTTATAAAAATAGCAGGACTGCGTATTTTTTTGGTTTGCTAACATCTGCCGGTCCGGCTGTTGAATATGCCTACCTACTGAAGACTGGCCATAAATATAGTAACTTTGAGAAAAAATTAATCCTAGTTATATCTCAAAGATGATTAAAATTATAATAATTTATGGCTATACCGAAAATAGTGACTTTTGCAATTTATCAATGTTATTGAAAATTTAATTATGCCAAATAAAAACCGACGGCTATTCATTGGAAATAATCATAGATGCCTCAACGACAGGGTGAGGGGATGGTTTGTGATGACAACGCCGCTGGTGGTCCGTGCTGTCCGTACTGGGTTTAAAGAGACCTCCTACATACATATCTACTACCTTGTATTATAGGCCACCCTCTCAGGCCTTAAAACCCACGCAAAAGAGCTTTAAGTTTGGCAAATATTACAATGAATATGCGACCTCTATACCAAACATAATAAAACAGAGGAGAGTACAGTTTTTTTTTTGTACTGGTTTTTCCTATGCGGAAATGGTGTGAATAAGGATCTAAAGATAACCTGAACGCGGAGTCAAGAAAATCACATCCATACATATAGTGGGAGCCGTCACAAAAACTTTTAATAATATTATAGATCGTTATGATCCTTGTCATATTCACTTGCAAGCAAAAAAAAAAAAAATACAAAATAAAGACACCCAGATACCATTGTTATTAATGCATTTATAATATCATGGAGTACCTAGCTACTTTTTCTTAATGTATTTTTGCCTATTTCAATTGTATGAAAACCTTACATTAAGTTATTAACGACCATGCGATTGGGGTACTACCCAATGATGTTATAGTAAAAAGGGAGGAGCACTACCATTATGAATGACCCACCCAGCCGTGTGGTACCCATTGTATGATGTTTGTTCACATACAAACCCTTAATGCATGAATGAATAAAACTTAATTGCTCACCAGTAATTAATATATATATACATATATAACATTGTAACAAAATTCATATAGTACAATGGGTGGTCTTCTTCTTTCTGTTTCTACATTCCGGTCTTGTTCGTTTTCATTCTTAACTATAGGAATGAGCGACGGTACTCCGACAAATTACACTGGTTACTGGTTAGGGATGGTATCACTACGTATCTGCTCCAGAGAAGAATTCCTCAGTCATCCATTCCACCAATGTTAGCATTGATTCGCGAAGGCATTTTTTCGCATCTGACGTTTTATGCTGGCGCGAAAACCGGTGCCTTAAATAATAATTGTAGACCTGCTGTGTCATAACTTTTTTGATCAAGGAATAATGAGCTAATAAAACAATACCTGGAAGGAGTTTTTGGTTTACGCCTAGCGTTATCCAAGTATACGGAATTAGATTTAAATTATTTTAAAGAGTGGTATCTCAACGATACTAATCTTGGACAAATTACTAATAACATTGTTGTTAACATTAAAATTACTGATCGAATAAAAATAACGAGATTAGTAGTTCTAGTTCACTCCAACCCACTATTTTTTCACATTTTATTCATTTTTTATTCACAAAACTTCAAACATGTGTCGCAGCTATACCGACGTATCTTGGCAATACTAAAAACCTTACCTACGTAAAAAATATGAATTGCTATTTCTATCTTTATCCGAAAATCCATAAGAGTAAGATACGTTATGTTTCTGCACAGGACAGAGCAATGAAATCAATACATTTGTTAAAATTCTGCAATATTTACTAAATATAATCATAGAAATATTAGCATTGACTCCTATAATATTGATGATGTTGCAAATAACATTTTGAATAGGTGTACGTGTAATACCCACAAGAATTCAACTCACTTCAAATTGAAGAACAATACAGTTCTCTAACTGGTATTAGTGTAAAGAACCTAGTACAAAATGTTATGTCCATAAATATTGTTATGTTCTCATTCCTCACTATTTTCGAAATGATTAATTTACTCTGGCATTTCACGTAATTTTCATACTTAGGTACTCTCAACATCTACATGTGTTTAATATCGAGAGCGAATCCCGAAAGTAATTGATGATCAAACGAACTTACCTGTACGTGAAGTTCGATCATAATTACTGGAAGGGATTCGCTCGAAGATATTAGCATCCCTCCCGCCCTAAGACTAGTCTATCCCAAATTGTGAAATGCCAATAGTTCTGCAATCTCTAAACTTAATGACATGAAGCACCCATGGCCCGGCCGGCGTACAAGTACTTGAGTTTTGTTTTTTTTAAGGGTCTTATTTCTCCTAAATACAGTGCGATAAGGCGAGTCTGATGTGAAACTACATGTGTTTAATATCTTCGAGCGAATCCCTTCCAGTAATTATGATCGAACTTCACGTACAGGTAAGTTCGTTTGATCATCAATTCTTCAGTGACAGCTATCTGTCTTGTCTACTTGTAGTGATGAGCTCATGGTATCGATGCCTACTCTTACATAGGTATTATTAAAACGCAGCATAACTAGTTAAATATTAAATTAAATTAAAATAGTTTTTTCCATTAATTCCTAGTGCAGTTTAGTCTGGCAATAATTATGTCCTGTTCCAATTGGATTTCTATTTCGAAATCTATATTTTTTCCGGTGTATTTCGAAACATTTGAAATTTCGAAATAGGAACACGTACAAAAGAATTAATTGATTAAAATTTCACACGATCAAATGGCCAATGCTATATGAATACGGCCGCCGGTGTTACGCGCACTTTTTAATAGCAAAAAATGTTGATATCGATATTTTTTTTACATTTTTATTACTAAATTGCCAAATTTAGATGTTCGGAAACAAAGTAAAATCAAATTTACGAATTTACTATTTTTATGTCAATAAGATACTTAGTACAGGTATGATCAAATGTATGTTCTATTACCGTAACTTATGAACATTGTCGATATTTATCTAAATGTACCCGAAAATTACAATAAGTCACCCCACTATTACGTAGGATGTACTGTAAAGCCAACATAATGGAGGTGTACCCAATACACCTCTACTTTAGCCATCGGTATAATAATGAAATGATAATGAAACACGATATTAAGATATAAGTATCTATGTTTCATTAAATATACAGCACGTTATTTATGATTATGACTAGTAAAAAAATAAGTCTTTAAACAGTACAGAACATTTAACAGGAACTAATCTCAACATACCAAACAGATTTACAAAAGAAATGAAATAAAATTTACCAGATTTTCGGGAGAGATTTGTTAGCGACTGGTAATAGAATATTTTTACTAGTTCATTCGTTAGCACCAACTCAAGCACCGTGCACTGGGTCACGCGGACTCCGTTCCACTTCCCACTACTGAAATAACTTTTAGCTTGATGTTTTTATGGAAATTTAGTGCAGACTACTGCAGAAAAGTCGGGGTTAGTGGACGGATGAGAGGCAGTTGTAAGTATATTCAAATGCTAAGATAAATGTGAGCAAACCTTATCTGATGAGTCTGACTATTTTAAACATTTCGAGCTATTTTTGAAATGCTCACGTCATGGAAATTCACGCATTCGTGTAGTTATTGCAGCAGCTTTGGACTACTGTTGCTGGCTAGTGGCTACTGATGAAACCGAATCTTAGAGTAAATAAAGTGTTAGGTATCGAATGCAATTTGAAATCGACAGCCGTTCATCACTCGAGTCGTAGACATAAACAGTTCATATTCAGAAATCCATCATCATGCCGTCCCATCGAGTTAACTAGAGGAAAGCTGTTAGTGAAGTTTTTGCTGTTCATTTAGTTCACTCACTATCGTAATAAGAGTGATTTCAATCAATCAGTCAATTTAGGCTAGCGCTGTCCACTGCTAGACCTAAACCTCTCCCAATGTTGGGCGTGCTGTTTTTACGCTATCCAGACGGGTTGGTATAGGGTTTTATTTCGAGCTTCCCTTCTCTTGCAGTGATATCGTTTTCGTATTTTTCCGTTAGTCGCCTCCTACACCCTTCAGATGAGATGGGGTGATGTCCCCACACGGGATGACTTAAAATATAACATACTATAATATAGCTTAAAATGAAAAATTCAACTGTCATGCTGATTAATCTTGTGTCTAGTCATTTGACGTCTCTACTTAATTGTGCTAATTGAAGGTAATTGCTGTGGAAGCTTAGCACTTTATTGCAGGTTTAAGAGAGTTCCTTATTTCCTTGTCTTTGTAGAGTACGAGTTCGGAATAAAGTAGCTACTATTTGTTTTATTTCGTGAAGCTTTTCGTCTAAAATTTTGTGATAGAGGAAAAAAAATGTGCTGAACACTAGTGACGAGTGAAGTTGATCTGAAATAATTTCTTCCAATTTATTTGGATCGGGTTCATACAAAAGAAAATATCATGTAAGAATTCAAAATCAATTCATAATACACTTACACTTAATTACGTCTAGCCTTAAAAGATTTCATGTACGTACCTTATCTACCTTAGTTAACCAAATTAAAGATTTAATCAGATATCGAATTAAATAACATAAGTTTGTGTATTTTTTTTACCGACAATTTAGTACGGACAATTGTACCTATATATTTTAATCAGTAGATGTAATTTTATCGATAAATAATCCATAGCCCCTCCCTACTCTCTACTCAACGGTGGCCGTCATTGAGTCAAAAATATAATCTCACCTTTATTTCTGTCGCGCGATAAGAATGCGTAAACAAAAATTCTCGCTATTTCAGCAATCCTTGGAATTGGACTGGGCTCATTTTGGGGCAGGCCGCAAAATGCCTTACCACGTCCCTAATAGTCCATTGTCTAGGACATTTCATCTGACCTGAGCTAAATTATGCTGGCATTTATAGTGTACGTAATGCCAATATATTCCTACCTCTAGTTTATCTCACCAAGTATTATAAGAAAGAATGTATCTAATAGCCTATTGAGAATTAGGTGGAAGTTTTCATTTCTGTAGTAACGAACTCAAATTATATTAAGTATCCATGAAGAAAATTTCCTTCCGTTTAAAATGTGTTTAAAAAGCATCTTTAATTTTGTTTCTTTTTTAACGTTCTTGTTTTCGAAATGTAATGACTAATATTATCGGCTATTTGTGCTTTTAATTCTCCGCTATTTTGCTACGACAATGCATCAATTTTCAATTTGTATGTTCATTTTTGTGAGTGAAAATAAAATATACCTTAAAAATGTACATTAAAGAATATCCATAAATATCGAACGAGCCGTAAAAACATATTGGGAAAGCGCAGTATGATATATGAGTGAACGTTTCCGACATAGAACATGGTTATGACATAAAGGCACATTAGTACGAGTGAACGACAGTAGGTACGAGTACATACAATAAAGACAGATTTGGGCGACTAATGTCCGAAGAAAAGTACTATTTATTTTGAGCCATTAGGACGCAGGTTCACCGTTGCCTATAAATGGTTTGAACACAAATGTATCTATGAAATGGTTAAAAGAAGTATAGCACCCATGCTACACTTCTTTTAACCATTTCATGGATAGATTATCCCATTTATCCCAATAAAATATGAGTAGTGACTGTGGTTGTGAGGCCCTTGATGTTCTTTCAATTGGGTATTTGACTGACCAGTCAAATTAGTCACTTTTTTCTAAACGTCAAAACGGTAATTTATAAGGAAAATTGTATGAAAACTATATTTGTGACGTCATAATATTTAATAGTCAAATCATATACTATTAAACGTTGGATGGATGATTAAAAATAAATAAGAACGAAAAAATAAAAACCGACGCAACTGTTTTCACTCTTTTACCATTATTAATTTAATAAGTCCAGCTAAATAATTTATTTTAACTACAGGAAAGTACCCAATTGTAGGAAAAGTGTCATATCGCTATTTAAAGTGGATATTGAGTGTGCAGGTGAAGTTTATTACTGTCGATCTGTCTCCTTGCATTGGTAAAATATGGCAAGTAGACTAGTGAACTTGGACAAGTAAAACTACGAAACTCGAAAAGTTACATCTAAATCTAAATGATATTTAGTTTTATATGATACTTGAAATATTTCTAAATACATTGCCAAATTGTATACCTACACCTTGGACTCTTAGGTTAACAGACAAACAACGTTATTGTAATGCGTCTAGTCTAGTCTAGACACACAAACAACTGTGCAACTATCTAATCGCACTAAAAGCTTAGTTATAAATGGATTCATTTGGAAACAACAAGTTCAACTATGGCTCTACTACTGTTTATTGTTGTATTCTGCCAGATAGGTACGTTCATGTGTTTGTCAGTAACAGTGATCTCAATCGGAAGAAAAATTCACAAAGTAATAAATAGGGACATCTATGTTTTTCGGTCATATACGTAATAGAGAACAGGCTCTCGATTCTGGTAAAGCAAAACCATACCATGGACACTGCAAAAAATCCATTTAATTTTAGGCTTTAAAGTAATGTTTTTAAATTATAAAATTAAATGGCTTTTTGTATAGTGAATGATAAAATGTAATGAAAGTCGTTTTATTTAATTTTGGAGACTTTAATTCCATAGAAATTAAGTTTAAAATGTAATGCTATTTTTTACAGAGTCTGTTTTATGACAGTGGTTTTACGTTAGCAGAATCGAGGGCCTCTATTTTCACGTCACAGTCTAATGGAGATCAGCCAGTCTTAGTCATCTCACGACACCGTACGACACCCACGGAAAGTGATGATGTGGCCCTTGTAGAAAACAAGGGCTTCGCTAGGGATTAAAAATAAATATAACAGTATACGTCAAGACGATATCGCTTGTAGCATTTTTACAGCAATGAACGAATATATTTATTTGTACAATGTTTGAAACAGTGACATTAATCATTTTCTTTTTCCCATTCCAAGCGCTCGTGAATGGATGTGACTTTTGTAGTAAATACTGCACGAATTGAAACATTTACTATGCAAATTGTTGTTCATTGTCCATGTCTGTTTTTCTCGTCCAGTTCGGAATTTTAACACTCCAATTTTATAAAATACATTTTAATTTGAAAAGCGGATACATATCGTTTTGTTCTGGAATGGTAGACAAGCACACGGCTTGATTGATGTTAAGTAATTATATTAGCAATGAGAGTTGCAGTCGATTGATTATGCAGTCCTTAATTATGCTATACACCTACACTAGTAATTACTATTAACACACTAACAATTCATAAAAATTACCGTTTTAGTATTAACACCTGGCGGACCATAACAGGGGGGTGGGGGGGTTAAAGTAACATACCTCAGACTAGTGATGGGTAATTGTCCGAAAAATTTCAAATACCGGAAATTTTTCAATTTATTTTTCTGAAAAATTGAAAAATTGGAAAAATAATGGAAATATATCTTTTTATCGAAATTATTAGTTTAAATGAAATAGTTTATAAAATATAGTTCATAATAAGTTGAAATTCAAATGATTTAATGGCTTTACATGTTGTTTAAAAAAAAAAACAAATGATCAAAGTTATATTTTAATACAGATTCATGGTCAATGGTTTATTTTACACATTGTCGTGCGGTGTTCCACAGGGTTCGGTCCTGGGGCCGCTCCTGTGGAACATCGGTTACGACTGGGTGCTTCGCGTACGGTGCCACCGTCCCGTGTTATGCGGACGACACGCTGGTGACGGTGAGCGGGGCTACGCACCGCGAAGCGACCCTGAGGGCCACGACCGCGGTTGCTCAGGTCGTCGACAGGATCCGGCGGCTGGGTCTCGAGGTACACACTCGAGGTGCACAAGTCCGAGGCCATGTTCTTTCATGGCCCTCGGCGCAGGCCAGGCCCGGGAGCCAGCCTTACAGTGGGAGGCACTCCCATCGACATCAAGCCCCGGTTGAAATACCTGGGGCTCGTGCTTGACGGTCGATGGGACTTCGGACAGCATTTCCGAAGTCTGCGCCCCAAGTTGGTGCTCACGGCGAATGCCTTGGGCCGGTTGTTGCCTTACTTGAAGGGCCCAGAGGCCTCCTGCAGGAGAATCTACGCGGGTGTCGTGCGGTCCATGGCCCTATACGGGTGCCCCGTGTGGGCGGACACCCTGGAGGCCAGATTCCTGCCTCTGCTCCGTACGGCGCAGAGCACGATGGCCTCCAGGGCCATCAGGGGATACTGCACGATATCCTTCGAAGCGGCGAGTCTCCTGGCCGGATCGCCACCGTGGATCCTGGAAGCGAGGGCCCTTTCGGCACTATATCAGTTCCGAAAGGAGGCGCGGGAGCGGGGATTCTATCCCGAGCCCGAGGATATTCGGGCCGAGAAATCCCGGCTCCACCAGGTCATGGTGGCCGAGTGGGAGCGACGACTTGGGCAACCACGCGCAGGGCACGCCGTGATTGCGGCGGTAAGGCCCATCATGGGGGAGTGGCTAGAGAGGCCACACGGTAGCCTCTCGTACCGTCAGACGCAGATTATCACCGGGCACGGTAGCTTCGGGCGGTATCTGCATCTGATGGGTATAGAGCCAACGCCCGAGTGCCATCACTGCGACGCGAGCGTGGACTCGGGGCTGCACACGCTCACCGAGTGCCCGGCGTTTGAGACGCCGAGGCGGGAGCTTGTGGCGGCCCTGGGGGTGAGAGTGCTCACGCTCTCCACCCTGCTCGCGGCGATGGGCCGCTGCGCGGATGCGTGGGCGGCCAGCGCCTCCTTCTGCGAGCAGGTCATGCTCGCGAAGGAGACAGCAGAGCGAGCGCAGCGCGATGAGCGAGAAAGGCTCGCTGACATCGCTGCACGCGCTCGAAGGCAGCTCGGGCGTCGGAGGGCGCAAACTGACCTCCGCCCCCCATGAGCGCGGGCCTGAGGGTGACGGGTGGAGCCGCCCGTCACCCTAGCAGAAGCAGGCCACGGCGGCGGCGCGCATCGTAGGACGATGCGCGCCTCCCCACACCGGGTTTGAGTCGGGGACCGCGTGGTCCCCCCCTTCCCGAGGAAGGCCAGACCGAGAGGGATGGCCCTGGGTCAGCCGGGGTGCGAGGGATATGTCGCATGACAACCTCACCTTCGGCCTAGCACTACGACCCAGCGACGGCGTGCGGTTTAGTCGGTTCGAGTCCGACATAACCTCCCTCCTTTTATGAGTGTTTTTGACTGATCTGACCCACAAAACTGCCATTGTTAGTAGACAGCGATGTCCAAAGGTAAGCACCTAAAACTAATATTTTACTATTAAACAGAAATACCAACAAACTAGTAGGTATCTATCTACTTAATATTGCACGTTCATATAACTACTCGTACACGTAGCATTATAATATATTTTAGACTCAGTGGCTTTGCCTTCGTGTGAGTTTATGTAGGTATGTTTATTTGTTTTTCAGAAAAGATTATACTAGCTTCAGATAGTGAATCAGATACTGAAATGAACTGTAATTTTGACAATATGCGTAATGAATCAGAAAATTTATTCACTGAAAATGCTGATTACATTCCAAGAAAAAAAAAAAGCTTTCAGAAGTCGCCGGAAAAGACAATACTCCAAATTGCAGCTTACCTAGAAGTGATACGTACATATCAGAACCAGATGAGTACAGTCAGTACGCTCAACGTTGGTCTAGTCCAGATTATACAGTTAAAGAATCCCAAAAACAAATCCCAAATTCAGAAAATCAGTTTTGTGATGCGGCAGTGATGACAGAACCAGAGTACAAAGCGGAAGAAAATGAGAACATTAGAATTTCAAACTTAATGATTTGTAAATTTATCTCGCATGAACTTCACCGGTATACCGGTGATGAACGGTATAATCTTATGCAAGAAATCATAAAAGTCTTTAAGAAAAATAATAAATAACAGTCTTAGTAATAGGGTACGGAATCCTAAATATGAGAAATTTTAGTATTTTGATAAAAAGTAACAAATAAAAATTTGTTATCTTGTTTTATTTTCTGATCTTGGTCGACTCCCCATTTTTTCCAATATTTGAAAAATATTTGAAAAATTGAAAAAATTTTGGAAATTTTTCATTTTTTCTTTTCTTTTCATTCCGAAAATTTTCCATTATCCATCACTACCTCAGACTGACCTATTAAGTATTATGTGCTGGTACTGCTATATTTTATGTTGAGTTGAGAAACTTCTCTAATTTGAAACGGCATGCCCAGTTCTTTACTGAAGTCTCTCTGGAATGGACTAAGAGAGAGAGAGAGAGAGAACGAGCAAGTCCATCAATTCTGAGCAGGTTCAGATTTAAACTGCTAAAAGTCGGAAACATCAACGTTACCGAACTCACCAGTCACTCAGCGTATTAGGTAGGCTTGTTACCTAAAATATAGAAGATATATTATAAACTAATACATTTTACGATTTGCGCCGAATTGTTTGATATTTATTAAATGTCATGGACAGTCAACATTCTGAAAAGCAACCTAAAGTTGTACAGACTGAACATAATGTTAAAGCAATTAATTTATATTAGTCTTAAACGTGTTCAAATCCTGCTAATATTATAAATATGATAGTTTGTGAAGGTGTTTCAAAGTTCGTTAATCACACTTTGCTACTGTGGCTGAAGAATTTGTCAGAAATTTGGTACAGGGACAGACTAGTGAAATAACACATAAGCTTCTTTGTATCCCTAGTTTAGGGCATGTTATTCGTAGATGGAAGAGAGTCTACACACTAAGGTGTTCATTGGTGAAATATACCTTTACAAATATTGATTCCTCAGCCAGCACCTAACAATATGAGGCACAATTTTTAAATACACTTTGAAATCAATGACATTAATAACGTGAAATGAAAGATGGTTGTTAAAGGTAACAAGTACTAAATACCACTGATAAAAATATACTAACCATAATTTCACTTGTGGATAATATGGACATTAAAAAACAATAACGGAACTTTGGTGTTGCGTTATTGTCTTTTAAATGTGTTAAGACAAACGTATTAAGTGTCAAAACATTTAATCACTCCTTGTCAACAAATATAGACCACATATTAACTTAAGAACAAAGAGAGAATATTATTAACTCCATTTTCCCACGTAGAAGTATGTATCTATTAATATATCAATGACTATCACATACTGCATGGGAAACTGCAACATTTCCTTTGACGTCACCCAAACCAACGATCTACACGTGCTCATCTCCTAATTAAGACGCATAGTCTGTAACAGAATATGATTCAGCACCCATATTTTTTCCAACTTTGATGTCAGACTTAAATACTTCAAAGAATTAGCACGCCTTTCTTTGTTTACGAAAAATGTTACTGTCTAATTTGAAAGAATGTGTGTTGAAGAACCCGAGTAAAGCTTGCGCCAGACACAGCAACAATCACTTATTTGAACGCTTGTGAGGCTCGAGTATTTCGATATTTTCTCCATATTTGATTATACAGGTATATTTGGCAGTTTACCATGTGGTTTAGGTTTTTCAAACGTACATCTAGGTGATGAAAAATTCAAATGTGTGTGTAGTTTACAACACCTGTCCAAAGGAGTGTTATTAGTAAATCCATGAAAGATGTCCTTAAAATTGAAATTGTATCTGACAGTAAAAATTACAAAAATACTAATTAGATCACTGACGACTGTGTTAGTATAACGAGTAAATTGTAAGTGCAGTACTTTCAGTTTCTTTTATACTGTCAAGCGAACGTGTCTACAAATTATGTCTGGTAGGTACAGCAAACATTGTGTTCAAATCTGCATGAATCTTGGTTCAAATATTTGCCTATGTCTGGTGCCTACCTAACAAAAGATATTTCAAAGTGAAATAAAACTTTATGAATGAATGGGCTTCTTGTATTTCAAGCCTGTAGCCAAAAATTATTACCAGTATTACCAAATGGTTTTGTAGAAATACTAAATTAAGCTCCAGCGTATCAAATAATGAGCTCGGGTGTAAGTGAGCATTCTTTTAATTATAGACTCCGTGGAACTTGAAAACCAAGTTCTCCGAAGCCCGTAATTTCAATTTTATTGCCTACCTTGGATGTAATTAGTCGATATTCTGTTATATGGTAATGTGTTCTTCAAACTTTAATTCACAGTTATAATATTATAATTGTGGAAGTTATGCTGTATTTTGTTTGCTACTTTTCACAAATATAACTGTTAATCACTCATGGTGAAACTTTCTTAGTAAGGCATAAA
Source organism: Eilema caniola (assembly GCA_949126895.1). Classification (NCBI taxonomy): domain Eukaryota; kingdom Metazoa; phylum Arthropoda; class Insecta; order Lepidoptera; family Erebidae; genus Eilema; species Eilema caniola. The sequence continues at coordinate 17,881,554 of OX421476.1, read as the reverse complement.
TAATCGCATTTTAGCAAATAACTTAATTTGATTTGGATTGTCGTATTCCTTTTTTTTTCATTACATACATACATACCCGGAGGGTTAGGCAGGGGTGAATTAACACCCACATTTCACCAATCTGTATTCGGTCTCACGTAATAGGGGGTGAGCCTATTGCTGTATTCCGGGCACTATTGTTGACTCGAGCCATGCATCTGAGGCTGAGTCTGGGCTGTACATATCTGTCTGATTTTAAAGTTAATCAGCCCTATCCCTTAGTCGCCTTGTACGACACCACATGGGAAGAGAAGGGGTGGCCCAAATTCTACTCTTCCGGGAACCACGCGTATTCATAATTCATTGTTGTATTCTTTTTAGAGACAAAACAAGGAATATTTTGAAGTCGTAGGTAACTAACAGGCTAACCTACAATAATAAATCAAGCACAGAATATAAACCTAGAAAAATAAAGCTTAGAATAATCTTAGAATACAAAGAAAAGAGAAAACAGACATTACTAAAACACGCGTTATTGAAACTCCACTACAATACTCAAGTTATTTCATAAACCACACAAACCAAAGTTACAAGAACTGCAATTTCGTAAATCGGTAGTGAAAATGACACTACAAACTTAAGTCCTAAACAAAATGTCAAACCGCTTCAATTCACTTAACTTTATGAAAGAGAAAAACTTCAGAACGTCATGAAATGAATCAGTGTTGTTTCCTACGAGATTCAGCACTCAACTACATAGAGCTCAACTACATTAAAGAGAAAAAAAACTATGTTTCTGAAACCATAATCTTTGTTGTTGTCAGAAAAATGAAAAAAGGTAATAAATAAAAGTGATTTTCTACCGGAAATACGTAGTTGCGTGTGACGTGTGTCACTGGGCGGTCGCGTCTCTGTCTCGGGGACATCAGTTAGGGAAGACAGATTCGTCTCAAAGACGGATCGGTAAACTTCAACAGGATGACATTTAAATGCTGGAGGAAAGATATTATTAGGGCTGCGGTAGTAAAGAATGGATACCGAGTGTACATGATAGGCATTCTAGACGATAAAATATTGATTTTCAGGATTCCGTTGTCAACAAGTAACGCTTATAGTTTCGTCATGTGCATTCGACTGTCCATTTTTAATAACTATTAAGTAGTAAGGATTTTTAATTGTTTTTTTTTTTATATAATAGGGGTTAAAGTATGAAATTGCCGTTTCATTGTAATAGGTACTTCGAATTGACATAGAACCTTCATGGTTTGAGATTTTTGAGTGAAACTTTTTCCACATGGTACCTATGTAGTTCTTCATTTAAAAATGTGCAACATTCGATTATCGACTTTCAGTTGTTTTTTTTATTCAGCTTAGACAAGAAAGATGGATACTTCGAAAATTCGAGTGATTTTTGAATACGAGTTCCGACGCGGAACTAACGCGGCAGAAACAGCTCGCAATATTAATGTTGCGTTTGGAGACGGGACTGCTAATGAACGCACCGTGCGATTTTGGTTTAAACGCTTTCGTGATGGAAACTTTGATTTGAAGAACGAACCACGAGGAAGGCCGTCCACACAGGTGAATAACAATGAATTGAAAGACATGGTGGAAGCCGATCCGAGCCAAACTACCCAGGAATTAGCTGCATGGTTTAACGTTACCTTACCAACAATATTGACTCATTTGCGTCAAATCAATAAAATAAAAAAAATGTGAAAAATGGGTACCTCATGATTTGACTGATCTGCAGAAAGAAATGCGTGTTGAAACTTGTGTTGCCTTGTTGAATCGATACAGAAATGAAGGAATATTGGATCGAATTGTGACATGTGATGAAAAGTGGATTCTTTACGATAACCGTAAGCGAAAAATGCAATGGCTGACCCCAGGTGAAACGCCACAACAGTGTCCTAAAGCAAAGCTTACCAATAAAAAGGTAATGGTAACTGTATGGTGGTCTCAGCATGGTGTTATTCACTATAGCTTTCTACGATCTGGTCAAGCAATAACGGCAGATGTCTTCTGTGCCGAACTCCGAACAATGATAGCAAAACTAGCAGTGAAACAGCCCCGACTCATGAATCGATCTTCATCATTATTGCTCCATGATAACGCGAGACCTCATACAGCACGAGAAACCGTTTTAACTCTACAGGAACTGCAATTAGAAACTATCCGTCACCCTCCGTATTCGCCAGACCTTGCTCCAACAGACTACCATTTTTTTCGTGATTTGGACAATTTTCTATGTGATAAAAAGTTTTCTTCTCAGGAGGCAGTACAAAATGCTTTCACACAGTTTGTCGAATTTAGATCACCAGAGTTCTATCGCAAAGGCATAAATGACCTTCCTACTAGATGGCAGCAATGTATAGATAATAATGGTAATTATTTTGATTAAATAAATACGTTAAATTAAAAAAAAAACGATGTCAGTACAAATCGGCAATTTCATACTTTAACCCCTAATATTTTTTTTGAAGTGAAAACTTCTTTAGCGGCGTTGGATGGGTGTAAAATGTTAAGGAAGCGTCAGGATTAGTTGACCTTTGAACCGTAACCGACGACTGACGTCATACAAGATTAGGTACAGACTATCTATTTTGCAAGTTACGATAGATAGCGTCGTAGCTTAAACGGTAAGCACTTCGACTGTAAGTCCTTATAGTTTCAGATAGTATCGGGTTCAAACCACCTGGCCTTCAGGGAATTTTTGTGATTGTTTTTTCTTATTATAATTTATTACTTTTGGTGATTATTTTTTCTTTTTGTAATTTAGTACTATTTATGATTATTTTTTCTTTCTGTAATTTATTATTTTTTGTGATTATTTTTTCTTTTCATAATTTATTAATTTCTTCTGACCGAAAATTTGCAGAAAATAAGCGATAGGCTCTATGATTAGCGCTATATTATAGGTATGGTATGGTATGTTCTTTTTTATCTTTTTCTATGTATATAACGAAGAAAGAAAAAAAGAAAATGTTTTCACTTCTGCCGGCACTCCCAGAGTGCAACCAGTCTTTTTTTTTATAGAGAAATGCAAGTCAACTACAACTAGCAGGCTCTATTACATGTAGGTATTATAGTATAGTCCAAGATAATGGAATACCTATGACTAGATGAGATGCAAAACGTATTAGCCAAGATAGATATATTAACATGACACAAATCCTGTAATAGAATTCCATTTACTCCGCGATAGAAAATACCGCTATATTCAGTAAAAACTCTGTGTTAGTTGATAACGGTTTCGAGTTCTAACTAAGTCATTTTAGTATTAGATCATTAGATTCCAACTGAGCTGAGACAAACGTCTTTGATGAAATTTTCTACATAAAATATGTATTACTAGCGGCCCGGTACGTGCTTCGCTACGTATAAAGTTTGTTACAAAATGTGATAAATGAAGAACCGCTCGACCGATTTTGTACACACCTCACATAAACCATCTACTAAATAGTCCGAACTAAGCGTAAACATTTGGTTTGGACAGATGAGCTCGTTCTTGAGTTATAAAATTACAACGAAAAGTGGCATTGATTTTTATATGTCGCACCTTCGGTGCAACAAAGTCGTAACAGCTCATTTTGTGATTTTACAGGAAAGCACTTTTAAGTATTTTTTCGGGTTTGTCGTCTTATTACTCTCTACAGTAGGTTATATATTTTAATAAAATTATATTGTTTGTTTCTTTCGGTACAGTTTCATGAAATAATTTTATTTTCAATTACTTAAATTTATTTTAAACGATCTGGCGTACTTATAAGATGTATACAGCCTGCGTGGCGTAGCGATAGTGAACGCGGCCGCTGCGCAGGTAGCGCGGGTTCGATTCCCGCTCAGTGCAAATATTTGTATGCATGAAAATGGGTATTTGCATTGGTCTGGTCGTGCTTCGGAGAGCACGTTATGCCGTCGGTCCCGGTTGTCATACAAACATCTATGGCAGTCGCTAGGGGTCGCAGTTGGAGCCCTCTAAAATCCAACAATTAATCTAGCTGCAATGCTTCGATATCGCCTTTGAGTTGTGGAGGTCAGATGGCAGTCGCTTCACGGCAAATATCGAAGTTTAGCCAAATCCGCAGTTAGACTAAACAAGCGGACCCCAGACTCCAAGTTGTAGAGCTTCGGATGCGACTGGGATTAACGCTAGAATGAAGAAGATATGAGATGTATTAGGCATTGGTTCCTGGTCGAATAGAATAGGGCTAACCTATTTCTTCCTGTGGGAGTTATAGAATGCGACTAACGTACATTCCATAACTAAGTACCCGTTTGACGTCCCCTATTACGTAGGACTGAAAGTCATGGTTTGCGAAATGTGAAATACGCCTCTGCCTACCCCTTCGGGGATTTACAGGCATGAGTATATATATGTACGTACGTACTTCCATACAAATCAGTAGCGATCAAACAAAGCATTACATCATAGTGATGTACAAGAGCTCATCTATTTTCGACTTCGCTGGCCTCAGATGTAATTACCTGAGCTATATAATGTGACGACAACTCGTTTACTCCGTTTTAGATGACAACATTTTGTGTAGCTTCCTCAATATTACCTCAAGAAAAATTGGGCGTGCTCTTAACTCGTTGGAATTGATTTTCATGGTAGTCGCCTCATGTAAAATATCGAAGTTCAGCCATCTCACAATGACTGAAACTCGATTCAGATTAAGTTGGGGAAATGATAATGATAGTTATATGTTTCTCCGTTTGCTTTTCTTTTGATTTCTTCAAATGTCCATAATTTGTAAAATTCAAACTTGATTACACAAAATTCTATGAAAATTGGATAATTATTTTCGTATTTTGCTGTAAACAACTCATACTAAACGTAACTAAATTTCAAGAATCATTTATTTTCATTTAAGAATCCATACTCCATACTAATAATAAATGCGAAAAATGCTAAAGTAACTTTGTCTGTCTGTATACTACGCTTTCACGCCTAAACCACTGAACCGATTTTAATGAAATTTGGTATAAGGATAGATTAGGCCTTGAGAAAGGACTTTAGCTATGTTTGGTCGCGATAACCGACGTCCACGCGAGCGAAGCCGCGGGTAAAAACTAGTATTTCATATAATCTCTTCATTACAGGACATAAATCGGTCTCGTACTCTGTTCTATTTTTAATGGAGTGTATCGAATCGGTTCACCAAGCAACCCGGCTATTTTTCAGGCTTAATTAAATAGTGTCTCTAAAGGAGATGTTGGGTTAATTTGTTTAGACGTTCGACTAACGTGACGGATACGGAATGAGATTCTAAAAATACCATGGCTTTGTTAGGTGGATTAAATTAATTGGGAACATTTTTCCATCTGTTACCAAATTAAAGGGATCTTTAATTCCTGTTCGGAAAAGAGAAAAAGGAATTTAAAACATCTATTGTTTTAAATGCACTCGAATAGATTGTTCTCTAATAGAATCGAACGCATTCCTGGTGCTTTTGTCTTCTTAATGCACTATTTATAGTAAAAAGAAACAAAACTGATACTTAAACAAAGTATTTTTGGCACGAGAATCGCATTTACAATTTTATTGTTCGTTTTGGATGACTTAGGGGATCGTTTAGCAATACGCCGATCTCGCAAAAGTTGTACGATTTGCGTATGCTGGCATTTATACGAAATGTTAACAGAGTACACAAAAGTGTCACCCAGTGGTACTCTTTAAGTAGTACAAAGGTTATTCTTGATTTTCAGATTCTTCTAACTTTATCAATGAAAGAAATAAAAAGTTGTCTACGAAAGTGAATGTTAATGACAAAAATCTTTTAATCAGTATAGTCAATGACGTAGACTTTAAAATTAAACACTTATCTTTTTTTTTTAAATATTGCATTTACTTCGAGGACCTGTCCAGGTAATGCGCTTACCAAGATTTACCCCCTTCTTCAAACTATTTCTATTCAGTTGTTTATTCGCTGTCGTATATCTGCTGTCTGTCCTGTAAATCTCTTGAGATTTATTCGTCGTAATCGGCAAAAGATCGATTTCTATTTAAAGAATTTTAGCTCAGACCTGTAGGTACATTTATTTAGACAGTTTCTTTATTGACATTGAAAGATTAGGTAATATTGAATGTGAATTTACAGAATATAATTATTGACCACTGTCTTATCTGTTTAATAGTGTAATAGTAAGTGATGGTGTGATCGACATAATACACACTTCCATTAGGCAACCTTTTTCAATGGTGATTAGGTTGACATATTTTACTTCGACACGAAGATTGCCCATTAGTACCTAGCCAGTGTACTTAAACTATTTTTATTTTAACAAAAGCATAATAATCTAAATCATAAAAACATCAGTCAGATATTAAAAAGGTTTGTTAAAAGTTCCAGTTCAATCAAACTAATGAATGAATTATGAATTCGGATGCTCATACCAACGAAATAGTACCAACGAAAAATTAAACCAACTGAAATTGGAATAGTCTACTATTCCGATCTCATTACCATCTGTTACGCTTTTCATACGTTTCTGTTTTTCTTACAGTAAACGAAAACGTCAATGGATTGGTGAATTTCCAAACAACCGCGTGTCTATTTTCAAGACGCAAGAGAACTGAAAGGGATAGACGAGATCACTATCGCAAACAATACTATTAAACTACGGATGTATTTTAATAGTATTGTCTGCGATTGTGACCTCGTCTATCCTTTCAGCTCATAACAGAGAGAATATTGAATAGTATTTCCAAATTCACCGTCAGCGTTGTGCACTTGACTCGACCCATCTATATTTAGAGCTCCCTTCGGAGCTTTCTACACGTAATTTTCTGAATCTTTCGCTAACGATGAGTTGTTTAGTACTTGTCAGTCCACTGTACTTACTTTATTGATGATTATATTTGCAATATAGAAACGTTTTAAATATTTTATATTCTAACTTCTTTCTTATGAGATTGTCTGTTCATGTATGTGTCTAATTTTGTTTGTAATTTGTCAAAGTATAAAATTGGTTTTTATAGCGTTCCAGATATTTTTATTGATATATAAAAATGTCTCATAGTTGTTCTTGGTTGAATGTCTCATTGCGTCTGCGGTAACGTTAGAATTATAGGAAAAAATATGTATTATCATCAAAATGTTTTTTAATGATACGCACATTGAAATTTGATTTTGTTGTTACTACCTACATGTCGATTATCGTCCTTAAACGTTGACCTAAACTGTTGTTTTTGTAATGATACCTTTGCGCACCATGCTAAAACCATAAGTGCTACATTACTTACATCTTCATGTCTGTTTTAACCAATTTATTTCAAAAACATTCTGAAACAGTTTCCATTTCGACTCGTGAATTGCATCCAAATAAAAAAAAATGTTGTGAGTTTATAAATAACTAGATTTGTAGAGCATCGGGCGTGTGTTATTATAGCGAAGAAATACAGGATAAGGCGCGGATCTATCTGTAGTTGGCCGAAATTATCGCGAGTGGACGGCGCGCGCGCATCGCCCGCGAGTCGCACACGTGACGTTCGCGGTGCGCCCGCGCTCTTAACTTGCGAATAGTAGACATTCTTCTTTAGTATTACAATAAAATATTTACATCATTATCTACGAAATAAGAGTATAGTTAAAATTCCGTTAAGACAACTATAATCTTTTCTGTGGTTAGGATAAAAGAGTTTCAATAAGTGAGTGATAAAATAATGTGTAAGAATTGGTTACAAATGCGGAAGAAAAATGCTCAAATTACATGATATTTGACAAATACTTATAGTGAAATCATTCAGTGCGTGAAAGATTGCAGGTGTTATATATTTATATATGTATGTGTGTAATATTGTGTGAAATCTACGGTAGACTGTCGTGCCAAATGCGCGCAAGTGGGTGTGAATATTTGTAAATGTTAAAAATAAATGTTTATTTAATAATAAGATACTTATAGTCGTAATGCTCGAAGTTGCTGAAAGGACAAACAATGATTATTTCCGATCATTCCTGCCTGTAAGTTCCCCTTTTTTCACTTTTTTATACCTTACAAATACTTCGTGATCATGCGTGCGAATTCTAGTCAATACCCATCTGGACGTTCAGTAGTTCAAAAAAGAACGAAAACAAACAAACCGACTTAGTAAATACATAATTTTGTAAAATAAGCATGCGATTTCGTAGTCTGACTATATAAACAATTTTGTTTTTATTTTATCCGCCTACAAGTCTTTCTGTTCGTGCATTCATACGATACTAGACGATCGGGTGGCGTATGATCCCGTCTTGTGTGAATAAGTGCTTAGCAGAGGTCTTTGTACATTAGTGGTTCTGATGGTGATAGCAATTTTCCCTTTTTCCCTTTCTATTTATATTACTTAGTTATTTATGTTGCTTCATCAAAAAGAGCATCGTTGAATTGGAATGTCATACGTTCCATTGCGAAAGCTTTTAGTAGTCAATGTGAGAATTCCGTGCCTACATATTTATCCTAAATAAGAAAGAGATAAATTAATGCTTAATTAAGAGACACCTTTAGATTTGCACAGCGAAATCTCTGCTCAAATAATTGTTGCCTAATTAGGGAGAAGGGGTATCTATGATACAAAAGAATACAGCTTAAGTAATAAATGTAATAATCTTTAAGTTGCAAATGAGCTCTACTTTGAGGTAGATACCATGTAGGTATGTTTCTCAATCTTTTACTATGCTACCGGTACGGTATGATGGCCGTTAAGTACTAAGAGAACTTGGCAGAGCTTGCTTGCTCTCTCTCTTTTTTACACGGCCGTTAAGTACCACCTTATCTACTACCTTATTAACTCAACTACAGATGACTAGACCGTTTTAACCGTAACTTAGTTAATATGTCAATACGGCCATCATAGCGTGCCGCAAGTATAATTTAGCAACTATTTTTATAATCATACTATTTGTGTATTACTTAAATGTGATACCACCCGCGTGGTATTCTGATCACGTCGACCGAACTCATGAGAACCTATTCTGGGGGTAAGAAATAGCCTATAGGTACGTTATTCCAGACTGGAATTCTGGAACCTATGTCTATAGCTAAATCCATTCAGCTGTTAAAACGTGACTGAGTAACCCACATCAAAACATCTTGCATTTTTTTAGTTTCTTACCAATTTAGCAGCAGAAAGAAGAATGAGGATTTAATGCACCAGAGTAATCTTTTCTTAAACATACATAAAATCACGCCTTTTTCCCTGCTAGCACCTCTGCCTACCCCCTTCGGGGATAAAGGCGTGAGTTTATGTTAGAGACATACAACTTTTGCTCCTTCTGCTTTCATCCTTGTTTTCATACATTCTCACCGGTTGAACTGACCTTACGCTAGAACTGCCTCGATAAAGGTCTAGTTCGTATATATGTTGCGGCCAACTAACGTAATCAGCCATTCAATTAACTGCCTAGGTTGGTAACTAAACGGCGCTGTTCAATTAGCGGCCTGGATGATGTTCAGTCAGTTGATTAAATGGCGAGGCAAATGGCTTGGATCGATGACGTTAAATAACTTGCCTAGTCATTTAATCAAACAGCTATGAAAATGACCTATTTCTGCATGGTTATAAAAAATAACCACGAAGCCTTCTAACCAAATGTAACCCAGTCGGATTGGTCAACATTTATTCAGGCCGTTAATTGAATGGCGCCGTTTAGTTACCAGCCTAGGCTGATTAAGCTAGTTGGCGGCGACATATATACGTACGTATATATATTTGAGACACATGCAAATACCCAAATGGTTAAAACGGAAACCTATTACTTAGTCTCCTCTGTCCGTCTATCTGTCAGTTGCCAAGCTGTATCTTATGAACTTCAATAGCTAGACAGTTTTTTACTATTTAGCCACTTTTTTCTCAGGTCATATAAACTTACAAATTACGCTATAAGAAACTACATTTTATTGGCCCGAAGCTGCCAGTCCGATCGCTATGAAGAGAGTAAGGCAATAAACACATGTCCACAAGATGATTTTAATCCCAGACGGCCTAAGAAAAATGAGTGCATTCACCTTTTAAACTAATTTTATTAATTGCGCTACTGACTATCGGACAGATTGGCCTTTAATAGGCTAGTTATCTTGTTTACTAAGTCCCATTATCGTATATAATATATTTTGGCTTTTATGTCCATTTAGAACTGGTATTATTTCGTTGTAGTTATAGGCATAAACTTAGCTGATTTTGCAGTCTTCTGAATTCTGTTTCACAATGATAACATACTAAAACACTTTTGTGTAGTTTTATTCTCCACTCGTGGCAGTACCAACGAGTTCGTAATCTTTATATACGTTCAGAATATTATCAGAATAATTCGTGAAGATGTGTGATGGGTGATGGGCCTGTAAGTGTCAGAGCATTTTGATTTTTGTAAGAAGTTGATGTATGAAGTTAAAATAATGTTATTGAAGTTAAAATAATGTAATCTTGCACAGATATTTATGCAGTTTAATGAAGAACCACGCGGTACGGTGACCCTTTCCTTTGTAGCACCATTAAGACGTGGAACTCCTTGCCATCTCACGTGTTTACTTCTTCCTACAGTCCCGGGTCCTTTAACCGGGGCGTGAAAAAGCATCTGATGAGACCGTCAAACAGAATGCCACCATTGTTAACATCGCACGTGTTTGTAATGGGTATCCTCTTTCCTGAGACTTTGCCTTTAGCTTACCATCAGGGGAGGTAAAGTAAAATTGACGTGTCCTATATATAAAAAAACAACTGTGATGATGACATCTTTCTTATCTCAAATGTTTATGTACGGAAGTTATTGGTACTCGGGATACCTATTTGCTATACAAAGTTGCTGTATGAGATAAGTACCTATAACAGAATGTCTACTAAAATGTTAATATTGCCTGTGCATTACGGTTATTTAAAAAAGGAAGCGCTGTATAGATGGATCCGTTGTCACTTGATCGAGCCTCAATGGAATATTGATAAAAAAAATCGGGCGATGTTTTTCATGCCTCTGTGTGGTTCCTGCATGAGGAAAGCTGGTATTAAAATTTATTGACGTCTGAAGAATGTTCACTCAGCCTAAGACTTTTTCGTTTGGTATATTGTATATAGTCATGTATCTATCCATCTAGTCATGAGAGCGGCAACTACGCAGGAGGCGCTGCTTATTTGTATGCATAAATATATATGGGTATTTGCATGGGTCGTCCGTGCCTTGGAGAGCACGTTAAGCCGTCAGTCCCGTTTGCCATAGGAACCTCTCTGGCAGTCGTTACGGGTATTTGGAAACCTAAAAAGTCCAAATATCTCGAAGCATTGAAGTTAGACCAGCCCCTCTAGACAAGTGGCAATTCGCTAGCTGGCGTTTGGTGGAATAGAATGACGAATATATGGGATTTGACGTATTTGACAGTCGTTAACGCATGTCAAATACGTCAAATCCCATACATTCGTCATTCTATTCCATCAAACGCCGGTTAGCGAATAGCCACTTGTCTAGAGGGGCAGTTGGGACTAACTTCAGTGCTTGATAAAGCCTTTGGGTTGTTTGGGGTCAAATAGCAGTCGCTTCACGGAAAATATCGAAGCTTCAAATCCGCAGTTAGACTGGTAAAGCGGACACCAGACTCGACTGGGATTAACGCTAAGATGCAGAAGTAATGAAGAAGAATGTCATATTAATACAACAGCCTGCTATTAATACGGCCGTGATTCAAGGCTTTGCATCAGTCGCACGTCAGCCGCCGGCGAGGCAAGGTCTCCGAAGTTGTCGTCGCCCGGCCCTGCGCCACTGAAGATGTCGACCGCAGTGATCGACGAAACGTCTGGAACGCAAGTTTCACATCGACCACGGCCAAACAGCCCGGAAGCAGTATATTCTACAACAGCCTGCTATTTGCTTCCGTCCTTTAACACACTTCACTAGTTTATACTCTACTGTTCTGAAACCTTATTCAACATCTGGGTCTAACATTTTTGTATGAACACGGAAGTTAATCCGGGAAGTGGACCTAAACGTTGACCCAATTCGCTCTTTGATAACGATTGGAACTTTGTTGTTGTTTAACAGCAAATAGTCTAATTAAAAAGATTAATTAAAATAAAACGTTTGCGAGATAAGTTGTGTTTTGATTTGTCTGTACCGATTTCCGATAAATAAGTAAATAAGTATTTTATATATTTAACTATCAGTTAATTCTTTTGTTTTTCATATTCTACGACATTCTACACAGCGCTATACATATACATATTATATTATACATAGGTACACACAGACTTATACAAATATTCATATATGTATAGATATAAATATATGCACTGAACGGTAATTTAACCCACGAACTCCGACATAGGCAGTTGAACGATATACCACCACGCCACTGAGGTCATCTTAAAAATAAGACTTTTCGTTCCATAAATGCGTTTGTTAGCGCATTCGAATAACCGGTGCACTTTTAAAATGAATTAAGTATGCTTATTAGCAACACAACCAACCGATTTTGTATTAAAAAAATAATTATAACATCTCCTATAATAATTTTATCTACATTAAGGCACCATTTATGGTTAGAAACTACGAATTGAGGTATATGATTGATGTTACTGGCACGAATGTATCTAACGTTTAATATGTCAAAGTACCACACCTATCAATATAAAAAAAAAATTCATCCCATCACGAACACATGGAGTTCGTAGTTTTTTTTTTTTTGGTAGATTAATATCTAATAAGTACAATCAATGAAGGAGATAAGTAGACACTTGTATACATTTCTTATAAAGTTTAATGAAAAGATACCCTTTTTCATATTCCTTGATAGTTAATAATAGCGACGAAAGGTAGGGTTGACTTACCTACCCTGCCTTCCTTTTGGCAGTACTATTGATGTTAATAAGTGTATAGTAAATTAATATACCTCATATAAGTGCTAATGTCACACATTACAGCTACCTAAGATCAAGAGAGATGATTACGGCAGATCTGAAAAGTACACATAATTAAAGTCGATAGGTCGATATGAGTAATCTACATCCTGAAATTTAACGGTATATAAATAGCTGAATGAATATCTTCCACGGTCAAACTTATAAACAATACAAAATATACAAATTCGTAGTATTCATAACATTTTTACATTTGAGAGTGTGCCAAAACAACGTCCTTGCTAAATTATAATTCTAGACAGCTAGGCTAGTTACTTATTGTTTATTTTTGTTTCCTATTGTCACAGTCGTAATTAGTCCATCACGGTACCTATTATAATTTTTGTTCACGCAATAACTTTGTAGGTCGTACATGGGCATAAAAGAAATACTTAAATTAAGTTTTGGATTACGGCTCCCTCCTGAGACCGTTTCGTGAACCTTTGACAAAATATTAAAATTTATTTTTCTCCAATTCCAGGCTGTCAACTCCCCACCGGTTCCGCATCGGGACGTGTCGGCATCTACAGCGGCATACCGACCCTACACAGAGGAATATGCTGCAGTACAACGCCGCACCGACCGCCCAACTCCACCAGAAGATACAGATAAAAAGAAGGACAAGAAATGGTCAATCGGCAAGCTCTTCAGACGTAAGAAAAAAGAAGATGAAAGTGCCACTTCTTCAGAAAGTGACGAAGGTGTCAGTACACGCTCGCCCTCTAAAAGAAAATCAAAGAAGAAAAAGAAAACTCCAGTGGTTAATAATTTTGACCATATAGTTATAAGAGATACTAGAAGAGCACAGAGCTTGGCCAAGCCAAATTCTCGAGATCTCACTGATGATGGAGTATTATCAGACCCTTCAGCAGGATTTATCAATTATCGTGCTAATAAAGCACAAGAAATGTACAGAGCCTCTAAAGAATCACTCAGTTTAAGAGATGATAATTCAAGCAGGTCTGGAGGACCTACTCTAGAGACGCCCTCAAGAAAAACGAGGAAAGGCAGACTAAAAGCTAGAGTTGAAGCACTTAGAAATAGTATGAAAGGTGAATCGAGTAGTGAAGAAGAATCACTTAAATCATCAAATTCATCACTCATGATTAGATTTAGAAGTGAAGATTCCTTGATGAGATCACGTGATAGTTCATTAAATAAGAGATCAAGGAGTGCCAGGAATGAAAGATACGTTAAAAGATTATCGCGAGATGAAGAAAACCAGTTAAACAAAGAAGCAGAACTATTACAGCAGGGTTACACGAAAGCTGAGGTTGAAATGCTAACAAGGACCCCAACAAGTCAGAGTAGTGGTTATGGGACTTGCAAACGTGAACAAACGCAGATAATCAAAACTGAACAGTTATACGCTAACGATGTTACCCGCCGTCCTATGAAATCTGAATCAATATCATCATTCCCATCAACTCAAAGTTACCCATCCTCCATTAACTTTAATGCAAAAGTTAACAATGAACATATTAACTATTCCATACCAACTAGTAACAATGTTAAACGAGAATCGCTTTATACTAACAATAATAGAGAGAGAAGTGTTAGTAGTCAATACGAAAATCCTGAAAATATTATGTGCGTTAAGTTTCCTTTGGGGAACGTAACAAACGTTAAACGCGAGGATAAAGCACCCCCTGTACCACCACCTCGAGATATGCAAAGAAAAGTAGCTACACCTATATCTATGTACTATGAAAATAATTCTATGGTAGCTGATAGAATGGGCAACTCTGTGACACACGGTGTACCTAACAACGAATTTGACAGAATAATGAGGCGAAGTCAGGAAAGGACACTTAGTCATGGATTCAATGGCCTAAGGCGGCCAATATCAAACTCAGAAGATCATATTGCAATGCAAAACAATGAGTACGTCCAAAGTTATCATTATAAAAATGAACAACCCCGTAGACCAGCCTCTGTCTCAGCAGAACCCAATCATTATGGACTTTATGCTAACACTCCACCGTGGAGAAAATCAATAGGTCCAACTAACATTGTTAAACCAGAACCAGTTCAATTAAGACATGACTATTTATATTATGCAGATCAGAGCCCTAGATCTCGCCGACCAATTAGCGTTAAAACTAGTCAAAATGGATATGAAAATCAATATGCAAGTGATTCTCAAGCTTCGCAAAACGTGGCTGAAAGTGTGTACCGCAGACCTCGAAATGCATCTGAGTTTTGGAAAAAAATTGATGACGCCGAGAGGCAAAGACAGCAACAAAGTATATATGCAAACTCTAGGAGTAATAGTGATTTCTCAAATACCACACAAATGAATAGAACAACTCCATATTTAGAACAAAACAAAGTGAGTCACGGAAATAACGATGTTCAAAATGTAACTAAAAATAATTTCAAATCTTCATCCGTTGACACAACTGACGACGCCAAAGTGTGGAAAGCGACGACAGAGTACAAACGATCTGTAACAGTAGATCCCCCCAAGACATTTACATCGCCGACGTCAAAAACTCACGTTAGACACAAATCAGACACGTATGTTCCTGGTACATACCAAATGCCGTCTGACGACGAAAAGAGTTCAGAACGACGAAAATCAACTAACCTCGACGATGCTCTTAATGAATTAGAAGCTATCTATAATAGCTTAGGGCTAGGTGACGAAGATTTGCTAGACAGAGCAGAACGCCGAGAATTAATGACACCGAAGTTTAACGACCACTTCAACGACTGGAATGGAAACGACGACGAATTACAGTTGCGCAGCCAACCGACAACACCTTTGAGGCGCGTACCACGAAGGTCTACATTACCAGATAAGTTACAGGATGATATGGCATTCAGGAGGCTGAATTCCTTGACTAAAGATAAACCTAATTATAAAGAAGCTCAATCCCAAATCAGTTACATGCTAGCGTCACCGGTTTACGTACCTTATGCATCAGATGATGACAAACAATCAGAGAGAAACGAGCCAGACATTGTTCATGATGATGTTGTATATAGAAATATAAAGCAGATGAATAATCGTTTGAAAACCATTGATCCACAACCACCATTTGGTATACCAATAGGACCAGTGTCCCCAGCTCCACAGAGTGATTATCTACACGCAATACCAGAGAATAAAGGTCGATCAAGATTTATTCCAAGGAGGTCACCAGATCTGGTATCCGATGATCTAGCTTATAGAAGTCTTAGAAAAGATGGCAGGCATTCTGCGCTTTTCAGCGGTGAAGATTATAATGGGCATATTAACAATAACCACAGTTATAATGAATATTCTTACATTAAGGATACATCTGCTGCAGCGAATCTTAAGAAAAAAAGAGCTGTGCGATCTTTATCCGCTAACATATTCACCATGATACAGAAGGAAATTGACGATGCGTTGAACATGAGCAAAATGGCTACCTTGCAAAAGACACATAGTAACAGCGACGTCATGAAACGGCTCCGCAGCACATTTGAAAATAACGCCAACGAGCAGGACCACTATCCTCGTAACAAGGTAAAGCAAAGGCACAATACTGTTAGTCTATTTGTTAATAACACCCATGCACCCACTCATCATTTTGCAAAAGATGATTCATTCATTCATAGCGATGATAAGCATCTTGCTAAGCCACCATCATGTGATAAGTCTAAAAGTTCATCACCATCAAACAGATCTCCTCAAACATCTAAACGTTCCTCAAAGGATGAGTTTCAACAGGTTCTAAGCATGCTGGCACAAGAAGCTATGGATACGAGTAATAAATTAGGTGTAGCATTAGCGGAATTGGACAAAAACAGGAATAATAATGAGAAAAAGTCAGATATACAGAGTAGAATTTCCGATAGCCGACAGAACTTTTTAAATGGTTTAACAAGTAAATCTTATGAAGAAACTGTACCTGAAGTGAAACTTGTAAACGTTGGTTCGGAAATTATGAATCACTCGAAGAAGGACAAGTTAGTTAATGATATTGAAGAAGAATCAAAAGGAAAAAAGACTGAAGACAGTCTTTTGGCTATATCAAATCAGCTAAATAAGGTTGAAGACCAACTTAAGCATAGTTTTGAAAAGGAATTAAACTTCGAAGATGAAAGTATAAAACTTTCTAATTATATAGCAAAGGCTGAGGAACAGTTAAAAGCTCAAGAGACTACGGTTGTGATACCAGAAGGTAAATTAATACCTGACGTCGTTCCATTGACTATAAAAGATGATTCAGTAAAAATTGAGGCCCCAAGTGAAAACAAAATAGAGCTGAAGCCCCCAGTGATGAATTCCTTAAATCCATTTTTAACTACTGATGATAAAATTAAAGAAATCAATGAAATTAATGCTTTCAAAGAACTCAAGGACGGAATATCTGACCTGATCGCTGGAATATGTCAAGTAAACGAAAAACTTTTCACACATAAAGCTACGAATGTGGAAAAATGTAATACGAATATAGATAAAATTTCTGGAATAACAGAAGCCAGTGAAAAGTTAAACCAAGTTTCACAAAATATTTGTAAACAAGAAATAGCTCCTAGAGCTTCCGTAAATCTATCTATTTACGAAGACGACTTAGAAATAAAGAAAGATGCGTCAGATTCCGCAGACTATAACTCCTCGGAAGAACTGGCAACCATATTTAAATTGGATAATAACATTAATAATACAAAATCGAGAACTATATGCGAAAGCCAGAAAGATTCTGAAAATGAGATTCGTGATGAGTTAAGTTCGCCCAAATTAGTTCAGACTATGAATCAGCAACTGAGACGGTTGTCAGTCGACCAAACAGATGATTGTGTTCCTAGTCAAAGCAATTCACTGCCAGCGAATGTAGTTCCCTGGAGAACAAAAAGGCAACCTCACAATTCACAAAAAGACAATACAGGTACGTGGTCCGTTCTCATGCACGGTGTATGGTTTTCAGTTTGAACATTCTGCATCCAGCTTTTAGTTTCCATGTTACATTTTGTGTTCACATTCCCGTCTGTGTTTCATTTTAAGTTGCCTTTACTAACTATTTTTTTATCGTATGCGTTATTTTTATTGTTTCGACAGGCGATAACACGCAGTCGAAGCGCGATTGGCACGACTCTGGCACGTTGATGTTAGCTTGTACCTACACGCTGATGTTCTCGCAACACCTGGCCGATTTGGATTGGTTGACGCTGCTCGGTTTGCTGCTAGCAATGATCACTATAATCGCTATGCTAATAATATAAATTCGTAGTAAATAAAGTCAATTTGGCGGTCAACATTGCAGGATAGTTAAATAAATCTGGTCACATTTTATGGGTATGTTTTAAAATAAATATTCAGTTGCATTCAAGGATTTTCATTACCCACATTTCTAGAAAACTTTAATCTCTAAAGGGATACCATACCCATATTATGTGAAATGAAATGGAATAGTGATGATAGTCAATTAAATCGCTTATCACGTGTACTTCACAATATATGGCGATGACTTTTTTGTACCACTAGTGTTTTGATAACAAATGGTAAGAATTTCATAAAACATTATTTTGATAATATTAACCTAGGTCATAAGTAATAAATGATAATAAGTCAGCCTTTAGTCAATACATGATTGATATTTAAAAACAGTTACTAGTGTTTTTTAATCTTTTTAATAACGTTTTTTCACTCTATAGTTTGGCCAACGTAAGATGAACAAATATTTTTTTCAAATCTTTTATATGGCAAGATAATTTTCCTATCAGTTCGTTGTTAGTAAGTAGTAAGTAAGTAAGTAAGTAAGAAGTATTTTATAGTTTACGAAAACGTCTTGATTTTTAAACTATCATAAACTATTTTCCGAAAATAAAAAAATGAGATTTACTTTAACCCTGTTTTATAGTAAAACTTGTTTGTATTTTTAAGTACAAACACCTAAATTTTAAAATTTCACCTATTCTACTATAATTACGCTACACAATATCATTAATACTATGCAGGAAGGTTTCATGCGTATCCAATAAATTATTTTTTAAATCATAGTATTAACTCTTGTTATTTCGATGTATAGTCAGTGTTGCAACCTGTCGATTTTTCAATTTTGCTGCCTTTTTTTTTTAAATATCTTTCGTTAGCCAAACTATATTTATAAAACATTTTTTGGGGGAATTGAGACCAAAGGAATATTTTTGAGCCAAAATATGAAGGTATCATTTATTATTCATGAATTTCAACCCACGGCATGTAAGACTAATAAAATTATAAAAATACAAACAAATGTTATGAAAACACTTTGGCACGCCTTTAGAAGTTCCCCTTTTCTGGTTCCGTAACTGTCCTGTACCATAACTAATTATATAATCATTATCAGGATATCACCGCCCAAATGTAGTTTAGTGTTACTAATATTTTAATTAATCAACTCATGTTCAACTTTTGTGTACGATGAATTATTATTTTTTAATTTGTTAACTATAGGTACCTAATAGCAATTAATACTTACATATTATAAACTATTATATCGATGAAAAATACTTTAACTGTGATGTTCATTTATCATTTTATTTTTAGAATATGTACTTTTGTGTATATTTTTATCTAGCTATTTGTGCCAAAATCAACGATCAAAAATGAAATTGTTGTAATTACCATACTTATGTTTTTAGTGTCTTAATAATATTGATTTGAATGTGTTAAATCGCATGATCATGTATTTTATTTTTATAAGATTTTGCATGTAATTACTTTTTTTTTGTTTCACTTGTATGTGCTTTATTTGTGAATCATACCACAGTCTTATTATTTTAAGACCATACTATGCACGTTACCTTTGAAAACATGTAAATGCTCAAAAATCAATACTTAACCATCGATTTAGAGTGAAACGTTCATAATGTTTTATTTTAAAATTTTATAAAAATGTAAATTAAAAAAAATAGACTAGTTTAGTTTAACTTGCGTGAGTAGTATTCATAATTTACTAAAGATATACGATTGTACTCATTCTATTTCGAGAAAGCTCGAGTTGTTTTGGACTAAAACTGGGTTCGTAGTCCAGTCGTAGAGCATTTTATTCTGTGACAAAATTTTGTTAGTTTTAACGTAGTCACAGTGACCCTACGATATCATCGATCAATGATAATAATGAATCCTGGCAATCACTATCAATTATCAACCGAACGTCGATCGACTAATGGCATCGATCGATTGATGGAGGAACACCATAAAATTTTCTCGACATAGAAGAGAACAATAACATATTTTTGGAGACTTTACTTATGTTTGCCTGTAATATAACCAGTAATTTGTTTCTAGGTGAAAATTGATTGTCAGCAATGAGGTTCAGCCGACTACGTTCAAGTACTTCGACGATATTTTTAAGCTATATTTAATTTTATGTAAGCTACTTACGTTCTGTATTTTATCCTGTTCTAGCTATATGTGACATTTAAAACTTTACTGTGTTTATGTAGAGGCTTCCAAATACATTTAAAGAGAACGTTATTTATATGAAGAAAAAGAGTTATAATTTAAATAAAATGTTTCAGTTTTAATCATTGTCTTATTATTTTTAAATAACCCTGTAGTACTCATTTGGAGTACTTGGTCTCTGTGGCATGGTGGTAGTGCATTTGACTGCTACACAGGGGGCGCGGGTTCGATCCCACTTAGTGCAAATATTTGTATGCATGAGTATGTCTGTTTACATTGGCCTGGGTCTTTCCGTGCCATGAAGAGCACGTCAACTCGGTCCCGATTGTCATACAAACAACTTAGTATGTAAGTCGTTACGGGTAGCGAGGCCCTCAAAATCTAATAAAAAAATCCGACTAGCTTAGTTTAACTACAGAGCTTCGACATCGCTAATTAGTGGTGGAGGGCAGATAGTAGTCGCTTCACGGAAAATATCGAAATTCAGTTAGACATGACAACCGACTCTAATTGAATCGGGAAAAGGCTCGAAGAATAATGACTTAATTAAAGTACCTATTTGGAATACTTACCCGCCTAAGTGGTGAGAGAACGGCATGCCCTCAACTTAGTGAACAAGAAGTTGAAGAGGCTTCATAATAGGCAAATAATTTTTGAGGCAACTAATAAATTACAGCCCGTCTAGACAAGTGGCAATTCGTTGGTCGGGGTTTCATGGAATAGAAAGACGAATGTATGGGATTTGACGTATTTGACAGTCGTTAACGCATGTCATAAACGTCAAATTCCATACATTCGTCATTCTATTCCATCAAACGCCGAACAACGAATTGCCACTTGTCCAGAGGGGCAGGGCGACAACTATTTGATTAGAAAAAAAAATACTTGGCAGCGATTAGATATTTTAGCGACAATTAAATTAGGTGAGCTTCGAAATGCAAGGCTGCATAAAAACTAATAAACGGCTGCTACGTTCAGGCAGCAAATATATTACCTAAACGGGGTCAAAGAAATCATAGGCGGGGTACATAAAAATAATGACTTGGCGACTAATATTGGGAGTGGGATAACAAACATTGTAAGTATTATAGACAACTTAGGCTTCCATTTAAAAACTACACTATTGGACTGCGATTTGTCTGAGTTTAAAAATTAAAACGAGTAACAATAATAGTAATTAGGATTTCAGTATTATATTTAGAAAAACGCGACGTTTGACCGGTCGCGGCGACCGGTGACAACACTGACAAGGACAACACCACGACGACTTGTTCAATGTTCATTAAGCGCGAAATTAGGATGCGCGAGAGCGAGCGAGAGAGCTCATGAACTCAGCGCGCCCGATAAGGTCTTACTGTACAGTCAATGATTTATAAATTAGTGTTTGAAGGTTCTAGCCTGGCAGCTTGATACAGTCATTGCCTACTATCGCTACGTACGGAGGTAGGATTGGAAAAAGAATAGTAGTTACAGAACTATGTAGGTATATGTGTACCAGAACCTCATGGCAAATTGCAAAATAAAAATTTGTAAAGAGCGATACTGGGGCAACTTTTATCCTCGAAAATGACCATTTAATAAACATACAGGGTGTATTTTTGAAACGGGGCAGTAAGGGCAAGTACCTTAACCGTTGCAGTTACAGCAAAACGTTCTAAAAAGACCTTCCCTAACTTTTTGGGACATTTTGAACTGCATTCACAGATTTTGTAAAAAACTTACAGTTAGCAAAAAAAATGCAAAAAGTTAAAAAAAAATTTTTATGCCAATCGATTCTATTTCATGTGGGGATCAAAAAGCTCTATGGGACCATTTTAGCTTTCAGTACTAGAAAAGACAGAAATCGCCAAAGACCTTTCCCATACATTTCGTACGGAAATATGATAAATCAACTCGAAACTCATAGGTCAGGTAAAATTTTGAACTTTTTTAAATAAAAAAAATCATTTAAACATTTAAGAAATTGGTTTATGAAATAAATTGCTCAAAATGATTTCCATTTTCACGAATACATAAGTCTATCCTTTTTTGCACTGAACGAATGGCGGCTAATAATGTTCTGGGATGAATATTACGTAAAATGGTCATTAATGCATCCTTGAGCTCTTGAACACTGGCGTACGTCGTCTTATACACCTCGTTTTTCACGAAGCCCCATAAAAAAAAATCAAGTGGTGTTAGATCGGGGCTACGAGGTGGCCACTGTGTTGGACCATGTGTACCTATCCACTGTGTACCGAATAGGCGGCTCAAATTGGAACGTGAAAGGTGACTGTTATGTGGCGGAGCACCATCTTGTTGAAAATGAACTTTTCGCAATTCCGACGGGGCCATTCGTCCATCTCGTTTTCAAGATGGTGTAAAATGACTTCATTATACATGGCAGAATTCAGTTTCCCTTCATAAAATTCCACCATTATGACTCGATTGGACATTATACCACACCAACAGTTGAATGAGAAGCGAACCTGATTATGACTTGCCGTAACTCTTAGTGGATTTTCTTTGGACCAATAGTGGTGATTTTTTCTGTTGTACATACCGTTATTGGAAAAAATCGTTTCGTCTGACCACAGTATGTAATTTAAAAATTCATGATCTCTGCTTATTTTTCCTCTGAGCCATCTGCAAAAAGTAAGCCTTCGAACATCATCACCCGGATGTAACACTTGAACTATGCGCCCATATCGATAGCACTTGTAGCCGTATTTCTTCCATATCTTTATCACAAGGGAGTGGGATACACCTACTTCAAGGGCGACTTGCCTGGACGATACCTCTGGATATGCTTCGACATAAGTTAGAACCGCAATCTCCGTGTCCATGTCCACACGAGACTGCCGCTTTCTTTTGAAAGAACCCTGCAATTCCAGGTTTTTCAAAAGATTTGTAATAACCTTTCTTGTTGGCACATGCCGCAACGGATACTTATTGCGGTACCACACTAATGCAGCTCCCGCATTTCGATTATTGACAAAATAAGCTTCTAATAAGTCAATTTTTTCACGATTAGAAGACATTTTAGCGAAAATCCTTAATTAATAACTCATACGAAGTTTCTCAGCTGAAACTAAGAATAACACACAGATTTTCGAATCAAATTCGAAATTTGAGGGTAAAAATTCTTTTTATTTACTTTACTGTCAATTCTACCCACTTCCTGGCCATAACAAAAAGTTTGACCATCGTAGAAATTTGTTTCTGTTGCCGAAATGTATGGGAAACGTTTTTGGCGATTTCTGTCTTTCCTAGTACTGAAAGCTAAAATGGTCTCATAGAGTTTTTTGATCCCCACATGAAATAGAATCGATTGGCATAAAAAAAATTTTTGGACTTTTTGCATTTTTTTTTTTTGCCAACTGTAAGTATTTTACAAAATCTGTGAATGCAGTTCAAAATATGTCAAAAAGTTAGGGAAGGTCTCCTAAGAACGTTTTGCTGTAACTGCAACGGTTAAGGTACTTGCCCTTACTGCCCCGTTTCAAAAATACACCCTGTATAATGAACAGCTAAAGTGAAAGTACCTCAATCAAAAAAACAAAAACGTTTACTGTAAATTACGTATCTAAGGACCTTCTTAGCTATTCAAAAAGCTATTCATGAAATTATAACAAAGTTAAAATTTGAGTAAGTATGTAAACGATATGTAATGTAAGATTCAGTAAATTCAGTAATTTATTTTTCAACACTTTTGCTCATATTCTGGCTCTAATTTCAACGCTATTAGGCACATAATGACACCTCTATAATCAAACTGGCTTTTTGATTGTTATAATTCACAAGTGAGTTATAGATTCTTTTTTAAAATTTTATTGGTTGCTTTTCACTTAAAAAAGGGCGTGTTCAATAGTACAAATAAACTTATATACTTATTACTTGCTCTCTCTGCTCAATAGAGTATCCCAACAGGTGGGCCTCAACCTCAAGATGAATATGGACCAGACTAAAGTTATGTCAAATGTCCATGTTGCGCCTCTACCGGTTCCTGTTGGGGACTCAGTCTTAGAAGTTCTTGACGAGTACATCTACTTGGGTCAGCTACTTGATTCCAGCTTCGAAAATGAGGTCAGTCGCCGAATCTGACTCGGCTGGGTAGCGTTCGGGAAGCTACGAGATGTCTTTCTCGTCCGACATACCTCAGTGCCTGAAGACGAAAGTCCTCAATCAATGTGTATTACCAGTGATGTCTTACGGATCTGAAACATTAGATCTCAGTAAAAAGCTCAAAGTCGCTCAACGAGCTATGGAGAGGGCTATGCTCGGTATTTCCCTACGTGATTGCGTCAGAAATGATGATATCCGTAGAAACCTCCGAATGTCCTTTTTGAAGAACCCCATATGGTAGTCGCAGGAAGTTCATGTCTACTACCTGAAAACTGTAAGGGTAAATATCTATTTTCATATTATTTTAACTTCAGCAGCTCAAACATGCCAGATTTGCTGCGTAAAAACGATGAGCAAAATGCGATTTTGCTCACTGCGTGAGACAGTAATTTTTTGAAGTGAAAACTTCTTTAGCGGCGTTGGATGGGTGTAAATTAAGGAAGCGTCAGGATTAGTTGACCTTTGAACCGTAACCGACGACTGACGTCATACAAGATTAGGTACAGACTATGTATTTTGCAATTTACAATAGATGTCGTCTCGTAGCTTAAACGGTAAGCACGTCGACTGTAAGTCCTTATAGTTTCAGATAGTATCGGGTTCAAACCACCTGGCCTTCTGGGATTTTTTGTGATTGTTTTTTCTTATTTATAATTTATTACTTTTGGTGATTATTTTTTCTTTTTGTAATTTATTACTTTTTATGATAATTTTTTCTTTCTGTAATTTATTATTTTTTGTGATTATTTTTTTCTTTTTATAATTTATTAATTTCTTGTGACAGAAAATTATCAGAAAATAAGTGATAGGTTCTATGATTAGCGCTATATTATAGGTATGGTATGGTATTTTCTTTTTTATCTTTTTCTATGTATATAACGAAGAAAGAAAAAAAGAAAATGTTTTCACTTCTGCCGGCACTCCCAGAGTGCAACCCGTCTTTTTTTATTTTTTTTATTTAAGAGTGCACTGTTTTTGTACGCACCTTAAAAAATTGTAGCGATAAAAAGTAATGTTGAATAAGATTATAAATATTAAAATAATCATAAAAGATGAGCTACATATACAAGCGACGAAGTCAGTATTTTAACACCAGAAGAGTTTGAAGTTACTAATGCGGAATTTAGTTTCCTTCATGAGAAGTCTCGCGAAGACTTAAAAAAGGGTGCGAAGATTTGTTCGGAGACTGTGTTTCTGGCGTATTTTAAAGAATTTGCAGAATTTGCAAAACTGCAATAATAATTGCACTTTTAACTGTTAAAATGTTCAGCATTATTTCGATTTAGATATTATTATAATGAATATGAACTTAATTTCTATCTATTCATGTTTATTGTGTTATTTTCTAAGTATTGTGTTCTCGCTGCTGAAATGAAAAGTAATGCGTGCCACACCAGAGCAAAATTATTTGCATCTAGTGGCTTTTAAACTCTCACCACGCTCAGGATTCTACATTAGAATTACTCGCTGCGCTCGTGATTCAATCCTAGAATCCCTCGCTTGCTCGGGACTCAAAATCAGCACTCGCAGCAAAAAACAATTTTGCTCACTTGTTGCACAAATAGTAACTAGTCATTCACAAGAATGTTGAAAAACATCGTATGATACACTTATGTATTAATGTTTACCGTGCTTGGCTCTCTTAAGGCCCTCACCAACAACTCGGGTTTCAATCAATGGCGCCTCGGCGGTAATCACCTCTACTATACATAATAATCTATGGTAATCACCAACTTTACAAGAAAAATAATATATCTATGAACTTTACACTCTTATACCATAATGTACTATTATTCAACAGGCCTCTTACTCCATCTATAAATTAGAAAGTAAAACAATATCGTCAAGCTTTGTTTTTCAATCCTTGCACTTGTGCCATCTGTGAATGAAATATAAAAAGTTTATCTAAGTCCCTGCCATCTATGAGAAAATTATGTAACATAACGGGCACATTTACAAAATGTTGATATGTCCAGTAAACAGATGGCGCTTAAAAACATGAAAGTTTTTTTTTCCATTTCGTTAATTTCTGGAATATTGTAACTTGATTAAAGTGACTATTTAATTAGCCGGTCTGTTTTTCAACACAATATTAAATTAGTTTAGTAACATACAAAAATTTCGTTGTCATCAAATTAAAACATGCTCATGGAACAAAAGGTTTTAAATAAGAATTATATTATATGCTCTGTGGTTTTATCGAAAAAAAAACAACCCTATTTATTTAACTGTCACAAGTGTCAGATTTTTCGCATGAAACGTATCGTATGCGTGTTGTGAATATTATTTTGCAAAATAGCTGTTTTATTTTGGATTTTTAATTGTTATAAAAACTTAGTGGGTTAAAGCTATTGCGAAATTTTAGTCGTTAGTGTTTACTCGTGTTATCAGGTGCCGTCACGTGTGTGATTTTCGTACTGACCGCTGGATGGCAACCTACTTTGTTCCTGTTGACCTGTCTCGAACTGTGATTGTTTAAAAGGTAACGGTTTTTAATTTATATTGTTTTGTTATGACTTTTGTATTAAACTAGGTCTAGAATTTATTAATACATTAGTTATAGTTCTCAACAGTTTATTTTAATGCAGTTTTCTAGACATCATAACTGTTTTCTGTTTGATGAAGTTATCTCTTGTCGTTTTGTTATATTATTGCGATACTGTTGGCTACATAAAATGTATCATTACTTTGTAAGATCTTGTTATGAAAATGGTTATTTCTATCATCTATTTTTATTTGAACGCAATTATTAACTCTAAACACACAGTGACATTATTCAGATGATCTTGTTAATACAATAACAAATATAATTCTATATCAATTATGTGATTAAGGTTATGTGATTATAATTATCTCTATCTAATATTATGTCATTAAAAGGCCTTACTACAAATTCTTTGCCTTCTTGGTTATATTAACAGTCTATATGAATGGCATTTAAATATGCAATACTACAAGAATAAATATTCTAAAATTTTGATAACTTTGCATCATGAATTCAAAATGTCAACTACTTACCCTAATTATTATTTTAATATTTTTTATGTTTTCATACAAATAAGTTTAATATTCATTTTTAATTTATAATATAAATAAAATCATGTTCCAATAGCAATATGCAAAAAATGCGAAATGAATAAATAATGAAATACTTCCTTTGCATCATGAATTTATGACTCAATTGCCGAGTACATAATTTATTTCATTAACAGTTTATGTAATATGAGTAATGCACTTTTTATGACTTAAAATAAAATAGAAATTTCCTTTTTTTGTATTTGGAAACTCACAATCTGTACTTCTGTTATAAGCTTTAATATAAATCAATGCTTTGTTTTATAAAACTATACATCCATAACCACAAAGTATTTCAAGAGAGACAAGGCCATATTTAAGCAGAATGGAACCACTTAGTATGAAGAATGGAACAATGTGGTTCCGTTATGCTTAAACATGGCCAATTGTAATTAAAATTAAAACCTTTACAAAATTCTGCCATGATCTATTCTCAACAAACAAAGTCAGTCTCTCTCACTGAAGGTTCACTACTTAACGCAATTGAGGGAAAACTTACATAAACAGCAATATCTTTTCATATGTGTATTATGTATATTATATAAGCTTTTATCTGGTATATAAATGTCAACTTGATCCATCCTCATATTCCCGAGAAAAAGATCTTGATGGACAGACAGTCAATAAAATGATCCTATAAAGGTTCCGTTCCAAAAATGGGCACAATGTTACTGTTCAATTTTGATCAATCATTATGATGAAATTTAGGATATTGAGATCAGGTTGGGGCCGAATGTTGTAAAAAAAATTATTACAAGAATTGGCACAGTTCTTCATTAAAAAAAAATGTAAATAAGTGGTCTAAGATTACAATATTTCAAACAGTGATATTCCAGCAAACAATTTATGTAACAAGGTCAATTCACAAGTGAGGAAGTGTAAAATCCTGACCATCACTTGGTGTGTACAGTACAAGGGGACAAACTAAATTTAGCTCCCAATTGGAAATAAACTGCTGAAGTTAATAACCTATAGGAAGAAGAATACCTGGTCTAGTCTGTACCATTGTCTGCCTTAATTTATTGACTCCATAATTTAGTGGGATTGAGAATTAGGACATTGTATCATTTTTTATTTCATTTATTTAACTTCATGCACAAAGTACAATGTTATACTTAATGCTGTAGGCAGGCATTCTTTACCAGTCAACCATAGGGTGGTGTAGAGCAATACGAGGCAGGCAGAAAAGAAGTCTACATTTAATGTTCAAATAATGAAGCAATACATAAAAATTTTATGAGTTGTATGTTTATTGTCATTATCACATAGGACAACTCCAATTTCTATTTGCCTTTTATGAAACTTACGGGAAAAAGTCCCTTGTGTTTTTCCTTGCTGAGAACAAAAGTGAATGTATCAATATTTGTTCAATTTACTTTGGACAAATTGTTTCTCATACTATATTCATTCTGCACAAAATATACACATTTCACAATA
The DNA here is from genome assembly GCA_949126895.1 of Eilema caniola. Classification (NCBI taxonomy): domain Eukaryota; kingdom Metazoa; phylum Arthropoda; class Insecta; order Lepidoptera; family Erebidae; genus Eilema; species Eilema caniola. Next base: position 17,852,731 of record OX421476.1, on the reverse strand, counting down.
ATTACAAAAAGTGAAGTTTCTTCTTCATCCTAGCGTTAATCCCAGTCGCATCGGTAGCTTTTCAAGTTGGAGTCTGGGGTCCGCTTTTTACCAGTCTAACTGCGGATTTGGCTAAACTTCGATATTTACCGTGACGCAAAGGCTATCTGACCTCCACAACCCAAAGGCGATATCGAAGCATTGCAGCTAGACCAGTTGTTGGATTTTTGAGGGCTCTAACTACGTAACGATTGCCATAGATGTTTTTATACGACAACCGGGACCGACGGCTTCACGTGCTCTCCAAGGCACGTCCTGACCAATGCAAATACCCATATTCATGCATATAAATGTTTGCACTGAGCGGGGATCGAACCCGCGCCTCTTGCGTAGCGGCCGCGTTCACTACCGCTACGCCACAGAGGCTGAATTACAAAAAGTGAAGCAATCATATCAAAATTTAATGCACTTGCAGATATTCTCTTTTTTATTATTATGTACATAACTATGTACTTACCAACTTTTAAAATAATCTATTGTAATAAAAAATATTCTCGGGTTCTCAGTTTAGAACCCATGATACAAGCTAGTTAAGCTATGCTTTCTTTGGTTCTAGATAGCGTTGTGTAGACTGTCCTAGAACATATCGTAAAATGTTTTCGTACACTAGCATGAATTCCAATTTACCATATTAAAAGTGGTGATTAAGAATTATGTATGCTGTAATGAAATACAAAAGTATTGCGGCGTGAAAAGTGTGAAACGTCAAAAGGTGTTTGTTACCCGGCATGTGTTGCAATGCCCCTTTCAAATATTCCATCATTTTTTATAACTATGAACCTTCACGGTGGTGCTAATAACGACATAACAAAGTTTCATCACAATTGTACTAGTAGTGTAGGATCGTAAATGGGACAGGCAAATAAATAAAAGTATGCGTCACGTATTTGTCGGCGCTAGGACGTACAGTCGACAAAGAAGAAATGTTTGCACCTTTTCATACAACTTTATATGAAAAAGTGCAACCATATCTCCTTTGACGACTGTACCCGTACCTAATGCCATTTGGCGCCTCGGCATCGGTTTATAAGTCGGTTTTACGCTCCATTGTTTCAAATAATAAACATTTTTTTAAACAGCATAACAAAGTTTATCCAATAACGTGATCTGCTTTTTACCTGCTTATGGCAGAATCAGCCTGTTTCCTGTCAACAGCTCTTCGCATTAATTTCGTATGGGGTATTCCAAGAAGTTTCTTGTCGGCAACACATCATACCATGTATGATTCTGAAGGTTTAATAACCTCACACGCTTACTTTTGTTTTGTTCGATCATTCATTATACCCAAGTTGGAAATTCTCCCGTCAAATCGATAGAGATACATCACGGTGGTATTTTATTTTCTGAAAGAGGGGTAAATCCGAGTTTTATGTATTAAAATGGGTGGATTTTAAGACTTTAACATTTTAAGACGTCTTGGACAACGTACACAATATGAGGAGAGTGGTATATTATTGTGAATTGTATCTTCTTGTGTTGGTGAAAGAATCTCCTTAGATTCCTTTTCGCAAAGTTTCCATTACTTTACTGGGGTTTGACTAGAACTGTGACTAGGACTTTGACTTGACTATGACGGACTTTACTGGACTTTGACTGTCACGAAATAGTGAAGAGGCTGCAGAATATTTACAATATTTATTCAATATATCTAATTACTTGACATAAGTTAATTGCGAGGCAAAAAGCCACAAGCAAAATAAATACACAAGTTATTTTATATGTTTTTCTAATAGAATCGAAATCATGCGTTTTGAAAACGTAGCTCCTGAATGATATTATGACATAGCCATTTCATTACTTGAACCGGTGCCATTTGTGGTTTATGGAATGCTGACATAACTTGTATTCTTTGCATGATAATTAAACAGTAAATAAATTAAAAAAAAAAAAAAAAAATTCATGCTCTGTATAAACTGTAAAGAAGTTAACATACCGTGGGTGTCGAATTCTATAAAGTTTATAAAATGTACAGCTAATATTCTGATAAATTTTGTATTCTCATGAAAAGATAAACAAACTCACTGTGACATTAAATATTAATAACTTCTATGCACTGGCAGACGACTAAGTTTGCACTTAAAACTTTCCAGACTAGTTTGTACTGAAATCAGTAAGTAATTCATATTCGCAGACGAGATCCTCTGTTGATCTTTTACGTACCTAATCATATAGTCTGCGTTGATTCACGGGCGTGTTTTCTTTTTTAATAGTTTTTTTATTGTTTATATTGGTATCTACAAACCATATTTCTGCTGATTATGTGAGGCTATTTTAGCCATGTTTTCAAACCTTTAATAAAGGTCGCATATCAACCTTCTGAAAATTTTTACATAGTACTCAGTTGTCAGAGCATTCCACGTGTTACTGGGCGCGTGTTCAAGTCCCGCCTTAAGCATTCACTTTTTCCAATTCGATTCAGAATACATTTTCCTGTCTACATTATTATAATGCTATTTAATAATATGTTCCGTGTCGTGATTTATAATAAGGTAATAATCGCTTGTTTCATACCTGTTTAAACATACTTCATTGTACAAATATTGAACTTAAATCTAATATTATTGTAAATTATATGCAAACATTTACATTGTTAGAAACTTCAGTAGGTAAATCTGGGAATTTACATGTTACACACGTGAAGACATGTGTAAAATAAACTTGACACTTTGATTGATGTGTTTTTTATAATGCTGCAAACAACACACAGTCCGCTTGAAAGTGAGCAAACAGTAATACTATTCTGTGATATTTATTTACAATCGTCAAAGAATTCCACCACCTCATCGATCGACGTCAACTGGGAAGGTGGGCAGAAGGTTGACGGCATTGCTAAGTTGAATGGCAATACCGATCCTGTGATATACAAATTCTATATCGAATCTCTCTTAGATGATAGATGAAGCTGACATTGGGAGCCAAAATTGTAGCAGCCAAACACATATTCGAGCTATCCAGGTCTGCAACATTGTTTTGGGCTTTTATCTTATAGTAGTAATATGAAAATGGTGATGATCAAACTTCTGTAAATTGTCTGAGACTTTCTTCTAATGCCTTTTTTATGCAACTGAGGTGGCAGAAAGGTACACGGCCCACCTGTGGGAAAGTGTTTACCGTGGCCTATGGACGTCTGCAACATCAGGGGAGTCACACTCGTGCTGCCGAGCCTGTAAACACAGAAGACAAAGCAGGAATAGCCTTTGATCTTCCTAAGAACTCTCCAGTGAGTTCTGGCTACCCTACTCACCGACGGGAACACAACACGAGGTTATTATGGCCGCAATATTCTGTAGGGCGGAGTTACGTCCCCAGTCGGACCGCTCATTTGGACGGAAATACCGTCTTGTCCTACCTCCTTTAATATGTGTTTGACTGCTACAATTTTGGCTGCTAATTTCAGCTTCATAGATGATAGAGCTCACTTCACACTAAGGCACAGACCTCGGTGAGAGTGTAGCAAGCGTGTACTACCGACGGTCCTACCAACAACCTCGACCCCACGTGTACTGTCAGACGGTATTTGATGTCGTTCCTGAAAAAGCCTACATACATACTCGTAAAATACAATTAGGACCACAGGCTAGGCTACTTTTAGGCGCTACTGTGAAATCTCTATGGTGCTGGGCCCTGAATGCGAGCTCCCGACTCCCATACAAACGCGAATATGTAGGTATATAACATAATTATACGTAAGTGGTCCAAAAAAGTGCCTGCAGCGACACTGGTGTCACTAACGTGTTACCAATCCCTGCCCAAGGTGTTCATTCAAAGCTACTCACCTTTAGACACACACTAAGCAAGTGTCAGTCAAGTCAAAGTGCCTTTGACTATTACACTGACCAGTGAACACAAAACTAAGTGTTGTTTACCCGCAGTTTTCTAAAGAGAACTGGCTCTAGTTAACTAGACCCTCTGCTCAAGATGACTAATTAGTTTCCTTTTTTTATTTCTCCTTTTTTTGTATGAAAAATTTAATATGAAAAGAAAAACTCTTAGACCAGTGTAATTTCCAATGTACAGAGCGTGTATAAAAGTTTTAGGACTTACAAGAATGCAACCTACTCCATCGCATAGCTTTCCCCGTTGGATGGCTAATTTTAATAACTCATTCTGTCATATCCTACATAACAGATTAATTAATAATTACTTCGTACTAGGTCCTACTGTACCATACGATGCCCATGTGAGGTATATTATTACTAATCCTCTATTATACACAGATTTTTGCTGTCATTAACTTGGCGTATCGACAATTTAAGTACTACCTTGCTTTAGTTCTCTATTTTTTCTTCAAGAATTATTAATTTTCTCTATGTATATTTGTCAATTATATCTCCATTCAACATCGGACGATTGTCTTGGAAGTTGGCATATTTACTTTTGTATGTAGGTGACGTCATTACCAGAACCCTTAGCATAGAATTGCTGGGTATCAATTATATGTTGCAAAATGACTGTAATTTTCAACGTCCGTGTTATATAAAAAAGCTCTTTAACGTTAATGATTCAAGCGTATTTTTTGCTTTAACTGAATACCCACAACGAATGTACCCCATCTTTCTTCCTCAGTATTTAATAGCTTTACGATCTTCCCCTACCGTCGTTAAATCTTCCATGTAGGTCAGCAGAGCTAGCGAAATCGGCATTCGAATGCTGCTGACTTGCCTTTTATAGAACGCCATCGATGCACGTTCCATATTTTATTCCATATTTTATGATAGGAGTGTAATACATTATTTTATACCTTTATTTCATTAAAAAAACGTGTGTGCGTTTCGTGGGCGTCCTACAAAGTTTCTAATATAATTGGCTAATACACACACCGGCAAAATTAGCGGAACACAAAAAAGGAGAGTATAAAATAGTTAGCTTTATTTTTAAACAAATAATAATTAAACATGAAACAACAACAGCATGTTTAATAACGAGTGTTTCCCCCTCGTGCCCTGATTAAGGTTTCCATCCATCTGGGCATGCTGCGAATGATGTTGTCAATGATTTTTTGGGGCAACCTCTGCCATTCTTCAAGTAATATGTTTCGCAGCTCGCCCAGATTGTGATACTCCTCTTTAGCAAGTCCCGAGTGTTCGATCGGATTCATATCCGGGGACCGTGCTGGCCACTCCATCACCGTAACACCAACATGGTTTATGTACTGAGCGAGCACTATGAGCCCGAGCATTATCGTGCATTAAAATGAAGTCGTTTCCAATAAATGTCCCTGATATACCGATCAGCAGTCAGATGAGTACTAACTCCGTGCCAGCTCCTAAACATATCCCTCCTCAGACCATAATTTATAGTTCCGCTAATTCTGTCGGTGTGTGTACTATTCACCCGACTGTAAGTAAAACTCCTAAAACAGCTCCTTATGGTTTGGGAAAACATAACCAAATGTAGGTCTAGGTATTCGTTAATTTACTTCTGTCTTTCCATTTCGGGATATACTCGTACTTATAAAAGTAAAAATACGAGTGGATGCATGTATTTTTAATTTTATCTCTTTGTCTAATCGTATCGTCTACATAGCGAAGATAGACTCCAAACTCGACTGATGAAAGTAATTATAAATTTTTAAAAACTTTACAAAATCATTATAAGATGTTTCTGTTCTGACATCGTCTAGACACTTTCGTTATGTAGATATGCAAACATTAGTCTAGTATCTCTGTTAATAACTTTAATCATTCGATGTCTGCAATGTTGAAAATTTTATTTGTTCGACCGACCGCATACCAGTACAGTAGTACTTAGTTCATGACCCCGAATTGGATATTTCGTTTTTGTATTGTCTCATGGCTGCTTTGCTTTTTGTGAGGATTGTTTCCTCCTGGGAGGTCAGTAGGTATCTTTTTTTAAAGTTATTTTACCAGTCCGGTTGCATGGGATAGACCGCTTTTGTCCGATAATGCCACCTGAAATTAATATGCCTTGCATAAGGAATATGTTGTCTATTATTATAATGTTTTAATATCTTCGCGAGACTTATACCTACGTAATTGATAGAAACAATTTGAAAAAAAGTCATCATCATTAAAGTGTTTGTGTCAGTACTGATTACATCTAAGCCCGTTTTCCAGCTTTTACTTCTTCACATTGCTTCTTGGGCATCACTACATAGTATAAAACAAAGTCGCTTTCTCTGTCCCTATATTCCTATTTATGCTTAAATCTTTAAAACTACGTGAAGGATTTTGATGCGGTTATTTTTAATAGATAGAGTGATTGAAGAGGAAGGTTTATATGTAGAATAACATCCATTGCACCCTTGCGAAACCGGGGCGGGGGTCGCTAGTACATGATAAAAAGAATAAAGAAAGAAAAAATATCTTTATTGTACACAGACATGCACGTTATGAAACCATTGGTACCATATCATCTTTTACGACGCCAAAACTTCAATTTGTGATTTTAGTAGGGTATTTATGAGATTTTATTATTGCAAGATCCGTACATATTACATATAAGTTTGGGCTAGAAAATTTAGATCTCACCAAAAACATTTTCATGTAAAAATGTTGCCAAGACGAGTTTACGTAGCTTACCCTGTGAAAAAGTTATCAGATCTCGTATAAAGCCAAGCTCTTAAGACTGCACGCTCTAAACCTAAGGTGTAGTGTAAAGCTTGTAGCTTGCGCTTCGCTTGGCTCGTCTTGGCGGGGGCACTGCCGTGCCCCCTGAACTTTAATGTATGATCTTAGTGCATAAACATATTGAATTGATGTTTGACACACATCGCGTTTGACAGTTGTTATGTAAAACCGCTGCATAATGCTTATCATCATGACTAAGGAGCTATATTCTTATCTTTGAATCACATAGCTAATTGTATAATGTTGAATAATGTTATAAGCATGTTTTAAGTCATTTTAATGCAAACTTACTCTTCTCTTCGTTCTCCTTTTCTTGCAATAAACATTTGGGATGAAAATACATTTTTAATGGAAGTAGGACACGACGGTATTCCTGGCCCAATCAAACAGTCCGGCTGTGGAAGTACCTCCGCCCTACAGAATACTGTGGCCATAATAACCTCGTGTTGTGTTTCCGGCGGTGAGTAGGGTAGCCAGAGTCCCCTGGCGTTGCACACGTCACTTTCTATCAGGGAGGTTGTGTGCTTGTCTGCCACCTAAGTGTTTGTTTTTTTATACAAGTAATAGTAGATTTTACAACAAGTGCACAAAACGAACCATTTTTATCCGAGACTTTTAGCAGCCCGAGCCGGAGGCGAGGGCTGATAGTAATGTCGAGGATAAAAATGGTTTTGTGGACGAGTTATAAACTCTGCTTTTCACTTCGATTGCGAGGAAATAAAACAATTTTAGCAAATTGAATCAATTAATAAACGCACGAAAAAACAAGAGCTGTTTCCCGCCGCTTTATTTTTTTTTAATCTTACGACATTGAGGCGTGGGCTGCAGACCTATACAGCCTACTATAAAATTAATTTTGTAATAATAATTTTCTTAAATGAATTAAATAACCTACCGTACTTGAATTTAAATTTTAATATCTTTTAAGTCTTAAAAAACACATAAGGCAAAATAAATTAAAGTGAATGTTATAAAATAACAAATTCTATCTATGAACTTCTTATTGTGTTAGGCTGTATGGCTCATTTTCTTTGCCTTAATATAGATACATTTATGAGTAGATACGTTAATGCCCTTGTGCACAAAATTCGATTTTGTGCAGCCTATATCCTGCACAAATAAGCACTTTCAGAGCATGAGAAGTGAAAAATATATAAATAGCTTATTTTTGTAAATAAGTAAATCGTGGTTCAAGTGTGAAGCAAAATTCGCTTTGTATTTGTTCTGTTTGAGTTAGGGTTACCATTTAGGATTCTGAAAAGTCCTGACAAAAAGCCTGACATTTCGATAAAAGTCCGGACACTTGGTTGCAATAGCTCGGGACATAATATACCTATATCTTGGACCTAATGTGCTTAAGAAAACTTTTAATGAACCCGAGTTGCTCAGTAAAGTATGTAGTGTTGAAAAGTATCAACATTAATATACTTACCAAAAATTTGCGTTAGTTGGATTTTTTTTAAAGAAGTGCCTATTTTAAGTTTGAACTAGTTGATTGTTTGCAAAAAATAAGAGATTTATTGTTTGATCTCTTTGATTGTTAAAGAGGATTTAATATTTTGTTTTTAGATAAATAACAAGTTAATAAAGATTAAAGACTTATTTAATATATTACATAGTATGTAGTTCATATTCCTCATATTACATATAAAAAAAAAAACCGGACAAATTAAGTAGCCGGACAAAGTCCGGCCAAGTGTCTAAAAGTCCGGACATGTCCGGATTAATCCGGACGGATGGTAACCATAGTTTGAGTTGACTTGTAAAAAACTATTAGTCACTTGAACTTGACCTTTGTCTTTATTTGGTTTTATTACTTTAGCTCGAATAAACTAGAATTTAGGAGCAGTAAACTGTTAATTACTTTATTTATTTCACCACAATCTATTAAAATCCGTTGGTTTGGATGGGTGGATAGATAAATGCCAAGACCGTCCAACGTATCTGGATAAAATTTGCCACAAACTGGGTTATAATCAGGAATACCCCAAAAGCTTCCTGTAGGTCACGGTACTCACGGTTATGTTATTTAGATATTTCACGCTAGTGGAGGTGCGGTAAATACCTAGTTATTATAAGGGGGGTAAAAGTTGTACATTTGTTTATAACGCAAATTTTGAACCGGTAAAAAAAATCCAAAAAATCCGGTAAATTACATACCAAGGCAGAGTAACTTAAGACTTTTTGTAGTAATAATCCCACGGGAAAAGATCTAAAGTGGATGATACCAAAAGGAGGAGAAAAAGAAAATACGGAAAGTTCTTGACGTAGTAACTATTAAGTAATCTGTGCTAACGTGCTCAACCATACTAAACTTTTCAGCCTTGAATTCTTCTTCTTCATCCTAACGTTAATCCTAGTCGCATCCGAAGCTTTAACCTCGGAGTCAGGTCCACTTTTTCCAGTCTGACTGCGGGTTTGGCTGATCTTCGATTTTTCCGTGAAGCGACTGCTATCTTATCTCCACAAACCATTGGCCATACCGAAGTATTTCTGTTAGACCAATTGTTGGACTTCACAATCGGGACCGACGGCTTAATTGTACTAATCGGGAAGCGAACTTGCGCCTGTTGTGTAGCAGTCGAATACACTACCACCACAGAGGCTGTCACTGTCAGCTTTGTAGTATTATTGCCTATAAACCTGCGATATCCGGCTTCAAGCGCACATGAGTAGTCCACCGAGAGAAATGCGGAAAGAACGTAATATCGATTTATATCGATTACAAGTCAATTATTCTAGATATCCTATTTTCTCAACCAGAAAATATTATCACTGATAAGTTGGGATTAGTGTTAATCCATACTAATATTATGAATGCCAAAGTCTCATATGTCCGTATGTTTATCTATCTGTTACGCTTTCACGATTTAACCACTGGACCGGTTTTTGATGAAATTTAGTACAGAGATAGACTAGAGCCTGAGAAAGGACATAACCGACATCTACGCGGAGCCGTGGGCAACAGCAAATAAAATAACACCAAGAATCTCGAACAGGCCCGTTAAAAATAGTTTTATTTCAATCTGTAACATTCGCGTAAACTTCGCACAGTATCCTCGCCTAAATTACTATCCCTATTAGATATTTGGTGCGAGTCATGACTTCTAGTAAAATCATAGTCATCTGTTAGCTAATCGATCAAGAATGTTCTAAAGATATTTTCCCCCATTTCTCATAATGAGATACTGTGTCAGATAGCGATAGTGCAAGGCCTCTTTATCTAATCATCTGTATACATGTACAAGAATGTAGTGACATGTGACGTGCCTACTTGACGAAGAAACCGTTCTAATGCAGTCAGAATACTCAGAATTACATCAACATAAGACCTACAGCTTAGCAGTAAGAAACATGGTTTAATTTTGTTTAAATTTTACTTGTGTTTACCAATTGAGTTTGTTGCTTTAGGTCGTTGAAATTGGATATGAAAAATTTTAACAATCCCTCTAGAGGGCCTTGATTATTTTTCTAAGCTTGTTTTGTTCAGAATTCTGATATAAAATTAACAGTTTCTTTGGTCTTACGTCATCAGCATAACGTGCTTATGAGTTTGTGGGGTCGATCCCGGGTGGGGCAATCATGTGGCTATCAGTTTTATAGATTTATACTAATAATACAGTAAGTATAAGAATTATTGGATTCCTCTATTTGGAACTTCCTATAAATTCACTTTTCTTGGGGAAGGTTGTAGGTTATAATTCCGTGAAATAGAACCGTGCAGGTTCGGTGTGTGAAGAACGGTAGCACAGCTAGTTTAAAACTTAACACCCAACACAAGTAATTTTGTTGGAGTATTTCAGTAATACTAGTTGTGCGTGACCTGCGTTAATGATAAAACACCCAACACTACACTACCTATTAAAATAATTTATGGCTAGTATTAAAATACCGCTAGCAAAATGATCAAGATTACTGCAAATGCTAGCATTGTTATTTCTACTTGTTTTTCGCGTCCCAGAATGCACGCGTCCAATATATTCGTTCCAACTCAAATAAAAAGCTAGAGCGCCAGAGAGATTAAAGACGGCACAATTTATTTGCGTCTCTCTAAGATCTGTATTTTATCTTAGGAAGTGTCGCTACTGCATGTATTATTTATTGCAGAACGAATACTTTTAGTTAGATGTACGGAATATAGAATCTAAAGGAAGTACTCTGTAGTCACCGTTGATTAAATACAGTACCTAACGATTGACAATTTCGCTACGCAACTGGCTACTCTCTTATCAGTAAAATAGTCAACACTCTTCTCTCTCCTCCGCCAATCCTTTACCCTCGGGCTTCGTGATAAGAAGCGACTTATGTCTATTCCTTAGTTTGCGCCTCTTTCGTTCTACCTTCCCTTCTAAAATTTTCAGGTGTATTATTTATCAGGTGGCTCCTGCCTGACATCGACTTTTGGATCGCGGGCAGGGGACCGGTATTTCACGCGGACAATAATAAATACTTAGTTTTTACCAAGCAAAGGATATAATATCGATATGTATTCAGCGAACAGTGCAACGATCGCCATGATCGGCAGACCGTAAACTCACAATATGTACCTATCTACCACGCAATAGTATTAATTTCCGTTATAAACGTTGTTTTCTTAAGCCGGGTATCCACTATATTCACGCACCAACAGTACTGTGCTCCACGCATCTGCAAATGCTGTAAAGGAGACAGTCCATAAATTGTGTTCGCACATAAACCGCCACCGGTTTGAATGCGTACAGTTGCAAGCTGCAAAAGTTCCAATGCATTCACTACTGGGGCAGTTGCAGATGCGCGAAGCACAGTCGATACACGAACATAGTGGATACCCTGCTTTATGAATTACTGCAAATCAGTTTTGTACTACATCCTGGGGCATTATTCTATTTGGCAACGAGTATTAATCACAGTTGTAACGTGATTAGTCGATAGATACAATTGTTAACGTAGCAGAAAGAATTAGTATAAAAGTAAACCCATTTAAATGTATCGGTTAATACGAAGTTGCGTGTTCACGCAACGGTTGGTCAATCCGATTAATAGGGCTGATTAATTTTTAGTTCACTCGGTTGGCTAGTTTGAAATCCGACTTGAGTCAGCCCAAGTGGTTAAATTAGAAATTGAACGTCAAATTCAGGAAATTGTCTCCAAAATATCTCCAAGATTGTTGAGTGTGAGAACTTGTATTGTATATGTGAATATGAATAGCTTAGAAAGCCTATAGTAACTAGTTACTACCCTTTGCTACACGCATAAGTGGCCTAAATGAGGAATCGTTTGCTTGACCATAGCTGGTATTATGGTCTGTTTTTTTTTAAATTTCAGATAGTAAAATGACATTACCTGTGTTGCCGGTTTATTGCAATTAAAAAATAGTCATGTGCCACCAGTATCAAAAGTTGTCGATAAATTAAATGTAGTACAGATTTTTTTTTAATATGGATTACTACGATACTACGATATGGGGTTCTTCAAGGTCACGTAACGCCCCTGGTGTTGCATACGTCCATAGGCCACGGTAACCACTTTCCATCAGGTGGGCTGTGGGCTTGCCTGCCACCTAAGTGGTATAAAAAAAATGGATAGTGTACGAAACTAAAAAACCTTATTAATTTTAATTTTTTTCTTAAATTATAATAAAGCCAAACCACTTGTATCTAGGCCACAAAATGGCACAAACATTGTTGATAATTTCGAGCACTTCTCTGAGCACTAAAAGCTGGTATCATTATTTCACAATTAGACATTTGTAGTTGTATATTTACTACTATCTGTAATAAAATAAAAACGGGCTATAGAAAATATGCATTTGGTTAATATTTCTATAAAAAATCTAGACCCATGGTAAGCATAGCTTACCTAGCTTGTGTTATGGAATCTAGAATGCGGATAGACATACTTAGATCCTTTTTTTTTGTAAATGCATACATAATATACATAGAAACACCCAGACCAATGCAAATATACATATTCATGCATACAAATATTTGCACTGAGCGGGGATCGAACCCGCGCCTCCTGCGTAGCAGCCGAGTTCACTACCGCCACGCCAAAGAAGCTGTCATAGTAAAATCTATCCGTAATAGATTATTTCGTTCTGGTATGGTTCTGCGAACCAAGACATTGGCTAATCGTGGGGCATTCGCGAGCCACACGTAGTTGGCGTAATCTGCCTCCATTTCATCCAACCAACATTAATCCGATGCTTTACGGCTCGATATAATTCTCCATCGCTTTGCAGTAATTAATATCAAACCATATAATACTTGATACCTGTATATTCTTCGTAGCGTGATTACGATGAACCATGCTTGATGATTCGATATACCGTACGGCACTCGACTTTTGTTACCGAATTGTGAATAATAATGTTTATTAATATTTCATGTTTATTTATTCCTAGTAAAATAAATAATTGTGGTAACAGATGGTTGTATGCAGTTTTGCATGAGGTCATTTGTCACAATGAGCTCGTGACTTGAGACTGATAAGCGTACTTGAGTAATTCAGCCGACCGTGCATAAATATTTTTACCTAGTGCTTAGTGCAGGTAGGCTCTGAGGCGTGGAGGTAGTGTATTCGACTACCATGCAGGGGGTGCGGGTTTGTGTACATACATATGTCTATTTGCACTGGTGTTTACCTACCTCGGAGAGCACGTTAAGCCGTCGGTCCCGGCTATCATATGAACATCTATGGCAGTCGATATATTGAGGAAATGGGTGAAATCGACTACACAGAAGGGCTGATCATCCATCCGGTCAACGGCATCCTCCCGCTTGAAGTAGTAGTAGTGCAGGTCTCACTCTACCTGCATCATATGCCTGTCATCATCGACCGTATTGAAGGTTCTTTGATAAACTCTTACCAACAACAAACTGAGTGCTATTAAATAATACTATACGACTATAGTAGTTTATGATACTGTTGCATAATAAGGGTTCTTATAACACGAGTGTGTTTTAAAAAAACGAGCCGTAGGCGAGTTTTTTTATATTATCACACGAGTGTTATAAGACCAAGTTATGTACAGTGTCATACACTACTTTATCTACTCTCATACTATAATACATAAACTAATTTATTTTACAAACCAAACCAAACTTTGTTTAATTTAAATGTATAGAACAAAAAAAAAATATTCGCGCCAAGGCACAAACTTCGATTGCGCATGCGTGTTTCTTTTTTTTTTTCTTCCGAAATGGCGGATTCTTTTTTTAAAGTAGAGGTTCAGTCGAGATGGAGGTTGTATAGGTGTATCGTTATGATTAAAAAGTTATATTATGATATAGGTGTCCATACAAGACCTGTATCGTAATAAAACTTTTTTTTTGGCCTGTGCGTAATGTTTGTCATAAGAGTTCTAATTTCAATTTTATAATCTTTGTATTATAGTATCAGAGTAGATAAAATTAATAATGTTCTATCTAATTACTTCGAGCATATTATTATGTAATAATAATAATACACAACTTTCACGCCATCGCCAGTGCCAACAGTACAACAAGGTTCAACTCAATCACAAAAGATGCGCGTACGAGTACCTATACATCTTTTAGATGGTATAGATATATCTACTATATTACCTAAGTATAAGTATACATAAAAATATATACGACAGAGGTGGCAGACAAGCACACGGCGCATTTGATGGAAAGTGGTTACCGTAGCCTATGGACGTGTGCAACACCAGGGGAGTCACGTCACACTCTTGCTCCCGACCCTGTAAACACAGAGAGGTTCTGTACCGTTAGTGTAAAAGACAAAGCAGGAGCAGCCTTTGGTGTTCCTACTGACAACACGATAACTCTACAGGTACTTCCATCCAATTGAGAAATCCGACTGACTTCTCAATTAAACGGAAAATAATAAATAGTGCGGCATATCCTTTTTTTTTTTTTTTTTTTTTTTTTTTTTTTTTTTTTTTTTTTTACGTGCGGGAAATCCCCACGGATACCCGCCCCTCCGGAGCCGGAGGGGTGGGTTATGTCGGACTCGAACCGACTAAACCGCACGCCGTCTGTGGGTCGTGGTGCTAGGCCGAAGGTGAGGTTGTCTTGCGACATATCCCTCGCACCCCGGCTGACCCAGGGCCATCCCTTTCGGTCTGGCCCTCCTCGGGAGGTGGGGACCACGTCGTCCCCGACTCAACCCCGGTGTGGGGAGGCGCGCATCGTCCTACGATGCGCGCCGCCGCCGTGGCCTGCTTCTGCTAGGGTGACGGGTGGCTCCACCCGTCACCCTCAGGCCCGCGCTCATGGGGGGCGGAGGTCTGTAAGCGCCCTCCGACGCCCGAGCCGCCTTCGGGCGCGAGCAGCGATGTCAGCGAGTCTTTCTCGCTCACCGCGCCGCGCCCGCAGTGCGGCATATCCTGTAAATTATTCATTTATTTATACTAAATCAGTATTTTTACTGCACAATACTACTTTCTCGTATTTATCGTCATACATGTTTTATTAATCATTTAGCACCATCGTGTTACTATGATGACAGCAGCTAATAAAACCTGTTTCTTCCATCGTTATCACGTGATCTTTGAACTCAAGTTATCAAGACACTCCCTGATGACTCATTAAATACACTCTTTGAGTGAAGGCTTTTCGAATTATCGATATGATTACTGGTAACTATTTGATGACATATTAAAGTCGTAAACTTTTTTTCGTAGAGGGCTCCTGCTCTATTGAACCGACTCTGGTCACGGAAGTTTTCACGAAAACAATGTTTCTAAGTCTATGTTTGTGGAAAGTTATAACATGGGAGTCTTCCAGTCTAGAGTGAATAAGTTGCTTCTAGGCAAGCATGCTCCACCATCGACCACAAAAAAACTAGGCAACTAAACTCGGGCTGATAAAAAATAGGTACCTTATTAAAAGATAAAGTATATCCAGTCTTTTAACTTAGTCAGCCTCTGTTGCGTGGCGGTAGTAAACGCGGCCGCTATGCAGGAGGCGCGGGTTCGATCGATGCTCATTGCAAATATTTGTATGCATGAATGTGTATATTTGCATTGGTCTCGGTGTTCCTATGTATAATCATCATCATCATCATCATATCAGCCATACACAGACCACTGCTGAACATAGGCCTCTCCCATAGACTTCCAGAATGACCGATCTTAAGCAGCCCGCATCCAGCGCTTCCCGGCGACCTTGTTTCTAGGTAATATGTATGTATTTACAAAAAAAAAAGTATCTAAGTATGTTTATCCGCATTCTAGATTCCATAACACAAGCTAGTTAAGCTATTCTTACCATGGGTCTAGACAGCGTTGTGTGAAATGTTGTGAAATGTTTATTTATTTAACTGTCTACATGACACGCTTCTATTTGAGTTTATAATTGGGTGTGATATGCACAAAACTCAATACAGCAGTAATTGGCGAGAATCACATAGCCGCTGCACTAGCCTTATTACACGAGCAGTAATTTCTTTGACTGTAATTTATCAGTAGATACCTACTGTAATTACTGAATTTACTGACGCGGTTACAAAGATCAATGCTCGCGCTGATAGTAGCTATATTTATATACTCACCGTAACTGTCGCTCACCGCAAATTGGTGAAATTCCATCTAACGGTAGAAAATGTCACCGTCTGGTTAGCCACTATTAAAATGAATGTCTACTTGATAACTTATACTTAGTGATACGACTTGTGGACGTTCAAGAATTACGAGTACGCGAATGAATTATACTTTCTTATCTTTACACGTTTTCACTCTTCGCTGTGATTAGAATTTATTGATGGTCTATACCCTCGATCCATGTTAAGTAAAGCGGTTCGTATTACTATTTACGGACATGGAAACTAGCTGCAGAATCTTCTGTTAATGCAGTAATCGTTTGAAACCGCCTTCTGTGATCCGTGTCCGATTGGCACGCTACACGGTTTGCTATACCTGTTTGTAAACTATACTACAATGTTTTGATTTTAAAGCACTTATTTGTATACAGCTTTTGTAGTTTGCTAGAAATAAAAACGCATTATTCCTATAATTGCCAGTTCCGATGAAAGTGGGGTATAAGGTCAGGCGTATTTTCAGGGATAAAAGACTTAAGTAAATATTTGAAGGTATCGGATGGAGACATTGTAGCACTTGGGTTGGAGCAGTGAGTCAACAGTTCAGTAAATAACGAGCTTATTGGCCACGTAATTGGGCCCGCAGAGAGCAAATAAAAAGTCCAAAGTGGATCTTCACATTTTTGTTAGCGCGCCGCACCGTTTACGTTTGACTGTATCGAATTGTGTCTTTTTTTATTTTAATACGAATAATGTAGGAAAACGATAACATGAAAAAGGTCTGGGACGTACTGGATGCGGAAGACGGAGGATCGTACGGAACAGCGCACATTGGGAGAGGCATATGTCCAACAGAGGACAGCGGGCTAATTGATTGATTGATTGAATGTAGGAAACTAGTACGCGACCCACCTGAGGTTACCGAGGCCTTTGGACATTTGCTATATAAAAGTAACCATTTCCGTAAGGGTATTACTAGGGTAAGGAAAAATGAAGAATGAGTGAGAGGAACGACGATATTCATTCAACTGTCATAAACCGCACATATTGCAGATTACTGCGACTAAAAACGATATGAGGATATTCTTCCCCGATCAAGCTTGACCAGTAGTGTTGGAAAATGTACGACTCTGCTATTCTTTGGGGATAAACAGATATAATATGAGTATGTATGTATGTGAATGTTATTTGAAGTAAAAGTACAATTAGAATAAATGTATGATAATCAGTCGTAGCTCAGAATAACATAATAGCCCGCATTGTTACACAAAGTGGCTTGAATGTTAGAAAGTAGTGATTCTCAAGGGACCACGAGCGTAATAGAACAAGCAAATTGTTACCCTTCGGAGATATTTAACGAATTTCACACCGATTTATATGCACAAGAGTAGGCATAATCTGGTGGTGGAGTAAATCGTGTTAGATAGTACATTGTGATAAAATTAGATTGATAACTTTGTACACAAATGATTCATTGAGTCCAAGTACCTAACAATGTCTTCGTTCTATGATGCATTTTATAAGATTCTTGGAAAACAATGATAATACTTTTAGCTTGATAACAACCAATTGCAGTCTTGAAAAAATCATTAATAGTTTGTCCTTAGTACCCCTAACTAAGCGCGCCTCCAAGACGGTACACCTGCTCATTGAGAGATGACACTTAAAATCCAAATTGTTGTTAGGAATAGGAGGGTAGATCTCGAAATCCACAGTGCAAACCTTGGATGCAACTGGCGTGAAGCGCTCGAATGAAGAAGTCAATATTTAAAAAACGAAAATAAATGTAAACGTAATTACAATCTTAGACAAATCTATTCTCAGTGCAAACATCAACATTGTTCATCTAATTTGCTCATTGATAAATATAGAAACGATCGATTAGCGCTTCATTATGCGCAAAAGTTTTTATCAGTTCTCATTGTTGATTCTTCAGCCCACACGAGTAAAACCCGTTCGTTATGATAATCAATAAGGTTGAATGAATTTCTACATGTTTAATGTTTATTGGCCAGATGTTGGCAAGACGCTTTCTCCTTATATGTATGCAGATATCACGTTTTTGCCTCCTATGGTGTTTAAGACGAAGGTGACGGTGATGAAATATCATTAACATGGAGGTTGTTTTAAAATAATGACACGGGACGGCAGTGAATACGTCTAGCGAATTTCATTCCTAGGTTGGGCATTTTGTTATTTGGGTTTACTGTTCGAAAATTCTTTGCTCGGATTCTGGAAACGTCACCAGTAGATGGCAAGATCAATCTTGTTACAGCTAATTATATAGCGGGTGAAATGTGAATGTCAAACTTTAAATGCCTTCTAGATTCATTTGCTTTAAAATTTCACATTAGGTGTCCCGTCATAGTAAAGCCAGTAGTAACTATTTTATTTAATCTAGGGTAAAGGTTCGTATGGTCCACCAGTATTATGTTAATGCCCGGAAACAAATTGTAAAGGAATGATTGATTTATTCTTCAATACTAACGTTATTGAGAGCTCCTAGATCATAATTAGTTACTCAGATCGGCTGAATGGATCTGGACGAAATTTTGCACTGGGTAGAATATTAAGTTTGGAAGAGCCAAGGCTGCTTTTTATCTCGGAAATAGGGTCCTGTGAATAGCGGAAACGGAATAGTTATCCACGTGGGCGGAGCCGCGTTCTACAGTCAGAAATATAATAATTTCTTTGTTTTTCATGATATACTGCTGTTGTTATCCAAGCGACTACAGGAAAGGTATTAGAAGGTTCTTACAGGGTGTACAGCACGAGTGTGACGCCCTTGGTGTTGCACACGTCCATAGGCTACGGCAAGCACTTCCCATCAGATGGGCTGTGTGCTCGTCTGCCACCTAAGTGGCATAAAAAGTAGTGTATTTTATCTAAGTTCATTGATTGTTTATTCGGTCATGGTCTGAATATGAGTGTTGACGTTTATCTTTGAGTGGGTATCAGTAACATGTATTTGTATCTGCAATCTATTCCTCTCAGGTGACTTGCGATTCTTAGACAAGATATTCCAAGCCAAATATGTTTCGCCTGAAGTATGTTTAAGTGGCTTTGCCAATATTTGAAGTCAACTTTTAAGTGATCCATGTATGGATTTTCGGTTATTGTATCGATACGAGAATCGATTACCTATGTCGAATCAGTTTCTGTACTTTAAGTATTTATACAGATAGGATGACCTTAAGAAATCCTAATATTTATGAAAGGTGCTGTCCTTATATCTTTATAGTCTTTAATTTTCTTTCTATCTCTTTTGTAATGAGTTATTGAGCAATTTTATGAAACTAATGTTCCTAATGAGAACTTGCCAGAATTTCATTCTCGGGACGTTTTCGAAGTTAGTTTATGTGTCTTTATTTTTGCGTGAGTACAACAGAATGCATCTTTTATCGCGTATCGCGGTTTTCTTCGAAGGCACCGGTGTCCAGCAGAACCGGCTTCCGCATGACGTGTGCCGTGTGCGACTAATCGGGCGCTCAGTGCCAGTAACGCTCTTCGCGTCGCGCTAACAGGTGCTCTTATAACCTCATACGTTTCTGTTGCCCTGGTACCCTGACGATACAACCCTAACTGAATTCGAACTTAGTGTTGTGTTTTATGTGACATTGTGATTATTTCCATCTTTTTCATTTAAAAGGTACAGTTTTATTGAAAAAGTATTTATTATGCTAATAACGAATCCATATTAATAAGTCTCATCGATTCTTTTATCCTTATGTAAGCATTTAATCGAATTGTCCCAATCTGCCACTTGAGAGAAAGTTGCAGAAGTTATACTTTGCTCTCCCTTTGTTTTTTTTTGCTTATGAAGACGAGTTTTTGTTTGCCAAAGCTCACGATTACGATACTATAACTGTCCGCCGATTGGTTCGTTCAAATTACTGTTCAGTTTACTTTGTGTAGCAATTTATTATACCTATGTATATTTATTAAAGACTCGTAAGTTAACTGTAATAAGTATCAGGGAATACCGGAAGCGCATTCACTTCTAAAGAATCTGTGAGTGTATATTAAATACATTTAGTATACTCTTTTATTCAGCTTTTTTTACTTGGATTGAGGTAGTTGAAACTAAGATATGTCCCAAATGTGATAGGTAATATTATTAGTTGCTTTTGCGGTCATCTATAAATTAAGCACATGGCTAAAAGTGCTGTCAGCTGTCACGTTGTTGCTTACCTAAGTTGCCGTGTCATTGAACCTGATTGTTATTTGATGAATGCATAATGAAATGATAGATTAAATAATAACTCCGCCTCGAGCTTGTGTTCTTAGTAAAATAATAAAACACCGTTGTTTGTTATTCTAGAAAGCCTATTTAATAGATCTTGACAGGTGTTAGGACAGTTAGCTTCTATTAGACCTTTTCAGGTATAGGAACGCATCTGGGCTAATAACCGACAGTTGCATTACTAATCTAGATACCATTAGATGTAGAGAAAATTGATAAACCATCCCATCCCTAACATAAAGCTCATTATGTTCTTTGAATAATGTAGCCAACATTGACTCCTAATAAAATTGCTAGTTGTTCTTTTATTGTTAACAAGTCGCTGCCATGTTCCCGCAACCCAGATAACGTTCCTTGAAGTTTCTGTGCGCCTGGTACTTCATGCGAATGGACCAGGGTCACAGAAATACTGATCTTGTGACCGCGACCCACAGGAACCTATACCCGAAATATAATAAACGTCGAACGGGATGAATCATTAATTAATCAGCTGTCCAATTAACTGCCTAGGTAGTTAACTAAACGGCGCCATTCAATTTACGGCCTGAATGATATTCAGCCATCTCCTTAATTACATCATTTAATAACCTGACTGGCTAATGCTTAGGCCAATCGTAAGATGGGGCACTACTTTGAAATAAGAACGACACTTACATACATACAATATATTTACACCTGTAAATCCCGGAGGTGGTAGACAGAGGTGTATGCACAGAAAATTAGTGATAGGTATGTTGTGATAGCTGCGCAATCTGACTTGGTTAGCTTAGGTTAGAAGGCTACTAATAGTTTTTCATGTACGCGTAGAACAATACTGTGAGATTACCTAATAGCACAGATAATATAATACAATTCTTATACAGATGCACAATTAGTAACAAAAAACGGTTACACTCGTAACTTCAAAAAGAAGGTAGGCAACTTTAAGACCGCGGGTGTTGTTACTAGATGGCGACAATGTTTTGCCAAACTTTTCTTATTTTTACTATATAAATTAATTGAATATAACTGAATAAAACTATAAATATTCTAATCTATATTGATTCTGCAGTAATTGTAAAAGTTATAGAATTAAATAGTAATTAATAGATGGCGGCTTCCTAAAATAGCACTATTGTCACGCACTCTTTGTTTATTACATTACCGTCTACTTTACTGTCTACATTACCAAGTATTTCCTATCTTAATCAATTACCAACGAGTTTTATATGCTTACATTATCATGTGTTTAAGTTCTGAAATAATTTAAGTGATTCTAAATAGAGAACACCATCACCTCATAGGGTTGGGACTTATGAGGAATGCGTACATATAGAACTAGCTTGCTAGGGACTTCAGTTATATACACTGGAGCCAATAAAGCTACACTAGGAACTTTACCTCCTATCAAGAGCGGATTCTGAAAGGTGTGTTTCAAGGTCCAAGGATCTCTATGACCGCCCTCCGGTTTGAATAGCAGATTCACCCCTGCCTCATCTGCAGAGAAAAGAAGGTAGAGTGGTTTGAGAGATACTCCCAGCATTCTCTTCTTCTTCATAGTTAATCCCAGTCGCATCCAAAGCTTTTGCCTCGGTGTCTGGGGACCGCTTTTTTCAGTCTAACTGCAAATCTCTTTCTCAGCATATAATATAATATTAGAATACATGAGGAAAAGGATAGTTGTTGGTGCGTTTATAATAACGATAAATCCTTGCGACACTAATAAATTCAACTTGCAATATGTTTAACATTATCGACGCATTGTTATTGCCTACGAGGTGCGAATATAATCGTTTTTTTAATGGCGTATGTTGTCAATTAATAATTGAGGAGCACATCATTCTTTCTCGGTACCAGTCCTTACTCCATAAGAATAATGAGAGCGAACAAGACTGACGATAAAAAAATATGATTATGATTTTTAAGTTTTCATAACTTATCCGATATATCCGATAAAAAAATATGATTATGATTTTTAAGTTTTCATAACTTAACATTATCAAAGTAGGTATTATAAATATAATAACATCAGTTCGATCTAACGAAAATGTTCCAAACTGAAATTCTTGGAAACAAAATGTACTTTCAATGCAAAATATTCTAAACTTGAAATGTCCTACACCAGAAGTGTGCCAAATAGACGTGCAACTTCTAAATAATTGACAACTAACTCTAAATATACATGCGATTGGGGTCGGCTGTGGCTGAATCATAATGAACAGTTTTAATTTCATTTTTACATCACTGTTTCCGCTGTGCCAAATTGTAAAACTAGGATGGGTTTAATTAAACTTAATTTCAGTGAAGTTTTCCAGAACCAGCGTTGTTTTTTTAAATGTCACGTCCACAAAGGCCTCGTTATTTTATAAAAGAAAACCTCGACGAAAATGGTTTTACTACGTGACTATAGAAGCTATTTTGAAGATCACGATGCTACACAATATAATATATCTACAAATGTATTTAAATTACTATTATGACCTGAGGGATCAAAGGCAGTTAGAGAACCCTGAGTTTCTTTTGATTTCCTTCGACCTACTTTAGTACCAATTTCGTTAGCTAAAATATTATTTCTTAGATTACCATTGGAAACAAATCCTGTTTGATCGTCGCCGGTATGTGTGTGAGTGAGTGATTACCGGTATCAATAAACATGGACAACTCAAGCAGCTTGCACAATCGAGCAATATTGTTTAGAATCGATAAAAACCACTCTGACACTTGCGGAGCATATAGCCCACTGACTCCCGGCAGGCTCTAGCCACTATTGTTGGTCACCGGCGTTCGCGTTCTTTTGAAGGAATGCGCAAAATTTTTCCTCTCCGATAAACGTAGGAGCTAGTAACATATGGCAACCTTTGACACGATAATGCGATGAGGGGCCAACCCTACCTGTAACCCCTGAGTTTTCTCCCTCGCAGTTTCAGTGCCTGTTCGATATTAATGACCGTAGTAAAATTAATTTTAGAGCATCTCTATCGCTCTGAAGGAATCCAGAAATGGAACTCGCTTACCTTCTGGATGTCAACAACTGAGTCCTTTACTTATCTTAGGGACACGTTCGTGGAGAAACCCTTCAATTCTGTGAAACTTGCGAATTCTCAAATCTGCATCGACAGACGCTTGTAACTCTGTGTAGATATTTTATAGGGACTTGGTAAGCGACTTTTTTATTGTGTCTGACAAGCTCATTCCCCTCTCGAAGCGATCATTTTATTAATGTGCCTAACCCAAACTGCTGCATAGCTGAAATGCTACTGGAATTCAGTTTCATTTAGCGTAACGGATATTTTAATGCAAACATTGCCAGCTTAATGTTTTAAAAGTAACTTAAGTAGAACTAGTGCTTTCAAAATGGCACCCGGCCAAAAGTATTTCGCAACCATACAAAATGTATGAAAAGTTGGAGATGAATTATTTTTTTCTTTTATGTTTTGGCTGATACAGTAGATAATAATCTCAGGGCTGGACATTGCAATTGCTCGCCTTTAATTTATTGCTTCTTTATTCTTATGCGTATTTTATGCTTTATGTGTGTACTGTTTTATTACAACTCTTTTGTCTTGTGCATTTCATAATATGTTGAGTGGAAACTCTCATCAAATTAATTGTCCTATTGATTCAATTCAACTGTGAAGTTAGTGTGTGAGTGAGAGGAGCTGGAATGGTCTGATTCGATCAGAATCTGATGATAGAAACTTGAGATAAAGCCATCAAACACGGTATCAAAATCTCATATGAGTCAGCTACATACAACATGTTACATTATTTTGATTTGTTGAAGATGATTTATTTTTTTCTTTTCCTGACAATGTTATTGATAACATTGCTAGAAGAGATTGATTTACCTTATCTATTCAAGAAAATTATAAAGTCCATATGAAATTTCACACCGTTAATCCATAGTTGACCGAGCGAAAGAAGTGAGCGAGAGTTTCCATTTCGACAAGATGGCAGATTTTGCCTTTTCGCATTAATTGATGACGCTGATCACGAATATAAGAAAAAAAATTCGATAGCATGTCATGTCAATAAGGTCGAAAATTGTTTGCACTATTTTTCTCTTTTTTTCATACCTAGCATCCCTAACTAGTCTGTGCTTTCGAGCAAATGGCCGTATCGGGCCGATTTTATCGGATAAATGTTTAAAAAATGTATGCCATAGACAACAATTGAAAAAGTTTGACGCGACAAAATATGTCGACGTTACTTCGCTCGAGAAGACTCGAGATGATATCTCATCTCGATTCGAGATATTTGACGACGCGCGCATGTTAGCCCTGCTGGCCTGGAGGGCTCATTTCTTAACAGATTTTTACTAAACTTGGCACACATTTTCTGTGATTTAAAACTCAACTTTTGTCGGGAGTTTTTTTATAGGAGAGAAAAGAGGGTGAGAAAAGGGGGAAGTTGCAGTCGCATTATTTATGAACGAATCATGATGATTTTTGGTTGAAACTTCAAGGACAAGATTCCCTACAGGTTGTTGTAAAAAAAAGATGTCTCATTAAGGTGAACTTCGTTATAAAAAAACAGACGAGAAAAAAGGGGAAGTTTGCTGTAGCGTTTTTTAAGAATGAATGGTTATTACTTTTGGTGAAACATCCAGGTCTATTAAAATAAGAAAATACGTATCGTCTTTTAACAATACCAGATTTGATTAAGAGTACTAGACAAATGTGGCAAAGGGTTCTCGCGAGGTTCACTGATGCTGATGACAGAACTACTAGTACGTATTCTATTCTATTTGTTTCAAAACATTGATTTTAGTCTTTTTAACCTTGTTTGCGTAACGTTCCAACGTGACTTGAATAATATTACTTTTTCTGCCACTATAAATCTAGTTGATAAATAGAAATCAAGGTGATTTGAATCTTAAACTTTATAGCTGTAACATTTCTTTTTATTTAGTAAGAATTGGCTCTTTACCAGTTACAGATTGACTTAGCCTTCTTTGCCTGCCGATAATTTAATTGAATGAGCCGTGCCATCAATGCTACCAATAAGATAAGAAGTTGTAGACTTATAACCAAAGTGAGATTTCATAAAGAGAACCAGATTTAACTTGAAAGTTCGGTTATATCCCTCAACGTGTGGTGTTGAGGATAAGGGAATAGTCATGTTAATCGCTAGCCAGGTAATACTATCATAGAAACGTATGTGTTCATCGAAGTTAATTGTATTTAAATCATGAATCTCTGGCCAGAATAAAGGATTGCGTTACTTCAATATTGTACATCAGAAATTCTGAAACTTCGAGTCTCATTTGGACAAAAAATATAATGGTGCGTTTATACCAAACGAACATAGAGCTAGAGCTAGAGCTAGAACAATAGCATTCTAAGAGCATTCTTTCTTAATAGTTTTGAGGAAACAAAACCTTGTTTTCAAAGGACAATCAAAGAATGTTCCGTCACTGTTGACACTAAAAAATTTGACGTAGAGCGGACAGAATGAGCATTCGCTTGTTTATAAATGCTTTCGAAATGTTTTTTTACATGTCCATATTGCAGTTTTTTGCATTATCGTTTAATACAATCTTGTAAATTGATACCAAGCCATTACCTTGCTAAAGATATCATTAAGTTCTCCAACGGCATTTTAGCGTTGAACTATTTTATCGCACTTGTGCCAGATAGCATGGCATCTCTTTCAATATACGATATAATCTTTAATCATTCTTGTGATCGGCACATGTTTCAAAATTCTAAATGTCAATGCATCCTGCGCAACTTGTGGCTATCTTATGTTTTCTCTTAGTAAATGTCCTGTTTTTTTTTCGAACAAAAACTCGAGCAACAAGTCTATCTGATTCATTGGCTCGGTTTGCTTAGTGGCCATGATTTCAGCTACGTGATCATATAAATTAAGCTATATGATTTACATTCTCATTTTATTTGATATATGATCAGGGAGAATATTGCGTTTCACGATGTTGTCATCTTGTGCGTTGGCGCAATATTCCAGCAAATTTCATATCAACTTCTACAAATGGCAGTACCACCTTACATCGAAGTTAATTTTATTTTTATATATCGTTATTAATTATCTTGAAACAAACTGTGTTAATTATACTTTTTATTTTGGGTATGAACAGTAAAATACTGTCAGTAAAATGTAGTTGATAGTTTGCACCAGTCTATAGCTTTATGATGCAAACAAATATTGACAACAAACATTATCATTGTACGTGTCTCCTTGTTGTTTAGGTATGTTCTCTTTCAAATAGGGCGTTGATAACGTATGATGACATACAAATCTATATACGAGTATGTGTAGATATAAAACATATTAGTCTACTTTCGTGATATTCGAGCTAGAAGAAACAATTCGGTTATTAATACTGGATTGTTGACATTATATTGGTGATACGTAATGAGTCCCAGATTTGTATCCTGTATGATAATAGCGTACACTTACATCGGGGTAGCCGATACACGTAATGCCTTTCAGAGTTTAGAGAGAGAATTGAATAAATCTCAATATAATCAATGACAGTAATACGTTGTCCATGTAATAATTTTTTAGCTCAGAATCTCGGACTGGTGCAGTAATCTGGTAATATAAGACCTTACCAAGGTCTTTCTTGCCCTTGCAATCTAACTTGAGCTAAAATCAGCATGTGTGCCGGACTCTGTTGATTGTCGGATGTGGGTTTCGTCCTGGGAGTCGCTTTCAATAAAAGCAAAAATAAACCAAAAATGGCAAATCAGGAGAGCGGGCCCCGGGCACCAATTGGCAAGTCGTGGATGGATCTCCAGTTATTCATCTGATTAGTTCATTCCTAAACATTTCTTCTTCATTTCACTTGTGAGAAATGTCATAATACGTTCTACCTACTTTTAATAACTTTGCGCCTCATCAACCAATATAAATATTGGTTATGAGTTTGCGGAAACTTCTTTAATATTTCTTTTGACTCCTTAACCTTTGAATAAATTCGAGTAGCTTTTGTTGCTAGCTTTTTTAGTTTTGGATTAGTTGGATGAGTTTTGATTGAAGTTTAAATTTATTTATTGGAATTAATCGCAATTAGAATGGTACTGACATGCCTGTAAGCATGACTGTTACGTAACGGTACGGTTAAATTGTATTAGTGTAAAGACAACATAATTTGTATCGTGGGTTACACATTACGCTAAGCTAATTTTTTATGTTAAGTGTGAGTGTTGCAAATTCGACTAAATATTATAATACCGCCGCTTTGACCGAGAATATTTCGTAATGTAAATTTAGGTTATCAGATTTATCGAACCTTCTATTCGAAATTCACCAATCAAACTTCGTTCAAACAGCATATTTTTGCAGTAGTAGAGAATGCGTGAGACCCCGAGTTTGATTCCAAGGCAGGATTTTCTACAAGAATTTTCTCAACATCGGGCAAAAACTGCCCAATTGATATCGACAGTTTCTCGATCGCCTCCAATTATATTGTAAAATCTAGGTACTTATACATCTCTGTCAATATGTCGCCGCCAAATAGCTTAATCAGCCATTCAATTAACTGCCTAGGCGCTTTACTGAACGGTGCCGTTCAATTAAGGGCCTGAATGGTGTTCAGCCATTTATTATTTATTATTTGTTGTGGAATATTTATTTTATTAAACGGCTAGGCACATAGGTTAAATTGATGACGTTTAACTACTCACCTAGCCATTTAATTAAACAGTTAGAAAAATTACTTATTTCTGCATGGTTATAAAATAAAATAACCACGAAGGCTAATCTAACTTAACCAAGTCGGATTGCGCAGCTATCACAATAAACCTATTACTAATTATCTGTGAATACATCTCTGTCTATCCCCTCGGGGATTTACAGGTGTAAGTATATATTAAATTAAATATTAAATGTTTATTTATTTATTTCTTAAGATAGGCTTACATTAGGCTTTCGAAGTTTTACATAATATATGTGTTGGTAAGACGGTGTCAATTAAATATTGATCAAACTTTATCGGCACATTATTATAAGACCCTGCCTCTTAAACTAAGTAAAACTTGTATCTTAAGAGACAGTGTACGATACGCTTACATGAACTAGGTATGTAAAATCTGAGCTGACGCCAACTACATTATTATTATAAATTTAAAATTCGACACTTTGTAAATATCTTTTATATGTTTGTATGTGTGTGTGTGTATGTGTATGTGTGTGTGTGTGTGTGTGTGTGTGTGTGTGTGTGTGTGTGTGTGTGTGTGCGTGCGCGTGCGTGTGCGTGCGTGCGTGCCGTGCGTGTGTGTGTGTGTGTGTGTGTGTGTGTGTGTGTGTGTGTGTGTGTGTGTGTGTGTGTTTGTTTGTGTGGGTGGGTTCTATCTTATTTCGAGGTAGTGCCCCATCTTACGATTAGCCTAAGCATTAGCCAGCCAGCTTATTAAATGTTGTAATAAACGTTACGGCTGAATATCATGCCGTTAATTGAATTGCGCCGTTTAGTTAACAGCCTAGGCAGTTAATTGAACGGCTGATTAAACTATTTGGCGGCGACATATATACAGTTATGTGTAAATAAACAGAGGTATCAGCTTGTAAACAGGTTTTCTGCACTATTAAGCAGCTGAGGTGCTTTTTGCAACTCTTTATGCATTTATGTCATCAACGTTTACCGGTTGCGTGCCGTGCTGTGCATCCGCGTGGTTAGATACAACTACTTGCACTAAAGAATCTACATAATACTCATGACTGTTAATCCTCGAATGGGTAGGCAGTTGTGTATTGGTTCAATTTCGCCACCTATATCTTTGCAGCACTCAGAAGCAGAAGAAATCATCACTGAAAAATACTTATAGGTATACAGATGGAGATAAAACATCCACCTCCTTTTTAAATCGGTTAAAATAATAATAATGTCAATAAATATTTCATTCATCGCAAGACAGGCATTTGCATTTTCTTGCATTTCAAAAGAATGTTATTTTCCATCGCGTGAGCTAGGTTCTGTACCGGGTTCTACTAAGTAATTATTTTACAAGATAGTAAGAAAACAATTAATATGTGGTTGACTTTAAGACTCATAAGAATCTCGTGTGAATCAGACTGTGAGAGTGGCACATAAATCATCAAGAATCATTACCCAACAAGACTGGAATTCTTGTAATTCATTATCATACTGTTTATTTAGTTCTGTAAGCTAAATTTTATATTAAAGGGTATAAGAACACCAACTATGTTTTGTTCCATGATTTACAATAAAATAGGTTGTTATAGTTAAAATTAAATGTTTCATCCAATTGAGCAGCGCCCAGAGCTCACTGGAGAGTTTTTGTGCTCTTAGTGGGAAGACCAAAGACTACTTCTGCTTTGTCTTCTACACTGACTGCACAGGAACTCTGTTCTAACAGGGTCGGCAGCGCGAGTTTGACACCGCTGGTGTTTCACACGTCCATGGGCCACGGTAACCACTTTCCATCAGGTGGATTGTGTGCTCGTCTGCCACCTCAGAAGTATTTAATAAAACTACCTACTAATGTGCACTACCTGCTCATCTTTGAGGTTCAAGCCCAGCTCCAGTACACCTGCTGATCAATAAATTTCAGCAATTTAAATTATCGGCTCAGGGGTTGAAGGTCAAGCAGAAAGCGTGGGAGAGCGAACGCCAGGTTCCAGAGTACAAGGTTTATACACAACCGAGAATTGTAGGATGGGGGAAAGTACCTAAGATGGTTTAAAATTGTACCTTTTTGTTCAGTGGTGCGTAGGTACTGTGCTTTGTGGGCTTGAGGTTGGTGGCCGGAATATAAATCCACCGTATCTCAATTGCAACTCCAACATATTAGCTACTGGGGTATCGCCTCACGTCGAAATATGCCCGAGCTTCTTAGATAGTGTGTACAAAAACAGTCAAATACCGAAAATCTCAAGATGGATTGTTGATGGATCTTGTCTATTATCTAATGTTTCTTTCATCTAGTACCTACTTTATTTGTACCTGTTAACATTCTTAGGATAGGGAGTACCCACTATATTTTTATAATATTCTAAATAGTGGTTTGACAAGCATTTCTAATCTTCACTCTTTATAGAATTCTCCACTCTTATGATCAGTTCAGAACTTAATTTGTTCAGAACTTCAGAGCTTGGTGTTGAAGGCGTTGGAGATGTCCAAGGACACCGCCAACATCACCTCGCCCCGGGCAACCGCATCCCCCGCCAGAGTCCTCACACGCATGATAGCATCCACAGCGGAACGCCACCGGCGGAACCCAAACTAAGTATTCGCCAGGTCCGGCCCCACTCGAGAGAGATGCTCGACGAGGCGCTTGGCAATCACTCTTTCAAAGAGTTTGCCCACCTCAGAGCTTCGCAGTCAACTTGCCTAATCAGCCGTTCAATTAAGTATCTGCATAGGCGGTTTACTAAACGGCGCCATTCAATTAGCGCCCTAAATAACGTTCATCCACTTCATTAAACGGCTAGGTAAATGGCTTGAATCGATGACGTTTAATTACTAGCCTAGCCATGAAATCAAACAGCTAGGAAACTAACTTATTTCTGCATGGTTTTAAAAAATAATTTCCACAAAGGTTACGTTACGGCTGAATATTATTCAAGCCGTTAATTGAATGACGCCGTTTCGTTACGGCCTAGGTAGTTAATTGAACGGCTGATTGAGCTAGTTGGCAGCGACATAGACAAAGTCAGTCAAAGTCAAAAATCATTTATTCTATATAAACTATTGTCAAAGTCAAAGTCAAAAGTCATTTATTCTGTATAGACCATTAAAACGGCACTTACAAAACAACTAGTTTAAAAAAAATCTAGACTAGTTCAGCAAATGGACCACCGGTCCGGAACGCGGCTCCGACCTGAGAAGACTCCGGCAAGGAACTCAGCGGTCATTTCTTTTTTTGGTGTTTTTACAAACATTTCCTTAGTCCACTTAGTCTAAATATAATAGTTTGCTTGAGTTGAGCGAAAAGCTGATTTCCAAGCTGGTTTATCATCTAAATATTCTTGGATTTATAATAGACTTTTTGGCACAGTTTAGTCTTAATCACATTTTTAAATTTATTCACAGGTAAATCCCTAACTTCATTAGGGAGCTTGTTAAAAAAGCGTATACAGTTGCCCCGGAAAGAATTACTTATTTTATGGAGTCTACTATCACTAGCTACAAGATTGTTTTCATGTCTTATATTCTTTATTGTCTTATTGTATTGTATTTAAGGTGGAATATTGATTCCATCACTTACTGCTCCAGTCGGTGATGGTACCAATATTCCACCTTAAACTCAGCGCTAGGTGAGCGTCGTTATTGCTCTAATAAAATAGTGCCGATCTCATCCACAAATTTTAATGAGAGACCAAGAAACGTGTCTATGCCATTATTTCTGTGAAAAACAGTTTTGTATAGTAAGTGTTTGTATCTGCACCTAGGACCCTAACCTTTAATCACGTCGTTTGTCTGCCACATCATAACCGCCTGGAATTCTTCACCATCACATATATTTTTCCTGCTTCCCTATAATCCCTGGTCCTTGAAGTGGGGCGTGAAAAAGCATCTGTTAAGACTGACAAGCTGTAACCTTATTGGTAGCTACGTATAAAGGTGACCTTCATTTTATCAGGTGAGGTAAACTCATATTGACGTGCCCTACATAATGAAAAAAACAAAGCTGTACGCGCAGATACTACAAACAAATCTATCTATGTCTTCAGAACAGAAGGGCTCATTTGTATTCCGAGTAGTTCGCTTGAGACCCCTCATGTCCGTCAGCACTTTTCACTTAGACGCATCGCTTCCCGTGGCCGGACGAACGAGTACCATATTTTGAAAGCCAATGGGTGATTTAACCTTATTGATTTAAAACGTAGATAGCTTGGGACTTACCTTATTTGAATTGTGTTTCTTATATAGTTATGATGTATTTTTTGTAGAATTTTGGTCTTGATGGTGATAAGACCAAATTAAAATAATATAACTGGCAACATAATAATATGGTTGTATACACCATAAGTTGAAAGGTAAGCCCCGTTTGAGTACATTTATATGTAAAAAATATTGTTTCTGTTTTTGACCTTCACGCATTCCTATGCCATTCATTCGAGTGCAATGCTGCTTACCTAATAAAACTTTGTGTACATACCCGTGAAGGTAATAAAAAAAAGAAGGGTTGCACTCTGGGAGTGCCGGCAGAAGTGAAAACATTTTCTTTTTTTCTTTCTTCGTTTTATACATAGAAAAAGATAAAATAGAACATACCATACCATACCTATAATATAGCGCTAATCATAGAACCTATCACTTATTTTCTGCTAATTTTCTGTCAGAAGAAATTAATAAATTATGAAAAGAAAAAATAATCACAAAAAATAATAAATTACAGAAAGAAAAAATAATCATTAAAAGTCATAAATTACAAAAAGAAAAAATAATCACCAAACGTAATAAATTATAATAAGAAAAAAAACAAAAAATCCCTGAAGGCCAGGTGGTTTGAACCCGATACTATCTGAAACTATAAGGACTTACAGTCGAAGTGCTTACCGTTTAAGCTACAACGCTATCTATCGTAACTTGCAAAATAGATAGTCTGTACCTAATCTTGTATGACGTCAGTCGTCGGATACGGTTCAAAGGTCAACTAATCCTGACGCTTCCTTAACATTTAACACCCATCCAACGCCGCTAAAGAAGTTTTCACTTCAAAATGTAAATCAGAAAATAGACATATTTTTTTTAAAAATACGTGCTAAGTTTAATGCTAGTAAACTAAACAATAAGATTTATATGGGAATTAACGCGATCATGGTATAGGTATTTTGATTGCCTTACGTTTCGACCAGGTTACACCGGCCGTGGTCACAGGCTGACTGAAAATATTATGGAACGCGAGAGTTTAAATTATATGTTTGGTACTTAATTTCATGTAGAATAGAAAAGACACAAATCCAGAATTACAAACATCAATGTAATGTACGATATCCCGAGACTGATTGTCATCAGAAGGAAATATTTAATAATAAGCTCCTATTAGCATCACTTATTTTACGGCGCACATGACGTTTCATGTGAAGCCGAATCCCTCCATTTCGAACATTGTGCTCAACAGATGTTATTTGTCGCTTACCTATCTATACCTTCTGTATTTATCCAAGTTATGATGCCATAATACATAAGACTTAAAGGTATCACCGAGTGTCGCAGCAACTTTGAATAAGACAGTTGCTGTAAAACTTTTTCTTAGCTGCTTTTCGTATTAAAATTATGTCACTTCTCTTGGGAAATTCTAACGAATTCGTTGAGGGTTATAAAATATCTTTGTTTCTAGAGCTCAATTTGTGATATTAAGGTAATATATTTGAACTTCTTACTATCCTGTTACGTGTTTAAGTTCTTGAAATATACCTGCATAAAATGTATGAAGAAGACAACTTCGGTACATTTGCGACACTGGACACTCAAACATTTATGAGCACAATTTTTGAATATTGCTTTTTAACACATTATTTATATTTAAGATCTCAATTTTAATAAATAAGTTTTATATTTTCTATTGTGGTCTTTATTTCATTATATTTTACTACCAACTGCTAATTCAATTTTATTATTATGACAAGCTGTTATTACTCTCAACCTCGACTCTAGTTAGAGACGGGACCTTCGGTTGAGAGCCGCTGTGAAATAAATATTGCTACGCCCGGCGCTTGGCCACTTCAATATATGGCCAAATTTTCATAGGAGTGAGCGAGACGGCACTATAGAAAGAGACAGCATGCTTTGACGTCACTGTTCTAGAAGGAATGGAATAGATAGAAAGAGACACAAGACCTAATAGAACCTCCCAGAAAGTTCCTGTCTTTTTCAGAACGTACCTGTCTTTTCGCGATCTTTCGCTACTCGGCCGCGCCTTATATAAAAGGCGAGCTAACAGCCGCTGCTCAAGTTAGTCTAAGACTAGTATTCGAAGCGATCAAAGCGATAAAGTGTGTGAAGCTATACAGTGCGATTATACAAGTGACTGTGTGTTGTGTAAGGAAGAGTTTTCGAATTTCTACGCGCTTTGCTGTAATTGAAGTGAAGCTGAATAAAGTCTGTCTTCAACGGTTGTCCTCGCATTTTCTATTTAAACCGATCCCCACGCTCGTAACAACTGGTGTCAGAAGCGGGATAGAAAATGCCGATAACGCCGAGAGACGACAGGGAGGGTGTTAAAACCAGAAGCCAGGCCGCGGAAGAGGCTGCGGGTACTCCGAGTACGTCGACGGGTGCTTCAAGATCATCATCGGAAATTAACCTGAACGCGATTATGACCTTATTGAAGGAGCAGGCTCGTCACCAGGCAGATCAGGCCCGTCGCCAGGAAGAGCAGGCCCGTCGCCAGGAAGAGCAGGCCCGTCGCCAGGAAGAGCAGACTCTACAATTGAAGGCACAGCTCCAGCAACAACAGGAGGAGCTGATCTGTCGCCAGGAAGAGCAGGCCCGTCACCAGGCAGAGCAGGCCCGTCACCAGGCAGAGCAGGCCCGTCGCCAGGAAGAGCAGACTCTGCAATTGAAGGCACAGCTCCAGCAACAACAGGAGGAGCTGATCCGTCGCCAGGAAGAGCAGGCCCGTCACCAGGCAGAGCAGGCCCGCCACCAGGCTGAGCAGGCCCGACGCCAGGAAGAGCAGGCCCGTCGCCAGGAAGAGCAGGCCTTGCAACTAAAGGTTCAGCTCCAGGAACAACAAGAAGATCTATTTGCCTTCTTGAAAGAGTCTAAAGCGGAATGGCAAAGAGAAATTCATTCAGTGCAAGACAAGCTCGACTGCCACGACGTAAAATTAGAAAGCCACGACGAAAAATTAGGAGGCATCGACACGAAATTTGAGAGTTATGAGGAGCGGCTGCAGTCTGTGGCTCAAAACGTAAAAAAATTGGAGACGAAAATAGCTTGCGGAACAGCTGGCTCTGTAACCATTTCATCTGCACAGGCTGTCGGAAAGTTCAAAGTACCGCCATTTGATGGGACCTCCTCGTGGACTGCATACAAACTGCAGTTCGAGTCTGTGGCAAAGGCGAACGGTTGGGATAAGGAGCAAGCCAAAACAGCATTAACATTGGGGTTACGAGACCAAGCACTCAGTGTTTTAGAGGCGCTTGGAGGTGAAGTGACTTACGACCGCCTTCTTGAAGCGTTGGAATCACGTTACGGTGATAGTCACTTGGAACATGTCTACCGTGCCCAATTGAAGGACAGAAACCAGCGTCTTAATGAGTCTCTGCAGCAGTGGGCTTTGGAAATAGAAAAGCTCGTGAGAAAAGCTTACCAAGGAGCTTCCTCGTCATTTCTTGACAGCATTTTGGTGCAAGCTTTTATTGACGGGCTCAGAGACTTGGAGGTGAGAGCTGCCGTCCGTCTGGGTCACCATGCAACCCTTAAAGATGCTGTTGCTCACGCCCTTGAAGTGGAAGCTGTACGACATGACCCTCGACCACATAGATTGCGTGAGATCTCAACAAATGAGCAACGTGTGTACCGTCGGGAATTCACACCCAGGTGTTATTTCTGCAAAGAGCAAGGACATATTCGGTCTAGCTGCCCGAAACGGACTCAACAAGGTAATGGCCAAGAACAAACGGCGCGACATCCAGATGCGCCGGAGCAACAGGGAAACGAGTAAACGCCAGGACTGCGGGACGGGTGCTGGCTGGTAGTGTAAAAGTCCCAATTCTGATCTCTCAAGCTAATGATGGAAATAGTCTGGTCATCGAAGGAGGTATTGATGGATCACCGTGCCACCTCACCATTGATACTGGAGCAAGTCGGACCGTGATTAGCTCTCGGCTGGTGAAAAATGTACCTAGAGATCATCTACATCAACTTAAGCATCTCCATCTGCAGACAGCTACCGGCCAGCGCATTTCCGTCCGAGGAGAGCAAGAAGTGGCGTTGGAAGTCGGTGATAAGACCTATTGGCATAAAGTCATCGTCGCTGATATCTTAGATGACTGCATCATTGGATTGGATTTTATGAGAAAATATCGCTGTAAAATCGACGTGGATTGTGGCGTTCTGAAACTTGGGTTCGAAGAAATTCCCATGGAAGGTGGCGCATGTGGAAAAGTGTACTGTGCAAAACGAACTGTACTCCAGCCTAAATCACAGACCCTAGTGCCAATAAGACTACCTCAATATGGCATCAATTCTCATCGCTGTGCATTGGTGGAAAAAGTAGACGGCAGTAGTCCCTGGATACCAGCTCGTACTGTGGTAACAACACCAACCACAGCCGTTATAAGAATTTTAAATATGAGCAACAACGAGTGCGTCTTAAACAAAGGGACACTGCTTGGCACTTGTGAGGAGATCTCGTGGATACGTAGTTGCCAGGGTTCGACCAAAAGCGATGCCACAAGTGACAGAGAATCAACAGTGCTGAAACTACTAGAAGATTGTCGCAATGACCTCAGTAAGGTAGAGATGCTGAAGGCGCGGAACATGCTACTACGTTATAAAAACGTCTTTTCTATGCATGGTGGTGACATTGGCAGAACTGGAGTAGTACAGCATAAAATCGATACTGGTGAGGTAACGCCAATCCGTCAACGACCACGACGTGTACCGATTGCTCGAGAAAAGGAGGTGGAGGAAATGATTGAAGAGATGAAGAAGGACCGTATCATTGAACCCTCGGTCAGTCCATGGTGTTCTCCGGTAGTCCTTGTAAAGAAAAAGGATGGAACCACCAGATTCTGCGTCGATTATCGCCGACTGAATGATGTTACGAAAAAAGATAGTTATCCGTTGCCAAGGATAGATGACACTTTGGACACCTTAAGTGGCATGCAGTGGTTCTCAACATTGGACCTCAAGAGTGGGTATTGGCAAGTTCAAATCAGTCAACTAGATAAGGAGAAAACTGCGTTTTCTACTGGAAAAGGTCTCTGGCAGTTCGACGTCATGCCATTTGGATTATGTAATGCTCCGGCCACATTTGAGAGATTGATGGAACAAATACTTGCTGGACTGCTGGGAGAAGCCTGTCTGGTATATTTGGATGACATAATCATCATTGGAAAAGACTTCGACGATCACCTCAGCAAACTAGAGCAAGTTTTGACTAAACTACAGGGTGCCAACTTAAAACTCAGTCCAAAGAAGTGTTCACTTTTTAAACGACAAGTGAATTATTTGGGGCATGTTATTTCGAAGGATGGGATACAAACAGACCCTGAGAAGATAAGTGCCGTGAAAGATTGGCCGACACCAAAAGATAAGACCGACGTTCGTGCCTTTTTAGGTCTGTGTTCATACTACCGGCGGTTCGTGAAAAGCTTCTCCGATATTGCGAAGCCTTTGCATCGGTTAACGGAAGAAAAACGGAAATTTAGCTGGGATGAACAATGTGAAGCCGCTTTCAAAGACCTTAAGCAAAGACTCTGTGAAACACTAATCTTGGGTTTTCCAGATGCAGAAAATGAGTTCGTCGTCGACACAGATGCCAGCAATACTGGGATAGGAGGAGTCCTGTCCCAGAGAAAAGGAGACAAGGAGGCCGTGATTGCTTACTTTAGTAAGTCTTTGTCTAAACCAGAGAGAAATTACTGTGTTACACGAAGGGAATTACTGGCCGTGGTTAAGACATTGCAGCATTTCAGTAAGTTTCTGCTGGGCCGAAAGTTTCATCTGAGGACTGATCATGCTGCTTTAAAATGGTTGCTACAATTTAAAAATCCAGAAGGACAAGTGGCAAGATGGATTGAACAGCTCCAGGAATACGACTTCGTCATCGAACATCGGAGTGGGAAAGCGCATGGAAATGCAGATGCGCTCTCTCGAAGACCTTGTCCGGTGGAATGTAACCATTGTGTCAGGCAAGAAGCTAAAGACAGTGTAGCGATTAGAATAATAAGGACTGATACTGTCAGCGATGAGTGGAGTAGCGAAGCCATGCAGCAAGCACAGCAAGAGGATCGAGACATCAAGCCTATTCTCGAATGGATAAAGGCAGGAACACCTAAGCCCAAATGGAGTGATGTCTCCCAAATGAGTGCAGCTACGAAGAGCTACTGGGCACAATGGGAAAGCCTCGTGATACACAATGGAGTCCTGTGTAGAAAATGGGAGTCTGCAAACGGGAAAGACTCACATCTGCAGTTGGTTGTCCCAAAGATTAAAATTAATGAGGTTTTGAGATCATTTCATGACGGAACTTCAGGCGGCCATCTTGGTGTGAAGAAGACGTTGATGAAGATTCGTCAACGATTCTATTGGATCCATTGCCGTGAGGATGTTGAAGATTGGTGTAGGAAATGTACATGCTGCGCATCGGTAAAAGGGCCGCATACAAGGAGCAGGGGAGCATTGAAGCTATACAATGTTGGAGCGCCTTGGGAAAGGATTGCATTAGATGTTGCAGGGCCATTTCCTGCATCGGAGTCTGGAAACAAATACATCCTAGTAGTAATGGACTACTTTACTAAATGGCCGGAGGCTTTTGCCATACCTAACCAGGAAGCAACTACAGTCGCGGAAAGACTAGTCACGGAAGTGTTTTGCCGATATGGAGTTCCTCTGGAAATACACAGTGACCAGGGAAGGAATTTTGAATCACAGGTATTTCAAGAAACCTGTAGGATAATGGGTATTCATAAAACCAGGACCACCCCATATCATCCGCAGTCTGACGGAATGGTTGAAAGATTTAACCAAACCTTGGAAAGGCATTTGGCTAAGGTTGTTGAGAGCCACCAGAAGGACTGGGATAGTCATATTCCTTTGTTCTTGTTGTCTTATAGAACAGCGATACATGAAAACACAACGGTGACGCCTGCGTGTGCAAACTTTGGCAGAGAACTGAGACTACCGGCTGATCTACTGACTGGACGTCCTCCAGATTCACCGCAAGAAATCACGGAATATGCTAGTGCATTGCGCGATAGACTAAATGACGTTCACACCCACGTCCGTGAATCTGGGCTCCAGGCAAGCGACAGAATGAAAACCCGATACGACCGCAACTCTCATCAAGCCGGGTTCGACGAAGGCTCGTTGGTATGGCTACACAATCCGATGCGTCGCAAAGGCAAATCTCCGAAGTTGTCTCCAACCTGGGAAGGGCCGTATAAAGTTGTCACCAGGATCAATGACGTTACATACCGGATACAACGCAACCAGCGAAGCCCCTTGACGGTTGTACATGTTGACCGACTGGCGAGATACTACGGATCTAATAATGCTCGGGACGAGCATGTCTAAGAAGGGGGTAGTGCTACGCCCGGCGCTTGGCCACTTCAATATATGGCCAAATTTTCATAGGAGTGAGCGAGACGGCACTATAGAAAGAGACAGCATGCTTTGACGTCACTGTTCTAGAAGGAATGGAATAGATAGAAAGAGACACAAGACCTAATAGAACCTCCCAGAAAGTTCCTGTCTTTTTCAGAACGTACCTGTCTTTTCGCGATCTTTCGCTACTCGGCCGCGCCTTATATAAAAGGCGAGCTAACAGCCGCTGCTCAAGTTAGTCTAAGACTAGTATTCGAAGCGATCAAAGCGATAAAGTGTGTGAAGCTATACAGTGCGATTATACAAGTGACTGTGTGTTGTGTAAGGAAGAGTTTTCGAATTTCTACGCGCTTTGCTGTAATTGAAGTGAAGCTGAATAAAGTCTGTCTTCAACGGTTGTCCTCGCATTTTCTATTTAAACCGATCCCCACGCTCGTAACAATATTATACGTTCCATAGTTCAAAGCTGTCTAGACTGTGGAATTGCTCCCGACATTGTCTTTTGTTTATTCAATACTGCATAGCTTAAAAGCTTTTATTCACGTCTGCATTTCGCTTCCAATTTCTTGGAACCTACCTTTAATTTTTAATCAGTATTAACTACAGTGCCATCTCGTGAAAAAGTTTTATTGCTGTTGAAAATTGTTCAAACATCTAACACGATGGCTGAAGATTTTGACTAGGTATAACTTTTCATATTCATCCTTACTGATGAAATAAATGCGAATTTGACTGTCGGTTTGTAGGTTTGTTTCTTATTTGCCTGTTCACAACTAAATCTTTGAACGAATTGTAGTCAGTCTTGTTGATAGTGGAGTAGCCTGAAACCTGCAGATGGATGAAGAGTTTTATGATGTCGTCCACGTCGATAATAACCGATATCGGTACAAAGGAATTCGAGTAAAATCCACATCAAATATATATAGCTATATCCAAGTTCATTGAAAGTGGTAACAGAAACTACAAAGGAATTCGAGTAAAATCCACATCAAATATATATAGCTATATCCAAGTTCATTGAAAGTGGTAACAGAAACGGGCGTTTTAGACCTGACTATTTTCTTTGAGCGTATAAACACATTCACATAAGTTTATTCTCTCTATCTTATCTGTGTTTCATAATGATAAAGTTAGTTTTCTATGGAATCTTGACGTTCCTATAGCCATTCCTACAAATATTTATTGGACGTGCTTATGTACGTAGCTGAATGCTATCATAAGTGCTGAATAAATAAATATCTTAGTACTACGAGTTTACTAAGGTGCTCCCCGTAGCTAACACTTGATGCTAGCAAAGTGGCGCATTTGCCATCTTGATAAGATATAGTTACATATCAGAACAAAACGCAATAGCATACCTATTCGCTATTCTACTGTAGAAGGGTTTGAAAATATTTTAAGAGTTTACTTTTCTCTTCGGACACGTGAATACTTTTTGGGTTAAAAATGTATATTACCTGAAGCTTACCTAAGTTTTGCACATTGAAATTAATAAATGATTTTTTTTATTAATAAAATAAGTTAGTAGAAAACAAACAGCCAAATAAACATCTTGCCTTATCGTATCGTTCTTAAGCACAATCGGAATTTCGTTTATTATGCTAAGAAAACTAATTTGCCTGATGGATTGACTTTAGCGATACCCAACCTTTAGCATAAAAATACCCTAAATCCACTCATAGAGTTTCAATATGCAGCTTACTACTAAGGAAGTGTCTCCCCTACCTTATAAAACCGCAACTAAGTAATTTGTGTTCTAATATAATGTGTAGTCTACAGGTTCCTTTGGGTTCCAAGTACTTCCAAGGGTCTGCAATGTGCGTGTGATCTCCTGACACAGTCAATTCACCTTTTTCTACAGGGATTAACAAAGATACCTACTAGTAATTTTTGATAAGTACTAAAACGTATTCTTTTCAAAAAAAAAGACGAATTGCACTCCGGGCGTGCCGGCAGAAGTGAAAACTTTTTCTTTCTTTCTTTCTTCGTTAATAACAGAGAAAAAGATAAAAAGAACATACCATACCTATAATATAGCGCCAATCATAGAACCTATTACTAATTATCTTTCAGAAGAAATAAATAAATTACAAAAAGAAAAAATAACCACAAAAAGTAATAAATTACAAAAAAAAACACAAAAAGTGTCAGAAGCCCAGGTTCGAACCCGGTACTATCTGAAACCATAAGGACTTACAGTTCTAGCGCTTACCGCTAAGCTACGAAGCTTCTTAGCGTACCTAATAAAATAAAATAAAGAAATCAGGAGTTTGAAACCCTACTAAAGGCTTTTCTTATTGAGAGGTGTTTCTATGCGGTTGACGATTTTGTGAAATGATATAGGTATTTTTTAGGATGCATGCAAGGACATTTTTCTCTCTTAATTTGTTTTTTATTCAGTTTTTATGTATTTAAATTATAATAATTATGTATTTAAATTTAATGTAATTTGGACATCTTTTGGCAATTTTTCTTTGGACATGCTACTTTGATATATTAATTGTTTTATTTAATCTTTGTCGGTTTCTTTGTGTATATATTTACATGTTGTTTGGATAATTTAATATTGTTATTAGCTTTGTTGTTATTCGATTGAGATTTTCAATACAATGTAACATTGTTCGAGAAATAAATGAATATGAAAACAATCTGTAGCTAATGTTGTATGACGTCACTCGTCGGTTACCGTTCAAAGGTCAAGTGATCCTGACGCGAGTTTAACACTTTTTATCTATCCAACGCCGCTAAAGAAGTTTTCACTTCAAAAATACTGTTT
The DNA here is from genome assembly GCA_949126895.1 of Eilema caniola. Lineage (NCBI taxonomy): Eukaryota > Metazoa > Arthropoda > Insecta > Lepidoptera > Erebidae > Eilema > Eilema caniola. The sequence continues at coordinate 17,810,393 of OX421476.1, read as the reverse complement.
GGATAGTCATGAAAACCACACGAATGTATTTGATTACTCTACATCAAATATGTGACATCTATCATAAAATGACTCCACTGTACGTACGTATTAAAATTTTACGAGTGATAACATTTCCTACTTTATACCTACCTACTCACATATGTTTACGACTAGCACTAAAGGTACAATGTCAATGCCATTACACTGTCCTATGTCCTATAAACACCTCATTTCTGAACTAGGCAAGAATCGTGACTAGAAACATGGTCTAGATTCTCAAAGCTTGTAAATCTGACCACCCTTCATAGCAAAACAAGCTTTAAGCCTTGTTAAACTTGATCGTAATTAACTTATTTGTCTTGCTTATAAACTGACTACCATACTCGGCAGATACGAGAAGTAATAATTTATCATTAAAATCGTGATTCACAGGCTATATGTATAGACCACATAGCCTGATAGATTTAAATGCATATTTTTTTGAAGTGAAAACTTCTTTAGCGGCTTTGGATGGGTGCAAAGTGTTAAACTTGCGTCATCACTTGACCTTTGGACCGTAACCGACGACTGCCGTCATACAACATTAGCTATAGACTGGCTATTTTGCAAGATACGGTAAATAGCATCGTAGTCGATTTTAAGTCCTTATGGTTTCAGATAGTACCGGGTTCAAACCTGGCCTTCTGACACTTTTTGTGATTATTTTTTCTCTTTATAATTTATTACTTTTTGTGATTATTTTTTCTTTTTGTAATTTATTACTTTTTGTGATTATTTTATTCTTTTTGTAATTTATTACTTTTTGTGATTATTTTTCTTTTTGTAATTTATTAATTTCTTCTGACAGAAAATTAGCAATAAATTAGTGATAGGTTCTATGATTGGCGCTATATTATAGTTATGGAATGCTATGTTCTTTTTATCTTTTTCTATGTATATAACGAAGAAAGAAAGAAAGAAAATGTTTTCACTTCTGCCGGAACTCCCAGAGTGCAACCCGTCTTTTTTTATACCGCTTAGGTGGCAGCGAGCACACGGCCCATCTGATGGAAAATAGTTACCGTGGCCTATGGACGTGTGCAGCACCAGGGGCGTCGCACTCGCTCTGCCGACCCTGAAGAAACCTTCTAATGCCCTTCTTGAAGAACCCCATATTGTAGTCGCTTGGGAAAACCACAGCAGGGAGCTCGTTCCACAGCTTGAGCGTGCGTGGGATGAAGTTTCTTTCGTACCGCACGGTTCGCACCATTTCTGGTCGCAATGTGTAGGGATGAACTCCCTGTCTATGGCGAGCGCTGTGGTGATAGAAAGTAGCTGTCGGCATCATGTCAAACAATTCATCTGAGCACAAACCATTGTATAGGCGGTAGAACACACACAGTTAGGCAAAGTCCCTCCTGAGGCTAAGAGGTTCCACAGCTGTATCTATATTTTACCTCAGTTATTGGGCTGTTCAGTATAGGAACGTAACATTAATCAAGCACCTTATGATGTCTGCATCATGTTAGAATCTAACATGACGCAGAAAATTGTTAGCAATAGCAATATGATAGCTAAAATGGTCAAAAGTCAAAAGTCAAAGAAGAAGAATCAAAGAATCAATTTCGTTTATTCAGTTTAGGCACATAAAGAGCACATATGAACGTCAAAATTTTACAATCATGTCAAGAAATTACTAATATAATATAAAATTAAGTAAATAAATCATTTGATAATGATTCTTTCAAGTCCTCTATACCTAATAACTTTCTTTATAACTATAGTCCGTCGGTTTTGTGTGTTATTGATTAATTCAAGATGGGTGTTGTATTGCTTTTATCTTATCCTTAAAGAAGCTACAATTCAGTCACGTTCGTCAATCAGATAACCCCAGCCCCAGTTGTACCCATTGGGATTTACATTACATTTACATCCGGACAAATTTTCCTATGAGTGTTTCTTCAATTCTCTCTTGAAAACGCAATGAGCAAATAATTCTAGATAATGGCTACTTGTGGCACATAATTCTTCTCACATAACATGTGAGAAGAATTATGTGCCATCTATCAATATTCGTGTATAAAATTCTAATGCATTTATATGAATACTAGCTGTCGCCCGCGGCTCCGCCCGCGTGGATGTCGGTTATCGCGAATCGGGGTATGAAAAATAGATGTGGGCCGATTCTCATAGATACCGGATAAGCACAAAAAATTTCATCAAAATCGGTCGAGCCGTTTCGGAGGAGTATGGCAACGAAAACTGTGACACGAGAATTTTATATATAAGATGTTTAGAACGAAATCGTTTTTTTGGTGTCATTATTTGGATATTTGGCGTACTTCCTTGTCTGTTCCAGTAGGTTTGCAATAGCTTAAGGCTGTTTTATATCTTTCTGAGCTATAGTTTCATCCCGTAACATAAATAATAGGGGGTAAGCGAAGGTGACCTTTATTTGATGTATAGTTGTATTTCCTCTGCCGTTTTCCATAAGACAGACAATGATGTATTATTGCAGTTTTTTAAAGCAAATGACGTTGATTTAACGGTAACCGTTTATCCTTCTCCAGTATATTCGGTTGAAAAAGGATCCGCCATGTCTTTCCTTGACTAATATAAAGCTTTTAATCCAGTAGCATATAGTTAATTTACGAAGCATGTACGATTAATATCGAGCCTAAATCATTGCACTGCACTATACATAAAAGGTGCGGCAGTGAACTATAAAATTACTACAGTACCTACATGAAATTGACACCCAAAAAATGCCCTACCTAATATGGGTCCTATTGATTCCTTAAGGTTATTATATTAGTATAAAAGTATAGATTAACCAAAAAACCATAACGAGTTGGGGTCGAAATTGTATAAGAAAAAAATGCCTTGACCTGTTCCGAACGCAACTCAAGCGCAGTGGCGGGTAACAGCTAGTATTCCTATATAGTCAGTGAATTGTTAACGCATATAAAATATTGCACTAGGTAATTTAATTCGAGGTCGCTAATGATTAAGTACTTCTGTCTGCAGATCAAGGCGATGCCTGATAATGGCGTACGTATCTGTCGGTTTAATGAACGCATTTGTAATAATACCCATTTATTAATATAATTACGGATTTTATACACTGCAGCATTAATTCATTAACAATATGGATACTGAACGACTTACAGTGCTAGGTCCTTTAAATGGGACATGAAAAAGCATCTGATAAAGCCGTCAAACTGACAGCTTCCATGGCGTAGCGGTAGTGAACGCGGCCGTTATGCAGGAGGCGCGGGTTCGATCCCCGGTCAGTACAAAGATTTGTATGCATGAAATATGGATATTTGCATTGGTCTGGTCGTGCCTCGGAGAGCACGTTAAGCCGACGGTCCCGGTTGTCATACAAACATCTATTATATTTACGGGTAGCTGGAGCCCTCAAAAATCCAACAACAGGTCTAGCTGCAATGCTGCGATATCGCCTTTGGGTTGTGGAGGTCAGATGGCAGTCGCTTCACGAAAAATATCGAAGTTTAGCCAAATCCGCAGTTAAACTGATAAAAAGCGGACCCCAGACTCCAAGTTGAAAAGCTTCGGATGCGACTGGGATTAAAGCTAGGATGATGAAGAAGAAAGCCGTCGTTGTAACAATGTAGGTGTTTGTAATGGTGACCCTCTTCCCTGATACTTTGCTTTCAGCTTATCATCAGGCGAGAGTAAGTGATATTGAAGTGTCCTATATAAAAAAACTAGCTTTTGCCCGCGGCTCCGCCCGCGTGGATGTCGGTTATAGCTAAGTGTTGAGCCTATTGACTATTAAATTCGCCTCTCTACTCAGCTTTGTCCTCGACTATTTACTCGCCTCTTTTCTCGACTTTCTATTCGCCTCCATATTCGACTCTCGACTCGACTTTCTACTCGCTTCTATACTTGAATTTATATTCGACTCCCTACTGACTTCTCTACTCCTCACTCTACTCGAGTCTGTACTCTGCTCATAGACTCGCCTTTCCATTGGCTTCTGAACTCGCATCTCTACTCGCCCATCCACTCGAGTATCTATTGCTGCTCTACGTGACTCTTCCCACTCGCCTATCTACTCGCCTCCGTACTTACATCTCTACTCGAATCTCTACTCAACTCTCTATTCGATCTCTACTCGCCTCTACATTCGTCTCTCCACTCGCCTCACTATTCTCCTCTCTACTCGACTGTTTACTGTGCTCTATTTGATTCTATACTCACCTCTCCACTGGCTTCTCAAGTCGCATATCTACTCGCCCCTGTAGTCGACTCTACTTGACTTTCTATTTGACCTCTACACGCCTATCCACTCGCCCGTATAACGATCTCTAATCGCCTCTTCACTTGTTTCTATATTTGGTTCGTTACTCGACTATGTCCGTTCCAAAGCTCTAATCCACCTTTGTTCCAGATTTCTTGATATCTTCCAAAAAAAATTCATACTATTTATCTCCTATTCACCCTCTTTTTAGCGCGATTGAAAAATGACAAACTTTAATCCCCTAACCCTACCCCCCTTTTTTACCATAAAATGTAGCCTATGTCCGTTCCCAGGCTCATATCCATCTCGGTACCAAATTTCATCGGGATATCTTCAAAAATCACAAACTTTCATCCCTTATTCCCCTCCCCCCTTTCATCAGGACATCGTCAACAATGACAAACTTTCATCCCAAAGCCATACTGCCATCTTTCTACCTTTTATGCGATCAAAGGTAGCATATATCCGTTCTCAAGGTCTAATTCATCCCTGTACCAAATTTCATCAGGATATCTTCAAAACTAAGGAACTTTCATCCCCTATCCTCTCCCCCCAAACCCCTTTTCTCGCGACAAAAGGTAGCCTATGTTCGTTTCCAAGCTTTAATCTATCTCTGTACCAAAAAAACATCAGGATATCTTCAAAAATGACAAACTTTCATACAAAATTTCATCCCCGATTTCCCCTCTTAAACTCCCTTTCTCGCGATAAAAGTAGCCTATGTCCGTTCTCAAGCTCTAATATACTTCCGTACCAAATTTCATCATGATCGGTTCAGTGGTTTAGGCGTGAAAGCGTAACATACAGACAGACAGAGTTACTTTCGCATTTATAATATTAGTATGGATTACACGTGTAAGGGAGTAGGTATAACGTGGTCGACCACGGAGAACATACAATTATCATATCGACGATCTATTGAAATAAAAACGGATCAAAAGCACTCGAATCTGGTGGAAAATGTAAGGTTTAATGACAGTAGAAGAAGTGTGTATTAGGAAGAAGTAGGTGGGGTTGATGTCTCTGTCTACCCTCGAAGGAAGCATCAGCTCAGTTCTGCCTATGTTTTGTTTGGATCTGGGAGGCGCTCTTTAGTTTGTTCTAGAATATCTATTATAGTTATATCCTCTCATAATACCGGTCCCGTCATATTGATTAAATTGATTCCTACTTACGTCCATGGCAGTTTAATGTTGAGGCACAACTTAAAGGTTGTTTAAAACAGATTGCTAATTGCGATAAGAGCGTCGATTGTAAAACTTCTACATAGTAACTAGTTTATAAATGTTATGTGCGTAAGTATTATATTCTCGCCTGTCCTCCAAATCGTTTTTTTTTCCTAGCTCCTTTTACACAGTAAAAGCTAATTCTTTTACTGCTTACCTATATATATATATATTATTCTGACTAGGCTGTCTAAATCCACTCAGGGTTCACTCGCCTTTTTATTTTTAAGTGATTTATTACAGATATTGTTACTCACGCTTTCATTCTTATCCTCTAGTACCATACAAGTTCTCGCATTTATACCTCTCGTACTTTCATACTATGCCTTACATATTTGTGGAATGGGACAGGGATTTATATACAACTCCGGTGCTTTATTTATTTGTTTTAAGACACTCAATTTCAAATACATATAATTGTATGGTTACATATTTGTTTTGATCTTAATATCTAGGTTATTCTAATTCTATATTCGCTATTTTATAAACTTACTAAGTATTGTTTTATAAGCATAGATATATGCTTATCTTTGTTAGGTAAATGTTCGTAAAATCTACTGTACGATATTGTTGTACGCTATCAAACCGAGATTAAGTTTAATTCCTATTTCTATTGTTAGCTATGTTTCTATTTTTTCCGTATTCAAGGAAATGCTCTCTGTATTTTTTGTAGTATAGTGGCAAATTATCTTTGAGCATCATCATACCCTCTGAAACGTTAGGCAGGGCTCTGTATTCATCAATCAGGGCATTAGATAGAAGGTTTCTTCAGGGTCGGCAGCGCGAGTGCGACGCCCCTGTTGCACACGTCCATAGGCCACGGTAAACACTTTCCATCCGGTGGGCCGGGTGCATGTCTGCCACCTAAGCGGTATAAAAAAAAAAAGACGGGTTGCACTCTGGGAGTGCCGGCAGAAGTGAAAACATTTTCTTTTTTTCTTTCTTCGTTATATACATAGAAAAAGATAAAAAAGAACATACCATACCATACCTATAATATAGCGCTAATCATAGAACCTATCACTTATTTTCTGCTAATTTTCTGTCAGTAGATTTTTTTTTTTTTTTTTTTATTTTTTTTTTACGTGCGGGAAATCCCCACGGATACCCGCCCCTCCGGAGCCGGAGGGGTGGGTTATGTCGGACTCGAACCGACTAAACCGCACGCCGTCTGTGGGTCGTGGTGCTAGGCCGAAGGTGAGGTTGTCTTGCGACATATCCCTCGCACCCCGGCTGACCCAGGGCCATCCCTTTCGGTCTGGCCCTCCTCGGGAGGTGGGGACCACGCCGTCCCCGACTCAACCCCGGTGTGGGGAGTCGCGCATCGTCCTACGATGCGCGCCGCCGCCGTGGCCTGCTTCTGCTAGGGTGACGGGTGGCTCCACCCGTCACCCTCAGGCCCGCGCTCATGGGGGGCGGAGGTCTGTAAGCGCCCTCCGACGCCCGAGCCGCCTTCGGGCGCGAGCAGCGATGTCAGCGAGTCTTTCTCGCTCACCGCGCCGCGCCCGCTCTGCTGTCTCCTTCGCGAGCATGACCTGCTCGCAGAAAGAGGCGCTGGCCGCCCACGCATCCGCGCAGCGGACCATCGCCGCGAGCAGGGTGGAGAGCGTGAGCACTCTCACCCCCAGGGCCTGCACAAGCTCCCGCCTCGGCGTCTCAAACGCCGGACACTCGGTGAGCGTGTGCAGCCCCGAGTCCACGCTCGCGTCGCAGTGATGGCACTCGGGCGTTGGCTCAATACCCATCAGATGCAGATACCGCCCGAAGTAACCGTGCCCGGCTATCATCTGCGTCTGACGGTACGAGAGGCTCCCGTGTGGCCTCTCTAGCCACTCCCCCATGATGGGTCTTACCGCCGCAATCACGGCGTGCCCTGCGCGTGGTTGCCCAAGTCGTCGCTCCCACTCGGCCACCATGACCTGGTGGAGCCGGGATTTCTCGGCCCGAATGTCCTCGGGCTCGGGATCGAATCCCCGCTCCCGCGCCTCCTTTCGGAACTGGTATAGTGCCGAAAGGGCCCTCGCTTCCAGGATCCACGGTGGCGATCCGGCCAGGAGACTCGCCGCTTCGAAGGATATCGTGCGGTATCCCCTGATGGCCCTGGAGGCCATCGTCCTCTGCGCCGTACGGAGCAGAGGCAGGAATCTGGCCCCCAGGGTGTCCGCCCACACGGGGCACCCATATAGGGCCATGGACCGCACGACACCCGCGTAGAGTCTCCTGCAGGAGGCCCCTGGGCCCTTCAAGTTGGGCAACAGCCGACTCAGGGCATTCGCCGTGGTGACCAACTTGGGGCGCAGGCTTCGGAGATGTTGTCCGAAGTCCCATCGACCGTCAAGCACGAGCCCCAGGTATTTCAGCTGGGGCTTGATGTCGATGGGAGTGCCTCCCACTGTAAGGCTGGCTCCCGGGCCTGGCCTGCGCCGAGGACCATGAAAGAACATGGCCTCGGACTTGTGCAGAGCCACCTCGAGACCCAGCCGCCGGATCCGCTCGACGACTTGGCCAACCGCGGTCGTGGCCCTCAGGGTTGCCTCGCGGTGCGTAGCCCCGCTCACCGTCACCAGCGTGTCGTCCGCATAACACGTGACGGTGGCACCGTACGCGAAGTCACCGCGAAGCACCCAGTCGTAACCGATGTTCCACAGTAACGGCCCCAGGACCGATCCCTGTGGAACACCGCACGACATCTCACGCCTACCGACTCCGGTCGAACTCGGGTAGACGACGGCTCTCTCCGTCAGGTAAGCCCCGACTATGCGGCGGAGGTAGAGAGGCACACCGTGGTACACGAGTGCCTCTCTGATGCAACTCCAGGGCAAGGTGTTGAAGGCGTTGGAGATGTCCAAGGACACCGCCAACATCACCTCGCCCCGGGCAACCGCATCCTCCGCCAGAGTCCTCACACGCATGATGGCATCCACAGTGGAACGCCACCGGCGGAACCCAAACTGGGTATTCGCCAGGTCCGGCCCCACTCCAGAGAGATGCTCGACGAGGCGCTTGGCAATTACTCTTTCGAAGAGTTTGCCCACCTCGTCGAGCAGCACTATGGGCCGGTACCCGGACGGCTCGTCCGCCGGGCGTCCCTTCTTGCGGATGAGGACCAGTTTCCCCGTCCTCCACATCTTCGGAAACTGGCCCCGCTCCAAACATGCGCTGAGGAACCCTCTCAGTCGGGGTTCGAGACCGTCTTCCCCTAGAGCTAGGACCCACGCGCGGCCTGGAATGCCGTCGGGTCCCGGGGCGGTGTTTTTCTTGGCTCTCAGCCTTCGCACCGCCAGCTCTAGTTCTACCCAAGTGACCTCGGGCACGTCGTCGTCAATCACCGCACTGGGCGCCGTACTGGGTGCCGTAGGCGACCGAGGCGGCGGAGCCATCTGCGGCGGAACATGTTCCGCTCGCGCCGGGAACAGGGATTCCACCACTCCTCCGAGCAGAGCCGGTTCGAGCACCTGGGTCAGCGGAGGGGCCCGGGGGCGCAGCTTTTCTCTTACCATAAGGTAAGGCCGCCCCCATGGGTCCCGCTCCAGCGTCTCCAGGAGCTCCCGGTAACAAGCGGCCTTAGACCGCTTGATCTCCGCTCGGAGGGCATTCCGGGCCTCCCTGTATCCCTCGTGAAGCTCCGCCAGACGGGGCTCCAAATCTGCGGTACGGCTACGCCTCCTACGGAGTCGAGCCCACCGGCGGTGCGTGATCACGCAGGCTTGACGCAGCCTCGCGATCTCCGCATTCCACCAGTAGACCCGACGCCTCGGATTATAGGCTGGAGCCCTAGGCATACCCGCATCGCAGACCCGTGTCATGGCCTCCCGGAACCAGGCCGCTTCATCGTCTATGTCGACAGGCCTGTCCGGCGCAATGGCCCAGGCCTGTACGATGGCGGCCTCCAGGAGGTCCTCCCGATTCAGTCGCCCCAACACCCAGCGCGGCTCGCGTTGGGCCGATATGACCGGCGCATCACCCGCAGGAGGGGAGACATCGAACCGAACGTATCGGTGATCCGATAGTGTCTCCACCTCCACGGCGACACGCCAGTCCCGCACGCGGAGTTACAGGGAAGCGCTCGCGAACGAAAGGTCTATGATCGACCTGCGCTCCCCCGCCACAAAGGTGCCCACATACGTGGCTTCGGCCCCGCGATTCTGGAGAACTAAGCCGAGAGAATCGGCCCAGCTCTCCAGAGCCCTGCCCCGCGCATTTGTGCGCCGGGAACCCCAAGCCTGAGACCAGGCGTTGAAGTCCCCGAGCACAAGAACCGGACGAGGCGTACAGGCATTGACGACGTCGGTCAGCCGCTCCAGCGACCGCCGATACTGCCCGATGAGTCGGTGTGACCCCGGCGTGAGATAAACGGCCACGACCGCAATCTCCCCTACACGCGCCGCTACGATGCCATGCTCCCTTGCGATCACTACAAGGGGAGGGGCACCCGCAGCGGCGTTATGCACCAGTGCCGCCGATCCATCCAGGTCGACCACCCAGGCGGGCCCGAGGGGCCGGTGAGTGTATGGATCGGCGACAGCGGCGACGTGTATGGACCACTGTGCCATGCTCTGGAGCAGAAGGGCCTGAGCATCGACACCGTGGCCCACGTTCGCCTGCAGGATGCGGAGCTGGGGATCCATTATGGAACCATCTCCGCATCCCGCACCGAACCGTTGGCGGAACGCCCGCCTCGCGGCAGCGGCTCCCCGCGGGTGCAGGCCTTGCTGCCAACCCTATGGTCGGCCGGCTTGCCCTCCGCCGCACACCTGAAACAGTGCGGCGGAGCTTCGCAAGTACCGGCTCTGTGACCGGGTTGGCTGCAGCGGAAGCAACGGTCGCCGACCGTCACCTCCGCCTTGCACTGCACACCCACGTGGCCGGCCGACAGGCACCTGAAGCACCTGTCCGGCCGAGCCTGCAGGAGCCGTACCCGGACTCCTACAACGCCGCCTACCGCGAGTATCCGCCGGTCGGCAGCCTTTTGGGCTGCTGCGATGGGGCAGCCGACAACTGTTGCCCCCTGTCCGCGACGGCCGTAGCGGATCGCTCCGACCTTAACCGCCTCCAGGGGGCAACCCCCGGCCTCCGCCACGGTGACCCGAATCTCTTCGGCCGTGATGGAGTCGTCCAGGTCCGAAATGCGCAATTCTGCGCACTTGGTGGGCCTGGACACCCGGACGTCGGCCGCATCCAGCGTGTCCCTCAGCCTAGCCGCAATGGCATCGGCCTTGGGACCACTGGAGGCGCCAGGGACGTGGATGAGACGGGCACCCGTCCGAGTGTGTGTCACTCGGAGAGTCCCCGCCACATCGAGGGCCCTCATATCAATGAGGCCCCTCGCCTGTTTCACCAGGTCCACGTACTGCACGCCCCTCGCCGTCGCCTCCGGTGTCATCGTTAAGACGACAGCGGTGGTACGGGGGACGCGCAGCTTTCCTGGCGCACTCTTCGCAGCAGCTTGGGCCTTCTTGGCCCTTTTGGCTGCCTTTTTACGGGCGTTCCGGCTTTTTCTGGCCTCGCCGACCACCTCCCAGCCCCCTGCCGGTGCGGAGCTCGTGGAGGCAGTCGGGACCGAAGCCGGGGCCGGGGCCGGGGCTGGGACTGGGGACGTCTTCCCCTTGCCCTTCCCCTTCCCCTTCCCCTTGGCTTGGGCGCTCCCGGCTGACGCGGCGGTAGTGGCCGGAGCAGCAGGCGCAGTGGGCACGCTACGGGCCGACTCCTGCGAGGTCCCCGCCGTCACCGTACGGTTGGGGCCCCGCTTTACCGCTCCGGCATATCCCCCACTCGGCGGCGCCAGAGGCGGACGACGGATGGAGTCCATGATGGCCTCCAAACAACTCCGCGTCCACTCCTCGTGCGCCGCCTGCCGCTTTTCCATGGCGGCCATAGTCGCCATGCAGGCCTCCACCGGATTGGTGGGCCTCGGTTGCGCCGGCGGCGGTGGGGCCGGTAGGCGCGGCGGGGCCGGCAAACGCGGCGGCAACGGCGGCGGGGCCGGTAAACGCGCCGGTACAGGCGGCGGCGGTGGCGCCAGCGACACCGGCCGCGCCCGAGGCGGCAGTCTCGGCCGCACCGGTGACCTCGACCGCACCGGCGGCGACGGCGGCGACGGCGGCGACCGCGGCGCCAGAGATGGCGGCGGCGTCACACGCTCGTCAGGCAGCTGAGTTTTCGCAGCGATGGCCTCCTGGAGCGCTGCGATTTCAGCCGCCATGTTGGCCATCTCCTTGCGGTACTCAGCCGCCTGCCGCCCAGTCTCCTCGAGCACTGCCGCCTGCTGCCTGCTGAGCTCAGCGCGCTCGCGCTGCGCGCTGGCCAGCTCCGCCCTGAGCAGGTTATGGTGTTCGACGAGGCGCAACGTCACCCGCATGAGCCGGTCCTCCTCCGGCTTCATAGCCCCGGTCTGGGCCTTGGCCAGGCCTTTAAGGGCCTCCATCACCTCTATGGAGGTGCTGTCGCCGGAACAGGCCAAGGGCGCCACCGAGGTGGAGGAACTCGGCGGCGCCACCACATCCTCCGGGGCAGAGGCCCGTGATGGACGGGCCTGAGGGGCACCTTTCTCCCCACCCCGCGCCTTTTGGCGACTAACCGCCACCAGTTTGGGCGGGGGTGGGCGCAGCATCTCATTGCTGCTGTGAGAGCTGCTGGTGGAGGACGAGTCGGAGAGCGTGGGCTCAAGATCCGACACCGTCTTCCTTTGGGTGAGGACTTTTTTTTTTCTGACGGTCCTCGGCCGCCATTTAGACCTACGGGTCCGTAGACCCACCGGGCTTCGGTCTCGGCTGTCCCGGCTGTCAGTGGCGGTGTCGAAATTCTCCGACACCGCCTGGGACGCGACTTCCGCGTCATGGTGCTGCTCGACCTCCGAGCAGACTGTTTCGCTTGGTTGGGTTTTGGGTTTTTTGTAATTCAAGTCTTCCATAGTAGTCCCACGAGTTGAACCGTTCAAATTACACTTCCTGGGTGACGGCCATTCCAGGAAGCGGGGTACATACTGTGGAGGTCCCCAGGTATCCACAGGTTTTAAGCGACTTCGCTGTCGGGTTTTCAGACTTTTCCTTGTCGCGGGCCGGCCAATTAAGGCAAGCCCCACGGCCCCCAGGATATCGGCGTTCCCGAGTGTGGCTAGCACTCAGGTCGTTGTCGATATGTCGGAGGTTACGCGATGCGGGGGAGTAGCCAACTCTCCCAACGCCGACGGAGGCACGAATGCCCGTCAGCCCCTGCGCGAGCAGTGGGCCGACCCGTCCCCGGATCCTACGGATCCCGTCGCCTCTCCCATGTCTCCTCTGCTAAAGCAGAGGGGTACTGGGAGCGACGGCTAGCCCTGAAAAGGGCTGTTGAGGTGGGAGGAACCCTACGGATCCCTCCCCGCGTGCCTTGCAGGCCCGCCATACCACGACCCCCTCGTGCAATGGGGTCAGCTAGCCCTTAAAAGGGCTGTTGGAATGGAAGGGTATCCTACGGACCCCTTCCCGCGGGCCTTGAAGGCCCGCCGTCCCACGACCTCCTCGTGAGGTCAGCCGTCGGGTTATTTGTCAACGGCCAACAGAACTCCCAAGGTAGGAGTCTGTTAGCCGTTGTCCAGGGTGCACCAGCCCCCCCGCTTCCGCTCCCCAGGACCGCGGTCCAAAGGGGGAAGAAACGGAGAAGCCGACGTGGAGGTTACCCAACGAGCACCCCGTCAGTAGAAATTAATAAATTATGAAAAGAAAAAATAAACACAAAAAGTAATAAATTACAAAAAGAAAAAATAATCACAAAAAGTTTCAGAAGGCCAGGTGGTTTGAACCCGATACTATTTGAAACTATAAGGACTTAGAGTCGAAGTGCTTACCGTTTAAGCCACGACGCTATCTATGGTAAATTGCAAAATAGATAGTATTTACCTAATCTTGTATGACGTCAGTCGTCGGTTACGGTTCAAAGGTCAACTAATCCTGACGCTTCCTTAACATTTTACACCCATCCAACGCCGCTAAAGAAGTTTTCACTTCAAAAACAGTCCAGCGGTGGACAAAATGGTGATCCTGGAATCATCCCGCCTAGGACCTCACAATGGCAGCAAACACAAGCTCAATGCATACAAATAAGTATTTGCACTGAATGAGAATAGACAAGCCACGACTTCTGAAGCAGCAGTCAAACCCTACAGCACGCCACATAGGCTGTTTTTATCGTGATAGTTCGTTATTCTATTTCCAATTAGCTTTGCACAGCAATTTCACCCGCATTTAATTGAATTGAAAATTTTAAATAGCCTATTCTTTCCCAAAACGATTCGTATTCAATACGCAGTGTCTAAGATTAGCGCGTCCAAACAAACAAACTCTTGTAGCTTCATTATTAGTACACATTAAAAGTACTTTGTGTTGCTTGTTAAGCCGCCGATGATGTCACGTCACGCAATTCAAAGGTGTAATATTCTCGTAAACATTAATTGTATCTATAATTCAATGCGTTAATGATTTCGCGCTTATTATTATTAACTTTCATAAAATGTGAAATCGATTGAGGGTACCTGACCTGAAAAGCTAAATCCTTTATTCAATCATTCGTTTTTAAGAACCTCATTAGTGCGCCCTCTCAATGTGCACTATTGCTCCCGATTCTCCGCTTTCCGCATCTAGTCCTAGCCACCTTTTAATCCTAGCTGCTAGCATTGGTGAAAATCGAGACGATTATAATATACTAGCTGTTACCCGCGGCTCCGCCCGCTTGTATGTCGGTTATCGCATAGTGCTGAGTCAACGCGATTTTTATAAAATAAAAGTAGCCTAAGTTACTCCTTATTACATCAGCTACCTGCCAATAAAACTCCCGTCAAAATCGGTCCAGCCATTTCAGAGATTAGCCGGAATAAATAGACAGACAGACAAAAATTGTAAAAAATGTTATTTTGGTGTAGGATTCATATGCATGTAGTAAAAAAACGGTTGTTTCAATATTACAAACAGGCACTCCAAATTTATCTTAATATATATAAATCTCGTGTCACAATGTTTGTCCTCAATGGACTCCTAAACCACTTAACCGATTATAATAAAATCCGCACACCATGTGCAGTTCGATCCAACTTGAGAGATAGGATAGTTTAAATCTCAAATTATAGTCCGATTCGCGATAACCGACATCCACGCGGGCGGAGCCGCGGGTGACAGCTAGTTTATATGTATAGATGTATAGAAGATGTACAGATACATGTATAAATTACATCTGTTATTACATATTGAATTTCATGTGTAAGATATTTGAAATATGTAATAAAATCTTTGCTCGAAAACTTATCTTGCAGGAAAACTACGAAAAAATTTTAGCACAAACTTTGGTGTCGATTAGACGAAAAACAGTCCTTAAGAATTTCCACTGTAAATACGACCCAGCATTTGATTGGACTATTTAATCTCTGAATATTATAGCATAAACAAATCTAGCAACTTTTTCTTAATTAAATTCACATACGTCGGCTCCGATTTGATCACTGCTCGCTAATCAGCGGTAATTAAATGTCAAATGTCATATCAGTAGATCGGAGTTAAGATTAAACGAGGCCACACAGAAGCAATTGCCCAACCATCTGTACTCTGTATTGTGATTTTTAGTGTTCCGTACAAGGATAAGTACCTTTAACTAGGACTCTTCTCGTCTGTCTGTCTGTCTGTCGGTCACTAGACTATATCTCATGAACTGTGATAGCTAGAATTTATTTCTGTTGCCGCTATAACATAAGATACTAATAAAAACATAATAGTCCAGAAATCATCGCGCGCGATGCCGACTCGCACTAAGCCGGATTTTTTTACATTAGACAGTCATTCCGAAAATTAAAACATGTTTAAAAACTTCTTTCGTGAAAAGGACTTTAGAAAGTATTTCATGATATGCGTAGAATTTAAACTTCGTCGCTATTTTGGTTCCATTAGTCTTTATTTTGCAATTAAATTCTGTAAACGTTCAATCATGTTCGTATCTGTTTAAGTGCACTGGCAGACGTTTACATGTAAACACAATTAAATTCTTGCGTATCTTTAGACAAGCACGCTGTTGAAACGACACTGGCATGAAAATAGATCCTAAGATTGTAATCTTTAAAATAAAATAAAAATCATTAATAAATTACAAACAATTGCACGCACTGCCAGGTTTTGTAAGACAACCAAAGCAGTAACATAAAAGTGAATGTATGTACTTTCACAGCCATTTTCACTGGTAACATTCCCTTAGGTGACGTCCCATGACAATAGAACAAAGCCTGCAGTCCATTCACGTGAAATTAACCACAGTTGATAAATTAAACATCATTGTTTGTGTTCTGCGATATACCCCCGACCTTAAGCATTAAACTTGCGGTCTATTACTCACGATTATGATAACAACCAGAGGATTAGAGTGGTGGTAACCTCCCCTCCAACAAAGTGAAGAAACCCAAATCTCCCTTAAGGTACAATGACCTCTGGTTTAACGGAACAAAAGACACAAAAAGAGGGGTGTTATAAGTTTGACGTGTCTGTCTGTGTTTCTGTGGGTCTGTCTGTCTGTGGTATCATGGCTCCCGAACGGATGAAGCGATTTCAATTTAAGTAGTTTTTATTTTGAATTAAAAGAGACTATGTGCGAGTATTTTTTGATGAAAATCAGTTGAGTTGTTTGAAAGTTGTAGGATGTAACTAGTTCTATCAAAGTTAATGGGTTAACCAACACAATTTATTGTTAACTTTTTGGAGGTATTTTTATGACGGGGATTTTTAAATTTCTAATTTAATATTCTGTAACGTAAGAGTTAGTCTAAGAGCTGAGACAAAAGACTTCTTATTTACTGGCCAACAAATGCCAAAATAAAAAATAAATCGCGAGAGCATATTTCTCCTGCTGGAGATGTGTGGAGAATGTAGCATAAGTTTATGAAAAGATAAAAACTATCCCAGTAGGTTTGTTAAATGAGCTGCAATAGCAAAATAAAGTCAACTTTATGTACATTTTTTTCAGGTCACCTCACAGCCTGACAAGCGTTAGTCTGCATTCATCACTGCCAACTATTCCGCCCTGCAGCGCGCTTGATGCCGCCATGCTAGACAAGATTTACACTTCTTATTACAACAACGAAGCCTACGCGTACAGAAAGTTGGAGAGGTTTTGGCGTACGTGACGTCGACGGGAGAGGGAGAGCGACATGAGTCAGTCGCAGGACGAGGCCCGTGCGGCCAGAATACAGAAGTATAAGGAGGAGAGAAGAAAGCAGTTAACGGCTAGGACAGCGACGTTATTCTCTTCCAACGTCACTGAGAGGTGAGTAATCCAGTCATTCAATTCTTTTTATTTGTTATTTTCCTTCTTATAGGAAACAGAAGTACAACCTTATTCACTGTTCTCAAATAAGTTCTTTCAATGATTTCAGGCGACCGAAAAAAACAACTGGCCGGCCGCCTCCCGAAGATATCGCTCATCTCAAGTCTTCTTCTGAACTTAATCTTAATACTGCTTCAACATCAGTGCCTATTAGAACAACTCGTGCATCACGCCTGAGAGCTGCCGCCGCAACGCATTCCGATTCATCTCTTTCTCCAAGAAAATGTAATAGAAGTTCTTCAGTCCAATCACTTCTTGAAGATGTCAAAATTAAATCACCTAAAAATTCCAAGTTACTAGACAGAGATAAAACAAGACCGAGTAGAAGACAGAGTAATGAAAAAGAAAATTTTAAAAGTACGTCTGCGACGCGCTTCGATAAAGATATTGGTGCTATTAAGACGAAATCGAACCATTCCAATAATAAAACTATTTTAGAAAAAGACAAATGTAATTTTATAGTGACTAGTCCTAAAGGAAAGAATATTGACAAGAAGTGCAGCTCTAGAGTAGGTGAGAGTGATAACACAAATTCCATAACAAACGAAAATTTAACGAATTCTAAGAGTATCGGAGTACGTAAAGAAAAACCTACA
Organism: Eilema caniola; assembly: GCA_949126895.1. Classification (NCBI taxonomy): domain Eukaryota; kingdom Metazoa; phylum Arthropoda; class Insecta; order Lepidoptera; family Erebidae; genus Eilema; species Eilema caniola. The sequence continues at coordinate 17,793,009 of OX421476.1, read as the reverse complement.
AGAGACAATTCCGAAGAATTTTTCAACGATATTGTGAACGAAAAAGATATTTCCAATAGTATAGATAAAGAAAGAATCGAGGATTTATTTAATAATCTTGTTGTTGAAGACGCTGGAATCCAGAATGGGATAGAAATATTGATAAATGACGAGGTTGTGGTCGATGATGGGCTCAAATATAGTCACAATAGTAATATTCCTGCCGCTGATAAAGCAATAGATGTTAAAGTTGATAATGTAATAGTAGAAGATAGTGTAGTGCCAAAAGTGAAACAGGAAGTTGGAGGTTTGCTAGGAGCAGTGTGTGTGCGTAAAGTGGAAAGGTTCAGTGAATTGCTCAGCAACTTGTGTTCCCCATGTGAAGCGGACATATTGTTCGAAGACATCTTGGTTGAGAATGGAATCGATGGTGATAGCAATATGGTAAGTTGATTCTCTATATTGTTATAATTATTCCTTATATTTATAACTTTTAGCAATCTGTTTCATTTCTTCATATTATTTTTAGGAAAATAACCAAAATTATACAGACTTCATGTATATATGTATAAATATGTTTGAATAGGTTTTGTTTTTTTACAAAGTTACTCTTGTTATTAGCAGTTGAATGTCCTTTTTATTCGTCATTATGTACACGTCATGTGCTTGTCGGTGAATCTACTAATTTATTTAATACAAAAATACATATATAAATTTCCTACACTATTTTATACTGCAGAGTTAGATATTATAATAATTATTATAATACCTGTAACTTGTGTTACTAATCTTGCCATTGTTCAGTAACAGTGCAATTGTTTTCTTGGCAATGTAATATTAGTCATTTCACACCTTATTATTGGTCGTTTTCATAATAATAAGAGTGGTTACTCAATGTCTTAGCGTACTCCTCACCGTGTCGACTTGTGCAATATAATATAGCTGTGACGTAGTTGAAGCCGTTGATATGCAAAATTGTATTACAATATCCATCAGCTTGTTAGAAGTCACTTAAGGATCTGTCAGTACTTGACTTTGTATGTCTTTGTCTACAATACATGCATTACAAGATGATTATTTCTTAAATATAGTATTTTCGAAAGTCAAAACTGATAGGTATTAAGTATAAGTATTTTGTCAGAAAGAACTTGAGACTAATATGGAAGGAATGAGCTCGCCTGTTAAAGCTTTACCTTTTTTTTATGCCACTTAGGTGGCAGACAAGCACACGGCCCACCTGATGGGAAGTGGTTACCGTGGCCTATGGACGTTTGCAACACCAGGGGCATCACAATCGTGCTATTGACCCTGTAGATACCTTCTAATACCCTTCTTGAAGAACCCCATATTGTAGTCGCTTGGGAAAACCACGGCAAGAAGTTCATTCCACAACCTGAGCGTGCGGGGGATGAAGTTTTTTTACCTCTGGCTTTCCCGTGATTAACCTATCTTCCTTCGTTCCTTTTAATACTATTTCTTACTAGCTAATGCCGCGGATTCGCCCGCGGGGTGTTTTGATCACTTTCGGGCTACCCATATAATGTAAAAAAATGTCTTTCTATTGAATTGCATGCTGAGCAATTAAAATTAAATATTTCATAATTCGCTTTCAAAGCAAAATTGCAAAAGTCTAGGTTGCATTTAAAACTTGTTTGTAATCCTTCTAATCTAATATTATTCTTGGCTGCTACTTTCTCTACGAACAAGTTTCTCAATCCCGTTAAATACCTATCGACTTTGAATGACGACTTTGTTTATGTTTAAACATTTAAGATCCTTATTGTCGACCTTGTAAACAAATCTTCATCCGAACGGGCGTTTGCTGATAATTGTATAGCTGATAAAGCGTATAGAATCCGGTATACTACTCGTGTTTTCCACAAATTGGTTTATTCAGATTTTTACAAGATTCGACTACTGCCTGAACCCCAGAACTCGAGAAGAAAGCCTACGTCTGTGAATCAGCAGGCGTTCTTTGTCTTCGGCGCCGAAGATCTTGGTTATTTTATATCCCATGTATTAGTCAGAAGATTGAGTTTGCGAAATCGTTCATAGTGTAATGTTATATTATTAAAATTATGTCAAGTAGACCACACATGGTAAAAGCTATGAAAATATTCTTTAGACAAAGACATGTTTACATATACGAATATTACGTATTTTTGCACGTGGCATCGTTTCTGACTCAATCAAAGTTGATTCATCGAAGTTATGATCAATTACCTACTTAATACCTAGGCGGATCAGTTTGGTTCTTTTTGTCATTGAGTTCTATGTACATATAACTTAAAACTTTTTGTGGTATTAAACTGTCCGTGAATGGAAAATCTCTAAAATATGCAAACTATTGTCGATTAAAAGTTGTTTGTTTTTATTTCGAGGTCAGGTATGTCGTTGATCACTTTCGGTTTTCTCCATGGCTGGCCCCACCTATACTGTTCGACATATGCGACTGGATCTTCCACTAGTGGTCCAGAACAGAAAAATACTTTCTTTTTGTGCCATCTTACTCTCCGGTGGCATACAATGGAATAAATCTAATAGGCTTAGATTTAAGTTCAATGTTCAGCCACTGTGCTTGCGAGTCCAGTTGAATAGGCACTAGGCCGAGTCAGCACTCGGACTCCCATTAACGACCTACTAAGATCAACCCTCTTAATCCTTCCATGGCGCTGGGTTCATCACGTTCTGCAATATCATAGTCCAAACAGAAGTACGTCTACAATACAATTTTCAATATATTTTTTTATGTTTGTTACCTTATTTCTCATTGATGAAACATCTAGTTTCGATGCTTTTTTTTTGGGTATCCAAGGGGTATAAGAATATTTTTTCTCAAACATACAATGAAATATTGACATTATGTTCCTCTTAATAGGCTGCGAAGTATGACGTTTCAGGCGCGGCTAGGACCAGAGGCCGGTATTGGAGTTTCATACAAACCTTGCAGACCTAGGCCGGAGAAGTCCTCTTTTTTAATTTCAATTCCACATAAATTTGTGGCAATGGCATCGACATTTTGCCACTATGAGTATTAAAAAAAAACAATAAACGAATTGGTATGTACTTAGAGCAGTTTTATTATTATAAAAATCCACATTAACATAACTAATAACATTAATAACACATTATTATCAATTGATTTCTTAACTATACATATAAACATTGAAATATTAATATTTAATTTAATTGCAACAAATTGACATTTATAACAATGTCAAGTGTCACTGTTCGTTCAGAAACGTGCCTTTATACTTTTTTTAAGTAACATGATAATGAACATAAATGTAAATGTTTTCTGTTAAAATCAAGCTAACATAGACAAAATAGTACACGTGAGTTTTAGTTTTTATCTTGTTTACTTTTAATTTCTTTAAAAATAAATCTTTAATTTTATTGCTGTTTATTTCATTGTCTGTTTGAGAAAAGCACTATACATACCTCGGCGGGAAATATGGGGTTGCCTGCCTCAGACCTATCCGGCCTCGCTTTTGGCCGGCAACCCCTTTCTTCCCGGCCTCTGTAGTAATGTACTATTATATACCTACATAAGATTTTATTATACATAAGAATAATTTTATATAAATACGATTTTGTTACATAAGAATAATTATAAGCCGCGTGGTTCCCGGCAGAGTAGAATTTGGCCCACCCCTTCTCTTCCCATGTGGTGTCGTACAAGGCGACTAAGGGACAGGGCTGATTAACTTTAACATATGTACAGCCCAGACTCAGCCTCAGATGCATGGCTCGAGTTAACAATAGTGCCCGGAATACGGCAATAGGCTCACCCCCTATTACGTGGGACCGAAGGTGAAATGTGGGTGTTAATTCACCTTTGCCTAACCCTTCGGGGATAAAGGCGTGATTATATGTATGTATGTAAGAATATTTATTATCTAATCCAACAACCTGTAAAGTCAATTAACTCTAAAGATCTCGAAAGATGAATATTAAATAATGAGCAAAATTAAACAATTTCATAAAATAATAACAGCTTATTTACTCTAGCGTGTCTTCTGAAATAGCTACATTATACCTACATACATGAATGAAATTTTGAAGCTAATCGTATTTAAGCTAACAGCTTATCCTGTAAATTTTAATCGAAAAATTCAAAATCCAATACGTTACTTGGACCCGGGACTGGTCTCTTTCTAGGAGAAATTCTCTGACCAGTAGAGTTACTTGCACCTTAGGCAGCAAAGCAGGCCCATTGCTTATTTTCATAAAAATAAGCAATGGGCAATTTCGAAAATATAATGAATGTACGTGTATGTTTGCACAAACAATTAATTTGTCGACGTTCCAATGCAGCGTATTGTTTTAAGCTTTTTATTTCTCGCGATCCCGAAGGATCTCAGATCTCAGGATCTCCCGAAGGATCTTTTCTAGATTCGGTTTCACTTTAGCTGATAACATTAGTCGTATCGCGGAGGAATGGTGAACTTTTAATAATTACCATTTCCGCTAGATGGCGCTGAATGTATTAATAGTTGTAACTCTTAAAGTGGTTGCAGCATATTCTCCTAACTTAATTTATATTGCTCCGCAATGTAAGCGAGCATGGGTATTCCATATTCAGTTCACACGCCTAAAGATGCTGGTTAATAATCACAATTTATGAAGAAGCAAGTGATTAAATGTTTTCAGTGGTCAGAATATATCTGGTGACTATATCACTTGCTCAGAATAAGAGGTCTCCGGTATACGCTCATATGTACAACTAGCTGTTGCCCGCGGCTACGCCCGCGTGGATGTCGGTTATCGCTCAGTGTTGAGTCAACGCTATTGAGCATAAAATTTTTCTATATGTAAAAAACGGTTATTTCAATATTATAAACAGACACTCAAATTTTATTTATATGTATGTATAGATATACAAAAAGGTTCCTCGCTGCCATGTACTGAGGGAATCAACTATATTACAACTTGAACTTAACCTAAATCCTTGATCAGGCTGACGTTTGTCTATTAGTCTCCAAACCGCAATTTGCTAGCTTTGGCAAAAACCACAACGAGGTCTCAACCTCGATGTGACACAAAACAATAATAAAAATATCACAAAGAATGATACAAAACAACACCACGTAAGTATGATATCATTTAATTAATACATTAACTTGGCATCTGCATAATTCGTGTTAATAAAAATGTCAAATGATACAGTGCTAGCAAAATGGACCAATTAAAAAAAAGAACCAGCAATTTCATGCAGAAACGTAATTAATTAACGTTCACGAGTTGACAAAAGTATGTAAATGAAATTATAATGCGACATATTGTGTAAAGAAATGAATGAATGTACCCCTAAAAGACTGATACGAAATTACAGTTATTTTAAATAGTATACACTGAGCAAATGTTCTAAATTGTTGTTCTTTTTACCCATAAAGGAATGGAGACAGTATATGCGTTTGGGTTGAGAGGATGTTTGTGCAAATCATTGATGCCATTTTTCTTCGAAAATACTCGTCCGATTTTGATTTAGTTTTCAGTTATGGGTCCGGGTTTGATTGGTGCATGTACTTAGGTGTTATGGTGACAACTCACCTGGGGACGGTGTAACAAACATTTTATGTTGGTTGTTTTTTAGTCTGGGGTTTTTTAATTTTTCATTTAAGCTTCTTGTGTACAGAGGTACATTTATGATCTTACTAAAAAAAAAATGTTCAGATTTATAGCTACGTGACTATTATAGGTATTTATTTAGATAAAGTCAGTCAATTTTTTTTTTGTTAAATGCATACCTACAAACGTTTAAACTTGTATGCTTGATAGTGTTATTCAAATTGTAAATCATGGTAACAGCCTTAAATCTCATAAGAGTACCCTCTTTTTGAACTTGATGCTGGCGAGGCAAGACTTCAGGGAATTGAAAACACATTATTTTCAACATAGACATTATAATAAAAACAACTTTGATATTTTATAAAAGTACCAATAAAATCAAAGCATAAGGGGCCATTTGGCACAATTTTAACGCTGCTGTGACTGAAAATGGGTGCGCACATAACCTTCACCTTTGTTCTACGATTATCTCCAAGATAAATCGGAACGTGACTATCATTTTAATTCGTTCTTGGTTCTTTCTCGTATGTCCAAGGTTTTGTTGGTCATTCTTATATAATTGCCTTATTTCCGTAAAAGCCTACACCGCTATGCGGCAGTTTTGGGAGCTTTCGTTATTGCTTTAAATTGACATTGTTATTTGCGAATATTTCATCTAAAATATAGACATTCCCAGGCTTAGGAAACACATTCAATATACCTAATATTCGTCTATACGTAGAAGGTATCGAGTAGTATAATTTAGTAGGGCGTTATACCATGTGACAACTAGACCCATTTTTGCTTTACTAAATTTATGCTATTGCCAAAACATTATAAAGGTTAAGGGTAAGTTTACAATAGGTTGTGCAACGTAAATAGACAGTGCACTAGTAAAAAAAACCACCAACGGAGCTGCGCTAAGCAAGGCCATTAAAATGATAATATTGATCGTCATCATCATCATGATCATCATATCAGCCACACATAGTCCACTGCTAAACATAGGCCTCTCCTATGGACTTCCAGAACGACCGATCCAAAGCAGCCCCGCATCAATAATTAATTAAAAAATCTAAAGTTATAAGTCCTAGGTAGTATGATACAAATTATGATTTCAAAGGAAAGAGAAAACCATTATAGCACTGAATCGGGGTACCCCAATTTATCAATTTCTGATTATCTAGCATATTTAATTTTTATAAATCTAAGAAGTCTTTGAAGTTATAGTTAAAATAGGTCTAAATATCGTGCATCTTTTGAATTCGATCTTGACCTTAGCATGATAAATGAACTGGCTATATAAAGCGACAGCTGTCTGCAAAATCTTCACGTCTCGTTCACCAATAAATATTAGATTGTCTGTCCAATGCCATATCTTTCAATCAAATAATTTATCATATAAAGTCAATATCTTCAGAATACCGTTTTCAATTTGAATTTTTATCACGAAATCGATTTCTTTTCTAACAAAATCATAGCACTAAAGTTTTTGTATAACCTAGAATCTATTATGCTTAGCCGTATCTATGTTAGTACACAGAACTCATGAATGGCTATGCGAATAGGGTACTGAATCACCTTGCACTTTAAAATGGCTCGAATTTGCATTAGGTAGGTACTAACTCAGTAATACCTCGTTTTGTAACAGGTTTATAGTATGGAACCTCATGGAACGTACTAACTAGTACTAAGTAGTTCTGTGAACAGTGACCTCGCGAGCATCCCTTACCATATTTTTTGGTAACCTAAAACAACCTATGCGGATTCATGTCCTTCATATTTCAGCCAAATATCATCAGGATCAAATCACGTGACAGCAAACTATCGCCCTTTTCATTTTCTCTTCTCTTTTCAATTTTGGTTCCGCCTCCGCAATTCATAGTTACCTACTCCAGGGTTTTTTCAGGGATAAAAAATACCTGTGTATAAATTTATCCCTGTACCTACCATATTTCAGTAGATCCATTCAGCCGTTCAAGCGTGTATTAACAACAAACATCCAAACACCTTTACATATTGCCACATTAATAATATTAGTAGGATTATATATTTTAATCTGCTAATGATCGACCAGTGAGATTAGTTTAACCATATTCAATCGGGAAATTCGACGTCACAACCGGGCCTCGTGACAATGACGAACTGAAGGCATTAAATGAAAACGGATCAGTTTGTAACCTGGAGCTGAAAATGACATAGCGTTGGCTTTTGATGCCTGTATCGTTTGGCAAAATTGCGACTAAACTAAACTATAATTAGTTTAGTCACGTCAAATTGCTGTTTCTTATTCGGGAAAACACCAACTAACTTAATTTGACAGGACTAAACTATTTTTAGTTTAGTTGAATTCAATTTAGTGAAAATTGCTATTTTGCTATTCGGAAAGGCAAAATTTTATGCCTGTCAAACTAAAATGCGACTTATTTTAGTGGCCATATTTTTGGTCGCGATTAAACTAAACTAAACCTTGTTCTGCAGATTGTTTGTGCTGGTTGAAATTTTTAAATTACAGAAAAATGAACGAATACGTTGTGGCTGCTTTTTTCAAGGAGTAAGAAAGGTAAATAAGAAAATTTATAAACTAAATATATGTTTATTTGTTCAAAACTGACCTAGCAGTAAAAAATTCCGCATCAATGCCATTGTGGAGAAGCAGTTGACCGACTCGGACACCACGGCCTGTCATGCTGCAGGAGCGCGGGGCGAATTCCACGGCACGCCAGCCTCAACGACAAAATCCGCCGTGCTCTTGGCATTGCTGGTGTGCCAGCTGTGCTTGAACCAAACGGTTTGGCGCGCGACGATGGCAAGAGACTGGATGGTATGTCATTAATGCCTTGGAAAATGGGTAGGACTCTGGTGTGGGACGCAGCCTGCGTCGACACCATTGCCCCTACCCATATACCTGGCACGGCTGGCTTTGCCGGTGCTGCTGCAGCTTCTGCAGAGGCTGTTAAGCGGCGCAAATACTCCAATCTTATTGGAGATTATGAATTTATGCCGTTTGGTGTCGAAACGTTTGGGCCTTGGGGTCCGGGCGCCCGCAATCTCCTCAGGGAGATTGCGAAACGTATGGTTGACGCTTCTCGTGACCAGAAGGCTGGCCTCTTTTCAGGTCAGAGATCAAGTATTGCCATACAACGTGGCAATGCTGCTAGTCTTCTGGGAACGCTGCCAAAAGACGCATGCGATACGGATGAATTCCACACGCATTTTAACTTTTAGTTTTTGAAGTGAAAACTTCTTTAGCGGCGTTGGATGGGTGTAAAATGTTAAGGAAGCGTCAGGATTAGTTGACCTTTGAACCATAACCGACGACTGACGTCATACAAGATTAGGTAGACTATCTATTTTGCATTTTACAATAGATGGCGTCGTAGTTTAAACGGTAAGCACTTCGACTGTAAGTCCTTATATAGTTTCAGATAGTATCGGGTTCAAACCACCTGGCCTTCAGGAATTTTTTGTGATTGTTTTTTCTTATTATAATTTATTACTTTTGGTGATTATTTTTTCTTTCTGTAATTTATTATTTTTTCTTTTCATAATTTATTAATTTCTTCTGACAGAAAATTAGCAGAAAATAAGTGATAGGTTCTATGATTAGCGCTATATTATAGGTATGGTATGGTATGTTCTTTTTTATCTTTTTCTATGTATATAACGAAGAAAGAAAAAAGAAAATGTTTTCACTTCTGCCGGCACTTCCTTTTTTTTTTTTTTTTTTTTACGTGCGGGAAATCCCCACGGATACCCACCCCTCCGGAGCCGGAGGGGGAGGGCCTTACCGCCGCAATGACGGCGTGCCCTGCGCGTGGTTGCCCAAGTCGTCGCTCCCACTCGGCCACCATGACCTGGTGGAGCCGGGATTTCTCGGCCCGAATATCCTCGGGCTCGGGATCGAATCCCCGCTCCCGCGCCTCCTTTCGGAACTGATATAGTGCCGAAAGGGCCCTCGCTTCCAGGATCCACGGTGGCGATCCGGCCAGGAGACTCGCCGCTTCGAAGGATATCGTGCGGTATCCCCTGATGGCCCTGGAGGCCATCGTGCTCTGCGTCTGCCGGCACTCCCAGAGTGCAACCCGTCTTTTTTTATTTTATTTAGTATTGTGAATATATAGTAACTTTATTAATTTAATTTAATTTTTGCCAATACATCTGTAATATGTAAAAATTGTGTAAATAAATAAATTTTAAACAATAAAAATAATTGAAAAATTAACAATTATCATAAGGTTGGGTTTGAAATTTATTTTAAGGTTAGAAATTTATTTGTTTTACAGAAATCGGGATGAACGGACCAGGTTGCTTCGGTCGAGGGATGCATCAAATCCGTTTGAGATGTCCGACCGCAAATTTAGAAAATTGTTTAGGGTCCCGTCATTAGCGGCCAAGTTCCTATTGGAGATACTTGCAAATCACCTTAAATTAAGCGAAGGGGATTTTTTTTGTGATTGTGATATACCTACCTACTTATTTATTTTTCCCCTTTTCACGTAATATTCCCATTACCATGCCGCCAAGTTGGTTGTTTTGGTTTGTTTACTTTTTCAGAGGTTTAATTTACGGTCACGTTTGAACACATGTTTTTTGACAAGAAGTTAAGTTGTCTCTCTCACACTTCAACAACTTCTTATTGTGATTGTACTAATTTACCATAATTTACAGCGTAGACGGCCTACTTTCTTCCTCTAAGGACGTTGTCATTCGTTCATTGAATTCACAGATTAAAAAGGGTTTATTCAATTTAGTCGTGTGACCTTGACTAAAAATGCATGCACTATTTATAGTTCGGTGGCCAAACCGAATAGACAAAGCGTTGAACTAAACTAAAATAAGATAATTTTTAATTTAGTTTAGTTTAATCGGGTGGACATGCCGAATTAACGTCAATATTAGATCATTTGCGCAATTTTGACTTGACAAAGAGGTACCTCAAATAGACCTATTTAGAGACGTCGTTTACAATGAAAGGTCTGCATATTGTGAGTAATTCTTTATATATACCCCAATTAGACATATACGACATATACACACTTTGTCCCTCGAGGGAAAAGACCGATGACTTTCGCTCCGCCTCGTACCTGATGCAACCGTTAAAAAAGAAGGCCAATTCTCCTAATAAAGAGATGTACAAAAATCAGTTTCTTCCTAAGTTTAAGCGTCAAAAATGTCAAAAACAGTATTCTCGTGACATGATTTACAATATTTCATTGACATCGTAGTCGTTTTTGACATTGGGGAGATTGGGGTTAGATCGAGATTGAATTTAAACTTTTTTTATATAAAAAGTAGGTCCATATATACAACCCGGGGCGGGTTTCTCTTTAACTATTTAATTGTCATAACATGTTTGTATTTAATGCCTAATTCTTAATTTAAATATGGATTGTAATTTAAATAGTCTAAGATTATCTCAAAACATGTCTCGCAAACCCACGACCGCATAGTTATGTTATTAAATATAAAGTAGCTCTCTATAACATAATATATCGATAGTCTCAAACGTACGTAGTAATTAGGTCAAGTGGCCGTGATTGCACTGAATATGGCTGTCGTGAAATTGCATGTAAATAATCGAAGCTTCAATTTACCGCCATGTATGGGCCACGAGGCCTATAAACTTGATGTGAGACAACCGATGCCCGCAAGTTTGTTATTAGAACATATAATGTATTATTAGAATAAATATGTGGGCTTTTGATCGGCTTGCTTAGTACTCATATAGTAACGATAAAATTTTTAAGCTACTAGGTTATGTTCCTGCATGCGTCTCTTTTATACATTTGGAATCGTTCGGGACTCGTTATTTACTTACATACAAAAAAAATATTAAGTTTTTTGTTGCTTGAAACGTGTCTATTAGTGAAAAATAATTAATAGACAGGCAGGTGTGGCATTTTTTATGCCATTTAGGTGGCTGACAAGCACCCGGCGAGGCCTACCCGATGGAAAGTTGCTACCGTGGCCTATGGACGTGTGCAATAATACCAGGGGCGTCACACTCGCGCTGCCGACCTTGTTAGAATGGAGAGTTAGCACTTATAATTACGCGGCAAATAAAAATATATGCGATAAAATAAATGTCCACTGACAAGTTTAAATTTAAAAAATACACTACAAACTATTATTAAAACATTAACATAGGTAGATAGTACTTAATGTTTAATTTCATACTGTCTACAGTTCAGTATTGTACATCATTTCAGTTTTGGTACTCGCCTTATCCTAATTATTATGCTATTTCCTGACTTCGAAGAATATACAAACACAAGAAACTGAGTTTTTTGTCAATCAAATAAAAAGCAAAGAAAATACACCTAATTGGTGACAGCTGCGGAGATTTCAGAAGACAAAGGAATTCAAACTTGTAAACTCAAGTTATTAAAGCAAACACAAATATGATGTTCTTCCCGAGCTTCATTATACTAATATGCTATAACTTTATATTATGTACTTTGTGTATTATTCTCCTACACAAATGTTGTTTCAAACAACAATCCCAAGAATTCCGAAATCGTCTCCAAATAAGTGAAACTCTTGGGCAAACTTTTGTTGTTTACCTCAAAACCTTTCTTGCTCAAGTCTTCAAGCAATATATAATTTAAGCCAAGATAAGTATGAGACGTCCTCTAATTTTTATAAATTATTACTTACTTCGTTCTTAGTTTTGTAATAATTTATACTCGGTCAATGTGAGCTCGTCAACAGCCGTAACACCACGTGCTTTCCTCAAAATACATCCAAAGAAACGTGTAAAGCGCGTATAGGGCACATTTTAAGTCCAAGATATATGGAACGACCAATACCTTAGAATTTTTGCTGGAAAAAAAAAGATCACCTTCTAGCTGTTGCCCACAGCTCCGCCCGCGTGAATGTCGGTTATGGCTTAGTGTTGAGCCTCGCTTCTTTACTCGACTTGGTCCTCGAAAATTTACTCGACTTTTACTCGTCTCTATATTCGACTCCCTACTCTACTTTCTTCTTTTCTCTCTCTATATTCGACTCTCTACTCGACTTCCTACTCGCCTCTCTACTCGCTACTATACTTGAATCTATGCTCGACTCTCTACTGGCTTCTCTGCTACCCTCTCTACTCGACTCTGTACTCTCCTTTATACTCGCCTCTATACTCGCCTCTCCATTGGTCTCTCGACTCGCATCTCTACTCGCCCATCCACTTGATTCTCTTTTCGCCTCTCTACTTGGCTCTCCCCACTCGCTTCTCTTCTCGCCTCCCGCCAATCGCCTTTCTACTTACCTCTCTACTCGAATCTCTACTCAACTCTCTATTCTCGTCTCTCAACTCGACTCTCTACTGGACTCTATTTGATTCTATACTCGCATTTCCACTGGTTTCATAATCTGGCTGTAATCAATCTCTATACCAAATTTCATAAGGATATTTAAAAATAACAAACTTTCATACTAACTTTCATCTCCTATTACCCCTCCTCCCTTCACCCCCTTTTCCGCGATAAAAGGTAGCCTATGTCCGTTCCCAAGTTCTAATCCATCTCCAATCAATCTCTATGCCAAATTTCATCAGACTATCTTAAAAATTAAAATAAAGGTAGCCTATGTCCGTTCCTCTAATCTCTAATATCTAAGCTCTAATCTCTGTACAAAATTTCATCAAGATCGGTTCAGTGGTTTAGGTTTGAAAGCGTAACATACAGACAGTTACTTTCGCATCTATAATATTAGTATGGATCAAATTATATCATTGCGTGAACTTCAAACCTTCAAGTCATTTAAAACAATATCTGATAAACACACCGACCATTACGTGTAAAGATGAATCTTGCCCTTATAAGTGGAAACAAACATGCACTATCAGATGTGTTGTAATAACCATTGTTTAAAAAGCTAGCCTACCTTGAGTACCATACTTACCTTTTAAGTAATTCCACAGAATAAATATATATTTAAAATAATGTATCTTGACCTCCCACGCTACTGAATGCACCGCGACCTTCTAAGGTAATTTTCGTCAAATAAGGATAAAATGTGCTTCTGATTTTATGCTTTATAAAACATGATATTAAAGTCGCTTTTGAAATGCCAAATGGTTTTTATGTAGTGGTAATGTGAAACAGAACCAATTTTGGTAGCGCCTACAGTGTTAATCGATTGTTCGATTGTGATGCGGTGCGGTTGCTGACATGCAGGCGACCTCGTCATCCATTGCGAAATCTTTCTTATTTGGTCACATTGAAGAATACAGCCTCTTACTCGTGACACTATTTACTTTTTTGTGAACAGGTTGTGCAGTTGGTTTCAGGGGCTTTTGCACTTGTTTGGAAATCGATTTGTTTTTAAAACTATTTATCATCCTTTTATAGTGTAATGTGTAGGGAATTATTGGGATATTTAATAAAAATGCAGCGAGTAGGTATGTGTTAATGCGTTGAGCTTAAAAGTGACATTGAATTAACTTTATTAAAGCATAGGTACAAGATCAATGCAGTTGGTATCACGGGGTTCACAAACATTGCTAATGCGAAACTAGCAGGAGTTCTCAACATGCCCCCGGGCGTTGAAAGTCGTGCTTTCAACCAGACTCCGATTCCGTTGTGACAGGTAATGGGCATATCTTGTTAAAGGCCCTTCGGATGACTCCACCGGACGTTCTGATGTCAGCTACTCTGACAATCCCGTCAGATCCTGGATGAACACCGACAACTCTTCCCAATCTCCACTTTAGAGGCGGAAGATTTTCCTCCTTCACGACCACCAAGGAATCCAGTTTTAGGCCGTCCTTACAAGAGCGCCACTTAGTTCGGAGCTGCAACTCTGAAACGTACTCCTTACTCCATCTCTGCCAAAAATGCTGGCGGAGCTGCTCAATCCTTTGGTAGCGAGACAGATGAGTAATAGTATGGTCTTCGTAACTGTCCTGTGGCAAGGCTGTGAGTGGTCGACCAACAAGAAAATGACCTGGTGTCAGTGGGGTGCAATCGGCAGGATCTGATGACAGCGGCGTTAGTGGGCGCGAATTTAATATCGCCTCGATTTGGACTAAAGTGGTGTATAACTGTTCAAATGTCAGATTACAATTGCCCAACACTCGCTGTAAATGATATTTAGCGGACTTGACGCCCGCCTCCCAGAGACCACCGAAATGAGGGCTATACGCGGGGATGAAATGGAAACTAATTCCATCGTTGGCTATATTTGCACTGATTGAGGTACTATTTAATTTTAAAAATTTTGACAGTTCGTTATAAGCACCAACGAATGAGGTACCGTTGTCGGAGTAAATGTTATTGGGTTTCCCCCTGCGAGAAATGAATCTGTACAATGCTAATAGATAGGTGTGGCTAGTTAAATCACCCACGAGCTCCAGATGAACAGCCTTGGTAGTGAAACATATAAAAATGGCAATGTACACCTTTACGAGTCTACATCCGCGACCCTGGCGACTAGCACACATAATGGGGCCGGCATAATCCACGCCTGTACTCTCAAAGGGAAAACCTCCTTGTAAAAGGCGTTGGCGGGGCAAGTTACCCATCAACGGAGCAACGACCTTTCCCTTCATGCGATTGCACCGAACACATTTGTGGTAGCAGGCCTTAGCTAAGTTACGACCTCCTATAGGCCAGTAGGATTCTCTAATTGACGCTAATAGTTGTTGAGGACCTGCATGCATTAACCTCTTATGCTCGAAATTAAATATTAACTTTGTTAAATTATGATTGGACTGTAACAAAATAGGATGACGCTTATTGTACGAGAAATCGGAATTGTCGAGACGTCCTCCGACTCGTATTAAATTATCATTATCTAAATACACATTAAATTTTAATAAGGCGCTCTTTTTTGGCAAATCTTGTTTATTCAAAAGGAATTGATGTTCCGGAAAAGATTCTCGCTGACTGTGATAAATTAACATGTTTAATGCTTGCCTTAATTCGTCACTTGATAACAATTTGTTAGAGGGTGATTCTCCTCGACATAACTTAATAAATTTTAGTGCGTAAGCCATTGACCGTAAAAGACGTGAATAATTAGAAAATCGCTCATAATCGATAAGATAATCCTTATCTTTACCGTGAACAATATTCAAAGATACATTAGATCGAATTTCGGGAAGTGAGTCCAATTTCGAGGATTTGATGTGAGAAGGCCACAAATGCGAGTCTAGCTGGAGAAAATCAGGACCTGACCACCAGAGATCTGAACTCTGCAGATTGCTAATGTCCACACCACGAGATATTAGGTCTGCTGGGTTTTTATCAGTTGGGACGTGCCTCCAGGTACAGTGACCTGCCTGATCTAAAATTTCAGCAACGCGATTGCGTACAAACGGCTGAAGTTTTGAAGGCAACATCTGTAACCATCCCAAGACAATGGTCGAGTCTGTCCAACAGAAGATGCGATTAAATTTCAACCTAAGTGACCTTGACACCTTCTCGCAAAGACGAGTTCCTACCACCGCGCCACACAGCTCCAACCTCGGGATTGTAGTGGGCTTAATGGGTGCAACTCGGCTTTTGGCCATAACTAATCGGACTAAACATTCCCCATTATCATTGACACTGCGTATATAAGCACACGCACCATATGCGCGCTCAGATGCATCGGTGAATATGTGGAGTTCTACCTCTCTATATGCATGACAAACAATAATACGTGGAATGCGATAACTATTTAAAAATGGCAGAGCTTTGACAGTGGCTTGCCAGTGTGAACTAACTTCAGAAGTTAACGGCTCATCCCATGATACTTTATCTAACCACATTTTCTGTAAAATCATTTTCAGAGTGATTACAAAAGGAGCTAAAAGCCCTAATGGATCAAAAATCCTTGCAATCACGGACAGTAAATCACGCTTAGTGTTACCATGGCAAGATTTTAATGTCGTGTCCAGGGAATAAACCAGCTCATCGGAACTTGCATGCCAACCGAGGCCTAGCAACTTAGCAGGCTCGCTGGAACATATATTCAAGTCTAACGAAGATCGAGCAACGTCTGTGAGTAGTTGAGGTTCGTTTGATTTCCACTTGCGTAGTGGCATATGAGCCGATGCAAGTACCTTAGTGACTTCCTCACGAATGAATTTTACCTCATCTAAGTCGTCACCACCAGACAGTAGGTCATCAGCGTAAAAATCATGTTTTATGACGTCAGCAACTTTATCATTTTTGCAGTCGAGGCCTAATTGATGTAAACACCGAAAGGCTAAAAATGGCGCACTAGCCGTGCCATACGTAACAGTGTTTAATTTAAAATATCGCAAAGAATCAGACGACCCTTCACGCCAGACAATCTGTTGTAGATGCCTGTCAGACGGATGGACGATTATCTGTCGGTACATCTTCTCAACATCCGCAGATATGACATATTTATACTGTCTGAACCGGAGAAGAATCGACAGCAAATCGTCCTGAATGGTGGGGCCTACCATCTGTAAATCATTAAAGGAAACACCAGATGAAGAGGGACAACTCGCATTAAAAACAACGCGAAGTTTGGTGGTACTACTGCCTTCACGCAATACCCCATGATGAGGTATGAAATAACCAGATGGACTTGCATTAAGAGTAAACTCGGTCATATGCCCTAACGACTTATATTCAGACATGAAGTCGTTATACATCTTACCGAAATCCGGTTTAGTCTTTAACCTACGTTCTAATGAATGTAAACAATAAGTTGCCCTCTTAATGGAATCCCCTAAAAGAGAAGGACTTTGCTTAAGCGGGATACGAACACAGAAGCGACCATCCTTCAACCGTGTCGTATTCTTAACATAATGCTCCTCACACAGCCTCTCTTCTGGTGAATAATGTGAAGACGTGTTACCAACCTCTTCCAGCTGCCAGAAACGAGCTAAATCAGACCGCAATTGATCCATATAATCGTTATGACAAGTATCAATCTTAGTAAAATTACACGTTATATTACTAGAAAGTAATGTGGCATAACTATTACTGATAGGACCTGACACTATCCAGCCTAGCCGGGTCTCACACAGTACGGGCTTACCTTTACCCAACTTTATACTTTGTGATTCTAAAATGTCCCAGAAAACATCAGCACCGATCAAGACATCGATGTCAGCGGGCTTGTAAAAGGTAGGGTCAGCTAAACATATATGTGACGGAATATTTAAAGCAGATATATTTATTTCACGACATGGCACATTATTTGTTATTGACGGTAAAATAAAACAATGCATGTCGGTCGTAAAACGATTGTTTAATGACGTTATACGAACTCGACATGTCTTACCTACGTGGGAGATCACGTTATTAATGCCCAATATCGATCTATCTACCTGTCTAGCCTCCAAACATAACCGTTTACACAAGCGCTCCGTTACAAAGGACGAAGTGCTACCACTATCTAGCACTGCACGAACAACATGCTCGCTCCCAGAAATATCTAGTATCTTAACTAACGCGGTCGACAGTAACACATCACTGGTAATGCTACCACACGAAGATGTAATGTTAGCCGACAATGCGACATTGTTCGGCTCACTGGTGGCAGACGTCGAAGGCGATCGCGCCGACCGGTTATCACTCAAGTCGTCGTTTGTGTTATTTACACTAATATTCGCAATATTGTTCGAGTCTGCTAAATGAACAAGCGTATTATGTCTGCGCTTACACAGTTTGCAACCCGGCCGTTTACAATGGTTTGCAAAGTGTCCCGAACGAAGACAGTTATAACAAACTTTGTAATTTGGCAGCAATTTCATTCGGGCTTCGTTGGATAAGGCGAGAAACTGTGCACAATTATTTAAATTATGGTTGCCCTTGCATTTAGGACAAACCATTGCACTGACTTCAGTATCAGATTGCTTTCCAGATTGAACCGCAACCATAGACTTTAGCTTAGGTCCTAGCTTATTACTAACTTGAGATTGATTGTTACGAGACAATTCTAATGTCTCAACTAAATCAGCGCGGTTGCGCATGAATTGAAGGAATGTGTCGAACGTAATATTACTATCCTTGTCTACGCGACCCTTGCACTCCTCCCACTCACGGAACGTTTTGCTATCTAATTTGCGCGTCACAATATAAATTAAAAGAGTGTCCCAGTGCTTCACGGGCTCACCCAACGTTTCTAACGCACGCAGGTTTTTATTTAACTGGTCAATTAAACCCTTCAGCGTCCCAGAGGATTCCTTAGTAAATGGCTCAATGTTAAAAATAGCAGATACATGGTTGTGAATTAATAATTTTTTATTGTCGAAGCGTTCACATAATACCTTCCATGCCACAGAGTAATTAGTAGCCGAAAATTCGATTGCCTGTATCACTACAGCGGCGGATCCTTCTAGAGACGTTCTCAGGTAATGGAATTTGTTGATCACGTCAATACCATCATTAGAATGAATGAGACTCGTATAGGTGTCGCGAAACTCCAGCCAACTATTATATGACCCATTGAATTTTGGTAATTGGATTGTGGGTAGCTTAACCGGCCTAAAGGTATTAGTACGATTTGTACTTTTAGCACTATCACCAGATTCATCATCTTTATTAAAGTCCGTGATCAAGTTCTGAGCTCTGGACAAAGATTTAAAATAAAGTGATTCAAAATCAGAACGTTCAATAAACTGTGTTTTAATATCTTCGACAATGCACTCAAGCTGTAACTGTACCTCATCGTATTGCTGATATAACAATTCAATTTTGCCTACACGTAGCTGCAGCTCCGTGATATCACAACTTGTTAGCGCCTTTCCATCCAAAGCGTCAAGGTAATTAATAAAAATAGTTAATCGGCCCTTGAAGCTGCCTCGCTTCTTTACTAAGTCCTTTTCCTCGGCCATACTGGGAGCTGGGCGACTAAGTCTGAAATTTACAAGTAATAGACGTAAGAAGAAGCTAAAAATGAATAACTAAGTGCTACTTAGGCACCTATCCGTCTTACTATACACCTACTATTGTTATACACAAATTTCAAAATATAATGTATTACGAATACCTACAAAATAAAAATGCGTTATATTTTTACACAACTCAACTGTAGAATAAAAAACTATATCGTAACAAGTACTTTTTACACAATTAATAATGCCCTATAGCAAATATATAATTTGCTTCTGAAAATAACTAGCACCTACAAATGTATGTTGTACATTAATCATAAGTATGCATATGAAAGTAACGTGAATAGTTAACAGCTTTCAATTCTGATTAAATAAATAATGTAATATTATCTTATTATCAATATTACCATACTTTAAGGAAGTATAATGTTATTTAATCAAATCTATGACTTTAATAATAAAAACTAATCACAATGCAATGTATGGTAGGTAGGTATATTAAGAAACAAAATTAATTACACTGATTACATGTACATAGGTAATATTAATTACACTAACCTGTTAAATCCTTAATTCGATTTAAATATACTACCTGATTGAGTGATGGGTAAATATATTAATTAATTAAGACTTAACACCACAGTTTTTTTATGTACTTGTTTCACGAATCACACCGCCGAATTATATCTCAATTGCAGCTTAATTATCTTCTTAATAATTCCACTAATTAATGAAGATCCTTTATAATAAATACAGATTCTTGATGATCCAGCTCGTAATGGACCAATATGTAGGGAATTATTGGGATATTTAATAAAAATGCAGCGAGTAGGTATGTGTTAATGCGTTGAGCTTAAAAGTGACATTGAATTAACTTTATTAAAGCATAGGTACAAGATCAATGCAGTTGGTATCACGGGGTTCACAAACATTGCTAATGCGAAACTAGCAGGAGTTCTCAACATAATGTAACACTCACCGGCATATTCACCATGTTTTTTGTTACATATGGTAAGTATCCCTGAGAGTGTAACACTATTATTGTAAATGGCTATGTCAATCTCAAATCTTCATCATCCTCCTAGAGCAGCGTTTCCCATTTGCCGGGTCGCGACCCGGTACGGGGCCATCGGGAAAGGGTCGTACCATTCCCGCCCTTATTTTAAAAATAATACCGACTATCGATCGACGGCGACGCATCGTATATTAATTTTGATGAAGCTGGGTCTTCAACACTAGTTTACTTTAAAAATAAATATAGGAACCGACTTGAAGTGGAACCAGACCTGATAAACTTGCAAACTTGAATTCTTTAGTAAAACATAAGCAACAGCTCCATACCTACTTCGCACTAAAATTTAATGACTAAATAGATGATACCAATATATTGTGTGTACAGTCGGCAAAGAAGATACGGTCTCGTTTTTTATATAAAGTTGTACGTAAAGGTGCAACCGTATCTCCTTTGTTGTCAATCAATAAAACAATTAACCCACTGCAGTCCACTGCTGGACATAGGCCTCTCCCAATGCGCGCCATTTCGTACGATCCTCCGCCTTCCGCATCCAGTCCGTCCCAGCCACCTTATTCAGGTCATCGGTCCATCTGGCTAGGGTCCGACTGTACCCAGTATTAATAAAACATTTTCTACTATTAATAAATGTGTATTACTAATGGAACCAGCTTGGGTTAAAAAGTATTCAGTGGGTCACGAAGGGGCAGTGTGAAAATAACCGGGCCATGGCAGAACAATATTTGAGAAACACTGTCCAAGAGCGTTGCCGATTGCGTCCAAAATTGTTGTTTGAATTTAGGAAAAATTACTTAAGTAAATATGAGTAATTTACTCATCACAGTATTTAGGTACTCAAGTTTTTTTTACCCGACTGCCAAGAAAGGTTATGTTTTTCAAGCGTATCTTCTATGTCATGTATGTGTATGTTTGTTTGTATGTATGAATGTTTGTAATATTCTTTATAACTTCATATCTTCTGAACCACCTTATGGATTTCAATGATTCATATCTCAAATGAAAGGTATTTTCACTGGGGCTTCTTGGGTATATAAAATGCGAACAAAAGTTTTATTTTGGATTCTTGCGCCAAAATGTATGTGGTAATTTTTTTTTCACATAAATTTATCGAGTAGGGTATCAAAATGAAGGAAATTAGAAGACTGCTTATACTGTTGAATTGAAAAAAAAAAAATTAGAAGACGATTACAAAATATGTGTTATTGTGGTTTATAAGCTACTAGCTTTTGCCCGAGGCTCCGCACGCGTGGATGTCGGTTATCGTGATAAATTGTAGCTTTAGTTGAAGTTGTAAGATATTTTATTGAAAAGTTTCATTAAAATCCATTCAGTATTTTTTACGTGAAAGAGTGACAAACATACAACCCTCTCTTAATCCATACTTACAATCTTCCGCGTTTATAATATTAGTAGGATAAAAGGATGAATACGATATACTTAGAGCCAGGACGATATACTTTTGCTCAAATATTAAAAGTTAGAATAGCTCCAGTTAATATTCAGTGCTTTTTTCTTAATAACGGTAGGATAAAAATCTAACGCAGAATTCTGAAATTAGGATCAAAGCTTACCCATAAATCATTTGGTCTTAAAATCGCATTCATATCTCTTAATGCTCATCTTTTTGTAAATTTACGTTCGTGCTCGTTCACTCAGCGCCAAATAATTGTATTTAATGTTACCTATACATTGTAATAGATCCTCCCGCGATTTCACCTACAAATGTCGGTTATCTTGAGCAAACATAGCCTATGTCCTTTTTCGAGGTGTAATCTACCCCTATACCAAATTTTATCAAAATCGATTCAGTGCTTTAGGCGTGATGGACCGGCAAACAGACACACGCGCACACACACACACACACACACACACACACGCGCGCGCGCGCGCGCGCAAACGCACACGCACACATTTATAATATTAGTATGATAAATCCTATTTTTGTAATCGTAACGAAAAATATATTTGCTAACTTTTGACTATCTACTTATTGTGAGCCAGTAAGTTTAGGTAACTATTACTTTTACAAATATCCTAAACTAATAACTCCGCATTATACAAAGTGATGATGATACTATATAGTTTTTAAAATAATTAGGCAGTTTTGAATATAACACTCCTTTGATTTGTCAATTGCCTAGATAACTGCATACTGTAACTCATAACCAAAAAAATTAATACTTAGAAAGGAATACCAACCAGAAACCCTGAGTTCGTAGTGGACCTATATATACCTACTCCATAGAAATAAAAGAGTATAAGTGCCATTAGTATCAGACCCGCGATTCGCTTATTGGTCTTTTTAATTTTTTCATATATCACTTATTAAACAAAAGGTACCTTTTTTACCCACGGATACCCACCCCTCCGAAACCGGAGGGGAGGTTATGTCGGATTCGAACCGACTAAACCGCACGCCGTCTCTGGGTCATAGTGCTAGGCCGAAGGTGAGGTTGTCATGCGACATATCCCTCGCACCCCGGCTGACCCAGGGCCATCCCTCTCGGTCTGGCCCTCCTCGGGGGGTAAACGGTACCATTGAGAAACCACAATGAATTAAACCAATATCATCATACTAGCTGTTGCCCGCGGCTCCGCCCGCGTGGATGTCAGTTATCGCTCAGTGTTAAGCCGACGCTTTTGAGCATTAAATTCACCTGTCTACTCAATTTTATCCTCTTAATTTTTAAATTCTTACTATTGACTTCTATTCACTACACTACACTACACATTCAGACCCCTAACCTGAACCCCAATCTTCAAAACTGACATACTGACATCCCCTAGCCCTAACCCCCCCCCCCCCCCCCTCTATCCCCTTTTTCGTGAGAAAGGTTAGCCTATGTTCATTCGGAAGCTTTAATCTATCCCTGTACTTAACTTCATCAAGAGATCTTCAAAACTGACAAACTTTCATCGCCTTTTCCGCCCCTTAAACCCCCTTTTTCACTATAATAGGCAGCCTATGTCCATTTCCAAGCTCTAATCCATCTCTGTACCAAATTTCATCAGGATATCTTCAAAACTGACAAACCTTCATTCCCCCTCCCCCACCCATTTAAGCCACCTTTATCGCGACAAAAGGTAGACTATGTCCGTTCCCAAGCTTTAAACTATCTCTGTACCAATTTCATCAGGATATCTTCAAAACTGACAAACTTTCATCCCCTATGCACCCCTTCTGAAACCCCCTTTTCCGCTATAATAGGTAGTCTATGTCCATTTTCAACCTCTAAACCATCTCTATACCAATTTCATCAAGATATCTTCAAAATTGACAAACTTACATCCCCTAGCCCTATTCCCCCCCCCCCCCCTCTACCCCCTTTTTCGCGAGAAAGGGTAGCCAATGTTCATTCGCAAGCTTTAAGCTATCCCTGTACTAAATTTCATCAGGAGATCTTCAAAACTGACAAACTTACATCCCCTAGCCCTATTTCCCCCCCCCCCCCTCTACCCCCTTTTTCGCGAAAAGGGGAGCCTATGTTCATTCGCAAGGTTCAATCTATCCCTGTACTAAATTTCATCAGGAGATCTTTAAAATTGACAAACTTACATCCCCTAGTCCTATGTCCCCCTCCCCCTCTACCCCCTTTTTGGCGAGAAAGGGTAGCCTATGTTCATTCGCAAGCTTTAAGCTATCCCAGTACTAAATTTCATCAGGAGATCTTCAAAACTGACAAACTTTCATCGCCCATTCTCCCCCCCTTTAACCTTCTTTTTTACTATAATAGGTAGCCTATGTCCATTTCCAAGCTCTAATCCATCTCCGTACCAAATTTCATTAGGATATCTTTAAAACTGACAAACCTTCAAACAAACTTGCATCCCCTATTTTCCCCCTTAAACCCCCTTTTTCGCAATAAAAGGTAGCCTATGTCCGTTCTCAAGCTCTCATACACCTCTGTACCAAATTTCATCAAGATCGGTTCAGTGGTTTAGGCGTGAAAGCGTAACATACAGACAGACAGACAGACAGACAGACAGAGTTACTTTCACATTTATAATATTAGTATGGATCAAAGTCCTATTTCACGGTACGGCCGTCTGTTGTTGCGGTCTTCAATTTCTGTATGCGGTCGCTTACGAATTCAGACCTTAAGAATGTAAAAAATATACTTACCAGAAGTGGTACTTACCCCCAGTATGTTTACTAAACAACAAGAGGTATCATCGATCTCTGTCAAGCAGTGCAGACGATACCTGACACGGGCTTTACTATGAGGAAAAATGTTCATAAAATGAAAACTTTATGGGACCAAATGGCAACAATTCCGCGTCGAACCAAAAAAAAATCACGTAAATCTGTTAATATATCTTAGAGTAATCGGTGAACAAACATAAAAAAATATCCCGACGAATTGAGAACCTCGTCCTCGGTTAAAAATGAAGGTACAAAATTGTACTGCAATCGTGTACATTGCTATTTAATAAAAAGTAGGTGGTAGGTGAGTTTTGTTTGGGATATTCGTTTTATCAGGGAGATACAGATACCTTTGTGAATAAACTTGGAAGAGAAACCTTATGTTAATACAAAATTTTCATTCAAATTGATAAAGCGGTTTCTGAGATATCCACGCAAAAATTGCTTGTTTCATAGTTAAAGATGTCTTAGTATATCTTAAGTATATTACTGTGAATCTGACCTCATACCTAGATATTTTAATATTGTTTTAATAGTGAGTTTAATATTGAATCATTGTTATTTACGTTGATGATAGGCGCGTGGGCAGTAATTGCGTGTTGTCTTTGGTTATCCACCCAAGTGACTATTAGTAAAATAACGTAATGACTCTACAGTCATTGCGATTAAGTCAAACTGGAGTTTAAAGGTAATGATTCCGAAGCCAACCGCTTACGATAACTGCCGACGCATGCAGCAGATACATTACAGAGGTCTTGTGTTTCTTACCCACGAAACTGTACCCACAAGCTAAAAACATTATAATAATAATTCCGTTTTTTACCCACTGCAAAAGTTCATTCCGAATTTTACCCTGACGTATAGTAGCTATGCATTTGTTTATTATGTATTTCAAGTGTTCATTAGTTCGCACCGTCAGCAAACAAGGTAATATTTTGATACTTGTTAAAAATATTTATTTTCGTACGAAACTTTGATACGGATAAAGGGGACCATTGAGAAGCCGCAATGAATTACGCGTATCTGCTGTGAGTGTTTGCAGTTGTCGTATGCGGTCACCTTCGGAATCATACTTTTACTGGACCGAAATTATTTTCATATACAAGCATGAAATTATGCTTAGTGCTTCAGTTATTAACAGGCTGTCGAGAAGACTGAATATCAACATTAACTTGCATCACAAGGATTCAGTCAACGTTAAAGCATTTAAATGAACTTACAAAACGTCAAACATAAAAGAACTAGGCTAATTTTAGTGCCGTATTGGTGGAGTAGAATAGAACGACCCCAGCTCTTTCTGTGGGTGGTCGTAACAGGCGACTATGGAATAGGGCTGCTCCAGAGCATTTTTAAGTCTATTTACATACATGTTTACTACTTAATCTTATAAAAAAATATTTTGACCTGTCACTATTTTGAAATACATCTGTTATGGGACCACGTGATTAAATCAAATTGCCCTCTCATATTGGGCATTATTCATTAATATTCATAATGATAGGGCATTGTGAATCATGCCCAATTTATAACTTGGTTCATAACACATATATGTACCTACCTAATATTAAACTTGCAAGGTTAACTTAAGAATTCTTCTATTAATTGAGACAATCTTGAATAAGCTGAAATTTGAATACGACTCTTAAGTGTTTGAAACTCCGGAATGACATAAGAATTAATTTGTTACATTAACATTTTAAATAGCTTTATGAGTAGGTAGAGCCTAAATGTATTCTTTTCTATCATAATGTTATATAACACACAGTGCCTATTTACATACAAGTACCTGCCTATCTGCTTACGAGCTGTACTTGTAGTTAGTATTGTGATTTACCTGTAGGTACATAGGAATGCTTGAGAAATTATTAGCAATCAGTGATATTAATTTACCATTTTTATCATTCGAATCTTAAAGTATTAGCAAAAAAAACGACCCGCACGAAAGTTTAATAAATCAATCGATCGATTTCGCCGATCAATCACGTTGATTAATGTAATGCAATTAATGAACAACGGTTATATAAAAAATCTTTATATAAAAAATCTCACGGAACGTGGAACACCTTTCAGGTGAACCTTGGTTACCGTATTTTGCTCTATAGGTCCCCGTGTAACATACTACGTACTACGGGCACGAAAAAGTTCACGTAGAACACCTAGATAATCCACTAGGTGTTCCAGGTACCTACCTCTTTTTTATAGCACCGAAATCCCCACATTATGTCGGACTGGAACCAAATAAAACCACAGTCCGTCTTTAGGTCTTCAGTTGCCGGAGGTGAGATAGCCAGAAACATCTTTCGTACGCCGCCCGATCCAGGGCCATCTCCGGTTTGCGAGACGGCCTCCTTCGGTTGTGGGAATCTTGGTATACCCATCTTCATTGTCAAGGTACGCTTGGCTTCGCCACCGAGGCAAGTACCCCTATCGGCACTTAAAGATGCAAAAGATCTTATAACAAGTTAAGATTTACGCATAAATAAAGAACGTCTCCTTTACCCAAGCATGACATTCCGTTTTCTATTCTAACTATTGTGTATTCCTTACATAATTCAACATAAGTACGAGGAAATCTTGATGTAATTACACGCAATACTACAATAATTAACTGTACACGTTCAGTTTGGTGACATTTTATTATATAAATTACGCTAATTGCTTATGTGTACAATCGGAAAAGGATATAAATATACACCATTTCATACAACTTGATTCGAACTTGAATCGATTGAGCATGAGAATACCGTATTGTTGTCTTTTCATTGACTCGTGAATCGTGATCTTTTTAGACATTTGAGAAATTAAGGTTACATCGAGTCTGAATGTTGAACATCTCTTTATTACGAGACTTGGCCTTTTGGTCTCGCTATACACGAAATTCTATGATAGGAACATGTATGAGCGATGGGATTTTTCATCATGATTAAAAAAAACTGAAAAAAAAAACAAAATTTTAATCAATAACAAAGCCCAGTAGAGTACCCAACGAATATTACTTGCTTAGCTTCTAGAAATTGTATCACTGAGTTAAAAGAAGTAAGAATGCCACAAAATTTAGTTACCTTGATGGAGTAACTCCAAAGTTATGAGTTATGATGACACACAAATCGTCTAGCGCACAATGCACGGTAACCGGTTGTTCCTGCCATGTTTTGCCATGTAGACAATTGTAATTCTATTTCTATTGCGAGTGAACATGAATGGTACCAGAATCTAAGTGAAAGAGCTCCGCGGCCCTGCCAAGTCGTGATATCACAGTTGCGAACAACCGTCGCCGTGTTTACGCGCATCGACGCTTGCGCACAACGATTTCGTGTGTTTGTTTTATGTTTGAATTTTATTCTATAAATGTGATGTTTAGTGTCCTTATTGGGAATTGCAGTGTTTCTATAATAGTTTTATTTTGTGTAGATGTTACTGGTTTTGGAACTTGTTTGCCCGTTTATAGTCATAATGTTTCTTTGAATGGAATGTTTACTGTCATATTGTTTGGTTAGGTGTATTTATTTTACTTGTCTGTCAAACATTATATCCTAAAGTTAGAAAACTAATCTTGTGCGCAGCAAGCATAGTCGCATGGAAAACGAAAATGAATATTATACAATCCTAATAAATTCAACACTGTAGAAATAAATGCTTACTTTTTTTATTTTTTTTTAAATTACTAAAATGCTTGAATCGAGTTGATAACCTCGCGTACACGCAAAATATATCTGTTATGAAACAGTGTTGTAAGTAGCTGGTATCTTGTGTAGAGAGCATAAAATGGGTAACCACTAATCATTAGGCGAAACGTGAGTTTGATTGCCACCTTAGTAGTTTAAGAAAAAACTACTGATAAACTCATTATCGACTGGTTGACCTTGTTTCAGTCATTTGGGGTTGGTGTAGCATGTCATTGTACAGCTCGTACCGCAGCTGTACAATGACATGCTAAGGTTCCATGTCAGGATGGAGTCTGGTCCTCCATTTCTACGGTCGTTACTTGTCTGTCAAACATCAACTATAGACGGTAGATGAATATTTTTATTGATTTTTCTTTGGGTAGGTACCTACGACTTTTTGGTAGATATGTCTACAGCTGACTTGGTCTTGGTCATGAGCTGGTCCTATATCCTATTCCGTATCATAATCTGTCTGCGGTTTCAATTTCAATACAATCCTGCTGCCGGTATTGCGTGTTTTAATACAAAAGCAGACAAAATAGGCTTTAGCCAAACAAACAAGCATTATCAATGAATTATGTATTCAATGTATTTTCATTAAGGTTCTGTTAATACAGTACTTAACTGTGTTAATTAAAACTAACCAGCACCTAACACGTTGCCCTGAACTGCATCCAACGTGTTCGTTAAACTTTAATGCAATTCCACGTTTACTACGTTCTATCAACAGCATTGAATGAACCGATAACTGAATACGGGCGTTGTTGTCGGAAGTTGAAAGTAACCTCGTAACTCATACGAATACTCCCGTGTGTCCATTAGTACGAGAATATAAAATTACTTGCCGATCTGCGTCGGCCTCGCCCATGGTATATTTTAAAACCCGTACCACCCCTTTGAGCTCGTAATTTTTTAGTCTTCAAAAAGGTCCTGCTTATCACGTGTGTTTATCTTAATCCTATATGAATGACTACTATCGTATTATTTTCGTAGACTAATCGATAATAGCCTAATATATTTTGAATGGTGCAGTAATGGAAAGAAAAGTCAGTATAATTAATTTTAATTACATTGACCTCTTGATTATTCTTCCTTTACATTAATCATCGAAACAATTAGTTTGATTATAAAGTTTTATGAATATTTTACTTAACTCAGCAAGAATGAATTGAATACAATTGCAATACCGTGTGACGGTACGTCGTCTTATCAAAGCTGAGTGAACTTCGTTTTTACGTATTTGATTTGAATATTAACTCAAAAGTGCCAGCCCCCGCCCTTTGGCGGGAGATATGAGTGCTCCGCCAACCGCACAGATATTGTGGAATTCATCCAGAGACAATAATTCCCCCACTGGTCTCAGTCATTGCAATAGATAAAGGAATTAACCGCGAGTAAAAAGAAGTGGAAATGAAGTACAACAAACGATTAAATACGTTGATAGCAGTTACTTGACTCACATCCATTCGATCGTACTTCTGAGTTAGGCTTACATTATACCGCACTTCCAACACATAGACCCCCGAGAGGCTCAACGTCCCCAATCTCCAGTGTGTAATAACTGGTGTTCCGTCAATCTGAACTTTAAGCCAGCTCTTGCATGCTGTACTCATCTGGGACTTTAACCTCAGCCCCTCCAGGTATGACAGGACTGGTGTAATAGAATTTATACTACGGCTGAATACGGTCTCAATGCGATAAGTTGCTCCTAACTCATCCATACAATTTTCACCATACATTCGTCCTCGCGTAGCGCCGCCTCGCTAGCAGATTACAGGCTACAGGGGCGTCGTCGGCCTAGGCACACCCAAGGATAACTTCGGCTTCCGCCAAAGCATATGTTTGCCAAGTTCCTGGTCTGAAACCCATGACTCGTTACGTGGGACATTCTAATACGCGTCGAGGGCAAAGGTACCGCGTAACATTTATCAACGAATCCCGCGATCATAAGAATATTGTAAAATGTACACAGTTAAATACTCTAAGCGTCACGTCACTCAGCTAAAAATAATATTACACATAAAACATATATTATTCAATAATAACTATAACTAATAATTGTAATGGCATGAAAGTAACTCACCACGTCTGTAGATTATTAATAGTGTTTCACTTGACAGTGTAGCACCGTAACTTACTCGAGTGACGCCTATGTTCCTACTCCTCGACGAGCCCTGTTCGACTGCTCTCCTCCCCGGATACCAAACGAATGCCCCGAACCTACGCTCTCTCCAACCTCATAAAAATCTCTCCAAAACGCTCCCACGCCTTGTCTTTACAAAACCTGCACGTGTACTCCCAACCTCTCTCGTAAAAACTAACGTCCTAATAGTTTCTTTAAAGTATCACAAAAACAATAACCATCGTTTCAGGAGCCAACACAAAAGGTCTTGCTTTACCTGATCTGTGGAGGGTCAAATAGCAACGATGCGAGCCAGATGCCTGCAAGTGGACGCCCGATATTAAATATCAAAATACCAACGTATTGAAGATGTAAATTTTAAGGCTTATTAATTTCCCATTGTTGAGTAACTTGTGTACCATCACAACCGTTTTTTGTATAAAAAAATAACATTTAAAGTATTTTTTTGACACATTCCGATATCATTTTAGAATCCCGTGATTAAAAAAATATATAATTTGAAAACCCTGATAATTACGAACACAACAAAAAGTAATAATTTTAAAAAGTTTATTTTATTTTTAGCAGTTTTTTAATAGAATTACCGTTTTACTCGATGTCTACTTCAATTAGATTTCATAATATGTTTGGCGTAATTTTCGAAAGCAAGTGGTTATTTTCGTCATACTATTTAATGCTTCAATAGAACGTGAAATTAAGCGGATCGTAATTAATAAGCAGCCATTATTTACGTATGTGTACATTGAACCATCATTTACGTATTTGTACATTCTAAGAAGAAGAAAAGAATCAATTTTTATTTATTCAGTTTAGGCACATAAAGAGCACATTATATGAACGTCAAAGTTTTACAGTTATGTCAACAAATCTTATAAAAATACTTTATGTAGAACCATCATTTACCTACATAAACGAAGGCAAAAGGCGCGATGATAGCAATTAAGCCTCTTTGTCTTTGCCTGTCATCATCATCATTAACATCATCTGAGCGCCAACCCCGGTTGCACCTAGCAAAGTACCCAGAATTGGCTCTCCTACTCTTTGTATCCACGAATTGTTCATTTTTACTTTTACGAAAGCAACTGCTCTGTAACCCTTAAAACCCCAAGACGAATGCTTACTCTCGTCGATGTGAAGTGATATTGGCATGGGCCAGAAACGTCCTGGTGAGACCCTATACACATTTTATCCTCCCCTGGTTCTGTCTCCTACATTACTATAATAGTAGGTACATCCCATACCGACATCTTTAATAGTGAATTTTAGTGGTTCAGTAGAAAAATGAATTGCTTTATTGTCACCGTGAAATCAATCACAGTAGACAAATATTTAGGCAATACAAACCTCTTTTAAGTTACCACTATTGTGATTCAATCAACCATTACCATTATTATATCTGGAATAACAAACGAACCAAATTTTATTGCGAAATCGTGAGATTGTTGAAATAACAGTAGCATATTAGCATTTGATTACAATTTACTCAACCTGAAGCTTATTAGTTTAGGTAATATTCGTTGTAATATTCTCTAATATTTTACAAGCTCAAAGATTTACTTTGAAATTAATGTCTACAACGACGGTTTAGTATGAAAGACGACAAGCTAATAAGGTTTTCGTGGCATTAAATCATTCATATTTAAAGATATTCTTGGAGATGGAAATCTTTGATTGTGATAAGGGAATTAGCTTTAGAATTTCCTCTAAAGCAAATTTAAGTACTTTATTTTCTGAATATTATCTTAAAGATCTGTTCCATAACGATACATCATTTTTATTCTAAGTTACAAAGTTTTCGTTCTAATTTTCGAA
This sequence comes from Eilema caniola, assembly GCA_949126895.1. Taxonomy (NCBI): domain Eukaryota; kingdom Metazoa; phylum Arthropoda; class Insecta; order Lepidoptera; family Erebidae; genus Eilema; species Eilema caniola. Next base: position 17,760,885 of record OX421476.1, on the reverse strand, counting down.
AGACGTTTTTGCGAAGATCATTTATACAACGCAAAATCACCAGGAGTCACATACCGATGGGCGATAGGTTATTTCTGATCGATGGGCCCATGCATCGAATAGCTACTGTACGCGAATTCCCGTATTTTATACACCACAGGCACTTCCTCAATCAGTGACTATTCGATATTAAATCAACAGCATGTGGTCATACTGCTGTGGTACTTGGCCACAGCGAATGGACCACACGCTGCGGATTTGTTATGCACTACCTAACTACAAAAGTTGATTGTATCAATGACATTAATTGCTTAGCACTAAAATATTCATAAACCTTTACTTATTATTCTCAGAAGACAAAGTTCATATTTTCTTTGTTATTTTATGAAAGGTTTGAGAACTAAGGTGACCAATTAATTTGAATTTTACTGGGTTATTTTTGTCGTTGACTGTACATGCGCAAAGTCAAATTAAAACAAACCAGCTATTATTATTATTGTTGGCTCTGTTAAGTTTCTTATTCAAGCATGAATCATAAATTTGTATTGTCTAAATGTGATAGAATTCAAGTAAATACAGTTCTATTGTCCAGTTATCTGCATTTGAACATTATGATATTGCATTTTAAATGATTTGGCTACACACATTAAATACATACAATTCTCTTATAAAGATTGGGTATAAATATTTTTATCATTCCAACGTAGCACGACACTAAAGTCTCGAATCACTTTAAATTGTGTAGTTTTAGTGATGGGGCACATTTTATTAGATTTTGTGTTGAGTACAACCAGGAAAAAGAATATGATTATAGTTTAATGAAATTTTAAAGCAAAGCGACTTGTCGCGGGTTCAAATCCCGTCTTGAGCATTCATTTTTGCGATCTAAATTGATAGTAATCATAGATTTATAATATGGTATAACACGTTTAAGAAATTATGCCGGTTAGAGGTTCCTGTGGGTTGCGGCAACGGTACCAGTATTTCACACGGGTTGAACCGCGGGCAAAAGCTAGTCAACTATAATCTAATTATATTTAGGAACATGAAATCGCGAATAATATCAGATTATGGAAATTTAATCCGCATGTAAAGATGAAACAACACCCAAACATACACCTCTTTGACTTCGTTAAGTGTTATTCGCCAATGTGCTATTTATTCGGTTGAGTACTACTACACCAGTTACTACTATTGAACTTACTAAGTTTTAGCACTCAGTAATCTATTTGCTACTTTGTGACGTCACATCACAGTAATTAAATACCGATCAATATTTACCAATAATGTCTTACTTAGCGCAGATATCTTAAACATTTTGTTTGCATAAAGACGAATGTCTTTGCTTAGTATTACAAATTTGCATAGCGTAGGTTGGGTAGCTTATGTTACCTAGACCAGACAATCTATCTACTTGTCGAAGGTTGTTTCAACCACAGAATCTAGTTTTGAGCTATTTTGTAATACAGTTCACAGTGTTAGGACGGTAACTTTGTCTTGCGAGCACTTAGTGTGCGGTATTGAGTTTGTGCAGTGCGATGACACGTTTAAATCTGTAAAGGGAGCTTATATTGAAGGAAATTGAATGTGTATACAACGTGCTTACGATATTATCGGATAGTGACGTCATTTGGTTTTGTACACATTAAGAACGGTATTATTGTATTGAGAACGTGATCAGCAAGTAAATTCAATTCCATTATGCATTCTTATAAATCTTGTTCTAAAATTACACTTACCTACGTAAATTTCGACCTTTACAAATTTTACAGTAGCTACTAGCAGTTATGTGCGGCCCCGCCCGCTTGGAATTCTGATCTCGTTGCCGTAGCTTGCAGGAAGGAAGGCCTGTCGAAGGAATTCTAGGAATAAAAGCCATTGGATTTTTTTTTTCAGACTCACTTGTACTAATCCCCCGAGATATAATTAGTTGAGTGATATTTTGATCAAGGCGCACCTAATTGAATTATCAAAATATCTGTTGGCCATCTCCCTTATTGTGCCAGAAATTTTACTATTGTATCTTTGTGACCTATAGAGACAGAACCAATGAGAACCTGACATATGCTCGTAATGTTACTATCACGCTCTGTTATTCGATCATGTTATTTTTCAAGCCTTGCGTGCGATCGAGTACACTTTCTCTGATGGCAATCAGTAATCGTACTTAAGATTTGACAGCGTATCACTCGCTTTTTGCCGGTCTTGAATTTTAAAGTTAGGATTCAACTTTGTCTCGAGCAGAACTTACGTCAGTCTGTAAATATTCATCTCGTTAGGACTATCACACCTACGCACGAACATTAAATGTCATGCCTATCTGATTAGTGGTAGCAAAAGCTCTCTACATAATTATTCTATCTAAATGACGGGCGAAGATTTGTGGACAAGAATTCCGGTGTAAGCTAGATTGAACGTTATTGCGTGTCTACGACAATCGGTATTTAAATGATCTAGTTTTACGAACATAAATTGCTGTGCGAGCCTTGTGTGACTTTGAGCAGACTCGCAATTTTTATTTAACTATCTTCTATGTAACTAATCTATGTTTGTTTATACTGGAGATTGATGGCACTTGGTGGAATCTACTACACATATTGAATAATGATAGCACTTGTACTTTTCCACACTAAACTACAAGCTATCACTATTCAATACACTATGTCTATTATTTGGGGGTGTTAGGTAGGACAACCTCCACGTGGTGCACCCTGGTAACGTGGACGACGACGTGGGCTTCGCCCGAGGCGCACGTCGTCGCCCATGGCTAATAGTCCACCAAGGAGGGGGGGCCTTTATGGCCGGTTGCGAGTTCTCCGCATGCGCTCTGCTAAGCAGAGCGTACTTAGCGGAGAACTCTCAGGGCGACGAGTACCTTGCCACTGAGCGACCAGTGGCGAAGTACACGGTCCCATAGGGACCATCGATCGGCCGAGCCGTAACCCCGTCTGGCAACAGACGGGCACGGTGGCTCTTCGGAGTTGCGAGGAAGAAAACCTCTATAAAAAATCACCCCGAACCCCACGCTCCGACGCCCGGCAATGGGATGCATCGCTGGGGGGAACTCAGTGCCTAGGGCGTCACAACAAACAAAAAAATTTATAATGACTATGGAAACGAATAAGGATAAATCTACCCATGAGGGTACCCGGACTCCGTCCGAGGAATCCCTTGCTGTGACTGGTGGTCGAATGGACACCCATTCGGCGACCAGCCATGGCGACCCCCGCCCGGGTTCATCCCGGGTGGTATATGGGAGGGGTCACCACAGTCTCACAGGCCCAACGGTGTGCCTCAAAACCACCGAAAAACAAATAAGCGACGCGGATTTCGTCAGGCCCGCCACTCCACCACCACTACCTATGGGAGAGGGGACGGACGCGGAGATTGCGTCCACGGGTAGGACTGACAGCGAGTCAGCTGCCAGCCAAATAGAGGCTAAGAGTCTCCGGCGAAAGAGGCCTCGCTCGTGTGGACCCGCTCTGGACCGGAGCAGATGCTCCTCTGGACAAGGGGCGGTCCACTCGAGCGAGGACGATCGGCCGGCAAAATTGCTGGCCACTACGGCGGGAAGGGTACCTGTACACATCCCCCCACTACCAAGTGGCAGGGACCAAGGCGTTCCCGCCGCGAGGGTGCTCCTCGCAGCGCTTGCCCGGATCACGGACACCACCAAAGGTGCCAAAAACGTGGCCGGGAAGAAAAAGACGGTGGTGGATAATGTCGCCGTCGCCAAGATAGCGCTAGAGGAGCTTCTCTCTCAGAGCGTATCCGAGGAGGAAGCGAAGCTCAGGGACCGGGTCGCAGCCCTGGAAACTGAGCTCGCTGACTCGCTGGAGCAGCAACGGGTCCTCCGCGGGGAGGTTGCAAAGCTGACCCAGCTAGTCAGGAGGCCTGCGGAGGCCCTGACTGCACCAAGCCTCCGAGATGCACCGCCAGCCCGGGGTGTCCAAAAACCAACGCCCAGGCCGGCACCCGAGTCGCCGCCAAGCGTAACGCAGCTGCTGGCGGCGATCGAGAGGCGCCTTGGCGCACTTGAGGACCGGGCGCACCGTCCTCCGCTGGTGCGGCCCGCCTACTCCTACGCGACGGCCGCCAGAGGAAATCCCGCCAGTGGGAACTCCGGTCCCACGACCGCTGCCCCCCCGGCGAAGCCAACGCCCAATAGGGCGAAGGGAAAGAGGAAGAAGCGCGGCACCCCCGCCCCCGCTATAACCGCTGCTCCCGCTACAACCGAGCATTCCTCCAGAGGGGAGGGATGGGAGGTAGCGGGAGCCGCGAAAAAGGCCAGGAAAGCGGCCAAGAAGGCGGCCAAAGCCGCTGCGGCGAAGGCGCCGAAGAGGCTCCGCGCCCCACGCTCCACTGCCGTCGTCCTGACGGTGACGACGGAGGGTGTGGAAAGGGGCGTGGGGTACGCCCAGGTCCTGAGGCAGGTGAAAGCCTCCGTGGACCTCAAGGCCCTTGAGATTAATGGGCTCCGGTATAAAACGACTCGCACCGGAGCTCGCCTACTCGAGGTCTCCGGCGCCACCAGCGGCCCCAAAGCTGACGCCCTAGCGGCCAGGCTTAGGGAGTCGCTGGACTCGGAAGCCATCCGCGTCACCAGACCCAACAAATGCGCAGGTTTGCGCATTTCGGGTCTGGATGATGCGGCCACGACGGAGGAAATTATCTCCGCTGTCGTGGAGGCGGGCGGCTGCCCCCGTGATCAGGTGAGAGCTGCAGAAATTCGGTTCAGCCCCACCAGTCACGGCACGGCAGTCGTCAACTGCCCCGTCGCAGCGGCGCAGAAAATTGTGGACGGACGGAGCCTCCTTGTTGGGGGCTTCCTTAAGGCGCGGGTGCAACTCCTGCGGCCCCGCGAGACCAGGTGCTTTAGGTGCCTGGTCGTGGGGCATATGGGAGTGCAGTGCACAGCGGTAGACACCGTGGGGGATCGGTGCTTCCGCTGTAGTCAGCCCGGGCACAAGGCCAGTGCCTGTGATGCTCCGCCGCGCTGCTACAAATGCGTAGCGGAGGGCAAAGCAGCGGAGCACCGGGCGGACAGCAGAACCTGCGCCGCCTCGAGGCCAAAGCCCCGTTCGTCCGCACTGGCTAGTGGGGGTGCCGCTCAGGAGCGGCCACATTCGCGGCGGGATGCGGAAATGGAAGTCTAATAATGGACACACCAATCCGCATTCTGCAGGTGAACATAAACCACTGCATCGGTGCTCAGGATCTTCTGTACCAGAGCATCGTGGAGTGGTCTATCAATGTGGTCGTGGTCGCTGAACCGTACTGGGTCCACCCCGGGAGCCCGGTGGACCTGGAAGGCGTAGCGACCGTCTTCGGGGGCTCCGCCGCGGACACCTCACGCCTTGCATTCATTGCAAGGGGCCGAGGCTGTGTCGCGGCGGACTACGAGGGTATGGCTGTCGTGGCCGTCTACTTCTCGCCAAGCCTTGACCAGTATCAGCTTGAGCTACGGCTCGCTGAACTGGACATCGTTCTCGCCGCGTGCCGTCCTCGTCCTGTCTTGGTCCTGGGAGACTTCAACGCCTGGTCTCTGGCCTGGGGCTCCAGGGAAACCAACGACAAGGGACGAGTACTAGAGGACTGGGCCAACACCCGTGGTCTAGAGGTCCTCAATCGGGGGAGTGTCGCCACCTGGGAGCGGCGGGGGCTCAGTTCGGTCGTGGATGTCACGTTCGCGACCCCTGCTCTCGCCCGCCGCGTCCAGGGATGGCGCGTGGTGGAGGAGGAGGAGACGGTTTCCGACCATAAGTACATTCGGTTCAACGTCTCCCCTCCACCTAACCTGCCACCGACTATCGTGAACCCCCCGGATCCACGTTGGGCGCTCAGGCGCCTGAATCGGGAGGCTCTCCTGGAGGCATCCATTGTGCACGCCTGGATTCCGTCACCGGCCAGGCCTGCCGATGTCGACGCAGAGGCGGAATGGTTCAGGAGAGCCATGTCGCATATCTGCGATGCGGCGATGCCTAGGGTTAAGCCCAGCCCGGCAAAGAAGCAGGTGTACTGGTGGTCTGCGGAGATTGCACAGCAGAGAGCAGCGTGCGTGACCGCTCGCCGCCGGTATACCAGGTTTCGCCGGAGGCGTAGCCGCCCAGATGATGCGGCAGCCCGAGAGGCGGAGATATACGAGGCGTACAAGGGGGCCAAGAGGACCCTCCAGAAAGCCATAAAACAGGCCAAACGGCGGGCCCGCGAAGAGCTGCTGGAGTCTCTGGAGCAGAACCCATGGGGGCGCCCTTACCTTGCGGTTAGGGGCAAAATCCGCCCAAGGGCGCCCCTACTGACCCAGAGCCTCCAGCCAGGGCAACTGGAGGGAATCCTGGGCTCTCTGTTCCCATCGAGAGTGGAGGAGCATGTTCCTCCGCAAATGGCTCCGCCTCAGGCGCCTGACGCTAATAATAGCGAGAGCGATGTGCCCGAAGTCAGGGAGAGTGAACTGGGGGTAGCAGTGCTCCGGCTTAAAGCCCGTAAATGCACTGCCCCCGGACCCGACGGCATCCCAGGCCGAGCATGGGTCCTGGCCCTTGAGGAACTAGGGCCTCGACTGGTGGCGTTTTTTAGCGCATGCCTCGAAAGGGGCCAGTTTCCAATTGCGTGGAAGACGGGGAAACTGGTCCTTATCCGGAAGGCGGGGCGGCCGGCGGATCAGCCATCCGGTTACCGGCCGATCGTGTTGCTCGACGAGGTGTGCAAGCTCTTTGAGCGGATTATTGCAGAGCGCCTCGTCGAGCATCTCACGACCGTGGGGCCAGATCTGGCGGACAACCAGTTCGGTTTCCGCCGGGGGCGCTCCACCGTGGAAGCGATCATGCGCGTTAGGCGCCTGGCGGAGGAAGTAGTCTCGCGAGGTGGGGTGGTGGTGGCGGTGTCTCTCGACATTGCCAACGCCTTCAACACCCTACCTTGGAGCTGCGTTAGGGTGGCTCTCGCGTATCACGGAGTGCCACCTTACCTCCGCCGCATTGTCGAGGCATACCTATCCGAGAGGGCCATAGTTTACCCGAGCTGGCTAGGGCCAGGGCGGCGAGAAGTGTCGTGCGGTGTTCCGCAGGGGTCGGTCCTAGGGCCACTCCTGTGGAACATCGGATACGACTGGGTGCTGCGCGGACCGCTGCTCGATGGTGTCAGCATAACTTGTTATGCTGACGACACCCTCGTTATGGCGCGGGGAGCAACGTACCAAAGCGCGGCACTAAAGGCCACGGCAGGGGCTGCTCAAGTCGTGGGTCGAATACGGCGGCTGGGACTCGAGGTGGCTCTCCACAAATCCGAGGCTATGTGTTTTCACGGGCCTCGGAGGGGGCCACCTGCGGGAACCAGTATCTCCATAGGGGGCGTAAACATCGGCATCGAGCCCACGATGAAGTACCTTGGGCTCGTACTCGATAGCCGATGGGACTTCGGACCTCATCTCCGAAGTCTGGTCCCAAAACTGAGGGGGGCTGCGGCCGCGCTATCGCGGCTAATGCCCAACGTTAAGGGACCCAACGCCCCCACTAGGAGACTGTACCTGGGGATCGTGCGAAGCATGGCCCTGTACGGGGCTCCCGTATGGGCGGAGACTCTGGCGGCCCGCAACGTGGCTGTATTAAACAGCCCATTAAAAGCGATGGCCGTCAGAGTGATCAGGGGATATCGCACGATCTCTGTCGAGGTGGCATGTCTCCTAGCCGGGACCCCTCCATGGGACCTGGAAGCGAGAGCCCTTGCGTTGCTGTATCAGTGGCGCAAGGAGGCACTGGAGCGGGGCCATAGGCCGGAGCCCCGAGAAATCAGGGCTCAGCGGTCCCAGCTCCGCCGGGAACTCATGGAGACATGGCGGGTGCGACTTGAGCATCCAAGGTGGGGGGAATCCACCATCGCGGCGGTGAGACCGATCATGAAGGAGTGGTTGGAGAGGCACCACGGTGACCTCTCCTACCGGATGTGCCAGATACTAACCGGGCACGGGTGCTTCGGTAGGTATCTATGGCGCATCCACCGGGAGACAACACCGCAGTGCCAGCACTGCGAGGATCCTGGCGAAGACACGGCGCTCCACACGTTAGTGGAGTGCCCTGCGTGGGCGAGTCAACGCCGGGATCTCGTTGCGGTCCTGGGCGTGGACGTTCTTTCTTTGGAGACCATGGTGAGGGCCGTGGTCTCCGACGGGAGCAAATGGCACGCCGCCGCCTCTTTCTGCGAGCAGGTAATGCGCGCGAAAGAGGCGGCGGAGAGGGAGCGGGAGAGAACCCTGCCCCCTGAGTTCCGCAGTCTGCGGCGTGGACGCCGCAGACTCGTCTACGCCCGGGACTACCGACCTCCATGATCGGGGCCTGAGGACGGCAGTTGGCCGACTCGTTGTCCTTACAGAAGCAGGCCGTGGCGGAGGCGTGTCGTGTGTGTCCTACACACGCTTGCCAACTCACCGACGCGGGATATAACCCGAACCCACCAGGCGAGGCCGCGGTGGCGGCCAATATCCGCCGGCAACCCTGGGGTTATCCTTTCGAGGGCTTACCCGGGGTGCCCGGCAATGGATACTTGGGAAGGACACCGTGTGGTTTTAGTCGGTCCGATTCCGACACGCCCACCCCATCGTCGGCACCGATGGGGTGAAGCCCGTGGGGGTTTCCACACGTTAAAAAAAAAAAAAAAAAAAAATGTCTATTATTTGACCGTAATCAGAGTTGCTAGTGCAAGGGACAAGTCCCTTCACTCAACTCCTGTTCTAAATCTTATTGTGCTAAAATCTCGGCATCAAATCTCGTTACATTGTAATTTCAATTTTAAATGTCAATCATATGCTTCACATTTGAGAATGGTTAACTTAAATTCAATTTATTCTTTGTGTAACGTGCCTTGATGTCTAAATACTGATGTGTATCTGATGATTTGATGTGAACGGTCGTCCTCGCGGATTGCCTGACCTGACTGTGTTGTTATGAATCTATTTGCACCAAGTTTTGCATAATATTATAGACAAGTACGAATCCACCAACAAATGAAGGTACTGGCGTTTTATAACTGTTATTAATATTTTCGTTTAGGTATACTCTTGATATTATGAAAAATTAGTTTCAAAATTTATGTTTCTTTGAGTCTCGAAGACGCTCATTACAGATTAATTGCTTTTGCTGAAGTATATTTCATTAATTTTCTTGAAATCCTTTCACTACTTATTTGACATACTCTCAACAGGTGGACATTTCTTAGAATCTGTTTTCTTCAAAGTTTTCTAAGTCCTTCAGTATGAAAGGTCTATTCAAACAAAAAATAGGTCCTAACTACACAAATTTCAATAGCTCCTTCCTAACTTAGGATTCAATATGTTAAAACTGTTTTGAAACTTTTCTTGTTTCATTAGTTTCTTGGATACTTAATGTAACCCACAGTTATTCTTAAAGGTTGAATGATGGTCATAAACTTGGCCCAGTGACCTAAAATGAAGTAGTCAAAAGTTCATCCATCAAATACTTGTCCAAATCGTTTATTGTTTGTACTTCGACATTCATTTTTTGTCCCACAGGGTATTCTCTAAACATACTTAAAGTTGGAAATATAAAGAACCAATAAACAAATGCAAACATTTGCTTTACTTAGAAACTTTGCATGGTACTTGTACGTACCAAAATACGCTGCTACTTATTACTTAAACACTTAAAACTTTTACATACGCTCTTATTTGCTGAAAAGTTTTCCTAATATTGTAGGCCTTCTTGAAGTTATTTTGTCTTTGATGGTCTCTTGAGCGAAGAAAATGAGGCTTATACGTCGTCGTTGGATTTGTATTATGGTTTTTTGGACAACCTTTTTTGTAATTGAAAACATTGCCTGTGGATAGTTTATTCGGCTATTAGGTATGTGTATTGAATTCAGAATGCTATCGAAACACAGTTTGGAAAGGATCAAAGGATTTTTTTTCTATGATTTGCGTGTACCATTGGTTTCTTCTATATTTATTCGATTACGAAATTCTAGTAAATGATTTACTTTGCTTTAGTTGCAGTTTGTGTTGTTTGTTTTGTCATAAAACTTTTCCAATGTTTTCTTCATCTTATCAGTTCCGTCCTCGTCTATTATTCAAACAGAATCATCTTTATGTGTTAAATATAAAGGAAAAATCCTGATAGATAACTTGACTTTAATGATAAGTTGCAATCGCAGTTAATTATACAGTGAAGTGATAAACAGTGACAACTCGTAATTCTATGTGAGATCATACAATTATCGAGTTGTCCGGAGTTTCAATATGAGGATCTACTTTAAGGATTATAAAGTCAAAATGGTAAGTTTATGGAGTTTAATAATTTCTTACAAGTTATGTTCGAAATTCCGTTGTTTATTTTAAGTACTTTATAGATATTTTACAGAACATCTGTCTTGTTCTTTGTTGGAGTTACAAACTTGAACAGTGAAATTTGTATCAACATTGTTTCGGAGGCATCTCGAGCGTTAACTTAGAACATAAAATTTATAAAGACAATTTGAAATACCACCGGGTCTTTTGGCACATTATGGCTCTTTAATAAATATTGATACATACAGTACAATTTAGATTAGAGTTATAAAACTCTTTCCTGAACAGCTACCTTGCTCGACGTGCCTGTGTTTCTCAAATATTTAATTTTGAAGTGAAAACTTCTTTAGCGGCGTTGGATGGGTGTAAAATGTTAAGGAAGCGTCAGGATTAGTTGACCTTTGAACCGTAACCGACGACTGACGTCATACAAGATTGGTACAGACTATCTATTTTGCAATTTACAACAGATAGTGTCGTAGCTTAAACGGTAAGAACTTCGACTGTAAGTCCTTACAGTTTCAGATAGTATCGGGTTCAAACCACCTGGCCTTCAGGGATTTTTTGTGATTGTTTTTTCTTATTATAATTTATTACTTTGGTGATTATTTTTTCTTTTTGTAATTTATTACTTTTATGATTATTTTTTCTTTTCATAATTTATTCATTTCTTCTAACAGAAAATTAGCAGAAAATAAGTGATAGGTTCTATGATTAGCGCTATATTATAGGTATGGTATGGTATGTTCTTTTTTATCTTTTTCTATGTATATAACGAAGAAAGAAAAAAAAGAAAATGTTTTCACTTCTGCCGGCACTCCCAGAGTGCAACCCGTCTTTTTTTTTTCAATGGACTTAATTGGTGAATTACTTTGTAATCGTGAGAACTTAAGACACTTGTATTTCAAAATTAATACATCATATTTTCATCAAAATTAATACATCATATTGTATCAATTATACACAATTAACTTTCGATTAATCAAATAAAACGTTTATCGGCTCCAACAAATGGGGTTATCGAGACAATTTCATTAATTCCAGCTCAGTGTCGTGTAGCGAAGCGTTATTTCTATTTAATTAATACCTTTTATCTTCTAAGGCTGCGTCTTTCGATGTTTGTTATGTATTGACACGATGAAACTTATTAAATATAAAAGGATATCTAGTAAATTGGTTTCTATTCACATTGCCAATACCTGACAGAAAGTGGGTCTATTCGGGGTCTAAGGCCTAATTTTTGTATGTTGCTTTTTGTTTTCTGGTAATTACCTATCCAAAAGAGAGGAGATTGAGGGTATGTTAAGTAGGTTTTTAAATAAAATAAAATAAAAAAAGTGATTCAAGTACATTCTATAAAGAAATACTAATTTTCAAATCCGTACGAAAGGTCTTACATAAAGCCACTATCCCATTGGTTTAAGCAGAGAGAACATATTCCCACATAATCTTGATCCTGTATTTTATTTTTAACGTACGGTGTCATCATGTTCAGTACCTATGCTTAAAATATTTTTGTATCAAGAATTCCTTTCATCTTTATCATCTGTACGTTAATAACCGTTAGGTACTATAAAGGGTTGTTTGAGCGTTCATTTATAATGACCTTAAAATTATGAATAAACGTGTGAATAAGAGAGACGTTATCTACCTCTGATTCACCTTCAGTGTCGTTCACCCCAGTTTATGTGAACAATAAGACTTACGGACTGAATTTAGGCAGTAAAATACTTCGACATGTAACGAACTTCGAAAACACATAGATCGACAATCGACAAGTCATTGCTTCGACAGACAATTATTGGACAACACACACCTTCGAATTACCACTACTTCGACAGACGATTATTCGACAGACAATACTAAGACAAGTCACATCTTCGAATGACCACTACTTCGACAGATTTTTTATCATTCTCCTATTATTAAAAAAAATAACCACGAAGGCTAAAGCGGGAGCTCCGCTCCGCTTCGCTCAGGTTAGAAGGTTAAGGAGTTAACCTTCTAACCTAACCTATCCGAGTCGGGGTGCTCTGAGTCGGGGTGTTAACCATAATGAAGTAATTTGAGGCATAAAAATCAAAGCAAAAAAAACAGTTACAATTCAACGAAACACTACAAAAAAAAAACTGTCGAAGTAGTGGTCATTCGAAGATGTGTCTTGTCTAAGTAATGGCTGTCGAATAATCGTCTGTCGAAGTAGTGGTAATTCGAAGGTGTGTGTTGTCTAATAATTGTCTGTCGAAGTAATGACTTGTCGATCTATGTGTTTTCGAAGTTCGCTACATGTCGAAGTATTGTACTGTCTAAATTCAGTCCGTAAGTGGAACAATAAAGATAAATATTAGAAACATTAAAGATTAATGTTCATTGGTGGACTATTTTCTATACACTATATAATTTGTGCTCCAGTTTTCAAATATGGGACCTACTCGAACATCGATAAAGACAGATATTTAAACTATCGTCGTTCCTCACATTACTATTAGACATATCGGGATCCGGGATACTTGCCATGCCATGTTTGGAGTTTCTGATTTATAGAATTTCGTATAGTAATCGATAAAAATTTGAGCCTTTAAGACCATTATTCTTGTGACCTTGCCGGCTCGGTAAATGCATATCAAAATACTATATTTTATAATAAATTACTGAATGTTTAAGCAATTATTTGTAATGGACCACCAATACCGATGTGATGCGTCCAGATGATGAGGATAAGTTAGACAAATGCAAGTGGTCAATCAATGTTTGATAAAAAATACCTAGTGCCTACTGCTCAATGTCTTGTCTATGTTCAAATTAGAAACTTTTCTTAAGTTTGACAAGAATCAAAAGTGAATATTTTGTTTTTACCTACCAAATTTACCTATCATTACTAAGCATACCTACCTGTCAAACATCAATGTAAAAGGTCTTCTTCTTCATCCTAGCGTCCGCGTCATTACGGTCACATCCGAAACCTTCCAGCTTGTAATTGTAGGTTTGGCTGACCTTCGATATATTCCGTGATCTCCACAAGCACAACCCATTGGCGATATCAAAGCATTGCAGTTAGATAAGTTGTTGAAGTTTTTAGGGCCACAACTACCCGAAACCTCTGCCATAGATGTTCGTATTGCAAACGAGACCGACGTCGGGTTGCGTGCTTTCCGAGGCACATCAATGCGAAAGCTACCTACATAACCGTTATGCTAATTTGTTCCCTAATCAAAATAATTCTAAAGTTCATTGCTACGTAGATTTATTGGTTATAAATTAATTCCAGCGCACGAATGGGCCGGAGTGCACCGCGCCGTGCCGCCGTGCGCAGCCATCGCCGTGTACATCCAACACGCCAAAGCGAACTCCTGCGAAGCCTGCTGCCAGCAACGATGCCGCCGGTGAGTACCCAACCTAACATAAGAATTATAGATAGGTACCTGCATATACTATACACTTTATAGACACAGTGAGGGCCGCTACTACTTTGGTACAAGTCTGACATTATATTACACATCCTATAACGATGGATGCATTGACAGTTTAATGGCGATATTGATATCGGCTTACACATAACGCGTTACATGCAAATATTAAAAAAAAGCTCGGCTTAGTGCGAGAACGATCATAAAAACATATGCAATTGTGCAACTAACTATACGGACCAAATTTTTTTAGGAACCTCCATAATTTGTAGGCGAACAACATACAAAAGTTTAACAGTGGTGAAATGGTACAGAAATGCAAAAATACTATTAAACTCAAAAATAATAAAATAACAACAAAAATATATATAATTACCTACACATCTGTTAATAACGTTCGTGAATAAGGAGAAGAACACGACGAAGACATTAATAATAAAGCAACTCATGTTAATAACATAATTAGCTCTGTCAAAGTCGGAGCCGGTCTATTAAGCCAAATGGCAATTTACACTCGTAGGTTGCGAGGTATTGCGATAAACAACAACGATTAACTGTTAGCGTCTAGGTTAACAAAACAGAATTGACGCGCATTCATGGTCACCATTTGTTTTCGTAGTTAATTTTGTTCATTTCGACAAAATGGCATTGCTGCCTCTGCGTGGCGTAAAGGATTTCGTAAATTTATCACTGAGTTCTTAATTCTTGCGTGACAAATCGGTGTCTCGGCGACTTTAACAGCTCTCACTTTTAAAATAACTCCTTAAAAGTTATTCGTCTGTGTTAGTTTTAAGGACCGTTTCACACAAAATTCTTGTGAGATATCAGGGATTATAAAACGGTTATAGTACATTATGGCACAATTGTGTAAAGTTGACGATTACCGCTGAGGCGCCATATAGATAGCGGACGGTAATCATCAATACACACGTGTATTATACGATGTTTTGCACTCACTCTTGTGAATTAAGGGCTTCACGTCAATCACATCATATATCGGACGTTGTACTACATAAATTATTTTTTTCATAACTAGTTATTGTAGACATTTTAATTAATAAAGAACTACAATTACAAAAGTGAAAATGAGTTTTGAAATAATTAAAAAATATTCCTATCTCGGCCATATACACAAAGAGGTTACTTATTTATTCCTCGTGAACTAAATGGGGAATTTAAAGTTATTACAGAGAAATTTAAAGTTATTAGTTAATCGGGTGAAAGTTTGGTTATTAAACACACAAGTTAAAATTATCTATCTATTTACATGTGAAGCTGCATGAAATGAGCAAGTAATAAGTTTATTTATTTTTTTGTACCTACCTACTACGTTCTTCGATCAAATCGAAGACGTTTTGAGTAAAGGCCAGGTCAAAAGTACCCAGAACCGACGCGCTTGTATGAAAACGCTTATGAAAGTGGGAGAAGCGAAAAAGGTGTGTCAGGATCGTAGCAAGTGGAAAGAAGTGGTCTCTGCCTACCCCGATGGGAAAAAGGCGTGACCTTATGTATTTTGAACACGACCTTTATGTATTGAAACTTTTGACATTTCTATCGCAGTTCACTGCAGAGCATAGCCTCTCCCATTGTGTGAAGACTTCATAATGTATTAAATTACAACAAATAAAATTACAATATACAATTTGGTTAAATTCACGGTGCTGCCTTTCGTGCAACATTTACAATCACGACACCCAACCTTCATAGCCAAAAAAACGTTCTTCTAACAATGTTTCGATCTAATCTTGGGGCGCGGTTAGACAGTTAATAACACATATCGCATTTGCATATTTATCAATAATATTGACAGAATCGCGCAAATCGCGGTGTATATCGACTGTCTAACCCCGTCCTTAATAATTAATTATCTGGTTAATACTTTGTCCAGCCAACACAAACTTTATAGTAATTTCCTGGGCTATTTTAGTGATATGAATCCAAACAGCAATAAACAAAGAACACAACGAAAAAGGAAATTTTTAATCACAACGAAAAGTCGGCGTTAGTCACTACCATTTTCTACTTTGTAATACTTTAAACTGATGAACGACTGTAGAGAAAAAAATACCTGAGTAATCGAAAATATCACGGTCTATTGTCCAATAAATAAAGGTAATTTTGTAATTGAAACTATTGGCACTAATGCCGTTGTCTCAATCGATTGTTCTGGGTATTATTTTATAATTATTGTCATTCATTATATCATTGTCTTTAAATCCTATCTTTATATAATCGCCAATTATTTATCGTGTTTCGAATATCTTCGATTGATCAAAAAATAAAGAGGCATAAACTTGACATTATTTACTGACATCAAAATCTGTTTTGAAATGTAATCATCTGTGATCTTTTTTATGTCAAGGAAGAGCAGTGTTCTAAAATATTGTATGCTGTATGTAATACACACCCTCGTCATGTTGTATCATCAACAACAGGTATTATTCAAACGTCAGCAACACGCTCTCGTCTTTTCCGAAGAGTATTTCACCCGTCGCGTTGTGACCGCAAACGTACTTCGGTTCCGCAAGAAAGTCCGGAATATGTCAACAATGTGCCCAGTTCCATATACAATTCCATATAAATATGTACGTGTGCATCCCTTAATGTCCATATCGTTGAGTGTCTTCATTTGCAAATTAGATTCTGAGGGTTTTGATCCCTTGGACGGGTTTATTAAAGGGTGATTTTAATTGGGTCGCCTCAATTAAAGTCTGCGTCGTCGTATCATAATTGGTATCTTGATTATTATTTTTTTGAGTTTTTCATATTTATTGTATAAAAATGTATGAGTCGATCTGGGTGGGACCGTGTATGGATCTAATTGCAGACATTTTCAGAAAATTTCTGTAGGTACGTACACTGACGTGCACCGGATTGCATTTTGTAGGTACTCATAAAAGGTGAAAGATGAATCCTGCCAAATGACAATCGTGGCCTAAGTAAATATTGGCTTAAGTGGTTATGTCACCAATATCAGTGAAGGTACTTACCTGATCAGTGATCACTAAATAGTTTTTGAAGTGAAAACTTCTTTAGCGGCGTTGGATGGGTGTAAAATGTTAAGGAAGCGTCAGGATTAGTTGACCTTTGAACCGTAACCGACGACTGACGTCATACAAGATCAGGTACAGACTATGTATTTTGCTAAGTACAACAGACAGCATCGTAGCTTAAACGGTAAGCACTTCGACTGAAAGTCCTTATAGTTTCAGATAGTATCGGTTCAAATCATCTGGCTTTCAGGGGTTTTTTGTGATTGTTTTTTCTTATATATTACTTTTGGTGTATATTTATTACTTTTGGTGATTATTTTTTCTTTTTGTAATTTATTACTTTTTATGATTATTTTTTCTTTCTGTAATTTATTATTTTATGTGATTATTTTTTCTTTTCATAATTTATTAATTTCCTCTGACAGAAAATTAGCAGAAAATAAGTGATAGGTTCTATGATTAGCGCTATATTATATGTATGGTATGGTATGTTCTTTTTTATCTTTTTCTATGTATATAACGAAGAAAGAACAAAAGAAAATGTTTTCACTTCTGCCGGCACTCCCAGAGTGCAACCCGTCTTTTTTTTTGTTCTAGTATCTTTAGCAAGCTGAACAATTGTTTGTTCTAGTTATATCTCCATAACCATAACGATAGCTATAGCATAACACAGACAATTACTGAAAAAAAGATAACGAACTGAATTCATTTCATTGTTTTTGAACGACTGTAGTATGACAGGTGAATTTCCAGAATAGAAAGATATTTAAAGCGACTTGATTAAAATTCTCTATTTGAAATAAATAATTAATAAACATAAATATTTCTATTCTTAGAATAATGGCCTATCTTCGGGCGCCTGACAGAAATGCGTTAGCCATTCTAAAAACGAAGTAAATTCTACATAGAGAATATTATCGTAGGGCTGTTTTATTCTGTCGTGTTGTGAGGAGATGACATTTAAATTAAACTTCAAATAAAAGGCCTTTAAAAATACGCCAGGTTTGTTTCTTTTTTTACTATACCTTTAACGTACATAGACAACAACCATGTACCCACCCGATATTAGGAGACTAGACTTTGCCATTTCTTATGGACATTTGTAACATATCAGATGTGAGTCACATGGTGTTACTTACTACTGAACAAAAGGAGGGGAAGGTAATTAGGAAACCAGGAGAAACAGGACGGGAATTCTATGAGCTACTCGAGCTATATCTAAAATCGATATCAAGTTAGAAGATAGCGATCCATCGATGAAGTTGACTTATTAATACTGGGAAAAGCCACCACTCCTATAAAAACATTGACAGAAGGTCAATGTGCGAGGGATATGTCGTGCGAGGGATATGTCGTGCAAGGGATATGTCGTGCAAGGGATATGTCGTGCAAGGGATATGTCGTGCAAGGGATATGTCGTGCAAGGGATATGTCGTGCAAGGGATATGTCGCACTACGACCCAGAGACGGCGTGCGGTTTAGTTGGTTCGAGTCCGACATAACCTCCCCTTCCGGCTCCGGAGAGGTGGGTATCCGTGGGGATTTCCCGCACGTAAAAAGAAAAGACATAAGGTCAATAGTTTCTAAATTCGTAATGAATTATAATGCACACTTACTGTTAACTTTTTTATTGACAATCGTTCCTCTTATCTTCGTGCGTGTTCTTTTCGTCCGTGGGGATCACGCCCGCAACGTTTCGCTGTTATACCAACTTTGAGTTTGTTTCGACAATATCACTTGTTTTATTCATTAGGTATTTGATATCGAATTCCTTGATTAACTGTTCGTGATCAACAGTAGGTGTTCTTGGAATCCGATGCGGTAGAAAAAAAAGTCATTTCACACAAGTTATTAGAGTTAACGCTGTCATAGACATGCAGATATGGATTATGTTACCTTTACACCTGACGTTTCAATGATCACTAACTATCAGCTTGTATCTGTCCCAGTCAACTAGCTTAATCTGCCGTTCAGTTAACAGCCTAGGCTCTTTACTAAACGGCGTCGTACAATTAACGGCCTAGATGACGTTGTAGCCATAGATATGCGAGAGCCCCGCTCTGTTCCCGCATTAGCCTTCTAACCTAATTTATCCAACTCATCAGTGCCTCTAGACAAGTGGCAATTCGCTAGCTGGCGTTTGGTGGAATAGAATGACGAATATATGGGATTTGACGTATATGACAGACGTTAACGCAGGTGTGTTATCCATGTATGAAGGTATGTATGTAATTTTCTGTCTTATTTCCGGGTGGTGCCGTATCGTACGAATGAATAGCCAGCCAATTTATTAAATGTTGTAATAAACGTTACTGCTGAAGATCATTCAGACCGTTAAGTGAATGGCGTCGAGCCTAGACAGTTAATTAAACGACTGATTAAGTTAGTTGGCTGTGACTGTGACATAGCTTATCATATTCATTCATTCGTAAAATGTTCTTTTTGTCAAAATACATCTCGAAATGGATATTCTATCGTGTTATTGTTACAGCATAAGTCGAAACAGATAACTTAATTGATTAGAAAATGTAACTGCGTGTCTATAAATTTCGCTTCGTTTGGCGATTCAATTAGCACTGCCGATTGTTGACGTAAAGTTTCGCGTTTTTACGTCGTTTACGTTTCTTACGTCGAAGTGAAAGGAAAATCACAAGTGTTATGTTTTGAAGATTTCCGATATTGTTAAATGTAGCATACTATTTTCGCGGTCGATTTTTGCCTTTGGTCACAGCTTTATTTATATATGCTCAAAAACATTGAAAAATACGTTCATACTACTAATTAATGCTAATTAAATTGGTTTGAAATGGACTTTGCTTAATAAAAAAGTTTTTAATTTAAATGATTTTTGTTTTGTTCGAACACCGACGTCTCATTTCCATCGCGCGTAGTATTAATAGTATTAGTGAATTAGGTAAAGCAATGACGGCTATAAAGATTGTATTGTACACACACATTACACACATAACATTTTAATTGACTGTGAATAGGTTGCGTCTTCCTTCTTGACCTTTATGCTCTATGTTCCTTTCAAACGAGATAGTATAGACCCGGCGTAACTCTTAAGTGCCCATGATCCTAGTAATGTAATAGATATTTAATAATGTACAGTGCTTTAGTAAGTGGCAGAGCCTTATGGTAACATAAATAGCAGATTATGTCTAGGCCAGAAACGTCTGCAATTGTTGGATGAGTAGAGTTTCTAGTCAGCCGCAGGCGAGGACATTATAGTAATGAAACTGTTTTCATTTACGCGGAGCTTTATACTAGTTTCTCAGATCAATGCTGGGCAATAAGATAACATTCATTAGAAAAAGTAAAATAATACATTTGTTAACACTTTCGTACTTTTCATTTGCCAATTTGATTTCTGCCCTTAAATCAATATCCATGTTACTAATTTATTTACTTAATTACTATTTTTAGCTTTACAATCGCTTACAGCTTTTTAATTAGTTTTCACACCAACCATATTAAGTTTGGTCAGGCAAAGGTAAGTCGACAGTGCAATCTAGTAACTTTAGGTTCTCTGAAGAATAAACATGGAGACGGAAATGATAGTCCTCCGTGGAAATAGCAACCGGTAAAAGTAAATGGTCGAACAAATCCATAGATTCGTTTAATGCCGCCAGTCTTCTGGGCACGGTACGACTAGAGGTCGATGGGGAGAAATTTTTCGATGCCTAAGTTGCAGTTTCCCCTCTCTTTTCCATTTCGTTTTTGTATGTATTATATAGTACGTAGCTATATAGCATAGTGACTGAGACATAATGGAGAATGTTAACTAATTTTAAATTTTAGCTCTCCATATTCTCTTTCAAAAATAAAAAATACAAGTGAAAGAATTACTTCGATTGGTCAATTAGTTTCCGATTTATAGAAGTAATCGTGCGATGCGGACTCGTATTCGATTCGTATGACAGTGTGAGAATAGAATATCTTATATTTAACGTTCATATTAAAATGAGCACAATTTATAGACTAGCGTACCAGGCAACCAGCAAATTTCTGAAGTTCGTATTCGTATGTGTATGAGCCCACCACGACATGAATTATTTAGGAGTATTGGAGCAAGCATATTGTGGTCGTGACCTCCGTCTTGTTCTCTGTGGTATGTAGGACAAACTTCATATTTCTCATATACCAATTACTTTCAAGTTTAATGCATTACTTGCAGCAGGAACGTAAGTATACTTAGTGCCGGGGTTTAGTGAAATGTAATTACTTGATTCAATTAAAATTTAAGTAAGACATACTAAGACGGGCGTAAACCTTGGTTAGAGGGTACAGTATGCGCAACTAAATGTAAAATACTTAGCCATGTTCGCCACTGGGCCATTACATTTTTTCATGTGACCTAGTATTACCACTCCTAGTACAAGCAATTTAGCTAAGTTGGAGGGGTTAAAGGGAATATTAGCAATTTCGATGATTTCGGTTGCTAGTATTCTTTTTAAAAAAAAAAAAAAAAAAAAAAATACATTATTTTGGCCGATGTAGTTCGCTTGCACCCAGTTGCATAGCGAACAGCAACTAGCCTTGTCCACGAACAGCACCTATCAATATTTTTCAAACCCGTGACAGTTCATTTCAAGTGTTAATACACCTTTGCTACTTCTTCAAGGATATGCAGGCTGGCTCACTAGTCGTACCAGTCAGAAAACTGGACCCCTTAAAAAGTTATCTCTAAACTATAAAACCTGACATGACATTACCAGGCGAGCGCCCATTTATCCAGACCTAAAATTTACTTAATATTTCTGCTGAAAAAGCATTTTTGAACAACGTTAGTATAAAATGAATATATTATTTTTGTCATAAACCATGACCGCTACTCGTCTTTTTACGAGTACGCCATTTTAATTTAATACTAAAATTATTTTAATACAGGTTATTCAATTTTTATACCCTGTGATACGTGTCCTAGGTTCCGTGTCATGGTAGATATTATAGATGATATTTTTTTTATGAAGTAGGTCACTCGATTCGCAATATGCAAATGTATGCATTGTTGCAGATGTTTTATTTAGGTATCAGCTAACTTTTCTCTGCGTTGGTTGTCGACTGTACGGACTTCGAATGGGATAGGTACAAGGAACATTAATAATATGTTACTAAAAAAAGGGGAATTAATCTAATCTTATGTTTATTACTAAAACTCAGTATTGGTTTTACGATAGTAAGGCTGAATACCAGGGCCACTTTATCTCATACATTCAAATGAATTTCATTTAATGTTCCCAGTCGTTGCTTTAGCTGAAGTCGTTTCTTGGTTACTTTATATGGAGTTTCCTAATATTGCACTAAGTAATAGAGTTAAGTGGGACTGTAAAATTGGCAATTTATTTGAAAACATCGTACCTGGAATAACTAAAATATACAGCTAGACTATAAATACGGACTGGGAAACGATGGCCCTGTAGACATAAGTATTTAACTTTAGCTAGGGAGGAGAGAATAACGTTACCTACGTTTAGTTTTAATTAAAAAGTTTCAACAATTCGTGTTGGTGAATTCCGAATACAATTTTAGCCAGTTTCTTTAATCAAATCAGGTCGATACTTCTATGAATATGTTCATGAGTATTTTTTATATCACCTTTTAAGTCCTTTTACTTGTTATAGCGACGATAACGATGGTATGATGAATGTGACGATGTTATAGCCACCCATGTAGGCATTGCAGTAAGCTAGATGCCGATAAAAAAAAATCTTTAATTAGTAGGTACCGAATTTTTGTCTAATGAGACTACTCCACTCGATAATTAAAAGCTTGTGTTTAATATTTTCACAGAAATAACTAAAAATTGCTGAACTTCTGAACTTATTGAACAATTTTTAAATACAATGTTTCAATGAAACGTGGCGGTCAGGAATAATTACTTAGTGTCCCGTCCCTAAACGGCATCTAATAAATTCCTTTTTTTTTTTGTTCAAACAGCCTTGTATTTTGCGGCCTTTTAAAAGATTTTTCTAGTCTTATTTCATGATAACAAGTGTACGTGCTCAATTCTCTTCCAACACCATCCTACATTCCTACTCCAGCATCAGACCAACTTCTTGGTATCATACGCATTGTCACCAGAATAAAAATCGAATACTTACCAACAAATGGTAGAAAATAGTTTACATTTTTTTGACGGAAAACTTATTTAAAACATATCACATACGATCAGTGTAAGTTGTATAATATACTCGTAATATATGTCAACATCACATCCTCATCGTTATCCCTTGACATCGCCTAATCTATCCGTGGATCATTACATGGGTAATATTACCTTGGTTTATTATGCGCGTATAAGCCGGCAGGTCATCGAATTGCCGGGTCGGCACAGATTGAAGGTTCTGACCTCATCAGCTAACAATAGGAAATACGAACCTGTTCTCATGATGCGTCCTTAATTGGGTGATGTTGAGGAAATTCTATTATTTCAAAGGGTTTTTTGGCGTACGTTGATGGATAGATGAAAGGGACACATTATGATGTGAACACACACTGAAGGAAATTCTATTATTTCGAGTGGTTTTTGATGTACGTTGATGGATATATGAAATTCTAACACCGGACGAAAATTAGTGGGATTCGTCCGAAATATATCACGAGCTAACTTCAATTATGGTAGGATAAGGTGAACAGAAGATGCAGCGGGAACGGAATCAAAATTTCATGCGGGTGGAGCCGCGAGCAACAGCTAGTATGAAATAAATGCATTTTATTTGTAAACTCCTATTTACCCGTAGTAGAACAGGTTGCATTGACATTATTTTAATAGAACGCAATTTATTAAATAGGAGTTAATGCAAGGTGCTGCTTGAAAGTGGGCCAAGGCCAGGACCTAGTTACCTGTCTATCCTTGATACTGAAATTGCACGCTGGAACAACAAGGATATTTCAAACACAAGCACTCACCTCGAGCCTCAGGGGCATTATGTTCCTTTATGTTATACCAAGCCCATACGTGGAATACTGAACACATCTTCAACGCAGAAAGTCGGTAGAAACAAATAGTAACGAAACAAAAATCAACAAAATAACGAATACGTGCTTTCTTTAAGTCACGATGTTATTCCCTACAAACACGATGTTGCAGTAACTATCCATTACAGCTAAATGTAAGGTTTCGTGCCAAACCAAAATCACTTTAGTTCTCCTTACATGTGTCAGTCCGTTCTCTTGTAGTTTTACGGCTAAAGACCGCCAGCTCCCTTGAGGTTCGTTGCTACGAGTATATGGCCACGCAGTCACTTGGTATTGATGTTAGAATTGTTTATTGTACAAATACCTTTTACATAAAAAAAAAAAACAAAAAAAAACCTGCTTCATCCACGTGAGCCCGTAGCTCAGGCCTTCCTTCTTTGGTACCTACCCCTAGCACGAAAAACCATCGTACCTAATCTTATATGTGCCTACTTTTAAATGTGTGCGTGTGAAACCGGCCAATCAATTTGCTCCTTTCTCTCAATATGATTACGATACTTTTTCCCGCAGTAATAACCGCGGTAGCCTAGTGGTATGGGTACTGGACTGCTGAGACGAGGTCTCGGGTTCGATTCCAGGTTTTCCATGGCACACACCAATGACTTTTCGATGCTTTTCGAAGTTATGTGTGTATTTATCGCAGGTTTATTAGTGCCCAGTTAATGGCAATAGGCTCGCCACCTATTACATTGGGACCAAAAACATAAACCGGCGAAATGTGGGTGCTAGCACCTCTGCCTACCCCTTCGGGGATAAAGGCGTGAGTTTATGTTATGTTATGTTACTTTTTCGTGCTTGGGGTGCAGATCCCTTTTTTGTAAGATGATGCCCACGAGAAGATATAACCCACACTGTGTATACGTCACTGGAGCCCATTGGGACACCTTTTAGGCTGCCTGTTGTCTAGCTTGTGTGCGAGGAGCCTCGCCTCCTTCTATTGAGAAATATACGCCTGGAACAAATACCGACTATTGAGATTCTTTCTGCCTGATCGAGGCCCTTTGACCCTTTGCCCTTCACTCTCAGACGTTCGTTTTCAGGTCCCAATTAGGTTTCAGGTTACAATCCAGTTTCATAATAATTGGTTCAGGGATTTAATCGAGAAAAGTTCTTATATTTTTTAAATACTACTGAGGTGGCAGACTAGCACACGGCCCACCTGATGGAAAGTGGTTACCGTGGCCTATGGTCGTGTGCAACACCAGGGTAGTCACACTCGTGCTGCCTACGCTGTAAACACAGAGAGTTTCTGTGCCGTCAGTGTAGAAGATAAAGCAGGAATAGCCTTTGGTCTTCCACTGATAACTCAAAAACCTTCCAGTGAGCTCTGGCTACCCAACTCACCGCCGGGAACACAACACGAGGTTATTATGGCCGCGGTATTATGGAGGGCGGAGGTACTTCTCTAGTCGGACTGCTCAATTGGATTGAAATACCATCGTGCCCTACTTCCTACTCGTACAAAATATTGAATAAAGTTAACAAATCAACAAACAGTGTAACTTTCCCATTCATAATATAATGTGTAAATGTTGAACTACGCCACACAATGTCCAGAGACCTAGGCAAAGTTATATAACATCAAACAAACAAGTAGCGTAACAACATTATTACATCGTGACGGATTCCTCCGAGAGTTAGGCTAAAGTGTAATTACATTTACGAATGGAATTTTACTGAAAAGAACCTCTAATTAACTTAGCTATCTGAATATTAGATACATTCGAAACTCCAGGATTAGTAGCTGAAGTTAACAACAGCTTATACCTACATTGGTATGGTCTAATCACATCACAAAATTAAAAACGAAACTACAGTACCAATCACAAAATTGTTTTAGGAAAAAATATGTTTAGAATTACGTGATTACCAAGTCTACAGTATGCAAAATCCAGTTTATGTTTTCATTTTATGATAAATAGAGCGCTTACCTACTACCCCACAAGTCTCTAGTAATGGAATAATTAAATTCTAAGTTGCCCATAGTACTACCAAGTCTTGAATAACTTCCTATGAACTAGGTTTTTCATAATAAAGTGACTTGTAAGTTTGGGAAGCATGCAAAGTTATACTAACGTATTATGTAGATATTTTACTTGTTTCACTTACAAAGTTTGTGAGTAAAAAGTACGGGTATTGTTAGTCCCTCGGGGTTATAACCCGCGGTTCTATTTATCTTTCAAACTAAAGTGCTGTCATAAATTTCAGAAAAGTACTAAGCGTCTATAATCTCAATTAACTAATGGATACGCGTTATTTATTAATACGATAAGTTTTTGTCATTGTTATTGAAATTATTCATTTTAAGTCTGGCTAAAAAGTGGGACGATATTTGCGCTATCAACAGAAATGTACTAATTAATGGATATAATTAATTGTCTTGATCAAAGAAGGCCTCGATATGATGCTCAATAGTTAAAATTGACTGTTTAATTGCCAAATAGTAAATATTACTGCCAAGTGTAATTTAAGAGATCTCTCATCTACCAGATTAATATTTAGCTAATATTCAGACGCAGTGCCTAATCAATTCAGTACCAGCGAAATGCTGGACTGAATTATTGTGTTCAGATTATTCCTGTTTAAAAGTAGACCGGCAATCCACTGGACTGGATTTACTCACTAGAATGGGCACATTCCAGTGATAGTTCACATAATTCCAGTAGCATTCCACCACTGGATTTGCTCGCCGGACTGGAATGCTACTGAAATAATATCAAACGGGCACAATCGATCTTTAAGTGCTATAATCAAAGATAGATGTAGATTTACTAGTGGTAGAAATTTGATGGCACAAATTTGTCACAAATTTCGGCCGGGTGGAAACCACCTTGCACGATTGTGAAAAACCCTCCATAGTAATCCAATCACGGTTGGATTGCGTTCAGGGGTCAGCAAGTGCATAGCCGGGCAGGGGGGATTGTGGTCGCAGCACTAGTGGGACCGGTGGGTGTCACGCGGTGCTGCGACGACAATCCTCTTTTGATGAGGCGGTCAAGCTGAGTGCCACCATTGTTAAAATGGTACGTGTATGTACGTTGACCCTCTTTCCTGAGACTTTGCCCTCAGCTTACCATCAGGCGAGGGGAAGTCAAATTGACGTGTCCTATATATATAAAAAAAAGACCGCATGAAAAACTTAGATCTTAAAAGATCAGCAGAAAAGGCTTCAGAGGCAATATTGCTTTTGAGGAAGTTTGTTTTAAGATTGGGAAGAATCACTTGTTACAATACTTGCCTAAGAGTCGAATCCACACAAGATTACGACAATACGGCAATAAACTCGTTGACCTTGAACTTTTTCACCATCTGCGTACAAATGTATGTATTTTCATTTAAAAAAAATCATCCCTTATTTATTTCTCGTATTCGCATTTCAGCTGCCATATTCCACATTTTATCGTTGTCACATACATATGCAAATCGACGTTTCAGTAACACTGAATCAAATCCGATTTCACAGCGAATACAATTTCGATAGGGTTACCTCCTTCGTTGTTATTTTATACGTGGTAACGGGATTTGAAGTGGATTTCAGAGACGATTAATGACATTTTGAAAAATCTATTGCGTTCACAGAATTGGTAAATATATAAGACTAGCTGTTGCGCGCTGCTCGGCCCGCGTTGATGTCGGTTATCGCTTAGTGTTGAGTCAACGCTATATTTCTAAAATAAAAGTAGCCTACGTTACTCCTTATTACATCAGCTACCTGCCAATAAAGGTCCCGTCAAAATCGGTACAGCCATTATAGAGATTAGCCGGAACAAACATACAGATAGACAGACAGACAAGAAAAGACGGGTTGCACTCTGAGAGTGCCGGCAGAAGTGAAAACATTTTCTTTTTTTCTTTCTTCGTTATATACATAGAAAAAGATAAAAAAGAACATACCATACCGTACCTATAATATAGCGCTAATCATAGAACCTATCACTTATTTTCTGCTAATTTTCTGTCAGAAGAAATTAATAAATTATGAACAGAAAAAATAATCACAAAAAGTAATAAATTACAGAAAGAAAAAATAATCATAAAAAGTAATAAATTACAAAAAGAAAAAATAATCACAAAAAGTTTCAGAAGGCCAGGTGGATTGAACCCGACACTATCTGAAACTATAAGGACTTACAGTCGAAGTGCTTACCGTTTAAGCTACGACGCTATCTATCGTAACTCGTAAAATAGATAGTCTGTACCTAATCTTGTATGACGTCAGTCGTCGGTTACGGTTCAAAGGTCAACTAATCCTGACGCTTCCTTGTTTTACACCCATCCAACGCCGCTAAAGAAGTTTTCACTTCAAAAAATTGTAAAAAATGTTATTTTGGTGTATGTACTGTATTATATTCATATGTATGTAGTGAAAAACGGTTATTTCAATATTACAAACAGACACTCCAATTTTATTTATATGTATGTATACTAGATAAGATAAAATGCCTTCATTCTCTACGTACTATCGTCTATGCAGTTGTTATTTTTCAGATTAGCAGATGACGACTAATGACAAATCAACTACGAATACGAGTAGAATCGTGCTTGACTTGTGCAGCTCCTTTGTCGATTGTACAACTTTATTTCATACTTATATATTATGAAATAAAGTTGTACAATCGACAAAGGAGACGGTTGCACCTTTACATACATCTTTATATGCAATAGAGTAGCCGTGACCGTATTTCCTTTGTCGACTGTACCTGACGATATTCACATATTAAGATTGCTTAATTAAATCTGTCATGCGTAAATTGCATTAATAATATGTATACCGATGACTTATCTAATACGTGCCATTGCATTTTTCGCCTTTTAATTTTTGATATCTGCATAACGACCTTGGCCTATAAAAGATGGTGTTATTGCTCCGGTCTAAAGTGCCATAAAACCATAGGGCTCATTTGTTGTCAATACTTATATTATAAATGGAAAAGTGTGAATGTGTGTCTGTTTGACCGTCTTTGACGCCTAAACCTCTGAACCAATTTTGATGAAATTTGGTATAGGCGTAGATTAGACCTTGAGAAAGGATATAGGCTATGTTTGGTCGCGATAACCGACATCCACGCGGGTGGAGCCGCAGGCAAAAGCTAGTATTCAATATACGTTTGGAATAGTACATTGCATTAGCAGAGTAATAAGGATTAAAGAACGTATTGTAAAGGTGCTAAGCGTAGGATTACCTTCACCTCATGCAGCCCGCGCGTGGTTGCGGGTTAGTGAGACGTGTTGTAGAGTAAAAGGTATTAGGTATAAGGTGTACCTTTTATTGTTAGTTCTGTGAGTTTTACTTTCCACCTTTAGTGATAGGCAAAATTAATTAACCCTGCACAAATTAAGGGAAGTCCACGTGGGTTATTCAAAACTATATTTATATCAAAGCCGTATTGGGGGTCCACTCATTTCAAGCGGAGTATGGTGGCAGGTTATTTTAGTATGTTATGTACCCCCACGTTGTCGTCCCGTCATGCATATGAGGTAGATGCATTTAAAAAATTAACGGTTTAGAATTTTGAGCAAATACGTTGCAGCTACCGTACTTTTCTGAACTAGGTCTGATGTTTCATCGTTTGTATAAAATATGCACCGCATAAATTTTACGATGTAGGTACCTAACACCTACCACTTCAATCAAGTATACAACTGGCATCAAACAGTGAGAAACGTTACCCTAAAATTATAAATGTAACCTATATTCAAACAAACTCACATATATTAACTTGTGTTATGCATTTAATTTCTGTCGGTGGTCAAAATTGTGAAATCTAAAAGTAGACCATACTATTTTCAGGTCTAAACGTGCCTTTTATAGTTTTTCAGACGAAAATACAGATGGACGCAAAGAGATAATGTCGTCCCAATCTCCGCCAAATGGTTGGTAAATGGTAACCCTATAGGTAAAGTCACAAGGCCGGCAATGTTGTTATGCCCTTTCATGACTACAGATTGGCAAGTCAACTTTTCGTAAATCATTGCCGAAACCCAATGGTTACATGATTCCATAAAACATATCAACGTGTGTATTTAAGAATCGCTGTTATTTCACTTGTCTATACGTACGTGCAATTTTTTATTTAGTACTACTAGGATATTCTTCATCCAGTTCCTGTCTACCCTGCCTCCATATTTTATGTCAGTCTATCATCTGTCCGTGCTCTTTTGCTCCATTCATCTTTGAATATGAACACGATTAATTCGTTTAGACTATGTTTAGCATAGATTTTATTGAGTAAAACATGCCAGCACAGTTTTGTTGAGTGAATTTTCACTGGTGAAATTCAGCAACACTCCTGCAAATACTTCGTGTACAATAATTATGAAGTACTTTTCATTAAGAACCTTCTAAAAAGATTTTTCGTAGAGATAAATGTGAGCACCGATACTAACCTAAAGCACTGTTTCTGTTATGTGCTATAAGTATCGGTGTTCACACTATGCTGACCTGCTGACGTACTTGTAGCATTCACTAATAACTTTTCTTAACATATTTATGCTAATTACATTATCAGTACGCTTGTTAACACGGTATTATTCTTATGGGGATTTTCACACGTTCCGCTTGCCGGTTAATCTTGGTTCAGCAAATTATGTACAACTAGTCTGTGAACACTACAATGGTGTGTTTCTTCAGTAGCCAAATGTTCTTATAGTTACAGATAGTTATCTGACGTATCCTTTGATCATTTTATTTACGATTTGTGGATTTATGGAAAACTACGGATGCAAACACGTGATCGGCTTAAGTTTATGAATAAAACTGACCTAAAGACGGCTTAACATAGCAAAGCTATTTGAGAGCAGACTACGTGCCTGTGGAAAATTAAGCGGCAATTTAGTGCCTGTGGAAAATTAAGCGGCAATTTAGATACCTACTTGAAGTTTTATTTAACATCCGGCGTCTGCCAACTCAATTTTTTCTCAATTGTACAATCGACAAAGGAGATACAGTTGCGCCTTTCCATACAACTTTATATGTAAACGGTTACACTTTTTCGTATAACGTTTTAAAGGCGCAACCGTATCTCCTTCCCCCTCCATACCGGGGCGAGTCGGGGATCGCGTGGTCCCACCTTCCCGAGGAGGGCCAGACCGAGAGGAATGGCCCTGGATCAGCCGGGGTGCGAAGGATATGTCGCCAGACAACCTCACCTCCGGCCTAGCACAGTGACCCACAGACGGCGTGCGGTTTAGTCAGTTCGAGTCCGACATAACCTCCCCCTCTGGCTCTGGCGGGGGGTGACCCGAGGGGATTTGCACGTAAAAAAAAACTGTATCTTCTTTGTCGACTGTACATATACAAGCTCGATTTCTCCTTCTGTGTAAAGATAACAGCCCATCATTCTCATCCTGACATCCAGCCCATAATCATCATCTTAACCTGACGCACTTCACTAGATTTTTCTGTCATTAAACCTTTCATAAAAGTCTGTAAGTTTTCGGTGCCTCTGAAGAACTCGGTCAAGTCAAGTGATCAAAAAATTGGTGACTTTTTGATCACTTGACTTGACCGAGTTCTTTACGTTTGTCAAACTCATCAACTATCACGTCAAATAGGGTCAGCCGGGGTGCAAGGGAAATGCCTTATTGGACCACCGGACATAAGAGCCCCGAACCGCTTGCGATTTTAGTCGGTTCAAGTCTTAAATAACCGCTACCGCTGGCCGCGGTGTGGGAGGTTCTTCAAACCGTAGGGAATATCGCATGAAACTGAACGCTCATTGGTTGTCTGTTGATCATCGACCATCTGCAACCAATGAACGCACAGTATTTTAACTTCTCTGTTTTTAATTTTTGCTATCAAGGTTGCAGTTGTAAACAGCTGTAAAGTAGCATAGAACCGACCTCTGCATAGTTATTAGTAAAGTTTGTACTTAATTCATTATTGTACTGCCACTATTGTATTTCATCGCGGTTTATTTTATTTATGCCTTTCGTTCGTAAACATTACTAGCTTGAACAGATGGTTTTGCGAACATAATCGTTGAAAACAATGGCAATAGGATTTACAGATGTTCTATAAAAACAATTATAATAAAAGATTCTGTTTAATAAAACGTGTGTTTTGTAATCAGTGAACTAGATCCGTCTCAAGCCCGCCGGTTTAAAGTACTTTTGACCTACCCTTTCTTCAAAATGTTGTTAATTTGGCCGATACATTTTATATTTTATTCTATTTATTGCCTGTATGGTATGGTTAGCCTATTATGTTCTCGACAGGCAAAACAATAAAAAACGTTCAAGACGTCTCCCTATCTATTATGTCCTTTAAATTGAATTCTGTTTGCTACGAAGTGTCCTTTATGAATGACCCACCAAAAGTGTTATTTCCTTTGTATCTGATTTACTTTCGTATTTGATCAATTTCTCGCCCACCTCAGGAGAGAATTCAATACAATATGTAATATTTTATTTAATATACTTAATACCTAACATTACTCAAAAATGATATATTAAAAGATAAATGTTTTGCAAGGTTGTCTGTAGGTTGTAATATTCTCAAATATTATTAATAAAGTGAGAAGTAAAAATACTCACAGGTGGGTATAGTAGGTGAATTGTAAACTTATGAGTATGAATGTAATCATCACGACCTTCAGTCCGGCTACATCCAATGCAACTGCAACCTGAACGAGGTTTCAACAAAATCTTCGAGGTTCAAGCTGACTTCATCTACTAACTGTTTATCTACACATCAACAGTAGAGGCACTGAAATACGATTATTCTTAGAATTGGGAGGTCAGACGGTTGTAACTCCCGTAATAGCCCAAAATATGGCGCAGATTGAACAGAAAGCAGACCCCAGTCTGCGAAGATGAAGAACATTGCGTGAATACACCGTTCTAATAGTAACCGAAATAATTAGTATTCGCACTAACCTTAACAGATAAGATAAGATAATCATTTATTCACTTAAACATAAGTATACACATCCATAGACAATGGGCATATTATTATTCCAGTCATGTTTATATATCGGCGTGCGAATGCTTAAATCGTAAAATTAATAAAAAAAGAATTGAAATATATGACAACAGTTTATGTATTTATGATAAATTGTTAATGTCTACCCATAAAAAATTAAAATATAATAAGTAAATGTAAAAACAATATAAAAAAATGTCAGAATAGTTTATAATGTCACATGCTTTCTAAAAGTACCCAAATATACAATCAAAGATTCAAAAAAATTATCAGACAAACATATTTTCATTTAAAAAATCATTGACATCATAATAAGCTTTTTGCGAAAGCAGGTTTTTTATATGTTTTGAATGCATTGTCATTCAGATCATTCCAATATTTAGGCAACTTGTTACGGGCGGCGCCATACAAATAACACTCCTGCGCATAAAAGCCTAAGCTATGCTAAATTGTTTCTGTTAGCAATTCGTTCACGTCGTGTCGGTACTGCAGTGGCCCATATTCCAACTTGTAACCTCTCGACCGTAAGGCCAAACCGTAACCACTAAGCTACCTACATTGTCATTCAATCTCCGAAACCTAAAACGAACGATACGTGGTTGCAATGTGGTTGAACATGTTGTCAGGGTGTTCGAGAAGAATATCATAACAAAATTATATAATATTAGGTGTACATGACAGGTAGCCTTGATTTACGTCTTCATGTTACTTCCCCGAGACGTGATCAGAGTTCCTGGTACAAATTTTCATCTATTCCGTTTTGTTAGACTCGAAGTTCCATTAATCGAACAGTGGGGAAAAAATATTCCGTTTTGTTAGATTAATTTTCTGTAAGTTAGATTGTGGTCTAACAATTTGGATGTTGAAATATTGTGGTGGTATATTTTATGTTTTACTTGGCATCGACTGCAAAACAGTTAACAATAATAACTTGGTAAACAAATGTTTATATTGCATACGTTAATCAAAACAACAGTACCTAAGAATGCTATTTGTTTACAATATATGTATTTTATATGCTTAATATCGATTCATTAGTATTTTTAACTAAATATTTTATTTCGAAACACATCTTTTATTCATATTAATATAAAGGGTTTTCGATTAACAATAATCGTTGTTAGGTACATTTCTATTAAAAGTGAAACCAATTAGGAAACATTTCTAATATATTTCAATATAAGTTATTGACATACCAAACGAGTATTTAGAAACCGTTCGTTCGTCTCCATATTGTACCTGCATACACCTGTAAACACTGGTTTACATAGGCCACTGACCTGGCAAACTTGAAACTTAATCTAGAATACCACTTTTTTCTACTCTGCTTGGGAGGTTGAGTTTTATTTTAGTTATCATTTACACGCGTATTGTGGCAACGGCAACTCGACACATGTTCGTATAGACTGGCGCGTGCGCAGGCAGCAGGTCAGTCGACGCGGTTCATTTGTTGCGCGCGCTTATCTTGAAAACTTTGATCGATGTTTATCGTAGTGTGTTTACTAATAATTACCGTATTCAAACAACATTAGCGGTGCATCATTATTATCAATAATTTTTGTCAATACATAGCAATTTATTACATACAAAAAAAATATTTATAGATAAGATAAAAAATAATTGTAGTTTTACAAAGTAATTAAACGTGTAATATTGCCGGTTATTTGCATCTCAACTCCCGCGCATGTGCCAAGCGTTGAATACGCATTTCTGTAGTGTCGACCGATGACACCGAGTAGTGCGTCTACCCCACACCTTTATTTCTTTTTTCAACTGTACCTTCACTCTCGTAAATACTAAGCGAATCCGCAGTCTCTCTCGTCCCGGTTGTTTTTTTGTGTTTGTCAATAAAATGGAAATGTTGATAGTGCAAGACGGTCCCATTGTGTTATCCTGGATTGTTTTCCTACTGCTCATATGCCGTTGTTATTACCAGATCGGCAGAATTAAAGTTCCTGGTGAGTGTTTTATTTGATTATATTTATCAAATTTTTTGACTCAGAAGTATCTAAGTCGTCTACATATATATGCTCACGTCTGTTTTCATCCGGGGTGGGGCGAGACAATGGCCCGCCAACTGCCTCACTTACTTCAAGAGCTTCCACTACTGGCAATAAGCCTTTGATGCAGCTCCGCCGCCGGTTTCGAGTGTTCCTGGTTCTACCCTTTCACTTTCAATAATTTATGTCTCTACCTGGTATAGCTATTATCAAGGATGAAGAGAGGAATTTAAACTAAAGCCAGTAATGCTTAAACAATTTAAAAATTGCGAATGTTTATCATCTATTTGTTGCAAAATAAGTAATAGTTGTATAGACTCTCAATTTTCTCTCAAGTTTGAGAAAGGTAATTGATATAATCAGTGCTTCAAGTATTATCAGGCCCATGTAACCTAAATTAAACTGAAATACTCACATTCTCTGCGTTAAAAGCCTAAATGGAACGATTTAGAACAGTTATTTAGCCCAAATAAATTATTTAGGTGCAGAACATTCCTTCAAGAACCAAGCGGTTCGGTGACTCTTTCCTTTGTCGCACCATTAAGACCTGGAATTCCTTGCCAGCTCACGTGTTTCCCTCTTCCTACAGTCCCGGGTCCTATAAGCGGGGCGTGAAAAAGCACCTGATGAGGCCGTCAAGCCGAGTGCCACCATTGTTAACATGGCACGTGTATATAATGGTGCCATGGCCCTCTTTAATGAGACTTTGCCTTCAGCTTACCATCAGGCGAGGTAAAGTCAAATTGACGTGTACTGTGTAAAAAAAAAACTTTACCGAAATATACAAAAACAGAGATTTCAAAATGGTAGCCTTTATCATTCTTAACATTTTAATTATCAATCCAAACACCACTAATCAATGCCGTGACAGTAGTAAGGTTTGACGTCATTCCTTGTTATTTACTAGAAGTTTACACAGGATCTATTGTTGCAAGTACTTGTTTGTCATTTTATACAATAGAACATATAACTTGACAGCTATGCAACTATTATTGTTGTAGTGTTTAAAATAATAATAATTTAATGAACATTACCAACCAAAATTATTCATACTTAAATTACTAATATGACCAACTAAGCTAAATTGCTTGTGCTAGGAGTGGGTTCACGTCGGTAGTGTAATGGCCAGGATTCGAACCCGGAACCTCTCGATTCTAAGGCCGACCCCTTAACCACTAAGCTACCTACGCTTACACTGCATTACAGCTTTG
The DNA here is from genome assembly GCA_949126895.1 of Eilema caniola. Lineage (NCBI taxonomy): Eukaryota > Metazoa > Arthropoda > Insecta > Lepidoptera > Erebidae > Eilema > Eilema caniola. Next base: position 17,725,097 of record OX421476.1, on the reverse strand, counting down.
ACATGCAAAACATTATTAAATTTTATCACAAATTCAACTGTTTATCTATGTTAACTAGTGTCATAAATTCATAACTCATAATGCAATAATGTCAAAGTTCAAACTCATAATAACTCTGTATTATTAGAAATGAAGCTATGTGACATTTTCTCTGGAAATTATAACGAGTAAACATATATTAAATTGAAAGATATTATTGCCATGTAAATAATGCAGGTCATGTGGCCTAATGTACTCTAACCCTTTTGTTTACACAAAAAACACGTATCATCATCATGATCATCACAGTATTGTTACTGGTTGCATTCAAAACTTATACTTACCTAGATTTAGCTTTTGCGGCAGCAGCTGCTGTCTGATCCATGTTAATCATTAGGTGCCCTGTTCCTAGGTGGTCCCCGAAAAGCTTCGTCCGGATAGGGCCGTCGCGAAGGTTTAAGATTACAAAGTGCAATTTTACCATATTACTAGGTAGGTACGGGAACATCTGCCAGTTTAGTTTGTTTAGCCATACTAATATTATACATGTGTGTGTGTGTGTCTGTTTGTCCGTCTTTCAAGCCTAAACCACAGAACCGATTTTGATGAAATTTAATAAAGGGGTAGATTAGACCTTGAGAAAGCCCGTAGGCTATGTTTAATCGCGATAACCGACATCCACGCGGGCGGAGCCGCCGGCAAAAAAAGCCAGTTAATTATATTTCTTTGTTATTATTATTACTCTTAATTCTGACTTCGTTTAAGTGCAAATCGATAAAACTTGTTAACAAATGGTATATCGATTTACAATAAATCGAATTAGGTAATCAATTCGATTATGAATATTAATGGTATTTTCTGTACAACATTTACGTTAACGTTTAACATTCGACATCATTCTCATTGCTATTTTCCAGTTTTCCGGTTCGTTTAGGTATGATTTTTGATTGGTATATCCGCTTTTTCAGAACGAGTGCCGACTGTTTAAAAAAGTAAACTTCATAAAAGGTATTATGAGTAAGTTTAATTTTATGAGTTGACAACTAAAGGTGAAAGTGTTGGTCAGACTCATAATAAAACATATGTAGTGGTTTCAAAACTTAATCCTTTATTTAAAGTTTACCAAGTTTAAAGAACAAATAAATCATTGGAGATGAGTTGCTTAGGGCTTTATTTCAAATTTTAAAACAGACTACCAAGGTACACATAATAGATTTCATTACAAGTAGGTATCTATTGTGATAAGTTACATTCAAACTTAGAGAATTTTGTCTGTGGTTGCTGTTTGCATCAATTGGTGTCATTCTAAAAATGTTAGTGAACTCAATAGTAACTATAGGCTAAGTTGTATAATTCTTATATTAAAGTTGCATTACACAGCCGGTGGGCATTTAAAAATAACAGTAAGTTTTTAAAAACCGATGTTACACGCAAAATAATTAGAAACTACTTTGGCAACATTTCACGAAACTTCTAGATTTTATAAGTTCCATCTTTCTATTAGAATCATCTCTAAATTTCGTATAATTAATTAATTAAAATTATTCATATATACGACCTTGGTGATCCTTACTAACTTTCCCACAGCATAATAAGGACACGTTAAAGAAATTCTTTGTTTTGAGACAGCCGCGTGCATTTATAATAGACGTCGAATATAGGAAAACTTTTTAAGTACATGCTAAAGTATTGTAAATATTCAGTCTTATGCCGTACTAATTTACAGAAGTACTTGCTTAATTGTGCGCAAAATTAATTCCTTTTCAACAGTCTTGCTCATAAAGTGGCGCTAATTTCACCTTTGTTAGGCACATAATGCCACCTGTTATTAAACTGTGGCTTTTTCAAGGCTTTAAAACACAAGTGAGTACTAGATTTTTCTTAAATTTATTAGTTGAGTTGCTTTGTTTGAAAAACGTTTGGTCACAAGAAAAAGTCGTTACAAATAAATTAATATGCCTACCTATTACTTACATTATTTCATGCAACTTCGTATTTAAATAGATAATTTCAACTTGTACGTATTTAACAAATAAAACTTTCACTCAATTAACTAATAACTTTGTTTTCTCTGTAAAACCTTTAAATTCCCTATTTAGTCCGCGACATATAACAAACTGCCGAACGACGTACGAACGAACGCAAAGGAAAACAAATTATGTTTTCCCACTACTGAAAAAAAAAATCACGACTCGTTTTCACTTTTGAAATCATAGTATTTATTAATTAAAATATCTTAAAGTACTAGTTACGAAGAAAATGATTAATGTTATACTACGACCGACATATGATGTGATTTGAATTACTTAACATTATGGAAAGTTTACCAGCTAAAAACAGCAAGAGTAAATATCTATTTTAGTATTAGGTATCTCATTCATAAAAGTGTTGAAAAACGTCGTATGATACATGTGTCAATTGATGATTACCGTCCTCGGCTTTCTTAAATGGCGCCTCAGCGGTAATCACCAACTTTACACAGTCGTGGCATAGTGTATTTTATTTATTTTTCGTTTCTAATTAACTAATTACTATAACCTTTTTATTTTCTATGTTTATCTGCCTCAAGTGGTATACTTTTGGTATATTTTTTCTAATCAGAACTAATCTAATCTATATTAGTCTAGCGAGCACCGACTTTGTGAATGAAAGTTTCGTGATAAAATTACCTCTATAATGAACGAAGTTGAAAACCATCTACGTGTTGAAAATTATATGTTGTAACTTGAACAATTAATTCTAAAAATATATACCCACCAACTTTAGTTATTCAAACTTTGTGATCGTTTTTATTTAATACATCATACCAACATATACAAATTGACTAACCTGGTTAAAAAAGAAGGTAGCTAGTGACACCACTAGTGTGGACAAACGTTCAAAGGCTAAGGCAAGCGCGTCAAGTGGATCATGTGCTTATTTTCGTTTGTTGTAACCAATGTGCAATGTTACATGATTGTGATAGAATACGTCGAAAGGTTGCATTCAGACTATTCAGTGATATTTGTATACAATCTTCAACCTACTGAAATAGATACCATATAGCATATTTGAAGTGAGAGTTCCAAAATTAAACACAACTGGTTGCAGATCATAGCCCGCTTTTTTTTTCGTTAACACCCTATGAAAAATGACCCGGCCTTTGACCTGTTTGTGTCTGTTGCATCATGACTGCCAAATAGCTATGACATCTACGAACATTTTTTCAAATCGCATTGTTTTCAGAAATTAGCGTATTGAAACAAACATACTCTTTAGCTTTTAATAAATTTAACATAAGCACAAAGTAAATAGTATGGATTTTAAAACATCATGTCTACTTTGCCAGAATTACGGTACATAACGCTCAATAATTTATAACTGACCCAAACAAAAATGTACCTATTATGTTTAGTAAGTACCTACTGTCGTTAATAAATATATTTACATGTCATCATAACCCGTCAGAACCAGTGGTAGCGAATACGCATGTCTATTGTTTTTGAGCAGTCGTTTTGCCAACATGTAGGACGGTTCATCCGTGCAAACATGGCATATTATCAAAATAGATCGCGTTCCACGTGATGATCGAATTGTTTAAACAACACTAACTTTTGTCAGCGACTATCTATATGGATGTTGGGAAGAGAAGCACGGACAAAGTTCTGCTTTATAATATAGGTAAGTAGCTCATGTCCATCTACAGTTCCTGGTATATTCCCTCAGGGGGCAATCTTGATGGCTCTGGGTCAGCCGTACCGTGAGAGATGTGCCGGAGGTAATCTCAACCTCGACAACTGATTTCGTACAAGAACATTAGCTGAAGCAAGGGCAAAGCTAGAAAAGCATCCTCATTTTGCTAGTAGTATTTTTTCTCGAGGCGGCGTGCAGTTTTGGGCAGTTAGAGTCCGACATAACGGACTCTGACGGACTTCTGCACTATAAAATAAGACGGTCGTCGAATATTAAGTTGTTAAATTTCCGTCGCGCGCTGCGGACTTCCTTGAGTATGGTTGCAATAGTGGACTCTAAAGATCATGGATAGGGCCCCTATGTGCACCTGACATACGACTTCTACAGACAAATGCACTTCTTATATCTTGAATAGGTAATCGAAATCTTTCACTTGATCCATTAATGTATACAGAGAGGTCAATTTAGAGGTTCACTCGTGAAAGATGACAGTCAAAAATATAGTTACTGTCGTGTTGTTATTGTTATTAACGTATACACTAGATACTGCATTGGGTGCCAGATGCCTTTTGTGATTTTTCCTAGGAATCGTTTAATATTTACGACGGGTTTAATCGTTGAATGCCGGATATATTTTATGAATACGACAAAACCCGGTTACAAAATAATTTTATCGCATCAAAGTTGGTTAACTGCACGCTTTTCCGTGATTGTTGGAATTCAAATTATACATCGGCAGTTGAAAGACTAGGGTGTAAACGACAACGGCAGCTTTCAAGAAAATCACTGTACCGTAGTCCCTACGTTGTTATTTGGAACTTTTTATCTTTGAAACACACCTTTTTAACTTCCAATGAACTATTTCACTTGTGTTATCGCAAATATGTTATGCGTTGCTTCTTTCGTATAGAGATCCCGGCATATTCCTTGTTACTAATCAAGAAATAAATATTGTTATTGGATTAAGTAATTAGCATTCCTATTGTTGTAAATAGCCCTCCCAAAACATAGGTTTTTTCGGAGTCGGAGGGGGAGGTTATGTCGGACTCGAATTAACCGACTAAACCCCACGCCGTCTGTGGGTCATTGTGCTAGGCCGAAGGTGAGGTTGTCTCGCGACATATCCCTCGCACCCCGGCTGACCCAGGGCCATTGCTCTCGGTCTGGCCACGCGGTCCCCGGCCCAAAACATAGGTATCATATCCGCGAGACAGCCGCCGCGCCGGGAACTGACAGCCTTCTTGTTTATTTGAGAAGTTTTACCACCACGCTGGTTAGACGGATTTGCAAAGGTTTTAATTTCGAAATTTTCTTGTTCTATTTCCATCGAACATTGTTCAGAAGTTGCGAGTACTCAAAAAGGGGAAGAGAAGCGTTGCTATATCCATTGTCCATGCACGGTGTACCACGAGGAAGTTTTTAGCACAATCCCACCACCTTGCATGACACTTAACATAGCGACACTATAACAACCCCAATCGAAACCGAGCATTAATTAAGTTACATACATATATTCACGCCTCTAAATCCCCGAAGGGGTAGGCAGAGGATTTTTAACCCCTCCCCTCTCCCCCACTTCGCCAACTATGATTTGCGGTCCCACGTAATAGGGGGCGAGCCTATTGCCGTCCAGGTGCATGGTGGCCCTATTTTACTCCATCGGGAATCAACACGGTAAACAGTAGCGTGATTGAGACACTGTTACTGATGGCGGCGCCCATTCGTAGAAATAGTATCACTGAAACCAAATGCAATTAATCATGATTAATGTACTGTCTCTATCTGTCATCCACGAATTTATCATCACAATTTGGCAACATATCCACAACTCGAAACGCCGAGAAAATTAATAATTTTTATTGCTCAATTATACTCGTACATTGAAATGGCTCTGTCATATTTCATCGACTTAAACTGTAATGATTAATAGTATTAATGTTTTTGTGCTTGGTAATAATGCAGTTCTGTAGCATTTATTGATGTCGAGGGAAATTATTAAGGTAAAAAATTCTTAAAAGATCCATCAGAGAGTGAGGAAATACGGGATTCTTTTTTCTCGTATGGGATATAGTTACTTACATCCTTCATCTCCTTTATCTTAGCGTTAATCCCAGTCGCATCCGAAGCTTTACCAGTCTAAATATTCATTACCTAATCGCTTATTGTCACATCCTTTTCATTGTATTTTACTCAATGACTTTCATTACACGAGAACCGAGTTAGAACGAATTTTCACTGATGAATACGCGCCTAAGCTTTACAACTTGCAGTACCCAGAACGCCAGACGTCTCGGCATTCCCATGTATGTAGGTGACCTGGTTTCTGTAAGTCACGTTGCACCCGATGCGAATTACGAAATTGCATACTTTAATACCGCATACTTGGTAGATGTATATACGAACAAACGGTGTAGTCCACTTAGAGCACCCAGCCGAATAGCACTTGAGCGAATAGCACCTAGCCATGCATAAAATACTGTCACACGGATGACTTAGCGGTCTAACTGCATCTGATATTGTCATGTGTTCCCCAAGTAGGTCAATATTTGTGTTTTTTTATTTATCCAATTTTTTCCTACTGCAAGGCAAAGGCCTCCCTCAAATCCCGCCCCGTCCCCCATCTGCCTCTCTCTCTCCGTACCTGCACATCACCAGTGTTGGGTAAATGTCAATTACAATAAAAAAATATTAAACAATTCAAAATCCTGACCGCTGTCTAACTAAAAGATACAAGAAACATAATGCCGAATGCTGCCTAAAAGATCGCAACAGCAGGCAGTAGGTACCCTATTACCAATCATAAGCCCAAAGAAAAATTAATGGTCTTAATGGTCGCTTTCTGTCAAACTTTTTACAATATTTTAGGCACCAGTCGGGTTAATTGCTCATTTAATTGCAATTAAAATATGCCAAACACTGCGCTCTACCAACCTGAGACAAAGTTTGATGTGCTATTCCATAAATATTAAAAAATAAATCCGTAGTACGGAACTTGTTGAACAAACCAAAAATAAATTATTACCTGCGTGAGAATGATGGAATAAATAGTAGTTAAAGAGAATTACGTATCATCATCAGTGAAAATTGGGATTGTCACGGGGATGATAAGTATGATAACGGTAATGATAAGACTAATGATCGCACTATTTGACATAGCAGGGTTCTGTTAAATCAATCTAATTATAGATTTTGAATATGGTTCGAGTAGTTGGAACGGTCATACCTCACGCATATAAACATAACTAACCTATACGACTAAAAAGAAATGCGGTCGGTGACTTTAACGCCTGTCATTAACTCCTACGTTAATTGTTAATTTTTGGAATTCAAAAGAAAATAAAACTTTTATCGAACCCACGTATCATACCAGGGATCAGGGTTCTTATTCGCATTGACCAGCTGTAACTATGTATATATCAAATTTAAATTGATGAGCTTTACGCCAGTTTTCTCTTCTATGCTAACCAATTGAAATCTACCGTCTAATAACGCAACGACCGCAATTAAAACTAAAAACTAAAAGCAGTATAATGCCCCTGGCTGTCGGTGCATATATGTGCGTTATATATATTACGGTAGGTCACCGAGTCCTACATGTCTTGTCTTTTGAACAAGGCTTCCTCAACTCGTCCTTGAACGTGTTATCGTACTAGACGAACGTTAAGTACTTACCACAATAGGCTACGTTCTTTAATATATAAAGATGCTGCGATTTAATCTTACCTTTGTGTGTTTAGCTTCTGGATAAAATAATATTCTTCGTAAAGATATAGAAGTCCAAGGACAATTCAGGAATAAGGACGTTTACAATTTAGAGAACCAATTGTGTTATGTTATTGGAATGAATGTCACGTCCTTGGTTCGACGATATTCTAAGCTATAATTGTGCGTTTGAATAGGAAATCATTTATTTAGTTAAGAGTATAGAGTTAACCATTAAATATCACCCACAAAACGTTATTAAAACTAGACTTATGTTAAGTTTCTGTATCAGTGCGCGGGATTATTTAGTGTTCTGTTTACAAACAAGTTACTTAATCTAATTACCTACAATATTTGTTTGCATGGCATAGTAAAGTAAACAGTCATTGCCAGGCTTGTTTATCATCTAAGTTTTATTACACTTTATAATCTCTCACCGGACATATCTATTCTAAAAGTTAATTATCAACAATAAACTGTAATCAGGCTTCCTTAAACTGAAATTAGTTCTTACGACTCGTACGTTCGACGACGAGTAAGGGAAAAAATCATGTGCAAAGTTATCAAACTTGCAATCGCAAAATTGCAAGTACAGACTCCGTAGGTACACATCTTCTAAAATAAATGGGCAGTATTCTTTTATTGATATTTATTTTAGCAGTTATTTTATTAAACCCCGAACACCCTACGCTCGTATAAGATTACATACATTTTTGTATTTTATTTCTAAAATCTACATAACGGTTTTCTTACAACCCTTATCACAATGAAAATAATACCAAAACGAAACGGTATTTATTGTGAGGATAGTAATTTGATTGTATTGGTTTTGCCTAATCCTTTTAAAAGGACATCGGTGATAGGGTCTTGTGATTTACATACGTATTCTGAAAAGGACTGTGTTTTATCATTGGAATGGGTACAATATCTGTGATATTTAATTTGGCACATCAGGAAGAAGAATGTAAAGCCGGCTATGTTCGACTTGTTTTGAGTCTGAAGAGCGATAGCATAATTAAATCCGGGCCTATGAATGACCATACTTAAGCAAAAGGAAACCACCTGTTTCATTCTCCATACAATGTGTTTCTAGGTTCCATTAAAAGTAATAACATAAAATTTAAGAATTATTATGTTATAGAAAAACAATTCTTACCTAACATTTATGGACCTTAATATCGAATGAAATGATAAAAGTGACATCATATTTTGGTATCCAATTATGACAAGCGCCATTTTCAAATTACGTGATCCCGCATTATATTTGGCAATTGGCCTTGTAAACGCTCAACAAAAGACTAGATAGAAAACAACATTCAAATGTGTTCATTACTTTAGACGAAATTAGACTATCAAAAAAATACGAGCCTAATAATACTTTATTATTGAATTATATTCGTAAAAGCAACATTCATTAGTGTTATATTATTTCAGACTTAATAATATTTAGTTTAGCTCGAATTTCCATTACTTAATTAAACATCGCGGCATCGCTAATAACACTGATCTCGGCTGTACCAATTTAACTAGGTCGAGTCAATATGTAACGTATACGAACTACCGGTATCAACTAGCCAAATGGCTCTCTAAATATAGTCTACATTCAATATGAAAAGTACCGTCGTGAACACAACTGGTCCCATGTTTATTTATTAGGTACTTATCAAAGTTCTTTTTAACTAGTTATTGAGCAAAATTACGAATCAAAAAGCACGAGTGAAGATTAGAATTAAATTCATTAGACGAAAATCAAATATGAAGACGAAAGCTACAAGGTGTAAAATTTGTGAGATGACTGGGTTATCCAAAGCTCGCAGAAACTAATGAACCCAACAATAACTATGTTATACTCAATTAAGCCGACCCAAATATAATTATGATCCACTTACCGAGGTTCGTTAACTTTACTGATCCCACATACTATGATAGTTAAACCCAGTGCGGTCTAGGATACATCAATCTACCAAGAAAATTATTGTTTGAGTTCCTTAACATAAACTACGCTTTTGGCTCGAAGTGTTTTATCCAAATTTAAGTCACTGGATCATATTTTACTTAAAGTGAACTGACCGAGCGAGCGTAGCGCGAACGAGTCTATGTTTCAACAAGCTCACCAATTTTGCTTTTGTTCGTATCTGTGTCGGTTTGTCAGTTCCGGTCTGGAGGGCTCATTTCTTAACCGTTTTTCACTAAACTTGGCACACGTGTACTGTGATTTAAAACACAACTTTTGTATAGAGCTTTTGTGATAGGAGGGAAAATGGGGGAAAAAGAGGGGAAGTTAGCTGTCGCGTTATTTATGAACGGATCTTGACAATTTTTTGGTTAAAATATCAAAGGCATGCTGTTGTGTAGAAAAAAAGAACTTCTTTTATTTAAAAATATGATGAGAGAAAAGGGGGGACAGTTGATGTAGCGTTTTTTTTAAGAACGGGTCGTCATTATTTTTTAAGAAACTTCCAGAGCTGTTTAAAATAAGAAGAAGTACGTATCTTTTTTTAAATCCTAGATAAGGATACCAGATAAATGTGGTGCTCGCGAGGTCTACTGTTCACAGAACTACTAGTTTATGTGGACTAATGTTCCAACAAACTAATTTATGCTGTAATCCTATTCCTTACTAATATTCTAAATGCGAAAGTTTGTGAAGATGTTTGGATGTCTAGATGCTTCGATGTTTGTTATTCAATGATGTTCTAACGGCTGAACGGATCTAGCTGAATTTGGTACAGGGAAAGATTATAGTATCCAGACAAAGCCTAAGTAGTCTATATTTTTCCAAGAAATTAGATGATAAAGTTTTTATAGAAGCTATTATACCAGAGCTACATGACCTTATAAATAGTCCTGAATATCTGCAACGAAGTAAGTCAGTTGTATATAGTTTGTAAACAGGATTATAGAAGGAAATACAGATATAAATATTGCTTCTGAAGAAAACGAAGTCAATATTATGTGGGAACGAAACGACAGTTAACAAAGTTGCACTCGATTGTACTAATGTAACGTCTCGTGCCGCCAGTTTAGTGCCAGTTCAAAGCACACGTGATCTGACCCAACCATTTTCATTTTTTAACCAATTGAATTATTTACAGTCGACATCACGAAAATAGCACCTTGAATAAACCTTCAAAGTTAGTATTTTTAGCCCTATATGATCAAGGGAAGGGGAAAAGGGAAAATAAGCAAACATTTTATTTTTGTTAAGTAAAGGAAATATATTTATTTTGCTAGGTCCACATTAGAAATCAACTAAAACTCGAATTTGTAGTAAACCGACTTTTGATATTATATTTTTTTTACTTGTTGTGACGTACTCCATCAAACTTGTATTGACTTTTTTGATAAAGAGAAGTTGAGAGGTAGAACTTCCCATCCGAACATAACTTTATTTTTGTACCTTTATATTATTATCATTTCCTGTACGAGTTTGTGTTTCTCTTGGCTGCTTTCTTTCAGTAAGGTTTTCTTTAGATTTGAAACGCCCTCAAGATTAACATCTGAAATCTAAACAAATCTCATTAAAACTTTCTTCAGTTTACTCAAGAGCTCAGAACCGATGATATTTATTTGTCTAGGATTGTTTTATAGAGATGACGTAAAGCTCGCAATTAGCTGTTCAAATATTATCCTCACAAAATTTATTAACCTACTAATATTTTGTATACTTATTCATTTATAAAGTCCAATGCACGCCCCGAGATACTTTAAAAGTTGAACCAAAATGATCCTTAAATTGTATGTTAATAACGTGCACAGGTGTGAGTTCAACATCCGCCTTATTATTTTCCGATTAGGCGAGTGACGTCATCGGGCATCGATGCGGCCTTCGCGGCCGGTCGATGCCCCCGCTTGACGTACCGTTAGCAATGCAAATGGATCAGGATTTGTATTGCATTATATTTCCTATCTATAACAATTTTGACGTTGTCTACGTCAAAATTATGTTATTATTTTTAGTGTGGATATTCGAAACCTTGAAGTTCTTGGACTAGGTACTTTCTTTGTTTTAATTTGATATTATGTAAATACTAGCAGATAGATGCCCGGTTGAATGAGACTAGAAGTACAGATGCCGAATATACTAACTAAAATTATGTTGCCGCAAATAAGAAAACAAAAATCACCCGTCATGTCAATAGTGTATTAGTATCTAAGTATAACAAAAAATATGGAGTCCTTACGAAAGGTTCTAGGCTAATCTGGGATAACCAGGGATAACCGCATCTTCAAAATATGTGATTTTCGTTATACCTTAACTTTGAAAGTAGGTTTATGGTTTATTTAATAAAGGCTGAGTAAATTAAATTTCGCTAAGCCTATCTTCGTCTTAGGCGTCTTTAGTTATCCTTCAGTTTACAAATTAGGTCCATCAGACTTTATAATCCACTACATTTACCTAAATTTAATTAAATATTTAGGACTAAATAGTTTTTATTTCGAATAAAGTTATGAATGAGCTATAATTAAAATTATTAAAATGAAATTGAGCAAATCTTGCAGACGTCGTTTCGAAATGAGATAAAATTAAAAAGAAATATTATAATAACAACCACTAGAATTATTACTTTATGGAATAGAATATTGAAACGAGATACTGAATAACCTTGCGAATTAAACAACACAAATACATTACTTTTTTGTCATTAGTACATAGATTTTATTTACCAAAAGACCATTTTTGTAGATGACGTCATAGGTCATTGAAAATCAAACTAAGCTAACTAAAATGTTTCCACGTTGTTAGGGTTCCGTAGCCAAATGGCAAAAAACGGAACCCTTATAGATTCGTCATGCCTGTTTGTCTGTCTGTCCGTCCATATGGCACACAGCCACTTTTCCGAAACTATAAGAACTATACTGTTGGTAAGTAGATGTATTCTGTGAACCGCATTAAGATTATAAGTCTTCAGGCTTTCACGGCCGGCGTTGCATGTAGAATATACTGCTTCCGGGCTGATTGGCCGTGGTCCATGTGAAACTTGCGTTCCAGACGTTTCGTCGATCACTGCGGTCGACATCTTTAGTGGTGCAGGGCCGGGCGACGACAACTTCGGAGACCTTGCCTCGCCGGCGGCTGACGTGCGCCTGGCGCGATGCCTTGAATCACGGCTGTATTTATAGGCACGGTCGGAGCGGGGAATCGACTCACTCGATTCTGATTGGCCAAGCGCTGTGGCGCGGACGTACTCGATCCTGATTGGTTGTTTGCACTGTGATACCGAGTGGCTCTCAGTGCTGGGTACCAATCTTTTTGGAGCTGAAATCCCTCGTTTTTTCGGTTATAGTTGTTGGGATGCTTGAATATTTCGATGGCTTCTCGAAGTATACGTGGGTAAAAATGTGTTGTGGTAGCAGATGTCGACCGCAGTGATCGACGAAACGTCTGGAACGCAAGTTTCACATGGACCACGGCCAATCAGCCCGGAAGCAGTATATTCTACATGCATTAAGATTTTCACACAAAAATAGAAAAATAACAATAAATTTTGGAGGTTCATACTTAGAACTGAAACTCAAAAATTTCTTTTTTCATCAAACCCATCCGTTTGGATTATCTATGGATAGGTCTTCAAAAATGATATTGAGGTTTCTTATATCATTTTTTTCTAAACTGAATAGTTTGCGCGAGAGACAATTCCAAAGTGGTAAAATATGTATATTACCTACTTGCTGCTACGGAACCCTTCATGGGCGAGTCCGACTCGCACTTGGCTGCTTTTTTTTGTTATTACACGTACGAAATGTACGTATATGTTAGTGTGTGACCTTTGTGAACGGAGCCTTTTAGACGAGCAATCTATTAGTTTACAAGAGTACTTTATAAACTAAATCAACGTTAACCCCATTAGCTAATCTAAATTGCTTGTGTTAAAATGTGGTTCACATCTGTAGTGTAATCGCCAGGATTCGAAGCCGGCACTTCTAGATCGTAAGGCCGCTCTTAAGCACAAAGTTACCGTCGCTTCATTTAAAAACATACGTCATTCTGTTTGTTATATTCCGTATATTCTGTACGTGTGGAAGCTTTAAAAGTTACTCATTCTACCGAAAGTAATTGTTTTGATTCACTTAACAAACTTAGATTATCTTTTTGTTTCATAACTTGGGATAGCCTATTTTACTTTGTTATCGAATTTCTTTCCTACACGAAACTGTTTTGATATGTTATATTAAACTTTAGACATTTTTTGTGTTGACAAAATGCCTTAGGTCTCGTAGGAGAATAACTTACGAACAAATTACTAAAATGTTATTATTTTTGTGATTTATTTTAAATTACGAAGCGAGTTTTTATGACGTTCATGTAAATTGACCTAGATTCAGGTTTATATAGTAAGTCTATGTAAAACACTGCTGGTTGTTATTTAATAGTCTAGATTTCTCTATTTTTATGTTATCCTTATTGTAACTTGCGTTAATTATTTTCTGTTTTATATTGGAATTATATTGTGTTGGTTTGCTTGTCATACATGCCAAGTAGTTATCTTACACATTTATTTCTTATATGAACGACTTGTTTTTCCAACGACGTCCACTTATAACGGCATCAAAACCTTTATTTTCTTAACAAAATTTAATAACATATTATGTCATTTCGATCGTCTGGAAAGGTGGTTATTTTTAGAATGTTATCATCCATCATCAAAACAAAACACATACCTAACTGGTGAGCGTGGGTGCGCGCCAAAATCAACACCTTTTGATAGATTGATACCGATCCCCAAAAGTACCAAGAATATTCTGTGTATGAAAACGGTGGAGGTGGAATCGTTTGAAATACAATAACTCCTGCATCCTTGCGTCCTAACTTGTTATTTAAAAGGTAAAAGTGTAGCACAATACCTGCTTTGTTAGCAACTATTTAGTTGCTATTCACGGCATTACCTGCGTAGAAAACTAGAAAACTGTTTTAACTGACATAAAAACTATCCTTTGTTCCTCTTCGCGGGTTTTTGATATTAGTTAGGTAATAGTGTATTAACATAGCTGATTTTGTATAAAGGTCACAGTTTAATGTATAAAATACCTAATCATATTTATATGATTAGACTATCTTCTTATAAACTTGTATTACCGATTCGTTTAATGTTAAATGTTCACAAAACGTCAGTATATCATATCACGCTCATATGTGTTGTTTTCTGGAGTTATCAGTCCTGACATGTATGTTAAATAAATGGTTTCATGTGGTTTTCCAGTAGTAAAAGTCCTTCAGATCGAGGAACCGTTACTGATGTAAATATTATTCTATAAATATGTATATTATAATAGTTCATAACCGTTTTAAGGACAACCGTTATTCTTCAACAAATTCTACTGATTTTCTCAATTTATTTTCGAAAATCACATATCGATTATGAAGTTACTTTTCTCTCTTCTTTTTTAGAAGCAGATGCTCGTATTAGTACCCCATAGGTAGCTTTATTATTTTTCGTTATTAATATATTATTATACCCCGTATTTTATTACAGCTCCTTACTTCTTTCATCTCTGTAAAACCACACATGTCATTGTGTAAATAAATGGGGGTTTGGAAAAGAGTGACGAGAGTTTTCATTGTGGTATCTGTGATTGTGGGTTCCTTTCTCGCAGCTCTACTTGTTGCGTTGCGTTATGAACTAGGCGTTTGATGTAAATACGTTCGTACACGCTATGCCCACGCCCGAATGTCTGAAAAAAGTTCTTTAAAATTTTTGCCTTCATACAGGGCTATGTGAAGCCTATGTTTGTTTGTCAGTTCCGGTCTAGAGGGCTCATTTCTTAACCGATTTTCATTAAGTCCAGAGTTTTTTTTGATAGGAGAAAACGGGGTAGGTTTTCTGTCGCCTTATTTATGAACGGATCTTGATAATTTGTAGGTGAAACTTCAGAGACATGCTTCTTGACAGATTGTTTTGAAAAAAAATCAAGCCTCGTAAAGGTGAACTTCGTTATAAAAAAAACAAATGAGGTAAAAGGGGGAAGTTTGCTGTAGCGTGCTGTATCGTTATTATATTTTGGAGGAACACCCAGAGCTGTTTAAAATAAGAAGATCCATAACGTTTTTTTTTTTAATACCAGAAAATGTGCCAAAGTACGGTGCTCGGATGTCAACTAAAATGTCAAAAAAGGCCTTTTAAAATTTGGCCTAATGCTAAATGCTAGCTATATGTTACAAGATCAGAGAATAGTTCTTGATATTTTCCCCTTTTCCTTCCACACAACTGTCAAAAAATAGTTCCACCTCTCCAATGATGTTCAGTTTGGTAGTCAACAAACCACAAGTTCAAGTTACTTCGTCAGCTAGTTAGGAAACGGGTGCATATCAAATGCTCCATTTATAGAGCTGCTGAGTTTAACTAAAGAATTATTTCTGTCTCAGCCGTCGCTCGTCGCTCCCGATATATTAAGGCGTCCTGTCGCATTGCAATTCGAAAGTTACTGAAACTTATATGACATTTGTTTGGCCCGCTTCATTAGGGTTGTCAAATGTTTGGATATCGACAACATGTGTACCTACTGAGACAGTACAGCATTCAACAGACGATTACTAAGAGAAGGATTTCAACGGAGAACGTATGGATGAGCTTTTTTTAACACACACTTGCTTAGGACCTTTTTTTACATTCTGTTCATAAATATTTCAATCTGCATGAGCTGTATGTTCTCAATATAACTATCTTCATCCTAGAATCGACACACAACTTGTACTATGTTATTTTATGTCTAGGTATAGCTGTTTGCCGGAGTATTGTTATTTATTATTCATAAACTTTAAAGTGCTTTAGCTAAAGTGCGATGTTACCCCTCTCCGCGATCTCATTTGACGTGGCTACTGTAGAAACGGTGGAACAGTCAAAACTTCGTATGGCTAAAGTATACTTTATTTTATGATATAAATATGAGTATAGAGGAACGGTTTCTATAAAATTAATTCTCTGTGTGTCACCGTCCTTAAATACAATGGTTAAAATACTTACTAGTATATTTGACTAACAAAATAATATTATGCAGCTTCCAAGGGGCCTTCTATGTACCTAATATAATTCAATTAAAAAAAACACTGCCTAAATAAATCATATCGACTGTAATTTATTTTAACGCCATCAGAAGGCAGTGACCCTATCCGCCACCCCCTTTCTGCAAGTGTGAATATTTTAAATTGTCACCTGTCTGGTTTTAGAGTGTGGGTTAAAATAGCAGCGAAATGGCAAATAGAACCTCCGTGTTTGTGTTCTCTGGCACATTTCAGCCTGTTTTATTACAATGAGAGTTAGGTGTGATGAAGCAAACTTGTAATGGGACCAACATTTTTAATACTATGTTGCCAATTTAAAAATAACTTACATTGTACTTAGAACGTAGAAATTAGATCTCTTTCGTAGAATAAATGAATTGATAAAATAGCCAAATTAAATACACTTGTATTTGCTTCACTTATTTTTTCAATATATCTATGAGTATATAATAATTATACTGGTTATTCATTCATATAGGTATGATGGATATTTTCATATTGTTTGACTGACAGTTTGATACCAATATTGAGTAAACCGTTTTCCTAAAACTTTTGAATTTTAACTACTTACTTTAATAACTTAAATAAATACAAAACCAGCTTCCCGGGAAAGTTTGCGAGGAATTAATGTTGAAAATATCCAATTTTTTAGCTAACTTCAGTCGAATCTACTCAATAATTTTGGACAGTATTATTAGGTAACAAAGAAATGTACTAAGTTTTATATTCTTACTAGGTATTCCTTCATCAGTAAGATGGATTGTTGAGGTATATTAAACACCCACATTTGGCCAACTACTTTCAGTCTGCACGTTGATGCTGTCATTAGGGTAATTTTTTTGTTCTGCCAAGCGTACTGAGAAATTCTTTGCACAAAAACGTAGTTTTCTCCAATCTGAAAATTGAGCTCAGTACATGTATCCCTGTAATTTAGATAGTCACACACACCACTGTTGCACTATTGAACCATGAAATATTCAGAACTTGATAACTAAGAGATGCAACAGCATTTGTGACTATGTATAATAAGATTCGGGATTCCAGGCACGTAGCTTTAATCGATTCTATTAGTATACACACCTGCCAGTACAGTTTCATAGTTCGCCGAGCTTCTAGTGACAGTTTTCGAGCACACTCCTGTGATATAAACGGAATACATTTATCGTTTCCATATTTCCTCTCCTTATAAGTACCTCTATATTTTTGATATAACAGGTAGCTGACGAGCACACGACTAACCTGATGGAAAGTGCTTGCAACATCAGGGGACTCACACTCGTGCTGCCGACCCTGTAAACACAGAGAGTTTTTGTGCCGTCAGTGTTAAAAACAAAGCCGGAGTAGAGTAGCAATTGGTCTTCCCACTGATAGCACAAAAATTCTGCAGCGAGCTCTTGCTACCCTACTCACCGTCGGTAATTCAACACGAGGTTATTATGGAAGCGATATTCCGCAGGGCGGAGGTACTTTCCCAGTCGGACTGATGCCGTCAAATACCGTTGTATCCTACCTCCTTGAAAGCTGTCCACTTGCTACGATACTGTTGTACACTTTTCGCGTCTTCTACAATTATAATTGCTTACATACGTGTTTACCGGATGCGTGAACTCTTGATCTGATTTTTCTTAAAAACGTTTTCGATCTGATAGATATAAGTACTGCTAGGTGGACCCTTCTTTTTCGTCTGGCACTCCTCTCCGTTACCCCAGAGCCGGGGACGGGCATGTAGGACTCGAGCTGACTAAAATCGCAAGCTGTCTCCGCCCTCCGTCGCATCCTGAAGGTCACCCGTACCCTAAAGGCGTCTTCGTTGAATAACAGTGGATGTCATTTCAGTGACTGCGCGATACAAAGATTCAAAGATCGTATCTCATCATAATATTAGTAAGACGGCTTAAATATTGACAGTAATTAAAAAGATCTCGGCTCATAATCCTCTTTGCATACGTAAATGTTTCGCGTTATTCGAGATACATACTTTAACAAACTTAGCCCGATACGAGCCGATTTGTTGAAACTCTTCTAATGAGTATATTCATAACATGTTGATTGATTGTAGATCAATTTCAGCTAGTTCTCGACGGATTAAATTAGTAAAGTAGCTGAAATACAAATATATTCTCCATTGTAAATAGGTTGAGAGTACGCTACTAATATAAAATCCGCGAGATAGAGAGAGATGGCCGCGAGAACTTGAATGCAGCGATTTAGAGGAATTTTATTTTTTTGCAAGTTTTTTGAATAAAATTAAATGTGCGTGATAAAATGGAACTTTACTAGTCCGTAAATATTTTATGCTCCATTTTTAATACAAACTTCGACTTTATTTGCTAATGCCGTCTTGGTTGAAAACGTGTTTGAAATAGCGATTTGGAGTATTTTAGAGCCCTGTTTGACGCTAATTTCTATCGAGGTAGATATTATGAATCGTGTTTATGCCTTTAGGCGTCCCTAGATGGTAAGTACCTAGGCTAACTTTATGAATATGATTTTTATTTTGCGCAAGTTGCTGTATTACTTGATGATAAATGTGTTTAAAAATGTTTAAAAAGGACTGCAACCCGCTCTTAAAAGTCTGGAGTAGTATTTACAGAATGGAGGACAATGCTATTTATAGGTGTCGATACCTACCCAGACTTACTTTATCCCTATTTCGGCGTACCTATCTATAAATCGGTAAGAAAATATATACTTGGTAAGTACTAAGTACACCTTATACTTATGAGTAACACATAACTTAGGAAGTTCTAAAAGACTCATGCTTTTATGATAAATGGAGTTAAGTTCAACTGAGGAACTCTTGATATCGACGTTAAATACATTAATTTGTATGAAGCCGCATTCTTCCCATTCTACCTTCTTCATATACTACTATACCTCTCTTTTTTTCTGTATAAGAAAGCTGTCCACTTACTACGATCCCGTAAACATTTCGCGACTTTTACAAAAGCTTACATACGTGTTTACCGGTTGCGTGTAGGTACTCTTTATCTGTCTTTTCTTACAAACCTTCGATGTGATAGAAATAAGTAATCATAGGTCGACCCGCATTCTTCCCGAAGCCACAATCTTCCAATTCTATCTTCTTCCTATACTACTTTTTTTATACCTCTCCTTTTCTCTCTACAGAAGTGGGGCGCTCTTTTGGTACATCAGCCAAAGTCCGTACTCGATGAAATGATAGGCTGGGTGGTTTTGAAATGTCTCCAACTTTTAAACTGCTTTCAAACTTATTAAACTGAAACCCAATTTCATCACAATTTTCTTGTGTAAAAGTCGTGACAAAGCGCTTCTTAATAATGAAATTAGCGATCTCTTTGTGTTTCACTTAGTGGAAAATTTACTTTGTCTAAGTGGACAAATTAGCTACTTTTTATCTATAATTTATTGTGATAGAATGTAATGGCAACTTGATAAGGTGAAAGGTGCCGGGTTGATGTCAGTAAATTCTTTAAGTTGATCAACAAATCCTCGTCAGTTAGCGCTAAATAATTTATACTTTTTTTTAAACGTGCGGGAAATCCGCAAGGATACCTCCCCCGCCCGAGCCGGAGGGGGAGGTTATGTCGGACTCGAACCGACTAAACTGTACGCCGTCTGTGAGTCGCAGTGCAAGGCCGAAGGTGAAGTAGCTATAATGCATATCCCTCGCAACCCGGCTGACCCAGGGTCATCTCTCTCGATCTGGCCCTCTTCTGTTGGGGTGACAGGCGGCTCCACCTGTCACCCTCAGGCCTGCGCTCATGGGGGACAGAGGTCATTCATCGAACTTTGACGCTCAGTTGCCTCAGTTGGCGGGCAGCTAGGGCCGCTAGTCTTCTTCGCTCCCGGTCCCGCTCCTGTCCCGCCTTCTCCTTCACGAGCATAAGTTGCTCGCAGGAGGAGGTGCCGGCCGCCCACCATCCGCGCAGCGAACCATCGCCGCAAGCAAGGTGGCGAGCGTGAGAGCTCTCACTCCCACTCCCAGGGCCGCCACTATAATAGCTTCCGCCTCGGCCCCTCCCACGCCGGATGACCTTTATCCTTGCTGCTTTGCAAAATATAAATTTGAAAGACAGCACATCAGTGGTTGAAAAAGACAAAAAACCAAGCTTGTCACCAAATGTATGGATGTAGGACTTGTTAAAAAAAAACAAATTGAGACCCATTTGGATGGGTTGACTTGACAGCAAATCTTGAAGTGTTTCATTATCCACAACATGCTGAATATGGAACCAACAGAACAGCTCGATTGTATCATCACACGGATATAACAGGCTTACCATTTGAAATAGAAACAACAGTTATAATTCTCGTATAACTCCCAAAAATTGTTCTGATATACTTAGGTACTTAACGTAGAGTTCTATCTGCAGGTGAACTTAATAAAAATGTATTAAACCTTAACGAACCACTTGAGCAGACTGCGCAGACTTATTATTTAATTAATTTCGAAGTCTTTTCTATGTCCTCGGAACGGAAGCGATCGTTGTCTCCCTCGGCTCCAGAGATACGTGAAGTGCAGAGCGACGGTTAGGCAGTACGTGTTTGTCATTTTTCCTTTTCCCTCGGGACATTATAAACTGCCGAGTATTTTTCATTTCTTGAATAGTGAATATTCTGCCGTTATTTATATTTATTGAATATGACAATATACAAGAGATACAAGTGTATTTGTTCCAATATGTCAGGTCTATAACGTACTTTGAGGCCAGTATTCTATGACAATACTCAGTTCTGGATCTCAATTTTCATTGACAGGTTTAGTCAACTGTCAATGGCAATCTATCCTCTTTACTAGCTTTAAAATCTAGATTCAAGACTGAGTATCGTTCGGTAATATGGGCCTTAGACCCGTATTTCAGAACGTTACTAACAGCGCTCCATTATATTATGAATCGAGGGCAGAATAAAGAAATTTAATGTAGATAAATAATGTAGAAGTAACTAAAGAGATATTATTAATAGTTTTAACATACCAGAAAATAATTAAAAAGGGACCTTTCCCTTCTCCTCCACCTCCGGTTCAGGTCCCACCTTCGGGGACTTTTAGTAAGTTCATCTGGGCAACATAAATACTAACTGCCAACCATTTAAAACTACACGAATTATTTGGTGAGATCATCAATTTTCAGGTTAATTTAAACGGGGTATCTCACAGTGACGCATCTGTCCTCAGATCTTTGTTTTGAATCGAGATTCAGGACAGAAAATACCATTAGCCTAGGTACTTCTTTCGTGAGCTGGAAAAACGTTTAGGCCAATATATGAATATACCTCTGCTCTATCTCTTTAGGGATATATATTGTATAGTCTTATGTCTGTAACATATTTTTTTGTGAATATAATATTTAATCATGCAAATTATAATGGCATTCGGGTATAACATTGAATGTACATACAACATACATACAAATACTCACGCCTATAGTCCCCGAAGTGGTAGGCAGAGGTGTATTAACACCCACGTTACGCCAACTATAATTTTCGGTCCTAATAGGGTGCGAGCCTATAGCCGTCTAGCCGGCACTTTGTCTTGTGCTGTATGCTTACTGTCAGAAGGAGAATAGCCCTATCCCTTATTCCTTCCTTAGTTATCCTTAACATTGAATGTAGGTAGAGATTACAGCTATCCTTGGTTTTGTTCTTATGTGTTCTCGAAGCTTCCTCTTCCATTATTAAAGCTTAAAGACAGGCGCACCAGTTCTGGGTGTTATTGTATAGAGATATTCATATTTATGTGCATTATGCATTACATAACTAGATTGTAATATCTTTAATACGGATCATTATGCTTTATGATGGTGAATACATGCATTTTATACGTATACACATCCAGACCAATGTAAATATAGAGAAATACAAATATTTGAACTAAACAGGAATCTAACCCGTCACCTCCGACGTAGCAGTTGAATGTGCCACATCATAAAGATCTTTTAATAGTAATATTTTACTGCCAGCCATGGGTTCCATTCCCATATAATGTAATCAATATTTATTGTGTATTCAAATCACTCTTGCAGCAGATTCTTACATACTAGCTGTTGCCCGCGGCTCCGCCTGCGTCTAATTTTGATCCTCATTGGAATTTATTCCCGGAATGATAAGTAGTATATGTGTTATTTCAGACTCTAAACACGTAATTTTAGCTAGAGCTGTACAACCGTTAGACTTTAGAGTGTGATTGAATGACAAGCATCCATACATCTTCACAAGCTTTCACATCCATACTAATAATATAAATGCGAAGGTAAGGCGCGGTTTATACAGAGGAGACGTTGCGGGAACCTATGGCGGTGGCGGACAACAAGTAACCCAATATAAACCTTATATGGTGGTCAATAACGTCGTTTTTGTCTTAGAGAATTGCGCCCGCGCATACAGGCTACGTCCCGCAACTAAGTGACACGCCCTCGCATCGAGTGGCGCGTGTCACATCATTGACGTTATTGTACAATACATAAGGTTTAAATTGTGTTATTTAAATTGTCCGCTACCGCCATACGTCTCCGCCACGTCTCTTCTGTATAAACCGCGACTAACTCTGTCTGTGTGTTACGCTTTCATGCCTCAAGTACTGAATCGATTTTGATGAAATTTGGTATATTCGTAGATTAGACCTTGAGAAAGGACACAGGCTATGTTTGGTCGCGATAACCGACATCCACGCGGGCGGATCGGCGGACAACAGCTAGTTTATAATATTAGTAGGAAGTAAGGTATGTTAAATCCAGACATACATATAATGCCCGTAGTAAAAGATGTAATTAACAAGTTAGATATTTATAGGAAATTGTAAACAGACAAACCATTAAAAGATTTATGGCTATAAACATGGAAAAGGAAGTAGGCACTTAAAACACGAAGTTGTGACTGTCTGACTACAACTCAGCAAGCAATAATGGCGTTGCATTTTAATTAGATAGTTCTCTGTAGTGATTATTAGCATTCTCTGTTGCAAGATCCGTTGTTGCTTCTAAAACAATATAAACTAAAAACATGTGTATATTGAACCAATTTTAATTAAAATGTGGTAAATTTACGAGATGACGACTTGCGGATTTAGAAATTAAAAATTACAAATTGTGCTATCGCAAATAGTTTTAGTAAGCTATTTTTTCTCAAACATGCTTGGAAATGTGAACATTATTTTGACAACCTTCTTCGAGATAAATCGAAATTGCTGTACATGCGAGCAGCGGCCAGCAAAAGTTGTTTGAAAATCCATATCTGTCGTGTTTTAGCGGCCAAATAAATTACTATGTAAACTCATATCTGTCGTGTAATTTAAAAATGGAACCAACTTTTACTCCGAACCATGGTAACCAAGAAGGTAACTTATCCAAGGCGTTATTTAAATATAGAACTGGCTTGCAAATAGAATGCTGTTTATTAAGAAAAATAAAAAACCAATGAACATTTCGCCGCGTGAAAAATTACTGTTGTTCCTTGTTCGTCATTGATTTTGAAAAGTAGGTAACTAAAAAATTCTGCCTAGATACTACTTAGTTTTAATTTCCGCGCATTGTTTGAGAAAAGCACTATACAAGCCTTGGCCACAACTGAGCGTTGCCGGACTCCGTAATGCGTGCCTCGGCTGCGCCTCGGCCCGCATACTTCACGATCGTCCGGCAACACTACAATTGGTGGCCGCGGCAGTAATGTACTATTTTTCAAGCATAATATTAACTAAAATTATTAATTTACATACTTTTACTTAATGTACATGAAATAGTAGAATTTGGGCCACCCCTTCTCTTCCCATGTGGTGTCGTACAAGGCATTAACATCAGACAGATATGTACAGCCCAGACTCAGCCTCAGACGCAGGGCTCGAGTTAACAATAGTGCCTGGAATACGGCAATAGGCTCACCCCCTATTACGTGAGACCGAATACAGATTGGTGAAGTGTGGGTGTTAATTCACCTCTGCCTAACCCTCCGGGGATAAAGGCGTGATTATATGTATGTATGTATGTATATATGATCCTATTAAGGCCAATGTCCCTATCGTATAAAGTCTATATACCCGGTTCGAATCCTGGCCATTACAGTACCTACCGACGTGAACTCACTTCTAGCACAAGCGATTTAGCTTAGTTGGAGGGGCTAGAGGGAATATTAGTAATTTCGATAATTTCGGTTGCTAATACTCGTTTTTTAAAAAAACTCAGGGTTCTAATATTTGCATACATTTTCTTCAAATGATAATATGACTATAACTCCTAACTTCCGTCAAATAGACCAACATACGTATAGTCAGAATACATATAGGCAGAAATTATAGGGTTCAGTTAGGCACCGTACCTAAAACATATTTAGAATTGGTTCATTATTAGGTAATATACCGACACACTCTTAGCATGGCAAGCTTTTATGGCAGATGATGTAACATATAAATCCGTAAAACTTAATTTGTTGCTGAATATTTTTATTTCACAAATAATATTGTAATCCACTTTGTATCTCAAAGGAAGCACATCACAGCGAGAAAATGGCAAGAAAAGCTCAATGCCAACATCCGAAGTGAAAATTGTCTAGACAGTCTATCTGAAGACTTTACCTCCCAATGCACAAATTGAACTCAAAATAATCAAATCAAGTGAATCAAAAAAATGGTTACATTTTAAAATCAAGATTTAATACCCATGCATTTTCTCCATCTTGGAACGCAAGAACTGTCTAGCGAGCTAAGTACCTACCTATATCTATAAAGTTACTTATTTTTCGATACCATAAAAAACAACACTAAAATACTTTTGACCTGAACACAAACTACCTAGGTACTGTAGTGTTCGTACTATATGACGAACCTATTAAATTTGTCTCGGACCTTCACGTGTAAACGATATAAAATAAATCATACATTAAAAAATACAAAAATATTTTTTTTGAAACGACAAAATTATCAAAAAAAAAGCTAGATTCTAAAAGCTAATTCTAGAAGACTGTGTGGTGATAGACGTCCCTGCTATCACAGTACATTACACATTAGTGATGATATTACTGAAAAACTGGTTCAGTCGGTTGAATACCCTACCAGAAAATATCCATACCAAATAGATAGTGCCTAATACATTTTTTATCAACTTCGGCTGATAAGATCCATCATCACTCATATGTCCAGGTTTATTTTTTAGCGCAGTAACAAATGACGTAGTGTTCGAAAGCCTTTCTGCGTAGTATGCTCGAAAATATTTGCGGGTGTGGCTAAATAAGTGAACCATGGTTGTATGTATACATTAGCCATCCTATCAATTTTATGAAACACTGGTGTGTGTACGATATTGCGTTTTCAATTCTGTGAAGCTTTTAGAAATTAGGTGAGCAGTTCCCTGGGCACTTAAAATACAGTATGGTGTAATGGAACATACCACATAGATGCCATTTAAACGTTAGATCAACCAGATGTACTATCTAATTGACGTATAACAAAATGTTCTTTGGTTTTTTCACTCTATAAGTGTACTCACGCCTGTAAATCCCCGAAGGAGTGGACAGGGGTGTATTAACACATTTTGCTGACTATAGTTTTCGGTCCCACGTAATAGGGGACGGGCCGATTGCCGTTAAGAGGGCTGTATGTTTACCGTCGGATAGAGAGAGCCCTCTCCCTTGCTCGCCTTCTACCACATCCTTAAGAAGAGATGGCCCTGCTGGATGCCCTATTCTGCTCCACCGAGAACTATTTAAATATGAAACAGACGTCATCGTCATCATGAATGTACTTAGTTATGCTAAGTGCAAGTCCACTAACTTTGACTTACTAAAACTATAAACCCATAATTGAAACACTAGTTACTCAGTTAGCCTAGTTTATTTGTTTAATATGTGTTTTAAACAAAGTCGCCACAAGATTAGACAAAATTAGACCTTTAGTCAAGAACGTATTTGAATGGAGTATTTATAAGATATAAAACCTTTTAAAATGTGTACATAAGCCTGTTCTATTTACTCATTTCACTGCTACTGATGAAATACGCTATTAAATTAACGCTAATGAATACTTTAGATGCAACCGGGATACGAAGGGAAGTGTCGATATGAGCACCTTGAGAAAGATTTTGGATATGTAAATGCGCAATAGAGTCAGGAATGAACACTATCGATGTTCCTTTTGCTTTGAACTATATGACATGACATCCTTCCGCATGTCTGTGTCCAATAAAAATATTTTCTTTCTTTCGTCGTTCTTTCTTCTTATTTATAAAGTGCAGGAGTAAAACCTGGAATTTGAGGTGAAAGCTCTGGGTGCATCCGAGAACAACGCTAAGAGCAATATACTTTTCATACTTGAAAATACATACACGGCGGTCGCATATTGATCATTGAACCATAGTCACAGTGTGGCGATACCACATGTACCCAGCGCCATCTAGCGACATCAAGCAGAACTACTACGATTCTACAAATCCTGCATCGCGAAAGTGAAGTTCCTGCGCTGGTACAATACATATACAACATCCCAACGACAATCGTTGGGCCGCGGCCCGCCAGGCGTGATCACCTTGCCTGGTCGGAGGATCCTCCCATTGTGTTGGAGGAACATCACACCTCGTTCCTCCACAGTGGTGACCCCGACGTGATCTGATCACGTAACCTTCGCTGAGTATATCAGCAGCATTCTCATCGTCACATCCTATTCACTTCTTCCGCATGAGCGGTAATCAAGTCTTCGCCATCCAGCACCTTCGGCCCTTACAACGCTACCACAGCATGCAGCGATCGCTGCAGCCTGGTTACCCTTCGGCCACGCCTGCATCTACGGCACACAGTACACGTTCATACGGTCACGTAAGAAGAGGACATCTCTCCCGTCTACGTAGTAACTCAGCCATTTCGCCCCAATACACGGGGGACTACCTCGCCTTATCGAGGATTCGCCCCGTCACTGCCGAGGACTCACCTCAACTCACCGAGGATTCGCCTCGCCTCACTAGCGGCTCGCCGAGGTTTCATCTCGACGCTTCGAGCCCCAACTCGCTGGGCATTCAACGCAGGACCGCAGCACCGCAGCACCGCACTTGCCCCGCATCTTCGGGACCAGCGGTAGTCCCGACTCACTGGGACTAGCGTGGATGACTGTTCCGTCAATGGAATAAGCGGCGTCCAGATCCGACGAAACGGAACTACTCAAGACTGGCAGTGGCACGCTCCTCAAGAGAGCTAAGACAGCTGACGCTGACTCATCATAATCAACCTCCGGTCTTGGAGGGGAGTGATGTGGCGATACCACATGTACCCAGCGCCATCTAGCGACATCAAGCAGAACTACTACGATTCTACAAATCCTGCATCGCGAAAGTGAAGTTCCTGCGCTGGTACAATACATATACAACATCCCAACGACAATCGTTGGGCCGCGGCCCGCCAGGCGTGATCACCTTGCCTGGTCGGAGGATCCTCCCATTGTGTTGGAGGAACATCACACCTCGTTCCTCCACAACAGTGTTAATATCCTGTACTGGTCTAATCCTGATACATAAAGATCCATGTCCAGTTATCGCGATTTATGAGCAGTTTACAACGTACTTATCTAACTGCCACGTGCCAAAATATAAAACAGAATTAAATATACATACACACATACGTATGGTAATAAGATGGATATTGTAATTGACGCATATTCATTCTTTTACGTAACAGTCGTACGTAAATGATAATAAAGTGATTTCATTATGTTGAATAACGGCATGTGTCTTAACTGCTAACAGTTAACGTAATTCAAATTCCAGTATTAGAGTTTATAAATCGCCCCCTAAAGTGTTGAACTCCACGGTCGAATGCACCCAGTTCCATTATGGAAGAATTTAGCGGTTGTGCATTTGACAATGTTGAACAATGCCCTTGGACTGCTGATTTCAAGAAATCTTGCCCGTAATATCCTTGAGAATCCAAGAAAATACACTATAATTTGCACTGAAATTCTAACAATATTCTGGGTACAGTTGCTACAGTTTAATCTAACATTCTCTCATGAGACTCCAGGCCATTCCTTTGTCGTATTAACTTCTTAGTATTATAAAATAAAAATAATACTGTTGCCAAATTTTACAATATAATGTTAAATATCTTTCAAATGATCTGGTAACCTATTTTATTGTACAGGTTTTATACAGGGACATAAAAACAAAGCATAGCAATAAAGTTACTAAACGTGAAATGCTCAAGCTACAAATATATTTCTCCTGAGAATAACGTGGTTGCAAGTTTATTACGACTTCTCTTCTTATCGAGTTCATCATAAATATTACCCTGGTAAACACAGGAGCAGTAATTTTACTTAGCAAGTCATTGAATTTAAAGTATTTTTGACCTATTTAAATAGAATAATTGAATCGGTCTAGGCGGCGTTTGAACCCATGATCTTTGCTTTTCAGGGGCAATGCTTTAACTTTGACTACTAAGCTACCAGACCTCGCCATAACCAATTCAAACTCCTTCTATGTCTTTTAGGCAACAGTGGAGTGTGTCTAACGATATTCTTACGAACTATCGGAACCTTTCTATTTAAATCGATTAAAATAGTTAGCATGAAAAGTGCTTCAAAATTTAATTTAAAATATTGTTGACTTAAACAAAATGCTGTTGACATAGTTACAGTATTTGTCAGAACTGAATGCTGTTACCCTGCCTCGTTACGCAGTTACATAGAGTTACTTACCACACTTAGATTTTACAGCTCTGGACCTTGTAAAGTGCATTTATATTGCAGTTCTATAATTTCAATAGGGAAAGGTACGACAAGTATAAACACAGATTGGGTGGGTCAAACGGATGCTGTTCTAGTAAATATTCCAGGTACGCCAAATTTAGAAAAAGAATAGGAAGGTGGGCTCTTGGTCCTAAAGAAGGTCCTCTGTGATGATGATACGAGAAACGTGAACATCTAATTAATTGGGATGATATTAAAGGTCATCTGTGCTACTACGATTTGCAGTAATTATGTGGTTCTGAACTGAATACTATATATCACACTTAGATTTTACATCAATCATATTGAAATATCATCAATCTATATCTATGTTATATCAAGTATGTAGCTATTGAAAATACATTTCACACATTGGAAGGTTGCGGATGTGAGTCGGTTACCAAGCCTAATAATGGATCAAAGGATGTGAGCGTAGTCAATGTTATCCCACGTCACGTTTGATATCATATCAATTAAACTGTCACAGAATATACCCCTTGGTCGCAACTCGCACCTGATGGCTTTGCACTCTAACGACACGAGTGCGCCAAGCAAGCCAGTTAACCAGTAGACAGCCGACCGCGTTCGGAGTTGCACGCCCTTCGTCCCACGCCGCGTGAAGCCGAATGCGACCCTTTAATCTTTAAATATTTTTAGTTCACGGAAATTGCGTGTCGTCCACGATTTTCAGTGTTGTTCCACTTCGACAGTGCACAAAGGAAGTTTATACTAATTTTAAATCGAACGTTTTGTGCGTCGATGGGATGTAGTGTTTACAATAATGGCATGAGGTGAGTTTGTTTATATGTACGTCGGTCAGCTGTTAGACGTTGGACTGATATCGAAACAAATTTCTATCATACTGTCATTTTTTATTTGGATAGTATTCATATTTCGTAATATTAAGTGTTTTCATACGAGGTGAATAACTAACTTGAAATAACACATTACTTTGAGTGACTGTCGTTGGTGCTGTTTTTATGAATAGTAAGAATAGGAAGTTATTAGGTGTGTTAGTTGTCTGTAAGTTATGACTTTCGGTTCAATTACTAGTTATAAATTGTATTTTAAAATATAAGTTAGATTCCAGGACAGTGAAAAGTTTAGTACATTAACTCTATTGCTTTAAAAAATCAACTTTTATTTACAAAGCCTTGGTAATATTAAAGTCACATTTCCAATTTCTGTTAAAACTATATTTAGTTCCATAACTACTCCACAGCTATCAATTTCAGGAAGCATACACTTATAGACACGTTGTATTATAATGACTGTAATCTTTGAGGGCTGTAGGCTGTAGTTGAATAGCGTTTATTATTATATTGAACACATAATAATACCTAAGTTTGAGTGTAGGGTATAATAGAATAGAAATCAGGGTATAATAGAACAACTGAGCCTGAAATTACGGAACATTACTTCAACTTTTTCGTCTCGAGTTCGATGTTTCAATACATATAGCGATGGATTGAGCTTAGTTGTAAGAATAACAAATCGACGTTCTTAATTTGATATTGATGATAGATATAGATATAGATTGATGATATTTCAATATGATTTATGTAAAATCTAAGTGTGATATATAGTATTCAGTTCAGAACCACATAATTACTGCAAATCGTAGTAGCACAGATGACCTTTAATATCATCCCAATTAATTAGATGTTCACGTTTCTCGTATCATCATCACAGAGGACCTTCTTTAGGACCCAGAGCCCACCTTCCTATTCTTTTTCTAAATTTGGCGTACCTGGATTATTTACTAGAACAGCATCCGTTTGACCCACCCAACCCCGAAAGATAAGGGAGAATTCTCGTGCTTCTGTCAGCCTGTGTATCCGCTAGCAGTGATAAGTTTGACTGAGGTTTCGAAGAATTTCGTGAGCTCCAAAGAACCATATCCCTAATTGGTATTACGTTAATTATATCATTAGTATCATTACAAACAGAAACATCGTTATTAATGGCATTTTAAAAAGCGAAACTTCGTGCGAAAAATATTCGTTAGCCATGAATATTCTCTGCAACAAAATTAAAAAAAATTCTCGCTGACTGAACCCATTTTTTCTCTAAGTAACCTTTTCCATTATGAATTAAGTACTAAATGCAAATGTGGGTTGTTAATGTTAAGACCTTTATTATCATTACTTAGTGACCTACATAAACATTATTACTTGATGTACTTGTATTTAAGGTTTTGCCCGCGTGAAAGCTTTTTTATGACTAATCACTATTGTGTTATTCTCCAGGCTACATCATAAGCTATATCTATGCCAAATTTGAAAACATCGGTTTAGTCATATAGGTGTGTTGATGTAACATTTAGACGGACTAGAATTCAGATTCATATCGTTGGTACGTATAAGTAGGTTTTTATTGCTTTTGTTAATGATAATAATGTTTTAAATGAAAACGTAATTATGTCATATCCAATGCAATGATACACGTGCTCTATTTGGCACTTGCATTACCATAGGTGTCACTTGGGGCTCAGACAAACTTTAATAACAAAATGCATACGAAATGACTTTCTGCCAGGTGAATGATGAAATACCTATTATTATAAAATCACGTATTTTTCTCGTCAGATCATTTTCTGTTATCTACTTTTCGCCTTATCAATCTTTTATCAGGAAACTGAACGTAATACCAATCACATATTATCACGAACACATGTACAGATAGACGCATCACAGTTGAATCATCAAGTTACACAAAGGTTTAACGAGAACCTTATTTAAATGATAGGATTCTCATAAATATCGACATGTTTCTATTGATTGTCCCCTCTACGTAATAGTTCCCACGTATTCTTGATTGAACTGATAGCCTACAAATCTACTTAATCCACCAGCGATGTATCCGAATACTGTATTCATTTCTATGATTGCTTAGCTGCACACGACTGAAATTGAATAACAAAATAGGATATGAAAAATATGTTTTTATTTCGGCAAATTCAAATATATACCAATATTAATGTCACGTACCTTCATAAATAAGCCGAATTCATAATCCTCTAAATTCAGTAGCGGAGTAGGTATATTCCTTTGGCCCAAGTTAAACATGTTTGCGATGCGAAATAATCTTTCATATTTCAATCAGTATATTGGGGATCGTGAAAGGGACGGTTGAGTGAGCGAAAAATAAGAAATACCTCAGACTACACGAAAGGTAACACATCTCAATATGTCAGAACGAGATAAAAGACGGATAAGATTAGAATTTATTTATTCGTGTGTGTTTGGCTGTCCCTCATATGTTTTCACCCTTATGGATTAGATTGTATCATATCAATGAGTTATAAAGCAATAAGAAAATGGCAATTCAATTCATATCCTGAATGAGAACAAATTACCGATGTGCTTATTTGTATCTAATGGTTTGTGATAAACTGAATTAAGGCATCGCGACGATATGTGCTGGTATTAGATGAGTAGGTACAATACGAGTATCAATGTTAGAATATCTTTAAGTGACGTTTTCTTTATACTTACCTATATTAGGTACTCTTTTATCTATATCTATATGTCGTAGGATAACTTGATACTTCGAATCTTCGCGGAAATCCTAGGGATTTTGCGAAAACGCGGATAATTAGACATAGGCGAAAAATTATCAAATCTTACTGGACAAAGTCAGGATTTTTGCGAAAATACTCGTTACTATAGTAAGATTTGATGTGCTCAACACTGATTGGCTACAATTTTGCTGGCTGACTTCTAATTGGTTCCTAGTTTGCCGATGATTAACTTCAAGTATTGTATCATCGGTCTGAAACATATCTCCGACAAACGTTTCCCTGCCGAATGATCCACCGACAGAATGTTTCGCTTATGAGTTTTTCATCTACAGAACATTTCACATACAGGCAGTTCGCCGATAAAACGATTCATTTTTGGTTAAATCGACGACAGAACCTTTCCCCTACGAACGTTTCGCCGACAGAACGATTAAATAATGAGTGAACCGACGACAAGGTCGACGGAGCCCCGCTACGCGGGGCTCCTACTTCTGGGTGGTTTATAAAAAAATAACCACGAAGGCCTAATGCGGGAGCTTCGCTACGCTCCGCTCCCGCATTAGCCTTCTAACCTAACCTATCCGAGTCGGGGTAAGTCAGCCAGCAAAATTGTAGCCAATCAGTGTTGAGCACATCAAATCTTACTATAGTAACGAGTATTTTCGCAAAAATCCTGACTTTGTCCAGTAAGATTTGATAATTTTTCGCCTATGTCTAATTATCCGCGTTTTCGCAAAACCCCTGGGATTTCCGCGAAGATTCGAAGTATCAAGTTATCCTACGACATATACATATAAATAAAATTGGAGTAGTGTCTGTTTGTAATATTGAAATAACCGTTTTTTCCTACATGCATATGAATATAATACGGTAACATACACCAAAATAACGTTTTTGTTTAAATGTGTCTGTCTGTTCCGGTGTCCTGTGTCTACTTTTATTTTAGAAAAATAGCGTTGACTCAACACTAAGCGATAACCGACATCCACGCGGGCAGAGCCGCGGGCAACAGCTAGTTGCAAATAAATCATATTGAAAGAAAAAAATGATAATGAAAATGATCATTATCATCATCATGCACTTAGACGTATTTTCCTTATTGCATCCGAGTGCAGGGTGAAATTGAAGCTAGGGTCTGCATTCAGGTATTTCAGTCTCCACTTCATACGATTTTGGGCATCCATCTTAATGAGACCATCCACGCATGAAACCCTCCATGACGTCAATCTAGAAGATGATGATAATGATGACTAGATAAAGATTTGACAATTAGGTACTAATTTTGACAGATTTATAAGGCGAGGGTGAATTTGTAACCCGGTATAGGTCAACCTAGGCGTACATAATGTCAATCAGATCGGGGACGTCTTGAGGAAGGCTAGCTCAAGTGTACTTTCAACCAACGAGCATGCATGAAAACTATTATAAAAGTAGTATAAATTGTGGAAGAAATATACCAGGATTGTTGCTAGTGAAAAGATTTTGTCTCTGACTGAAAAGAGACGAAATTGTATACCTATACATGTTTATGGAAGCGGTTTCGCCCATTGACATCAACTGACCCACTTTTCTGGATATTTAGTGCTTCCGCAACCATATCGTATATTAAATAAGCATCAATTTTGTTAAGTGCCTATTTAGACAACGTAAACGGTTAATATACTGTTTTTCTAAGTAGCTATTTCTATTCCCGATTAATAAATGTATTCAGTAAAAAGGACCAACCACAAAGGTAGATATAATGTTAAAACATGAAAGAAAAACATAGGATCTTTTAGATTAGAGTTGATAACATTATGATTATCCCCCATAAAGATGAGATATTCCGTGGATTTATTAGGATATGAACAAGAAAAATGAGACCTATATGATAATTTACTGATCGCTAACTAAGATTTGTATTCGCCCTATGAAGTATTATTTCTCTTTTCGCCCTAAAAATTATTACAATATTGCAATTACAATTAAATTTTACCTCACAAATAAATTCGCATTAGGTACGTTTTATTCTTCTTTCGCTGCGAAAATCATTTATATGATATTATTTTGCTATAACACGTTAACCTGCTTTACTTTTATACTTTTGCACAATGTTTAGTCATATATATATTTTTAATGAATAAGATAGCAACCAATTACGGCCAATAGTGATGGTTATTTATCATTTGACCATAGGATAAACGGTTATTTACCCTTTGAATGATTGCGACATAAGAGTACAATTCAGACGGCAGTAGCTCCCAATATAACTGAAAAATCAAGACATATCATATTTAAGCGGGCTGAAGGTGATGGCCTCAGGCGCGACCTGAACTGTAACGTATAATGACGAGTGGGGAAAGGCAGGGAAAGAGGAAAATGGGATATAGGGAAACAATGGAGGCAAAGTCGTCGTTAGCCTAGTGTTAGAATAACTACATTAATTCTCCATTGGCTTTTCCCGCAACGGTTTGCACACTGCTTCTATCCAGCCGCAAACAATACGCATCGGTAAGGTTGTGAAAAGCCGTCATAGTACTGCTATAGATGGAATTCACCGGTGACCTGACCTGACTGAGTAAAACTTCACAGGATTGTACAATAAAAATAAAAAGCTCGTCAGGCATTGTTAGAACGCGTCGACCGATGGGAAAAACCTTGCCTGTAGAAGGCGCCATTAGCAAATTCGATGTTACTGTTTTATATATTTTCGTAATAAATTGTTTGGAAGATAAGGGTTTCTCTACGATTTTGAGATTAAACAAAAACATAACAGGTATGATCAATGATACACATTATCTCGATATGACTTCCCGGATGCTTGGGGAGAAAGCAATCTCACTCTGAAATTTGCAAAGGATGTACAACAAATGGGGTTTTTAAGGACTTTGGGGGTCAATTAGGATGTATTTTATTTTTAAAGAAGTTCTTGTCTCATATTCACGAACTAATTCTTTGTCTCTTTATTTTACAGGTAAGAATCTATTTCAGTTTCCTGATTTCAACAGAACTTCATTAGTAGTAAGTGCTATCTATACGTACATATTTATATACTCGCTATGTAAAGGCCGATGATAGTTTTGTAACCCAATTCGGTAAATTGCAGTTACATCTCGACAGCTATATTTTGAGTCCTACATATTTGGGGCGAGCTTAAGCTTTACCGGGCGTCTTTCCAAATTCCAAATTCCAAATTGCACCTGTGAATTTCCTTACAGAAATGCACAGTTATATTGTATGTAGTGTATACTGTAAACTAACCCGGGATCTCTTAAAAACTAAAACCAGCAATAATAAGTGCCACGATTCTAAAATACTACTAAATAATCAAATATCAGTTAACATGTTCAGTTGAAGGACTTAGAATTACTGGCAATGGCTAATTCGAATTACAGGGAGGCAGCCCTGACTACTCTCTTCATCAGCTTTTACCCCAAAATCCATTTTAATGTAATCCCAATTTCCCCATTATGAATTCCAGAGTTGGACCTACCGTTAAATGTAACCAGTGAAATGTAGGCGTATCGTAGGGCACACCATTACCTTTACTTAACTACAGTTAATACAACATGAATATTTTAGGTACATGTCCAGCAGTGGACTGCAGTGGGCTAATTGATTGATTGATTAATTGACGGTATAAGAATGAGTAGGTATGTTTGTAAATCGTAAATAAAACGATGTTTACATAAAGTGTTTATATTTTCATTATTGCGTAGGAATTCACCTGTCATCGACAGAGTACTGTCTACTATTGGGCTAGGTTTATTAACGGTAGGAATTAATAAACAATCTAATCTCACTTCCAAAGGTGATCTGATGACATTTGCAATGCATTGTTTGGGTGTCAAACAATAACTAAGAATAGATATAGAAGACTGGCGATGATTGTCTATAACTGTTATATCACTAGTATCGCATGCATGTCGCTATCTGAAAGTAAAGTAAGCTGACAGAGGAGAGGTAATAAATGTATGGAGCCACACCTAAATCTTTGGGGCCAAGCCAACGTCACTACCAAATCGGTACACCTGCTATAGACAGTCAGTCACATAAAAACCGTATAAGCTCAGAAATTATTTCAAACTGAGGAAAAAGGGAAAGTAGACCCCGGGCTCCCGGGTGAAAATTCGGTTGCAACTGATAACAACTCTAAACAGGAACCAGGAAATATAAAGAGAATAGGTCTCCGACTCACTAATCGATGTTTAAAGTCGATATTAGGTGAGACCACTGTCACGTCCCGGACTACGAGGTGAGGGTTTGGGTTGTGACCGGGGTATAACGCAAGTTAGTCCTTTTATGCCAAGGAAGGTAGGGCTGTACTTTTACTAATTAAATTAAAACATCAATTGATTCAATGAATTTATTTATTTTAGAGGATAGCGAAGTGGGCGGCGGTTTCGCTTACTGAATGTTTGCATTGTTTCAAAATCTTAAACAAATAAATTAAGATGAAAATAACCAAACACTAACAACATACATTAGCCAAACAACGTTAATTTAAGCTTAACAGAGGATATAGAAATTAAAGGATTCGATTAGTTAACTGTAATGCATAGGCATATGCGTGAATTTATAGCTCAATGCAATTTTATTCAATGCCATTGTAATATTTATCGCTGAACACTCTTTATGTTTACAATTCCGGCGTGCGTGTGGTCGGGGGTGGATCGGTGCGGGTGCGTCTCTTCTCTAAAAGGGTTTGACCGATAATGATAGTTTTTTATACCACTGAATATATATTCAAGCTATAGTACCACACTTTAGCTAATACTGTCCTCGTTAAATATTTTTTTGTAACTTGTATGGATTTTTCTACCCACGTAATCCTAAATATGCAACTAATCAATACTCATGGCATTTTAAATGGCACGATAATAATTAGCTATTTTTTATCCCTTCTATCCTTCTATCTTAGAGTGCAGACCGCGAGAAAGCAAACGAAGGGTACTGTTACGAGCGTGGGGGTCGGTTTAAATAGAGAATGCGAGGACAACCGTTGAAGACAGATTTTATTCAGCTGCACTTAACTTACAGCAAAGCGCGTACAAATTCGATAACTCTTCCTTACACAATACACAGTCACTTGTATAATCGCACTGTATCGCTTCGCACACTTTATCGCAATGATCGCTTCGAATTCTAGTCGTAGACTAACTTGAGCAGCGGCTGTTAGCTCGCCTTTTATAAGGCGCGGCCGAGTAGCGAAAGATCGAGAAAAGACAGGTACGTTCTGGGAGGTTCTATTAGGTCTTGTGTCTCTTTCTATTCATTCCATTTCTTCTAGAACAGTGACGTCAAGGCATGCTGTCTCTTTCTAGCCTGACGTCTCATTCTATTCATTCCATTCCTTCTAGAACAGTGACGTCAAGGCATGCTGTCTCTTTCTATAGTGCCGTCTCGCTCACTCCTATGGAAATTTGGCCATATATTGAAGAGGCCAAGTGCCGGGCGTAGCACTACCCCCTTCTTAGACATGCTCGTCCCGAGCATTATTAGATCCGTAGTATCTCGCCAGTCGGTCAACATGTACAACCTTCAAGGGGCTTCGCTGGTTGCGTTGTATCCGGTATGTAACGTCATTGATCCTGGTGACAACTTTATACGGCCCTTCCCAGGTTGGAGACAACTTCGGAGATTTGCCTTTGCGACGCATCGGATTGTGTAGCCATACCAACGAGCCTTCGTCGAACCCGGCTTGATGAGAGTTGCGGTCGTATCGGATTTTCATTCTTTCGCTTGCCTGGAGCCCAGATTCACGGACGTGGGTGTGAACGTCATTTAGTCTATCGCGCAATGCACTAGCATATTCCGTGATTTCTTGCGGTGAATCTGGAGGACGTCCAGTCAGTAGATCAGCCGGTAGTCTCAGTTCTCTGCCAAAGTTTGCACACGCAGGAGTCACCGTTGTGTTTTCATGTATCGCTGTTCTATAAGACAACAAGAACAAAGGAATGTGACTATCCCAGTCTTTCTGGTGGCTCTCAACAACCTTAGCCAAATGCCTTTCCAAGGTTTGGTTAAATCTTTCAACCATTCCGTCTGACTGTGGATGATATGGCGTGGTCCTGGTTTTATGAATACCCATTATCCTACAGGTTTCTTGAAATACCTGTGATTCAAAATTCCTTCCCTGGTCACTGTGTATTTCCAGAGGAACTCCATATCGGCAAAACACTTCTGTGACCAGTCTTTCTGCGACTGTAGTTGCTTCCTGGTTAGGTATGGCAAAAGCCTCTGGCCATTTAGTAAAGTAGTCCATTACTACTAGGATGTATTTGTTTCCAGACTCCGATGCAGGAAATGGCCCTGCAACATCTAATGCAATCCTTTCCCAGGGCGCTCCAACATTGTATAGCTTCAATGGTCCCCTGCTCCTTGTATGCGGCCCTTTTACCGATGCGCAGAATGTACACTTCCTACACCAATCTTCAACATCCTCACGGCAATGGATCCAATAGAATCGTTGACGAATCTTCATCAACGTCTTCTTCACACCAAGATGGCCGCCTGAAGTTCCGTCATGAAATGATCTCAAAACCTCATTAATTTTAATCTTTGGGACAACCAACTGCAGATGTGAGTCTTTCCCGTTTGCAGACTCCCATTTTCTACACAGGACTCCATTGTGTATCACGAGGCTTTCCCATTGTGCCCAGTAGCTCTTCGTAGCTGCACTCATTTGGGAGACATCACTCCATTTCGGCTTAAGTGTTCCTGCCCTTATCCATTCGATAATAGGCTTGATGTCTCGATCCTCTTGCTGTGCTTGCTGCATGGCTTCGCTACTCCACTCATTGCTGACAGTATCAGTCCTTATTATTCTAATCGCTACACTGTTTTTAGCTTCTTGCCTGACACAATGATTACATTCCACCGGACAAGGTCTTCGAGAGAGCGCATCTGCATTTCCATGCGCTTTCCCACTCCGATGTTCGATGACGAAGTCGTATTCCTGGAGCTGTTCAATCCATCTTGCCACTTGTCCTTCTGGATTTTTAAATTGTAGCAACCATTTTAAAGCAGCATGATCAGTCCTCAGATGAAACTTGCGGCCCAGCAGAAACTTACTGAAATGCTGCAATGTCTTAACCACGGCCAGTAATTCTCTTCGTGTAACACAGTAATTTCTCTCTGGTTTAGACAAAGACTTACTAAAGTAAGCAATCACGACCTCCTTGTCTCCTTTTCTCTGGGACAGGACTCCTCCTATCCCAGTATTGCTGGCATCTGTGTCGACGACGAACTCATTTTCTGCATCTGGATAACCCAAGATTGGTGTTTCACAGAGTCTTCGCTTAAGGTCTTTGAATGCGGCTTCACATTGTTCATCCCAGCTAAATTTCCGTTTTTCTTCCGTTAACCGATGCAAAGGCTTCGCAATATCGGAGAAGCTTTTCACGAACCGCCGGTAGTATGAACACAGACCTAAAAAGGCACGAACGTCGGTCTTATCTTTTGGTGTCGGCCAATCTTTCACGGCACTTATCTTCTCAGGGTCTGTTTGTATCCCATCCTTCGAAATAACATGCCCCAAATAATTCACTTGTCGTTTAAAAAGTGAACACTTCTTTGGACTGAGTTTTAAGTTGGCACCCTGTAGTTTAGTCAAAACTTGCTCTAGTTTGCTGAGGTGATCGTCGAAGTCTTTTCCAGTGATGATTATGTCATCCAAATATACCAGACAGGCTTCTCCCAGCAGTCCAGCAAGTATTTGTTCCATCAATCTCTCAAAAGTGGCCGGAGCATTACATAATCCAAATGGCATGACGTCGAACTGCCAGAGACCTTTTCCAGTAGAAAATGCAGTTTTCTCCTTATCTCGTTGACTGATTTCAACTTGCCAATACCCACTCTTGAGGTCCAATGTTGAGAACCACTGCATGCCACTTAAGGTGTCCAAAGTGTCATCTATCCTTGGCAACGGATAACTATCCTTTTTCGTAACATCATTCAGTCGGCGATAATCGACGCAGAATCTGGTGGTTCCATCCTTTTTCTTTACAAGGACTACTGGAGAACACCATGGACTGACCGAGGGTTCAATGATACGGTCCTTCTTCATCTCTTCAATCATTTCCTCCACCTCTTTTTCTCGAGCAATCGGTACACGTCGTGGTCGTTGACGGATTGGCGTTACCTCACCAGTATCGATTTTATGCTGTACTACTCCAGTTCTGCCAATGTCACCACCATGCATAGAAAAGACGTTTTTATAACGTAGCAGCATGTTCCGCGCCTTCAGCATCTCTACCTTACTGAGGTCATTGCGACAATCTTCCAGTAGTTTCAGCACTGTAGATTCTCTGTCACTTGTGGCATCGCTTTTGGTCGAACCCTGGCAACTACGTATCCACGAGATCTCCTCACAAGTGCCAAGCAGTGTCCCTTTGTTTAAGACGCACTCGTTGTCGCTCATATTTAAAATTCTTATAACGGCTGTGGTTGGTGTTGTTACCACAGTACGAGCTGGTATCCAGGGACTACTGCCGTCTACTTTTTCCACCAATGCACAGCGATGAGAATTGATGCCATATTGAGGTAGTCTTATTGGCACTAGGGTCTGTGATTTAGGCTGGAGTATAGTTCGTTTTGCACAGTACACTTTTCCACATGCGCCACCTTTCATGGGAATTTCGTCGAACCCAAGTTTCAGAACGCCACAATCCACGTCGATTTTACAGCGATATTTTCTCATAAAATCCAATCCAATGATGCAGTCATCTAGTATATCAGCAACGATGACTTTATGCCAATAGATCTTATCACCGACTTCCAACGCCACTTCTTGCTCTCCTCGGACGGAAATGCGCTGGCCGGTAGCTGTCTGCAGATGGAGATGCTTAAGTTCATGTAGACGATCTCTAGGTACATTTTTCACCAGCCGAGAGTTAATCACGGTCCGACTTGCGCCAGTATCAATGGTGAGGTGGCACGGTGATACATCAATACCTCCCTTGATGACCAAACTATTTCCATCATTAGCTTGAGAGATCAGAATTGGGACTTTTACACTACCAGCCAGCACCCGTCCCGCAGTCCTGGCGTTTACTCGTTTCCCTGTTGCTCCGGCGCATCTAGATGTCGCGCCGTTTGTTCTTGGCCATTGCCTTGTTGAGTCCGTTTCGGGCAGCTAGACCGAATATGTCCTTGCTCTTTGCAGAAATAACACCTGGGTGTGAATTCCCGACGGTACACACGTTGCTCATTTGTTGAGATCTCACGCAGTC
Source organism: Eilema caniola (assembly GCA_949126895.1). Classification (NCBI taxonomy): domain Eukaryota; kingdom Metazoa; phylum Arthropoda; class Insecta; order Lepidoptera; family Erebidae; genus Eilema; species Eilema caniola. Next base: position 17,683,332 of record OX421476.1, on the reverse strand, counting down.
TATGTGGTCGAGGGTCATGTCGTACAGCTTCCACTTCAAGGGCGTGAGCAACAGCATCTTTAAGGGTTGCATGGTGACCCAGACGGACGGCAGCTCTCACCTCCAAGTCTCTGATCCCGTCAATAAAAGCTTGCACCAAAATGCTGTCAAGAAATGACGAAGAAACTCCTTGGTATGCTTTTCTTACGAGTTTTTCTATTTCCAAAGCCCACTGCTGCAGAGACTCATTTAGACGCTGGTTTCTGTCCTTCAATTGGGCACGGTAGACATGTTCCAAGTGACTATCACCGTAACGTGATTCCAACGCTTCAAGAAGGCGGTCGTAAGTCACTTCACCTCCAAGCGCCTCTAAAACACTGAGTGCTTGGTCCCGTAACCCCAATGTTAATGCTGTTTTGGCTTGCTCCTTATCCCAACCGTTCGCCTTTGCCACAGACTCGAACTGCAGTTTGTATGCAGTCCACGAGGAGGTCCCATCAAATGGCGGTACTTTGAACTTTCCGACAGCCTGTGCAGATGGAATGGTTACAGAGCCAGCTGTTCCGCAAGATATTTTTGTCTCCAATTTTTTTACGTTTTGAGCCACAGACTGCAGCCGTTCCTCATAACTCTCAAATTTCTCGTCGATGCTTCCTAATTTCTCCTCGTGGCTTTCTATTTTGTCTTGCACTGAATGAATTTCTCTTTGCCATTCTGCTTTAGACTCTTTCAAGAAGGCAAATAGATCTTCTTGTTGTTCCCGGAGCTGAACCTTTAGTTGTAAGGCTTGCTCCTCCTGTTGACGGGCCTGCTCTGCCTGATGACGGGCCTGCTCTGCCTGGTGACGGGCCTGCTCTTCCTGGCGACGGATCAGCTCCTCCTGTTGTTGCTGGAGCTGTGCCTTCAATTGCAAAGTCTGCTCTTCCTGGCGACGGGCCTGCTCCTCCTGTTGACTCTGGAGCTGTACCTTCAATTGCAGAGTCTGCTCTTCCTGGCGACGGGCCTGCTCCTTCAATAAGGTCATCAACGCGTTCAGGTTAATTTCCGATGATGATCTTGAAGCACCCGTCGACGTACTCGGAATACCCGCAGCCTCTTCCGCGGCCTGGCTTCGGGTTTTCACTCCCTCCCTGTCGTCTCTCGGCGTTATCGGCATTTTCTATCCCACTTCTGACACCAGTTGTTACGAGCGTGGGGGTCGGTTTAAATAGAGAATGCGAGGACAACCGTTGAAGACAGATTTTATTCAGCTGCACTTAACTTACAGCAAAGCGCGTACAAATTCGATAACTCTTCCTTACACAATACACAGTCACTTGTATAATCGCACTGTATCGCTTCGCACACTTTATCGCAATGATCGCTTCGAATTCTAGTCGTAGACTAACTTGAGCAGCGGCTGTTAGCTCGCCTTTTATAAGGCGCGGCCGAGTAGCGAAAGATCGAGAAAAGACAGGTACGTTCTGGGAGGTTCTATTAGGTCTTGTGTCTCTTTCTATTCATTCCATTTCTTCTAGAACAGTGACGTCAAGGCATGCTGTCTCTTTCTAGCCTGACGTCTCGTTCTATTCATTCCATTCCTTCTAGAACAGTGACGTCAAGGCATGCTGTCTCTTTCTATAGTGCCGTCTCGCTCACTCCTATGGAAATTTGGCCATATATTGAAGAGGCCAAGTGCCGGGCGTAGCAGTACGACGCTTCCTGGCCAGATGGACCTATGACCTGAAAAAGGTGGCTGGGACGGACTGGATGCGGAATGCGGAGGATCGTACGAAATGGTGCACATTGGGGGAGGCCTATGTCCAGCAGTGGACTGCAGTGGGCTAATTTATTGATTGATTGATATTCTTCTATGCGGGGGGGGGGGGGGGGGGGAGTTGGCTATTCAACAACCAACTCCTGTAGCCTTGCAAGTCTTTATAGACTACCGGAACCGCTTATCTCCCGCTAGCTTTTCGCCACCTTAGTCGTCCCTATAAAACATTCAATGCTAACTGAACTTCTTAAACAACATGAATAATTTCTTTCATGATACTGAGGTGGCAGACGATTACACGGTCCACCTGGTGGAAAGCATTTACCGTGGTCTAAGGACGTGTACAAGACCAGGGGAGTCACACTCGTGCTGCCGACCCTGTAAACACAGAGTTTCCGTGCCGTCAGTGTAGAAGACAAAGCAGGAATAGTCTTTGGAATTCCCATTGTCAGCTCAAAAACTCTTCAGTTAGCTCTGGTTACCCTAATCCGGTAAATACACCACCGGGAACATAATACGAGGTTATTATGGCCGCGGCATTCTGTAGGGCGGAGATACTTCCCCAGTCGGACTGCTCAATTGGACGGAAATACCGCCGTGTCCTACCTCCTATGGTATAATTAATATAAATGTACACATTACTAATAATTTATTCCTTCTTTATGGATCTAATCCTGTAACATTTATACTGCGTTAACTTCAACGAAAGATGTGAGATAAAAGCGACTGTCAGATGCATCCTACCCGAGCAGTCTGCGATACAAATAGATGATTTCGAAATGTTATCTCATTTGAGATTGCTGTTACGTAAAAGATATGGAACATAAAAAAGTATTTATATAGTATAAATGTATTAATACCTCTCTATGTCGACTTTATTTTTGTTGGTTAATTTATTGTTAATATTTTACTCTTTAGTGGAGATTTGACAGTATAATTGTGCTTCAGTTTTAAAATATGAACTTTATTATCGTTTTAAAATATATTGATTTAAATAGTACATCTTAGAGATAGTACTTACATACATAAATGTGCTATTACTGTTATACGTGGGGACAAAATAATATCTACTTTTATACGCTAGGGCAGTAGTCTGTTATTGTAACAAAAACTCAAAGGCAGAAAGCAATTTGTGGAAATAGTTAAACGGTATGTCCATTGAAAGTAACTGAGTCACTTGCATATCAATTTATTTCGTACTGGTACCTTCGCTATACTTCTAAGTGGGCTATTAAGGAGGACCTATCGGTAGTCTGTTCTAGTTACGTTCAAAGCTTGTTTTTATAATTTGACAGTTGGTTCCTACGATTGCACCCACGTGCAATTCTGATTCCATTTCTGCAATCCTTAGAAACTTATTCCAGGGAGGAAAACCTATGTGTTATTCCAGACTATAAAATCTGTGCCTGTGCTAAATTTCAGCCAGATTATGGTCGAAATGTGGGTATTATATTAATATAACACCCACACCCTACGAGTCCCTATGCCTACGTTTTCGAGGCTTTGGACACGTAACTTTCTATACAAATATTACAAAGAGTTAAATTTTGTTCTCCATTGGGATGCTTTTCTGTACAAATAAATTTAATATAAGTCTAGATGTGTTTAACTTTAAAGAAATATGCTTTGTTTTCTGAACTAGGGCAACAACAACTTGCAAATTAGAACCGCAGCGGGCCCCATCCCTAACCCACAACATGTCGCACTGTACAACTGTCCCAGGCAGAGGTCCCAGTACTTTGTGGTCAGTACCCTTCCATATCACCAGCGGATTACGTAGTTTTAAGTAATTAAATGAATTAAAAGTCACCCTGTAAACGTATTCAATGAATACATACAGAGGTACAACAAATCTCGCTCTCTCTATCCAATTAAAGAAATAAGCTCTAACTCTATTTACATCATTTACATGATGCCATTTTCTTGAATATACAAGAGCAATTATTGAATGCAATAAATAGAAAGCAATAATTGATCGTCAAGAATTGCGCGTAATCGCGTTGGTAAATTTTTTATTCAAGTTTTGAATGTTTTAACACCAAGAAAAGTTTTGGAGCAAAACAAATCAATGAATGTTACCTGTTGTTTAGACAACGCAAGTCATTTATTGCTTCATTTTAATTGTATACGACAGGCAAGAAACTTTCATCGTGTAAATGGGACTTTATACACTCTATATAATTATTATCAATAAGCATTAATATAGGCATCGATATTGTTAATTGGTCGTTAGAGCATTTCACGACCAATTAACTAAACCTCTTCGAAATCCAATTTAATTCGAAATGCAAATTCGAAGGCAAATATAATTTAGTTTGGAAATTCCAAGAAATACATGCCAGCTTAGTTAAGTAATATGCCTAACAGCTTCGGCAGTGTTGGCACCGATGTCTATCCTTTCTTTAGATGCCCTTTGGAAAAGGGGAACAAAATTGCAGAAAGCTTTAATTTATTTCGTTGTACAGCCAACGGTCGATTAGAATTATAGATAGGTTTATTTGCGAACTGTAAAAGGCTATATGCTAATTAAGGGTTTCCGTATTGGTCTCAACAGCCATTGTTAATCGAGAGTTAGGTACGTGTTCAGAACCATTAGGTACTTTTTAGAGGTGTTTGTTACACGGAATGTGAGGTTTCGAGTGTTTCCACTAAGTAAGTTTCAAGAGACTATGAGTTTATTATGCGTAAAACCACCAACAATTAAATAAAGTTTGAGTACTCTGAAATAACTTTACCTTTCAAGACACGAGATAACCTACATTCTTGGAACTGAAACGTCGAAAACAGTCCAAATAATAAAATACAACCACAAAATAATTCGCAACAAAATAAGTTAAAACATTTTCGAAGTCAAATAATTAAAATACAAAAGTTAACAAATGTCTAATTCACTCAGTCAAACTATACAATTGATATAATGCAAAAAATCAATGAAAATGAATAGACTACAATAAATACCAGTCGAGTGTAACATATCAATGTGCTGAAAAGCTATTTGCTGAAAAGATATTTCAGGATCGATTCCAAATGGACGCAAATAAAAAAGTTTTGTCATATACATAATAATCGCATTATTGTCCGTCCCAATACCGATCAAAGTTTTTTCAAGTTGCAACAAAACTGATGAATAAAAACTTTTTAGTATTTGTTACACTCTGTTCTATACAAATATGTTTACGTTCCATGTATAAAAATGTAGTCATAGATAGTTTACCTATTCCGAGCTGATAATATCCTGGGATATTTATAAATTTCTAGAAGGTCACATGTCTCTAAGAAAACTTTTCCGAACCTATTCTTTATGTAAAAGGAACGTTACAAACAGGATTGTACTATATACATGCCAATGTAGAATATAATAAGGAGCTAAACTCAATATCCGCTCTATTTGTATTTCTTCAATTTTGGATCTACATGTTATCTTGTAATGTTTGTACCTACGTGAAAATCGTAGCTTACATATATGTATGCAGATGTTTGAGTAACTCGCGCTTCTTATCATCTCAGTAATTATTTTGCTTTGTCGATATTCCTGATCGAACAAGCCGGAGGGCAGTTTGTATTTTCAGCGTAATTTTCAATTTAAGTAAAATTTTATAAAATCAAACATTTATAAAACAGACTAAGTCAACAGACTCTTAAGGATTCTTGAAATTAATGTTTCTGAGAACTTCCGAAGTGGTTCCTGCACTTGTTGTTTTATTATTTCTTATTACACAGCATAAGTCTTGCCGTCTTGGTTTAAAAATACAAATAAAATGGTTTACACTTCATTCATTTTTGATAACATAGGCCAAGCTCGCTATTCTGAAACGGCCGCCACGCCACTGTAGCATATCGATCGCTTTCAACTCACTTTTATTAGCTTGATCTGTAGGTAGCAATGTAAGTACCTGTGTCACATAGTCGTTCAAATACATTTCTTTCCAATTTAGATGTCGGCAGTAATTTAAATTATAAATACCTACCCTTACAATAAAATTTATGAAACAGAAAACAACAAACTTTTTATTAGGATGTCTCATATTCCAAAAAAAGGAAAGAAAATTATTTATTTCTATAAATACAGAGCCTGAAATATAAATGATACTAAATTAAATTTAAAACTAGAAACTAAAACAAGCTAAACTAAATAACTGAAATATTTACATACATAATGCGTCGCGAAATTCCTCCGCATCATCACCAACTGGTAACATTTCCAGAAGGCTGGCAGCATTGCCACGTTGAATGGCAATGCTTATCCACTGTGCAAGATAATAACCAGCCTTCTGGTCACGCGTAGCGTCGATCAGTCGCTTTGCCAAATCTTTGTACAGAAAGCGGGCACTTGGACCCCATGTTCCTAACGTTTCAACCCCAAACGGGTCAAATACATAATCACCTGTTAAGTTACAGTATTTGCGCCGTTTGAGGTTTTCCGCAGATGCAGCAGCAGCACCGGGCACAGCCTGCTGTGCTTGGAAGATGTGAAGGCCCAAGGCCCAATCGACACACGTTGCGTCCCACACTAAAGGCCTACCCATCTTCCAAGGCAGCAACGACATACCATCCGATCTCTTGCCATCGTCACGCACTAGCCCATTAGGTTCAAGAATGGCTGGCACGCCAGCGGTGGCAAAAGCACGGCGAATAATGTCATTGATGCAGGCATGTCGCGATATACGCCCAGCACTTCTGCAGCATGAAAGGCCATGGTGCCCAAGGCTGTCGACAGCTTAACCGCAGTGGCAACGATGGGGAGAAACACACGGCGCTCCTAAGCGAAGGCAAGTGGCAAGGCGGAAAGTAGTATCGTCCAACATAGTACCTATGTCAGGCTATGGGAGTGCCTGAATCCAAAGGCCTGACTCCCATTCCCCCACAGCCAAAATCCGCGCACGCTCTAAAACTTGGGCAGATGTGTGTATTAAACTGTGTCTTACCAGCTTGCAGAGCGGCGCATCCCATTGACTCTGGGAGAAAAGGTTACCAGGCAACTTAGTGTTGGGACAAGCAACCTTCCAAGCATTAATGGCATCAGACTTGCACGACACCTCAGAGTTAACCTGTGTATTTATAAGAATTTTCCTGGCACTGAGGCCGTAGACCGACGACAGAAATGCTGGAAGACTAACGTCTGAAAATTTGCGAACGTCGAGACCACCCAAGCGAACTGGCAAGGACGCTTGGAGCCAGGCTCGGTCGTTCAAGGCCACATTTAAAATTTTGCTTAGAGTATTTTGCAGAATGTTATAAATTTTTGCTAAAAGTGACAAATGTTGCCAAAACTAGAATGAACGAATGCATTAGTAAATTTAGGGACAAAAAGACAAGGAAAGGATATATTTAATAAGTTAAAAACAGGCATTTGCTTCTAAAAAAAAGACGGGTTGCACTCTGGGAGTGCCGGCAGAAGAGAAAACTTTTTCTTTCTTTCTTTCTTCGTTATATACATAGAAAAAGATAAAAAGAACATACCATACCATACCATACCTATAATATAGCGCCAAATATAGAACCTATCACTAATTTTCTGCTAATTTTCTGTCAGAAGAAATTAATAAATTACAAAAAGAAAAGATAATCACAAAGAGTTATAAATTACAAAAAGAAAAAATAATCACAAAAAGTAATAAATTACAAAAAGAAAAAATAATCACAAAATGTGTCAGAAGGCTAGGTTTGAACCTGGTACTCTCTGAAACCATAAGGACTTAAAGTCGACTACGATGCTATTTATAGTATCTTGCAAAATAGGCAGTCTATAGCTAACGTTGTATGACGTCAGTCGTAGGTTACGGTTCAAAGGTCAAGCGATCCTGACGCAACCTTAACATTTTTCACCCATCCAACGCCGCTAAAGAAGTTTTCACGTCAAAAATCCGAAATTCACACCCTGGGACTACATATCATAAGGCAGTCGCACAATTATTAATCCCATTATGAGTTTCGTCCCTCGACGCTTTATCCTGTACCTGTAACTTTTCATGTCCGTCCATCTTGCTTGATGGATTCCATCTTCCGTTTGCTATTTTGTCGATTCTATCGTGTTAAGATATTGATATTACCATAACCGGCAAATTGTGAAACATTTCTTGACATCGATAAACACAATGATATTGTAGTCAATTCGCATTCTTAACTGGTTATCGATCGTAAGCAATAAACAGAGTATTGCTTGTATTATCAAATTAAGATTAGCAATAACAACCTTATTATTACTGTTATTGATAGCGCGTTATCGTAAGCAGTTTGTATATAATAGATATTTATGGACACTTCTATTACTATTTACTGTTGGTAGGAATGTTACAAAAAAATCTGATATTATAAATGTGGCAGATTGAAATTTTATTTTCCTGAACACATAATATCATACGCATTCGGCCGCATTATCCTGCCGTATTATAAAGGGACTGGTCGCGGGTTCGAGTCCTGTCTGAGTATTTCACTTTTCCAATCTTAATAATACTTAAACTACGTTAAACATTTGAAGCGGAACATTTAAAATCTTACTTGACCATTTGTTCAGGATTGTATTATATTCTTTTGAAATAGATCGTGATTTTCAGAGCTGTTTTTCGCTCTAGAAATCCGACCAATAGACCAAAGAAAAGCCCTATATGGAGTACGTTACACTATGTAAGTTTATTCACATAGCGTGTCTTGATGAACGCCATGGTCAAACGCGCCTCGAACCCCCTCGCGTAATAAGACGTGACATCTAGTGAAATGGAATGATGCTGTGAAACTAAAACTAGAAACAACTAATTTTATACACACAATAAATTTCATTCGGAAAACTTGAGTTTGCGTTCTGAACCCACACGAACCCACGAATATTTTTCCGAAATGAATCCTTTCTTTCTTTCCGGAGTCAACCCACGAAAATAACATTAATTATTATTTTCCGGAGTCTACCCAAAATATATTCCGATCTCAACCATCTGTCATTTATCTACAACTTATAACTTTGTATGTACAGACAATAAAATAACTTCGGCTAATAGAAAACTTCAATCTATATTTCAAAAATTGGTTCCCTAGGTCACCAGAACGTCATTTAAATATCAGACAGTCAAGAAAATGAGAAACTTGTTTGTCATCCTTTGATTTAAATTGATTGAGTTAAACGTAATCCTCTTTAGTTTCAACAACTGATGTAATCTGTTCTAAGCCCAAAAAGCTAAAACTTCGTTGTCGGCCAAGGCGACCGTGTTATGGCGACTTCCCATGGTGCTTGATTTTGCGGATGGATGCGCTTCAGGCCCCACAAACCTATGGTGCACACGGTGGAAAAAGTGTCGTCTGTGTATAATTATGTATAATCTCGTACATTGTATCCGCCGTTTTGATAAAGACCGACACGCACCCATCATCCGCACTCACCGAGCTTTTCCCAACTTACTTGAGATCGGCTAATTTTAAGAAATGGGTAGCTAAATGATTCATTAAAGGGTGCGTAGCTGTCTACAGATCTGCAGAATCGCGCGCCGATAGAAAGCCGCCTTTAGAATTAAATGCTGAGGTTCACTGATAAATTTAATAATAGACTTACTTAGATAGATACGAGTAGATATATGTATTAAGTATTAAGTGATAGTTGTGGTGTGCATATATGACATTAAGGTTAAAAGGTTGCCGCGTCCGACAGTACATCGAACGTCTCGTTACTTGCAATATTATGTGCTGCTTACATCAGAACTTATACGTGCGTAGTAAGTATTGACAGGTTAAGTTTAAGGGCGTGCTTTGAGTAATTGTGACTAAAGAGATACCAAAATAACCCTCTTATTTTGTGTAAATTTTGTTAACACGTATATTTAGTACTATTTTTTTGGGCCGACATGTAATTTATCAGCTAGAAAAAACAGACATTACAGACTTATAAATTGTTTTTTTGAAGTGAAAACTTCTTTAGCGGCGTTGGATGGATGTAAAATGTTAAGGAAGCGTCAGGATTAGTTGACCTTTGAACCGTAACCGACGACTGACGTCATACAAGATTGGTACAGACTATCTATTTTGCAATTTACAATAGATTTGTCGTAGCTTAAACGGTAAGCACTTCGACTGTAAGTCCTTATAGTTACAGATAGTATCGGGTTCAAACCACCTGGCCTTCAGGGATTTATTGTGATTATAATTTATTACTTTTGGTGATTATTTTTTCTTTTTGTAATTTATTACTTTTTTAGATTATTTTTTCTTTCTGCAATTTATTATTTTTTGTGATTATTTTTTCTTTTCATAATTTATTAATTTCTTCTGACAGATTTTCAAAATAAGCAGAAAATAAGTGATAGGTTCTATGATTAGCGCTATATTATAGGTATGGTATGTTCTTTTTTATCTTTTTCTATGTGTATAACGAAGAAAGAAAAAAGAAAATGTTTTCACTTCTGCCGGCACTCCCAGAGTGCAACCCGTTTTTTTTTTGTTGTACTTAGATACTACATTCATATGCATTAATTTTTATTTATTTCTTTTATTTTACTTTAATTATCGTGCAAAGAATACAAGTTATGTCAGCATTCCATAAACCACAAAGGTTTGTTTTGTATGCTGTATTAATCTCGATAAACTTGTTCTTAATACATATTACAAATAGACAAGTTTTTTAAATATATTTAGGACACGTCAATTTGACTTCAATTCACCTCAGTTGAAGGCAAAATCTCAGGAAAAAGGGTCACCATAACATAAACGTACCTTACTAACAATGGTGGCACTTAGCTTGACGGCCTCATTAAAAGAGGATTGTCGTCGCAGCACCGCGTGACACCCACCAGTCCCACTACTGCTGCGACCACAATCCCCCTGCCCGGCTATGCACTTACTGACCCCTGAACGCAATCCAACCGAGATTGGATTACTATGGAGGGTTTTTCGCAATCGTGGACGGTGGTACCCATCCGGCCGAAATTTGTGACAAATTTGTGCTATCAAATGTCTACCAGCACCAGTTTATGTGTACTTAGTAAAAAAAAAACAACAACAGAAATTAAATATATTACAGTAATAATATTACAGTTAAATCTATTTGTATGAGCTTATCTGTTCGTTAGTGCCTTATCTACCGTCATTGAAATTTAGAATAGGTGATCATTAAGGAGCGTTCACATGCATTCGAGGTTCTCACGAATTTCAAGGTCATTTATTGTTTAAAAAATAAAATAGTATTTTTACATATACATTTTAGCTGTTTTGCTGCTTGCTATTTAGAATCTATATGTCGCCGCCAACTTAGCTTAATCAGCCGTTTAATTAACTGCCTAGGCTGTTAACTAAACGGCATTTAATAACATAGCTGGCTTATGATTCGGCCATTCATAAAATGGGACACCACCCCGAAATAAGATAGTGAAGTGAAATCTATCCACTGACTGATAGTAACTTAGATTACTTTTACAATAAACAAAAGAATTCATTTTACGCGGACGAAGTCGAGGGTAACAGCTTTTTTTAATAAAGATATATTTTATTCTGTAAATACTTTGACAGTTAATATTTAGTCTGGTCTTTTTTTTTTTTTTTTTTTTTTTTTTTTTTTTTTTTTTTTTTTTACGTGCGGGAAATCCCCACGGATACCCGCCCCTCCGGAGCCGGAGGGGTGGGTTATGTCGGACTCGAACCGACTAAACCGCACGCCGTCTGTGGGTCGTGGTGCTAGGCCGGAGGTGAGGTTGTCTTGCGACATATCCCTCGCACCCCGGCTGACCCAGGGCCATCCCTTTCGGTCTGGCCCTCCTCGGGAGGTGGGGACCACGCCGTCCCCGACTCAACCCCGGTGTGGGGAGGCGCGCATCGTCCTACGATGCGCGCCGCCGCCGTGGCCTGCTTCTGCTAGGGTGACGGGTGGCTCCACCCGTCACCCTCAGGCCCGCGCTCATGGGGGGCGGAGGTCTGTAAGCGCCCTCCGACGCCCGAGCCGCCTTCGGGGCGAGCCGCCTTCGGGATTTAGTCTGGTCTAACAGCAAATTGAAATAAGTGCAAACTTGGGACAAAGACAGAGTTACGCTGGTCAATGACTGTCTGAAATTAAAATGTATACTAAAATTACAATATAAATTTCTTTCAACAACAATTTTAATAAAACTAATGAAATGAATGATAATGTCGAAAGTTTACGAGAATATTAAATGATGAAAAATGAAATACAATAAAATGTTTACGACAAGCAAGCATGACTTATCTAAATTGTGCTCACAGTGAGGTATAAAAGAAAATATTCTGTGTACTCTCATACTATGGAATAATCTCTTTGCTGTACCTACAACAGAAGAACTTTCTTCAAGCGTATACCCACTTCGTATTGGGCATTAGATGGTTTTTACACAAGTGGCATAGAGTTTCATGCCCTTAGTGTTGTACATATTGTAGGCCACGGTAACAGCTCGCCATCAGGGTAGGCCGCCTGTTTGTTTGCCATCTATGTAGGTAAAATATTATATTGTGCCACAAGGGACGAATGTCCCTCGTGTGTGATTGCCAAACACGCGGGTGAGTATAGAGTACTTTCGTCCCGTTTCACATATACTATTTTTTCTCCTACTTAGGTCGAAAGTTCAATTTTTGTCCCTGTGAAGCGAAGGACAGAAAGTGTCACTTTCGTCCCGCTTCACAAGGACAAAAATAGAATTTTCGGCTTAGGCAGGAGAAAAATGTAATGTAGACATCTTCAATGAAATCACTTGTACTGTTCCACATTATTTATTGATTTCCTGACCGGTTTCGCCTTACGGCATTATCAAAGGTTGATACATGTTTTTTGGGTATCAGATGTCAATTAGAGTAATATATTGACTGTGTGGGTAGACAAAAATATTGGGATACCAGGGATAAGACACCGGTTGAACAAAAAAGTGGTGTGTATGAGTTGACATGTTCTACATGTGATAAAAAATATATATAGGCCAAACTGGAAGATCGTTCCAAATTAGAGTTGCTGAGCATGCTAGTGCCTGGAGACTCAATAAAACTGAGTCCAACTTCGCGGAACATCTTCTAGCAGAAAAACATTCCTTTGACCCGAAAATAAATTTTAAAGTCCTACACTCATGTGACAAAGGTAGGAAAATGAATGCCCTTGAAGCTCTAGAGGTAAATAAAATAATGAATTCAGATAGGAACATGATCCTGAACCAACAGTTGGAACTAAGCCGTTCACCTTTATTACAATACAGCAAATGGTAAAATCTACATATCATATCAATATCTGAATCACATGACAATTAGTTAATATCCTTATTTTATTTTATTTTTTATAATTTATAATACTTTGACATTGATGACATGATGATACAATCGTTTTTGACATTTTATTTATTTATTAATTATTGATAAGGTCTTATACTGCATTTATTTTATTTTTAGTCGTTACTTGTTTTATTCTAACATTTTTGTATTAATTTGACATTTAATTATAATAATACTCCAAACATGACTTGATTTATGGTAATGGTCTCATATTGTGATTCTCCCTAAATTTTGGGAAAATTTATAAAGTGGTATCCCAATATTTTTGTCTACCCACACAGTCAATATATTACTCTAATTGACATCTGATACCCAAAAAACATGTATCAACCTTTGATAATGCCGTAAGGCGAAACCGGTCAGGAAATCAATAAATAATGTGGAACAGTACAAGTGATTTCATTGAAGATATGTAGCAAGTTCCACCAAGTGCCATCAATCAACAGTATAAGCAATGTAATGTAGGTTCTAGATTTTATTTTGTAAATGCATACATTGTAATAATACCATTTTTAGCGGGTTCTATCGCGATTAGTTTGGTGTTACTTTATCACGTATACCAGTTAGAACGCTCTATTGGGACTCCACTATTTTAACGTTTAGTCTATCCATAATTATTACTGCTATTAAGAATATGCGGGCCTGAGGGTGACGGGTGAAGCCGCCTGTCACCCTAGCAGAAGCAGGCGACGGCGGCGGTGCGCCTCCCCACACCGGGGTTGAGACGGGGACCGCGTAGTCCCCCCCTCCCGAGGAGGGCCAGACCGAGAGGGATGGCCCTGGGTCAGCCTGGGTGCGAGGGATATGTCGCATGACAACCTCACCTTCGGCCTAGCACTACGACCCAGAGACGGCGTGCGGTTTAGTCGGTTCGAGTCCGACATAACCTCCCCCTCCGGCTCCGGAGGGGTGGGTATCCGTGGGGATTTCCCGCACGTAAAAAAAAAGCTATTAGGAATATACTATCAGATAAACTCAGTTAACGTAACCTAGGAATCGAACTAAGAATCTCAAGTACAGACCTTCAGCTACTCGTGTTACCGCTGCGCCATCGAGACAAACTTCACAAGCACATTAATCAATTCAGAACATGGATAGAGACATTAAAATCCTTCCTATCTCTCAACACGCTCTTCCTAACCGTTCTTTACTGCAAATCTATCCCCAGTCTATCGTTATCTTCCAAATATTCAAACAAATGAATGGTAATTACTGAACTTGTTCAAGGTTACCCGACTTTAGTCAGTGATAGAACTACACGCTCAGTTCCACAAAAACAATTGCAAATGAATGAATGAGAAACAACGCATGTACGTGACGTCAGAATTTGAATATATATTTGCTTGGGTAATTTACCAGCAGATATTATTAAAAGACGTGGTATTTCTTTGAAATATATCAGCGTGCTACGAGTTACTATGGAATGTTTTGCCGAAACTTAGCGGTAGCACAGTATTACTAACTGTGGCGGTAGTGCGTTCTACTAAGTCAGAGGTCGCGAGTTTGAATTCCGCTCTATTCATATATTTGTATATCTGAATGGATTTTTTGGGTATAATACGTGCATATTCGCATTGGTCTAAATGTTTCTATGTTTAATATGGGGGTATTTATAAAATAGTAATAAAGGTATTTACGTTTCAGTCATCTGTATTCTAGAAGCCAAAACACAAGCAAGCTTGGTGTCTAGACAGCGCTGTGTAAAACCTTCTATAATTCATATATTTCTTTTGAATGTGTATAGGTTGATTAAAGTAGTTTTGGATCCGACTGTGGCATGTATGCGACTCTTCATAGCATTAATTTTCTCCGAAAGTTCGGATAGACGTTCCATAGTAGCCCCCCAGCTCCGTTCTATCTGATGCAATCGCCCGACAGCCCAGTCGTGTGGAAATCACTGTTTATTCAACCCTCGTCTTTGTTCTCACTGACGTTATCTACAAGCCACATAGAATTACTAAAGAGATATTTCTCTCGTTTTCAAATGGTTTCAGCGCAATGTAGTCCCGGGTTTGATATCTAAGTGGAGTAAAATATTTATTTTTAACAATTTTTTAGTAGAATCATGGAGTTCGGATATTGAGATCGTTTGACAGGAATAGGCTCACCCTGTAAAACTGTAAACATAGCGAAAATAATAATAATTGGTGTGATGATGTGTGTGATATGACTCGGGAGATGTGACATCCGGTACTCATCAAAACAGGTTATCGCTACTCAAAGTCAATATCAAGTAAGGGTACTTACCTACTTCCCCGATTGAGCCAACCATTCATGCAAAACAGAACTTTATCGCGTAAAAAATTTACTTGGTTAGGGTAATAATGATAATGGGTAAACTAAAAAAAACTATCTTGCCAAAGGGACTCACTAAACCAAACTCAATTCGAGGGTTCTACCAGTAACCGTTGCAAAGTTCCACAACTCACATCGATGGTATCAAATCAATGTTACATACTAGCGACGTGTCAATTGGATAAAACAAATAATAAACAAAAAAAAAATTGGTTGGATTCAACAGCCAAGATTTGTTAACATATATAGTTCCGTTCAGTTGCTCTTAATAAAAGCGTCTTAAAAATGATATACTACAACTACAGCATAATAAAACAGGTACCTAAGTGAACAAACTTTTTAAGAATATAATATACATTTATCTCCACTTTCGTGTTTTTCTCAGAAACTGAGGAATATTTTGTACACTTGCTTTGTCTTATATGTATTACTCATCAAACGTCTTACTTGTAGTAACAATAGCTCAAACTAAGATGCAACTCATTCTTTGTTATGAATAATCTTAAATAGTTATCTAGCGTTCTCCGTATACAAATATTTCTCTAATGTAATATTCATCGCAAGCTGATTTTGGAGCAAAGAACGAGAGAAAAGGTTATTATTTAATCGTTACGTAATGTTTTTTATAAATTTGAGTTATTCAGATGTTGTGTTATCTTATGCTTTGGTTAATCTCGTGATTAATATTACAAGTTTTTTTGTTTGTTTTTAGTTTAATGGAGCATCCAATTACATATATTGTTTTAGAATAAAATAATCTAAAAGTAGTATCGCAATAATTTGAAACTGAATCAGGCAATAGGAAATACGCATACACTACATAAAATCGTGGTGTTTCTAGTGATCAGCTTCTAAGAGGACCGACCACACTCATACGTTATGAGTATGGTCTTTAACTACGAATTCCTAGCACGGCCACACGGGTCACCAGTCACCACCGGCCCACTCTAGCAGAAAACATTAAAATTATCATTAATATTTAAAATATAGTATGCTATTTTATTTTATAATAATAATAGATATGCAAATTACTTTCTTCGCAATATTTTTATCAACATATAAGACCAAAAATCGCTATATTTTTCTCTCATCTTTATTTAAGTAAGTTTCATTTTTGTAGCGCAAAAAATTAGCTTATACCCAACTCGCTTGATTTTCTTTAAAATAAGAAGCGTCACATTGTTATTATGTTTTTTGAGCAGGTAATACTGTTGAAATTTACGAAATCTCTAAAGGTTTCTGCAATAGTACTTGTAACAACGAGCAACGAGCTCACTGGAGAGTTTTTGTGCTATCAGTAGGAAGATCTAAGGCTAATTCCTACTCTGTCTTCAACGCTGATGGCACAAAAACTCTCTGTGGTTACAGGGTCGGCGGCACGATTGTGACTCCCCTTGCGTTTTTTTTTTACGTGCGGGTAATCCCCACGGATACCCCCCCCCCCCCCTTCGGTGCCGAAGGGGGAGGTTATGTCGGACTCGAACCGACTAAACCGCACGCCGTCTGTGGGTCGATGTGCTAGGCCGGAGGTGAGGTTGTCTTTTGACATATCCCTCGCACCCCGGCTGACCCAGGGCCATTCCTCTCGGTCTGGCCCTCCTCGGGAGGGGGGACCACCCGGTCCCCAACTCGCCCCCGGTATGGGGGGGGCGCGCATCGTGGGACGTCCGCCGTCGTGGCCTGCTTCTGCTAGGGTGACGAGCGGCTCCACCCGTCACCCTCAGGCCCGCGCTCATGGGGGGCGGAGGTCGGTTTGCGCCCTCCGACGCCCGAGCCGCCTTCGAACGCGGCCAGCGATGTCCGCGAGTCTTTCTCGCTCGCTGCGCCGCGCCCGCTCTGCTGTCTCCTTCACGAGCATGACCTGCTCGCAGAAGGACGCGCTGGCCGCCCACGCATCCGCGCAGCGGACCATCGCCGCGAGCAGGGTGGAGAGCGTGAGCACTCTCACCCCCAGGGCCGTCACAAGCTCCCGCCTCGGCGTCTCAAACGCCGGACACTCGGTGAGCGTGTGCAGCCCCGAGTCCACGCTCGCGTCGCAGTGATGGCACTCGGGCGTTGGCTCTATGCCCATTAGATGCAGGTACCGCCCGAAATTACCGTGTCCGGTAATGACCTGCGTCTAACGGTACGAGAGGCCACCGTGCGGCCTCTCTAGCCACTCCCCCATGATGGGCCTTACCGCCGCAATCACGGCGTGCCCTGCGCGTGGTTGCTCAAGTCGTAGCTCCCACTCGGTCACCATGGCCTTGTGGAGCCGGGATTTCTCGGCCCGAATTTCTTCGGGACACATACTAGGCCAAGTTAACCACTTTCCATCAGGTGGGCCGGGTCATGTCTGCCACCTTTGTGGTATAAAATAAAAAAAGAAGTTACCTGTACCTCCTTAAGTAGCTTAGGAAACCCTATTGGCTTTAGGGATACAACAAGAAATTTCTTTGGCTGTGTGAGGGAGCGGGATTTATGATTCGACTCATAAACTCTTATGGAGTTGACCAAAATAAAATAAAATTCAAACTCTTTGGATTAAAGAAATGGCTTAAGTTTTGATATAAATTTCGAATGTCTCTGAATATGAGAAATGTAAGGCGGAAACTGGGCCAACAAAACTAAGAATAGTTGTAAAAGAGCTGCCATGGATGGCCGGCTTTATACTTGCAATATTAAAGCTGCATGATGCTTAGAGAACATGCTCGCCTTTGTACTGAAGAAAGGACATGTACATATCCTTAACTCTGTGTAAGACATTATTTTGTTATTCACAATACACATATAACGTCATAGTTGAAATATCTACGTTTCTGAATTTTGAGCACGCTTTTATTGGCTATTGAAACTATGTAAGTAACCAAATATTGTAAATTGTATGTGACCAACGCCTAACTATTGTATCGACTTAGAATTTGTATTATGGTTGACATTCATATGACATTATTGACACCATTGACTGCATGCTCAGTTAATGGAGCCATAATGTGTTGGCATAGGGGATTTGATAGTTACAAGAAAACCCTTCCAATTGGGGCTTATTTGGTTTGTTATAACGACCTACATACATTAAATTTGGTAGCAAAAGCTTTTTTTACTATTTGAACCGTAACTACAAAGGAACTTTAGTAAATAAGAAGCTGTTCTGAAGTAACACTAACCTTTTATCTGCTAAGTACCCACATTGCTTTTTCATTCTCATTTCACACCTTAAACGATTTTGTAATGAAATTGTTTATCTATCTAAGAGCCAATCTGCATAATTAGTGTTGCCACTCTTGCGTTATTGTATTAGTCGTTGTTATTATACAATTAAACGATTATGGTGTAATTCAACACATTGTGTCCATTTTTCATCTATACTTCAGTACCTATTCATGAGTAAGAATAGAGAGGCAAGTAGTTATGCTCATAGGAACCTCGTTTCATGCTTAGTAGTTTTGCTTAGCTAGATGCGATTCGTATTTACATTTCCTTTTGCCCTGGGTGGTAAACAAATACAAACTATCCTCTAGTTTGATCCTATTTACTTAAGCTTTTTTGCAAGACAACTGGTTTCTGATACTTCTTGAAAGTCTACTAAAGAAAACCTTTTTATTATTTAACCTTTCGAAACATCTCCAATTTATTTATAACAACAATAAAATAATAACCAGTATGCACTGCTCATCTACGTGCTCGAAGAATTTCATGCTTCGAAGAGCACATAGGGCGCTCAACTGAAATACCATTATGAATCCAACCAAGCATATCATGACCACACTTACTGTATAATCTACCAACCAAGTTCTTACTGAGAATAGTATGCAATAAACTGTCGCCATAGTCATTGTGGAGCTGAAGGTCAAAAAGAAATGTAGTACCTATTCAATTTTTGTAGAAGAATATCATGATATTCTTCTTCTAAATTTACTCAATTAGCCCATTGCAGTTCACTGCTGGACATAGGCCTCTCCTAATGTGCGCCATTTAGTCCGATCCTTCAATTTATTAATTACTAGCTTTTGCCCGCGGCTCCGCCCGCGTGGATGTCGGTTATCGCGACCAAACATAGCCTATGTCCTTTCTCAAGGTCTAATCTACACCTATACCAAATTTCATCAAGATCGGTTTAGGCGTGAAACCGTAACATACAGACAGACAGACAGAGTTACTTTCGCATTTATAATCTTAGTATGGATTTCTAAAATATTTATGCTCTTGTATCGTTATTGCATGCGAAATAATACCTACATGCAGAAAATTATGGCATGGTGTAAGTTGTATCTGAAGAAAAATAACTCTATCGTCATCCAAACTTTTGAGCGCTGACTTTGAACTCTTCATTGGTCATGAAAGCAGGTGCGATCGAGTAGCTAGTTGCTTAGACTGGCCTCAGTAAATTAAGCAAAATGTGTAAAAAATAATCTTTAAATAAGACCAATTTCATTACGATTTACTTAACTAAAATTATTGTTGTGCTCAAAATAAGTAGGTACATTTCTTACATTAGTGTAAAGTTTGATTAATTCGCTTGCGAAAAAAGCAATTGAATCAGACGATGGCGATTTCAACTTGTCAACAAACTATGCACGTAGGAACGTGCCCACAGACACAAAAAATACATTACTTACCGCAGACCCCCACCCAGTAGGTACGTTCGGCAATACCAAACAATCAAAATTAAATATTTCTTTACATTTTACATTGCAAACATACGCGACGCGTACTACGTTTGTTATTCAATGTCTATCCGAAGTCGGAACCTCACTTTTATAGTTTTGCTTTTATACTTCACAATATATGTATTACCGCCTGGATTTATACAGTTTATTTTCTTACTATCGTCACTAGTCGCAAAACTAAAAATTGCATTTGTAGTCTAAAAGGTGTACAAATTGAATTCCTAATCGCACAACTTCAAGTTAATAACTTGTTTTGCTCTTACTTTCATGAAGTTAATTAATAGCGCGAGTCGCTAACTTGTTTCTTGGTGTTAACACGTCGTAAATGATTTCTTGGAAGTCTACCTATCTCACTTTTACTCATTGAAATGAGTAGGGGCATCAGCGAGAGGCATTGTATATAATTACGAGTTAATATAATACTACAATTTACTCGTATCTAATAACTTGGTAATTTGTTGATCATCTGTTCATTAATTAATCTTCGGTATATCGTTTTTTTTATTATTATAGAGAGATATATAATACAGAGTTAATAAACTTGTAAATTTAGAATTGATGTAGGTATGAGTATCAAGACCTGCTTCATTGTATTGGCCACATGATACTATTAGATTTTTTTTGGCTTGGAAATGCTCAGATAAATCTACAATAGGGCTGAAAATATGCCTGCTGATGAGACTGGGCTAGCTTCTGGCCCTTCGGGTGATATACACGCGTGAATATAAATGAAAACATACAAAGGGGTAACTTAAAATATTAATTGTTAATTGAAGTGCAACAATCCTACAACATTCAGTTAATACAGCACTTTGATAAAATAGGATTTGGGGTGTAATCGTCGCCCGTAGCGTAGCGAAGATTCCCTCTTGGAACAAAAGAAAAAGTAACTGCAAACATTCCGGGTATAAGGACTAATATCGTCGGATTACACATGGGACTTTAGATGACCAAAAGTGGAAAAACACAACACTAACCTCTACGATTCCTTGGGGAAAATATTGGCTTATAAAAGCCAGATGACCACAGACGTCTTAATAAGGGAAAAGCGGCGGTGCGTAAAATTATTTGTCGTAAATAACGCCTCGCATGTGGGCGGAATTAACCCTGACACGCGAATTTTCGCCCGCGTCTTCAAAATTTCACAACCTTTATTCTGGAATATTCTGGATGTGAGAACATAAAATATGAGGCAAATATACCTACTATAAAGTTCAAAATTATTGAGGGAAATTTATCTTTACGAAATAAACTTTTTACGTTTCTTAAAGCAATCTACGTGAATATAAGTGGCAGGTACCATGATAATTTAGCAAACGAGTTTGTAATATGAATTGAGAACAAGTAGGAGTAAACAAAAACAGTGCTCATACCTACACACGCAGACCGAAGGGAATTGTGAAATCTATCCACAAAAATACTCAGTAGCATTTAATGTACAGTCATGGCAAAAGTAGCTTGACAAATTCTAGATTAATCATCTTAACTACTAAACCTTTCATAAATATAATAATGAACAGATTTTGTAATATATAATTCAGAAATAGCTGATGCAATAGAAATGTAGTAGCTATGTCTACCTAAGAAAAGGTTCAGCGTTAAGCCACTTTTATCGATAACTGTATCTGCGGCGTGCTTGTCCACTATTATCTTAAAGCATTCTGAGCCCTAACTATACGACAAGCGCCCTAATACTCGGGTTAGCGAAATAAAAGATCGAAGCCCGCTTGCCGCCATTGATCTAACTGATTGGAACAAACTACGTAACTCCATTAAATTAAAAAAAGTCCGTTTGATTGATGTCGGATTAATATTTCCAGATGAATCGGCAACCGTTGGCTCGTTTACTACATTTTTGAGATACAACCACGGGGTTAATGCCCTGACTGACGGGCCACGAACTTGCAACCCCGCATCATTTGAGCTATTATTTTATGAGCAAGGCCATCTACCTCGTCATCTCTTTCTGTATATCACTCTGAAGGCATAAACTGCTGTCGCTTCAAATATACGCTTAGAAAATGAAAATATTTTAGAATATTCTGAAAATAAAGGACCTACGAAGTACAGCCTAGATAATTTTACGTTTGAATACGTTTTGATTTCTCGTACAATGCTCCCAAAGTGCATCTTCTTGGGCATATAAAAATCTGTAATGATAATAATTTGTAAAGGATGATAGTATTTTGTGATTGTGTGAACTAGCTAAATGATTTTTTTAGCATGCCTACGGCTCCACCCGTGTGGATGATTTTATTTTGCTTATATCTGCGATTCTACTCAACCAATTTTAAGTCTGAACAGAACCTTTCTAATAAAAAGCCTCATCAAAATCCGTTCAGTAGTTTAAGCAAACAGACAATTCAAAATAAATGTTTTTGAGTTTATTATCATTAATTTATCTAGGTTGTAGTGACGCTTGAGTACTTTCAAAATGATATTTCATTTGCGAAAATTCATTTCACCTTAAAAATTACTGTCAGCAAACGGGGTTAAACTGTTTAGACCGGATTATTTATTTGTTATGTGCATTTTGTATTTATTTACTTTTGAAGTGAAAACTTCTTTAGCGGCGTTGGATGGGTGTAAAATGTTAAGGAAGCGTCAGGATTAGTTGACCTTTGAACCGTAACCGACGACTGACGTCATACAAGATTGGTACAGACTATCTATTTTGCAATTTACAACAGATAGCGTCGTAGCTTAAACGGTAAGCACTTCGACTGTAAGTCCTTATAGTTTCAGATAGTATCGGGTTCAAACCACCTGGCCTTCAGGGATTTTTTGTGATTGTTTTTTCTTATTATAATTTATTACTTTTGGTGATTATTTTTTCTTTTTGTAATTTATTACTTTTTATGATTAATTTTTCTTTCTGTAATTTATTATATTTTGTGATTATTTTTTCTTTTCATAATTTATTAATTTCTTCTGACAGAAAATTAGCAGAAAATAAGTGATAGGTTAGTAGGCTATGATTAGCGCTATATTATAGGTATGGTATGGTATGTTCTTTTTTATCTTTTTCTATGTATATAACGAAGAAAGAAAAAAAGAAAATGTTTTCACTTCTGCCGGCACTCCCAGAGTGCAACCCGTCTTTTTTTTTAAATTTTTATGTTTCTTAATTCACAATCAATTTTATTGCTGAGCTTAATCTTCTATTAAGCCAGTATGGTTATTGTCCTATGGTACATCAAGCAAACGTACGTTAACGGGTTTACGAGCCGAAAATTTATGACTGTTGACGTGTATCAGCTTAACGTAGCACTGATTTTATTACCGTTCCGTAGCGTTCTCCGATATTTTTTGTTATGGTGTACTGTACGAGTTTTTATGTAAGAAATACTAGCTTTCATCTTGTATTAAGTTAAATATCTACACTGCAATTAAAGACGACTCCCTATCATTAGGCATTTATGAAAGAAATAAGTAATATTTAAAATAACCTCACTATCATTTGAAGTAGGTAAATTGGTTAGCATTTAAATAGATAATTGCTTATTTATATCCTAAAAAATCGTATAAACTAATTTATTGGTAAAAACACATAACTTGCTTTAGGCAATACTTGCATTCAACAATAATGGTAGAAACTGCCATCAAAGTTAATTCCCTAAACGCCGTTACCTTACTTTTCTTAATGAATGAGAACACAGTTTAGCTAAACGAACAGTTTTCAGATTCCACGATTCAGATCCAATCGGGACAAGATTAATTATTACCTTTCACTCATAGCCACTTTTAGAGCCGATTTCACTGATAAATTGAAAAAGAAATCAATAAACATTAAACTAAATTCAAACTAAACAGTTTACTCGAATAGATTTTCAATGGTGAATTGCAGCTTGTGCTAGTGTTTTACTTACTGTGTCTATTCACTCCAACGGTATTTTCCATCTAGATCGTATATGTCCGGCATCATACGGGCATGTTGACAATTGCACAAGTAATGGAGGTCCCGATACATCGACAGAGAGAACAGAATTGTTAGACTTTGTATCCTAAAGTACTTACCCACAAAATAGAACGCGACGCTCGGCGGCAACAAAGATTTTCAAAGATTTACAATTTTTGCTAGTAAGTAGGTATGTCGATTTCTTTTGGTGCTGTATTACTTGATGTAAACAATATTTAATATCAAACCTTACAGTCCGTCAAATCTAAGAAGTACCGTTTGACAGTTCTGACAATTGAATTATAGGGATGGGATGAAAAAATCGATTACTATAATATCCGAACTTTAAGAGATCGATTACTATAATATCCGAATTTTAAAAAATCAATTGTTATAATTAAATAAAAGAAATGTTTAGGATATTTTTTTATTCACTACTAGTACTAGTATCGTCGTCTTCGTCATCATCGTCATTTAAATTAATGACCAGTTGATTGTCCATTACATTATCAAAGTGTACGTCTCTTTCGAAGTCGTCCATTATTATTTTCTTTGTTTTTTGTACTACTTTACTCCAATCTTCCTGTGTAACTTGGGCACATGCTTCCTTTAATAAACCTTCCATTTTCTTGACACTGAAGGGTGGTTTTGTGTTGTGTCTTGCTGCATAACCTGTAAAACAATAATGTAACTATTTGATAGCAGACGAAAACCATTGTTTAAATTATAAATGTTAGAAGTACTCGTGTTATTATTATAATATTATAAAAACCTTTAACTTGGGCCCAAATCAGTTCAATGGCATTATATTGGCAATGGTACGGAGGAAGTCGTATGACTTTGTGCCCGTGCTCTTCGGCCAATTGGTCAATTACATATGTCGGTTTTGGTGGTTTATGCAATTTCACTAACTGTAATAATTCAGCTTTTAATAGTGACATGTCGGCATCCACTCCTTTTCTTTGCAGCCATGCCACCAAATCTGCTTTCTTATTGGCTGACGTAGGTGCTTTATCAATTTGCACAGTAATTTGAGTGGTATGGGGCATTATCCATTATAATTGTGCTGTTAGGAGGGATATTCTGTAATAAATTTAAGAACCACTCTCGGAACCTTACTGCGTCCATTTCTTCATGATACTCTTTAGTGCTTTTGGATTGGAAAGCTAATAAAGAGTTTTCCACGAAGCCTGTAGACGCTGACCCAGCATGGCATATTATGAGGCGTCCACCTTTTCCTATCGGCACCTTCGAGCACGAAGCTTCAGAATCATCAGTCCATGTTTTCGGCACAGAATGGTTGGAATTTAGCCAAGTTTCGTCCAAAAATATTACATTATCCCAGTTTATAATTTGTTTAACTTCGCGCAGGAATGTTAGTCGCTGCATAATTATGTCATGTCGCTCCATAACAATTTTTCGTTTGTCAACTTTTTTGTATCTGAAGCCAATTCCTGTTATTACCGTTCTCAACGACTCTATGCTTCCCTTATACAGCCCGGCATCTTTTAAAGTTGCACATAACTTTGCCAATGTTGGAAATTCGCCTCTTGTAAAATACCCGTATATATGGTTTCTAATAGCATGACTATCGAATTCATCGATGCCTGTCACAGGTTTATTTCTTTTTCGTTTTTTCGGTGTGTGAAGTACGTTACTGTCACTCCCCGAAGGCCCATATTTTTCACTTAATATTTTGCCAACGGTGCGGCTACCAATACCGAGAGCTTCACCGACGCGATCCCGAACTTGTGTAACTGGCAGTAGAAGTCCACCATTTTGAGATTCACGCTCAAAATACTCGTGTAATTTCACCACCAATTCACGAGCCTGGCTGTTCAAAGTACGTCCTCTTTTCGACATTATTAATAAACACTTGCTTAGTTCGGAGTCCAGTATAAATATTGCCAAGGTAAACGGATAAAGAATGATCAGTCCAGAAAAGTAATAGCCAAGTCACAAATTGTAAAACACAAACGAGAAAGCAAGTACGCGCACAGTCAGCTTCCAAGATGGCGAGAGACTGCTGACGCCGAACCGACCGAGCGGACCGCGTGCGCTTGTAGTTGGCAGTGTTGCCAGAAAAAAAAAATTGTAGAGACTTGGACACCTGCGATTTTGCCTATTGACCTAAAAATAATTAAATTAATTTATTTTAGGGTATCTGTGTATTCAGTGCATTATGCGGTCGCGCAGTAACGTCGTTAATTTATAACATCAGGCAACAACATTTTTGTGAATGGGTTCTACATACCTTATTTTTATTAGTTTTAGACGTAGAAATAAGACTTAGAAGAAAAAATTGTAATAGTAAAATCAATGGATGTGCTTGTTAAAAATTTGTTTATTTCTCTGTAATATGCAAACCCATACTATCATACACAAAAATAAATGTAAAAAACACTATCCCTGACTCCATTTACTATTTCGACAGCGTTAGCGCGAGAAACCCCGACTTATTTGGGCGCGAAAATCAAAAATCGACAAATCGCTTTCGACAACTTTTTAAAGAAGCAAATATATTTGATTTATAAATACGTATTTTTGGTGAATGGGTTTTATCTCATATTTTACGATTACATAACTATTTAGTTATGTAATCGTAATATGTGAGATAAATCCCATTCACATGAAAAAATATTTGTTTGGTTGTCAAGTGTAATTTGTAAATAATACATTCGATTTTTCGTATATGTAAACGATTTTTTTGCATACAAGTGTATCCGAAGAGTCGCAACACTACGTGCAGTGACCTAACTACGTAACTTTGTAATGCGGTCAAGAATATAACTATTAGAAATTATTTACTGTGTAAATATGTGTTATTTTGCTTTGTTTGAAAGTTTTCAATTACATTTAGATATTAAGAATTGTACATTTTTAGATACAATAATGAAATCTTCCTAAATTCATGGTTTTATGAAAAAGGTTATCGAAACTGAATAATGTACGTATGAACAAAGTTGTTTCGGTTTGAAAAATATGAAACGTCAAACGGTACCTCTTAGATTTGATGGACTGTAGGTGGTTTTCGATACTTTGTTACGATTTTCGTACTTTGTCAGCGGAAATGTAATATTTTTTAATGAAATGGACTTGCTTTGTAATATTTATCATAAGACGTTGCTAGGTGTCGAAAAAAAAACCAGAAAGAAGATGTTACTTAATACAAATCGTAGGTACATACAACATAATAAAAAGAATGTTTATTTTAATTCTAATAATGGAACAACAACTTCTCAATTTTACCATTTATTTGATTAAATTCTGAATAACGCGCTCATTCACACATGATTGATTACGCTTAGACGTGTGTTTCCTACAAATAAGCGCTTGTTTGTACACAGAAGATGTTCCACCGAAGATTCGTTGCTATCTTGCCCACACTTGGCGAAGTTTACTAAACGTTTGAATCAAAACAATCAATTTGGCAACAGATATTCGCTTTGTTGTTCTATTCATGTTTTGAAAGCGCTTCGTTGTTAATCTTACACGTTGTCCGAGTGCAATTTATACAAGTATCGCATCTACGAGTACTAGTTTACGTGCATCCATTCCTTTTTACGATACTTTTATTGTTCTACCGTTTTATAGTTTATATAGATTATATGGATCATGTTTATGAGATTCTATTCAGCAGTGTTGATATAACGATGGTTATTTGTGAATGTCGGCAGTCTGAATAGTTCCTTCGAAGGTCGTCTTTAGAATATCTTCTATTGGATACCGTGTCTAATTTGTAACTTACTGGCGACCTTAGCCTTGCCAGTTTGATATCAGTGCCTAATATGCTTGCCTAATATATCATGATGAGAACTATACTATCTTTAGTCAAATTTAATAATGTTACGGATTATAGAAATGGAACCCAAGGATACGCATGTATGGTATCAGGATAATTCGCTTTGACACAGGAGTGCTGACGACTCATGCTGACTACCCATAACCAGAACAATGTATATTATAAATTTAAATTGGAAAGAGTCAACATCGTCAAAAGTTATAGCACCCTCGTAATATTTTATTCGCATATTTTATGTGATCACATTTCATCTTTTCAACCACTAACTTAATTTGAAAAATTAAATACGTTTGCTTGTTGTAAAGATGTTTATTAAGTCCTTGGAAGTTGGAAGTCTTATCTCTTTCATTACCTTCGTAGCATCACTAAAAACTTGCGGATAAAACACTCAATGGTTAATATGTAACCGAACTCGGGAATCAAAAGTTGATATTACTACGACGAAAAAACGCACAGCATTATCGTTGCGCCACCGAAACAATGAGTTCTTTTTAATCATGGCTTTAAATAGCTTTACAGCTAAACACAAGCAAACACAATTTTAATCTGCGTAATGTAATTGTGTTTAATGTTCTTAAAACAAAAGTACACAAGGAAAATTTAGCAGTCTTGTTATCGTCCAGAACAGACGTCTGGCCCCATTCTCAGATCTAAAAAGCCAGCTGGCTTATTTAGACAGCTTGGTCTGAATTACCACGGTTTGTTACTTGTTACCCTTTTCAATTAAAATATTAGTGTACCAACATGTGTTAGAAAATTACAGACATGATTAATACACTTGATTTTAATATTATATAACAAGTCGCGGTGGGGCTTAGAGGGCCCTACCAAGACCCTTCGAAGGCGAAGCCAATCTTACTTGCTTGGCGCAGTCATTTTCTTTGGGGTTAGGAGTCGCTCTCGGAATAGCCGATATGCTACTGAACAGGAATTAAAAGCGGAACCCAGAGCTCCAAAGTGTAAGTTTTGGATGCAATCAATCAGATGATGAAAATAAATAATGGTACATTATATGACCTCCAAAACCCACATTTTAGGCTTAAGACTTCGAAGTTGAGGCCCAAAGATTTTGTTGGGGCTTCATACACCCATCAAAAATCCCCCACCACCTAAACACAATAAATACAAGGTCCTTTTCTGAACAACTTTACACTTACTCAAGAGAGTCATATCGACTACTGCAGTACTAGTAAGTCAGCCTAATACCCTTACCTAGATCTACGCTTTTTATCAAAAGTAAACAAGCGTGCTAAAGTATTATTATTAATGCTATGGTTTTGGTTGATTGATGGGCGTTCCTACTTTATTCAGACGGAAATGAATTAAGTGCATGAATAGCTTATTTTCTGAGTCACGGAATACTGTATTTTTTATTTTAATCTTTATATATTGTTTCTGCGTCTACCCGCGTGTTTCTTCGCGGAGCAGAACGCAAGGGCATGTTCCTATATTTATTGCCCTGTCAAACGATAAAATAAAATTGCTTTTTAAAACTGCTTTTCGTTTTGGTCAAACAAGCTGAAGACTTTCTTGTCTCAACTGCATTCTAAGCTTTAACTTCAGGGTCTGGGGTCCGCTTTTCAACGAAACTTTTTTTCTAAGTGATTTCATCATTTCTCGGGAGTGTTTCCTTAAAGCAACGTTACCTAATCACACATAATAAGCGTATTTCTGTGGATTGCTGTAGATGTAATAAAGAACTATCGCATATCTAATATACCTTAATTGCCAAGAGCTAACACGACCCCGTATGATCAAACACGATTATGTTGCGGTACGGATAGCAATAGTGAATGAGGACCCAGGTATCCGAAAGCCGTTAAATTGCTTATTGTACAGTCTGAAGCGAGGTCAAGGTTGCGATGCGGGTTATGGCGAATGGCTGGTGACCTCGCAAGCCCCACGCCGCCGTCTGTGTTGACTCATATACCATTATTTCCTATTGGCTTTGGGCTTCGGAGATCCCTTAAATCAAACTGTTAGAAGACCCATATTGGATCTGGGCGCTGTTCAACATTGTCTTTATTCGCATATCTTACTGTGTAATTTGTCATATTTGTGTAATGTTAGTTGGCGAAATGTGGGTGTATAATATCTGCCTATAGTTTTTGGGGATATATTTTTTTAATTTAATTATCAGAATACATACAATCAAATTAAACTTACTTTATGTATCGCTAAAGCTACTGGAGCTTGTGTGCGATATATATGATTCCATATTCAGTAGGCTCATAGATATTGCATATTTTAAACTGGCATAGGAAAAGAGAAAAAGAAAACCAAAAATAAATAAAGTACAACAATCGTCAAAAATCGTAAACAAGACATCTACACAATCTACTGCAATCAGAGTCGTACTTTCTAACAGGACTGCAGGTGTCCCTACAATTCTGTCAAAAAATAGGACTTGAGCTTATATTTAATGTTTCTCACATTTATTTTATCCCGTATGGAGGTAGGTAAAGAATTGATAAGGCGCGGTAGAAGGAACGTACTCGTCCGCTCACCGTATATATATACATACAGGTGAGTGCATTAATCGAAAAAAAAACTAGGAAAAAGGTCAAAACGCGTTCACGTCAATTATCTTTTTAGTCGCCTCGCACGCCACCCATCCAGAGGGAATTGTATTCTATTTCACCAAAATGTAATGTACCTACCTAGGTTTTTACCTAACCTAGGTTTTTCTGAGTACGTAGATTTACTAAAAAAACATTAAACAGTATACATCAATCGTACCTTTCGAACGCGTTCACATATTTAATGATCCGTTTAGTTTGACTCTGCGTTTAATTAAACGAGTTCCATATAATTACAATATTTTTCTAGAAAAATATTCTACCTTATTATCTACCCTCACTGAACTTAGGTACGTGTCAGTGGACAAGTATTACAAGGTTTTCTTGAACACGAAGAAAACTGTAATGCTCCCTTGAATACATTATTAGAGTACTTATTATGCTACGATATATATGGTTTATAGAAAACCGAATACTCTAGCGGTTTTGCACGAAGTAAATTTGGATATAAATTCTTCCATATTATTATTGCCCTATGTACACTCGACAAAATCGATAGTATCCCACCTTTACATACAAATTTATATGTAAAAGTGGGATACTATTGATTTTGTCGACTGTACATAATAAACAGGTTTTAACGCAAAAAAAATTTAGATCAACCAAGATGATAAGAGATAATAAATCTGATCCACAGATCAGTTTTAGGGGATCAGACCGGAATAATACTCTTATTATTATTAGTGTATATCCAAGTATTCTGTCATGATGAAATAGTTGGATATTTATATACTATATACTATCTGGACTCTGATTATCTCACACTAAGATTAAGGTGTATATTTTTTATGTAATGAAGCTTTGTCTAGCGTCATTTTCATCGTTTAGCCGAATAAGTCACTAAGAAAACGTCTGTAGCAATCGAATCACCACTTCCGACGCACGCTCAAGCTGTGGAATGAACTCTCTGCTATGGTTTTCCCAAGCGACTACAATATTGCGTTTTCAAGAAGGGCATTAGAAGGTTTCTTCGGGGTCGGCAGCACGAGTATAACGCCCCTAATTTTGCATTCATCCTTAGGTCATGGTAAACACTTTCCCTCAGGTGGGTCGTGTGCGTGTCTACCACCTAAATGGTGTAAAAAAACTTCAACTGTACTGTTCCGCATTAGCCCCATGAAATTTCGTCTCGCAAAAAAGTTCTTATTCGCCCTAGGATACGTTACTTAGATACGCCTTTATGTCCTTAAACATCGATGGTGTCGATTCTGTTTTATTTCCATTTCTACGTTCTTTTAATTATGTATTATTGTATTTCACAAAATTGCATTTTGTATCCATTATTTGATGCTGTCTCTTCATCCTAGCATTGTTCCCGGTGCCTCTTACCTCCACAGCTTTCATTATTTAATACTATGTAGTAGGCAAATATTTTGTTTGCAAAATACATAAAAGATTTTTGACAGTTACATTGTAATTCACCGTTACGAAATAAAAGGCATTTTAACGTGTACCCTGTATTTCACTGTTGTTAGAAATAGTAGCTTTTCAATAGCTACCTTGAATGTATTTATTTTTAAATTAAAGATTGTGTCTTTACGTTCTATTATTTACTAATTGAGTTAATGGCTCACAATTTCATTAAGTAGACGAAATATCGCCTTCACAATTAGATCCGAACTACGACGAAGGTATAAATGTTTTTTTAATTTACGCAATACCATTTCTCCGTATTTTGAATTCCCTGATGACATAAAACGACTTGTTCGTATAATTCAATGTAATTAGACCTTTAGTCAAATAAAATTAATGGAACACTGTCACGCAATTTGTTCCACAGCATTTATTGTTTCGTCATATTTATTTGAAATTTCATCACTGAACAGACTTTTTATTCTGCAAGTTGGAAAACATGCAAATACGCCTTTTGACGACACGCATAGCATCAAAAGGGTAAAGGAAAATAGAAGTGAAAGGACGATACGGCGATACCTATGGCAAAAAGTAAGAGGATGTGTAGGTATAGGTAACCCTTTTTTTATAGGACACGTCAATTTTGACTTCACCTCACCTGATGGTAAGCTGAAGACAGTCTCAGGAAAGAGGATTACAGACACGTATCATGTTGCAATAGTGGCACTTAGCTTGACGGCCTCATCAGATGCTTTTTCACGTCCCGCTTAAAGGACTCGGGGCTTAAGGAAGAATGAAATACGTATTGTACGAATGCCGCATAAGTACTTACGTTATTTATCATCCATGGTAGGTGAGATTTTTCGTATTTCGGTTTCAATTTATAGTCACCCAACTGGCTTCACCCTTTTTTCCATCATTATGGAAATTACCTACTTGTCAATTAACTTAGAAATTACATAATTAATCACTTAAACAAATTAAATCGATTTCAGAGTAAATTTCCGATTACCAAAGTTATTTTGTTTTGACCTACCGCGTCTCACGCTTGTCTACGACGCTGTTCGCGTGGGCGGTGTAGGATCAGTCTTACATAACTCGTGTTACAGGAATCATGCGTGTGGGAGTCCCAAATACCAATCGAATTCTACCAACATTTACTGTTAAGTTTTTTTGTATACTTTTACTATTCATGTAAGTTCTTGTTGAAATAACTACTTACCTAAATATACTCATGTGTGTTTATCCTTGAGAGGGTAGACAGAGGTATACAGTATTAATATTTCATCGACTATGTTTTTTGGGTGCCGTCTATTTGGTAGAAACTTGATACTCCGAAACCTATTTGGGATAACTCACTTCGCAGAAACTTCTTTAATCGATCATTTATTAGGCATAAAAAATATTTGACATAAATATTTTTAGGCATAATGTGCTTATGACCGAATTTAGAATGGCATACATTTAAGATAGTAGAATTTTATTTGGCATAATTACCTTTGGCATAGTTAAAATTTTGTATAACTTCATTTAGCATAACGTTCATTTAGAGTACAGATTATTTGGCATAATTTGACTAGGCATACTATAAAGAGCATAGAATTTCAATTGGAATAATATAGATTGGGTTACTTTCTTCTTTAAAAATGGGTAGGTTAGGTTAGAACTGTGACCTGTGGCCAGAATAGATAGTTGTTTACACCCCGACACAGAGTACCCCGACTCGGATAGGTTAGGTTAGGTTAGAACTGTGACCCCAACAGCGCAAGCCGAGCGAGCGAAGCGAGCGTGCCGCGGCAGCGGCCGGCGAAGCGGCAGAATAGATAGTTGTTTACACCCCGACACAGAGTACCCCGACTCGGATAGGTTAGGTTAGGTTAGAACTGTGACCCCAACAGCGCGAGCCGAGCGAGCGAAGCGAGCGTGCCGCGGTAGCGGCCGGCGAAGCGCCAGAATAGATAGTTGTTAACACCCCGACACAGAGTACCCCGACTTGTTTTGATCAACACAATAACACAATATCGATATGACAACTACGGGTACCCGACAACTAATAATGATTCATGTGATTACTACCTCCAACTAATAGCAATAGTAAAAATGATAACGCCTGATTAGAAAAGTGTTGCAATAATCATAAAAGATGATTCTTGCTGTAAACATTATGCGAAATGATGGTTCTACTTTTAAATAGTTATGGATAAGAAATATATACCAAAAGATGAATCTGGTTTTGAACTTTCTGCGATGTGATGGTTATACATTGTGATTATTATGAATACAAAAATTATGCGTACAGATGATTCTGACTTACAAAATTATGGGTTTCAATGTATGCAAAATGAGTTTATGCCAAACGATAGTCTGCGAAAAGAGGTTTATGCTATTAGTTTTTATGCAATATAAAATTATAACTTAAAAAGTTCTACTATATGAGGTGTACCCATGTTTTTTCACTGCGTAATAGGGGTATACGATCGGCCACTGGGCACTTCTTCATGCGTATACCCCCTCATGAAGAAGTGTCCAGAAGCCAGCAACTGTTTTACATAACCATTTTGCTATATTTTAATCTAGCTTTTGCCCGCGGCTCCGCCCGCGTGGATATCGGTTATCGCTATAATATCGGTTATCGTTATAAATTGTAGCCAATGTGTTGTTCTGATATATAAGCTATATTATTGTAAAGTTTCATTGAAATCCATTGTTTTTACATGAAATAGTAACAAACAACAATCCATCCATCCATCCATCCACCCATCCCTCAATACTTACAAACTTTCGCGTTTATAATATTAGTAGGATAATTTTTCTAACTCTTTCTCGAGCTGTTGAGAGGTTGCCGTAAAAGAGCTGTCCTAACTGCTCGAATTTATTTTGGTACGAAATATTTAGCCATTAC
This sequence comes from Eilema caniola, assembly GCA_949126895.1. NCBI lineage: Eukaryota > Metazoa > Arthropoda > Insecta > Lepidoptera > Erebidae > Eilema > Eilema caniola. The sequence goes on along the minus strand of OX421476.1, from coordinate 17,648,878 downwards.
TTACTGCAAACAGAATACAATCTAAATCTCATTCCATTTTATTTTCCCTTTGCATCTAACTGGTAACACCTGATTGCATGTCCCATGGGAAAGTTTGATTTTGTATAAATCAGGTATAGATACAATCACAGAATAGATAATATGGTACATTTATTTTCGACTCATTGACTTATTCATCATGCAGTGAATTTGCAGGGATACAAACTTGTTTTTTGGGAGTTTGTTTTAAGTTGTAAGCATCCACAAAGGAAGAATATTCAGGAACTAAACACCTAAAGCGGTAAAATAAGTAGTGAAATAAATAGTATATGAATGGTATGGAAGTCTGCTAGTTACCTATAGTGTAAGTTCGTATGATATTAACAAAAACGAACTTCATTAAAGTGTTTGTGTGTTAAATGATACGAAGTTATAGGAACAAGTTCTAATTTGCGTCTTGGTGCTAGCCAGATACTCAATTAGAATTTATATTTGCAATTTACATGATTGTACGACAATGCATAACTAAGTTATAACATTATACCTATAAAGTAACTGACGTAACAGAATACGTATTTACATATAGTAGTAAGTTATGTTTTACTAAGCATGAGAAGCTACTCATTTCATGTGGAGAAATATCATCCTCGTAGTTAAAATTGGCTTCGAATAATAATTAACATTACGCCCTAATATTCTCTTCTGATATTGGTGAAACTTCACATGAATATAAAACTTATTAATGTTTTAACGAACTTTATATTGACAGTGTTTCAACGTTTTGGCAGCCACTGCCACGTTGAGTCAAAAACGGTGTTAGTTGCAATTCCACCCGTTCTCGATCCCCCCTCGAAAATATTTCGAAATTAGAACAGCGCCTTAGCATGTAATTATAAGGTTATTTTCGGGGGAATCGTTAACTAATCCCAAAAATGGTGATCGTTCCATTAGATACTATAAATATTAAGTAGGTACCAACTGGAACTTTTAAATAACATGTAAGTAAAGTTCGATACCATCAATTTATGAGTTAGTTTATTTCGACCTCCCAAATTAGTTCGTAGTTACAGCTGAAACTATTGAAAGCGTGTTAAAAGTAATGTAACTTTAGTTATAGCACGATTTACTTAGTTTGATATTTACTTAATAGATTTTGAGTTATAAACAAGACAACCAAAACAAGTTTGAGGTTTTTTATAGATCTTTAAAAAAGCACTCGACTTGCACTTACCCATGAACAAACCGCTGCTTTACCAGCGAGTGCACATGATAAGGTTTAGATATATCGTTGATATTCCGAAACAAGCCTTTGATCAGATACCGAGAGTAATGCCCACAAGATAGCAAGTGGGCGTTATTAACTCACAGCCAGTTATCTTCGAGACGCTAATAGTATTATAGAAGGTCTGATCATACTGCTTTTTCAATTTTAAATCTCTCTCCTTCCAATCATCGCCTCAAGATGGTTGTAGAGGAGAATTTCGATTGTCTTATGTAGTTTCAGAGCAATCCCCGTGTAAGAAACTGGTCGCGGATTCAAGTGCAGGTTTCAAACTGCCTTTGACATTGACCCTTTCCAAACTAAATCGATATTTGCTTCTTTGTCAAAATCATCATTATCATCACCATAGCAATTTCCTAGTACGGTCAAAATTTTGTGCTGTGGTGCCCGGTTCTCTTATTGATTTTCATTGGTTTATCTTAAGACAAAATCTGCCCCAGAGTCTCGCCGTTGTTTGCAGGTAGTACACCGGCTTACTGGTGTGTTTGGCCTAAGTTGGGCATCAAGGATATTGGTTGACTCCTGTACACCTGGTTTATTCGTTTCTGTACATAATATTGATGCTAAATAAAGGTTATTTTGTTTACCTAAGTAAGTGGTATTATGAGACAAACTAGACAAAGCCATAATATTGTTTCTAGTACACTTGCTTGAGTATATGCAGATATTAAACCTAGAAACGCTTAGACTAATGCAAATAGACACATTTATTCATGCATACGATTACTACAAACGGTTGAGATGGGAAAATTGCAAGACGAATATTGCAATGTTCGCATTATGCACTCGATTCGCTCGCTCCCCTTGTAAAAACGACATGTAAAATAAAAGCCACTTTATCATTACTAGCTGTTGCCTGCGATTCCGCCCGCGTGGATGTCGGTTATCGCGACTTTTCGTCATATCTTGGGTTCTATTCAACTAATTGCGATCAAACCAAGGTACCTAAGGTTTTTAGCCTGACCAAGATCTTTCAAACAAAAAAAATTATCGTCCGTCGTTAATAAATGTCATGACAGCCTCCGTGGCGTGGCGGTAGTGAACGCGGCCGCTACGCAGGCGGCGCGGGTTCGATCCCCGCTCAGTGCAAATATTTGTACGCATGAATATGTATTTTTGCATTGGTCTGGGTTTTCCTATGTATAATATGTATTTACAAATAAAAGCGTATCTAAGTATGTTTATCCGCATTCTAGATGCCATAACACAAGCTAGTTAAGCTACGCTTACCATGGGTCTAGATAGCGTTGTGTGAAATGTGGAATATTTATTTATTACTAATGTACAGACACGACCAATTAACAATTATTATAATAATAGATTACACTAACAAGTACCTAACATATATGATTACTGTGTGAAGCCCTAAATTTCGTAAGAGTAAACTTTGTTAATGTAGGTACGGCGGACTTAATGCGAAGTCAGGTGAAATTCAAATATCCTTTCGTGTTACCGGATCCAACTTGCTTTTAGATTTTAATTTTTATCAAGAGCTAATGGAAATGGTTAAAACCCTTTTAAGAGAAAATGTGTTACTAGGTCGAAAGGTTTCACGAGAATTTCAGAACGTTGAAAAAATTGGAACATCTAGAAATATAATAGAACTGAGCGTACATTGACAAAGACAATATATCATTTGAAAAACCAATACGTTCATTCATCATCACTACGTTCGTCCCGGTTGTATTTAAAGCTTGCGCTATGAATTCCGGGAAACGCTCTCCTACTCTTCATTATGCTTATCTTGACTTTTACGGGAGCAGCTGCCGTTGAACGCACCAACTCCTGGGGGGCTAGTGGCTCGACTTTACCGTCGTGGATATTCTGCACCGAGGATTTACCGGCTACTACGACTTCACGATTGACCCCAAGATCTTAGTAATTAAATTAATACTAAACTGGTTTTATACTCCCAAAGGGATATATTAAACGATTATTAATAGATTATAACGTATTATTCACAGAAATTTTCACTGTCACTACATAACTTCTTGAAAGAGTTTATGCATTAACTAATTTTTATCTCTTTTTTCACAGGTAAGCCTCCATTTCAAGTATCCTATTTCTAACTTCGGAGTAAGTAACCCGTATACATACCTACCTACGTGCCAGGGTCTCAGTGACACCTTTCTAGGGCACACCTGATTCCCCAGCCACGCAAGCGAATTACCATGTTGTTTAAGTCAGTTTGATTCCGACGTACCTACCCACGTCATTGTTAGCTCCGGTGCATCGGATAGCCAGAGGGGGCATCCGCCTGTAAGAATAAAATAGCTAGCTTCCTACAGCGTGTGTTTTAATTTTTCTATATAAAACCTAAACTATACAGTATTCAAAATTGTTTGATAAGAACTGTATAAAAATGCATTGTTCGATCGATTTAGGTCAAACGGCAATTTATAACACTTTCACTGGCATAAGCAACATAAAAAATCACCATTTTAAAGTCGTTACTTATTTATATTTCAATAAAGGGCAAATGCATCTTGCTACGTAATCTTTTTAATACCGTTATAATTCATGAAATTGCAAATGAATTTACTTACTTGGAAAGTTACTATTTGTCAGTTTTTGATGTAAAATCATTATTTGAATTATGTTTTTTGTTTCGACTTTATAAGATATATCTTACTTAGAACTTAGCATGCGTAATGACATTTTTTTACCAACTCAGCAACATATTATGAGTATATAGAACTATCGACTACCGTTCATCGTAATACCGATCAACCTTAAACCCAGCACCATGAAAAGAGCCCATTTGGCGAATAAAAATCGTGGTTATTTTTGTAATTTACACAAACATTTGCAATTAGATTGTTACATTTACAGTTGAATTATTAACCTATACCTCATTACTGCATAGAAGAATATTTTTTGAACTACAAAGTTAAGTTTGTTGGTCAATCTCACGTATCTTTTCGTCCGAACAATGTTCGGTACTCAGTTATGTTAATTATTCTTCGAAACTCTATTCCCGTGATGAGCGAATTATCTACATAAAAGTTTGTCCGAACGTTAATAAACTCTGAAGTCGGAAAAGTTGGTCTGAATAGCAACATAAATGCTGTGGATATAAATCTTGGATAGCAGATAGATACAGTCTACAAGTATTTCTCCAAACGACCTTGTTAGGCTTATTAAGCATCAAGGTTGCGGTTCGTAGTACCAGATGCTTGAGTACTGAGAGCTAGATAATGGTATAGAAACGTCAAGTTGGTTATAGCAAGCTTTAGGTAATTTACCAAACGTGACTCGTGGCTTCTGGTTTAAGCTATTCGGTTTCGCAGTAGTGAGTGATGACCTTTAGAAAATTGCGTTTGTATCATATTAGCTGTGCTTGAGGTTTCGCTTGCAGACTGCAGCATTTTAAGACTCTCACTCCTCTAGAAGCAATTGCTCAATCAACCAATTAATTACCCTATCAGTCGACTGTTGGAAATAGGCCTCTCCCAATGTTGAGAGTATTTGCTATTTGACCGAGCGAGCGAAGTGAGCGAGAGTCTCCCTTTCGACAAACTGGCAGATTTTGCTTTTGTCATATCTATATCAGTTTGTCAGTTCCGATCTAGAGGGCGTATTTCTTAACCGATTTTCAACAAATTTAACGTTTTCTTTTATTTAAAACTCAATTTTTGCCGAGAGCTTTTTTGATACTTAGGAAGGAAAATGGCGGAGAGAAAGGGGGAACTCTGCTGTCGCCATATTTATAATTTTTGGCTGAAACTTCAAGGACATGATTCCCCACAGGTAGTTGTGAAAAAGAAAATCGTGCCTCGTAAAGGTGAACTTCGTTACAAAAGAAACAGATGAGAAAAAAGAGGGAAGTTTTCTGTAACCTTTTTTAAAGAACGAATCGTCATTATTTTTTGGTGAAACATTCAAGGCTGTTCAAAATGATGCGTAGATACCAGATTTCATTAAGGGTACCAGAAAAATGTGACAACGAGTGCTCGCGAGGTCTACAGTTCACAGAACTACTAGTTATACATATATTAATATGAAAACGATAACTTAATATAATTTTTTTTAACGATCACATCCCATCAGTTGCCGAGATATAAATATGAGCGAGATATCGTAATAACAAATATTGTCATAACATATTGTTGTGGCTCCGTGACGCGTCATAACATGCATACGACTTTGGAGTATTTAAAACATTTCATTGATCAATCAAAATGAATTTGATTATGCTTACACCCAACTAGTGCTTGGTATAGATAGATATTTAGAATAACAAAGCGTATCAATCACTGATAAGAATTGCAATAAGCATTCAATGATATGAGGCTATTTATGAACAAACAAATAGATGAAATTAATTTCTTCGCAATGTTATTAATTTTAATATTAGGTTAGGTACTGTATGTTGATGTAGGTATGTCTACCAAAACATTTTCTGCGTAAAAATTCTAATCAACGACGAAAAAATTATTTAACGTTCGTTCATTTAATTGCATGCATCTTTTGTGCAAGTAAGTTACTAAACAAGAAGTATTTTTACGTTCACAGACTAGTAGCGCTTGTTGAATAATAAATTGGAAGAATTTACTTCTGTCCGCCATTTAATATACAGAGAGAGATCGGAGAAAACGACTATAAATATATTTCTAGTGCAGATATAGTGAGACGGGAAAAATAGCACACATTTAAAAGAAATGCCTATTGTCTGCAGTTTAATCTGGGTTTTTTGTGCTTCAGCAACATCTTCGAGACCCAAGCCAACCTCACCTACAAGTCAGTCAATATGACTCCACCTCGTCTGATAGTAGACTAAAAGTACTCTCAGGAATGGGGTCACCTTTACATGTACAATGATGCTATAATAGTTCAGCTTGTCGGCATTATTAAATGCTTTTTCACGCCCCGTTTAAAGGATCCGGTTTTGTACTTCATTAGATAATTTATTGCAGGTACTGATTAAGAATTTCTAGCAAAAAAATTGTTCGAAGTATCTTTGTAATAAGAAACGTTTACGAACCCGAGCTCTTTGTACTTCAACACTATTCGCGTAAGCTCCGACCTTCAGTCCATAATTAATTGTTAACATTTTTCGACATTAAGTGGGTATATAGACATACTAGACTGTAGGGTGCTTAACCTTTGAAAGGTTATGAAGGGCTATGTCTTCCGACATCCGATGTTTAAAGGGTTATTCAAAAAATGGGCTTAGGTTTTATACACACAGCTGTTATTATTCTTTTGTTAGATATTTATTTCACCAGGCCATATCATGGTTATAAAGGTCTGCGGGTGTGTGGCCCTACCAAGATCTTTGGGGCCCACCTGCAAGCCGGTATAGCTTTGATTGATGAATGAAGTTTCGAAGTAACTTTTCCTATGGGGTTTTGGGCCAGACGATAATCGCTTCCGCTTCCTACACAGAATAACACGCGTAGGGCTTAGATGTCACCCGCATATACGGTGCAGAATATTCCTTCAAGAACCAAGTGGTTTGTCGCACTATGAAGACCTGGAAAACCTTGCCAGCTCACGTATTTCCTTCTTCCTACAGTCCCGGGTCCTTTAAGCGGGGCTTGAAAAAGCATCTGATGAAGCCATGGAACATGGTACGTGTTTGTAATGGTGACCCTCTTTCCTGAGACTTTGCCTTGAGGCGAGGTGAAGTTAAATTGACGTGTCCTATAATAAAAAATAAAGAATACCATATTATGGAGAGGAGAAATAGGAGTGCGGACTCTGGATTCCAAAGCTCAAGTGATGATGTTATATAGGGATGGTGTTCACAAACAACAGATTTAATGACGAAACGCAAATACCTGCTAATCGGTCGGTTCACCTTCTTATCTCCTCCTTTCCATGTCCTTTCTTCTGTTACCTGCGAAGTGTACCTCTGATGACGTAGGCACTCAAAATCTCCCAGTCTCTTAATGAATTACGTTTTTCCTTTCATTTAGCCATAATAAAACTTAGATTAGTGAGTATAAAAAAGGTATAATAGAGAAATAGGTAAATGTTATGTAAACTAAGTAAACAACTGTAATATTTACGATAACATATCGTCATTAAGGAACACGTAATGAACATTATGAACACGTGTACCGTTGAAAGTGAACATCTACTGGCATGTGCATTTATCTAAATCTGAAACTGAATTTTTATATTACTTGGAACAGGTATTGTGTTTTTAAGTATAACTCTCAATATACTATGAGTACCCAACGTTTAATTCGACTCATTAAAAAGTAGAGTAAGTGTTTGGCTAAGGACTGCCTTCACTTCTTTACTTCGTATAGTCTTGGGCATCCATAAGAATGAGACCATTCACACGCATGACATATTCTACGACACCAAAACAGGTCTACTCATCCGATCCGGCGGAGGAACAATGGCCAGACATTTGTTACGTAGTCAGGCTATCACTGCATAAACGGTTTGAAACCTGATGTAATTGGCTTATGATAGCTTGAAACAAGTTCTGTAAAAGTTATTGAGACATAGTCACTGTCTATAGTATGAGAAAGTAGTTTCTTGACTACCTGTTGCAATTGGAAAAGGCTGAAGACGCATTTTGTACTAATAAACATTGCTAAGTACCTTTCCTTCGTATAGTGCGAGATCTTAGATGTATCTACTTGTGAAATACTAACTGGTTTCTTCAAAATACTAAATTTTTCGATTTTGCCTTATACTTATATTTCTTTATTCGCGATGAGGTAGTTAGATTACCATTAAATACCCACACACATCACTACGAAATCATGTTTCAGTATTTAAATTTATAACTTTAGACATAGTTAGCGACACATCGAATAAGTACGTGCGCGTTTGGCTATATAAATATTTACACAGGTCTATTATGACCTAGTCTATTGTGTCTATATAATATATATAAACACAGCGATATTCATTATCTATGTACTAACAACATCTCACTAACCTATTTCCCTCGCTACTGTTTCATAACTTGCGTGGAATCCAAAATAATCGATATACGATTTTTCCCACCCGCATTACCATTGAAAAGAGATTATTGTTTCTGAATACATCGTTTATTAATCATGTTTATGAATATTTAGGTCGTTCGGGAAACTAGCGCATGCTTTTCTGAAACAATGGATATTTAAAATGCCAAGCTTTTGGAATTTTTACTGTGCTGCTATTAGAATTTCATATTCAACGAACATTCGAAGTTGATATGGATATTTTTTTTTTGTTTTTTATTGACTGATTCTGACATCGATTTTACCCACATACAAGATGTTCCTGTTTGAACGGGTTACGTTGGAAGAATCAAAAAGTCCCCTATCATAACTCACTTCACGATTTCTGCTACGAAACCAAGTTTCGTTGAAGTAAAAAAACGTGTGTGTACGTAACTGGTATCGTACAAGGACGAATTATGTTTAGTTAGTAACTAGTTACGTAGCTCTGGTTTCGTAGACGGCTGAAGGGATAACCTTCTACCCATATAAAAAAAAAAGTAATTAACTTAAGTGTTTATTTTTAGACCAGCTAAACGGAACAACAAAAATTGCCCACTCATTTCCTTTTTACAAATTGATAAATTCAATGAATAATAAAAGATTACAAACAAAATGTATATTATGTATACTATTTATGTGTGCATGTAACTATGTTTAATCACTACATAGTATAAAACAAAGTCGCTTTCTCTGTCCCTATATCCCTTTGTATGCTTAAATCTTTGAAACTACGCATGCGGTTTTATTTAATAGAAAGAGTGATTCAAGAGGAAGGTTTATATGTATAATACATGTTCAATATAGTAGAGGGTGCAGCGGGAACGGGATCTTACGCCACGCGGGCGGAAAAATATTGGCGGTACGAAGTTCGCCGGGTCAGCTAGTTAATAATAATTTAAGCATTAAAGGACGACGACCATGACAGTATAGACTTAGAACGATATTGCTACAACTCCAGAGTTGTTAATATAAAATAAAATAAAATAATTTTTATATTATTTTATCTTGAGGCATGAGAAAAATCAGTACCACTTATGGGCAAGATCCTTTTTCCTACAAAAGATTCTTTACTTTTGTAAAGTCTATGGCGAGTTGTTGCACTATGTTTACCTAAAGGATTTCCGACTTTTTGGTAGCTAGAAACCTACACGGAAGAAGCATTCGAGCGCTGCCCGTTTGAATTTTTGAGTTAGACATTTAATTTATTGATTCGGCGCTGGAGCTAACTTTGTCTTCAACTCTACGAAAATAAACCACGAATTTTGTTTGGAAAAGTTCTCAAGTCCGTAGTAGATAATTGCATAAACGTATATTCTTAACCTTTTCAGCTAAACTAAATTGCTTGTGTTTGAAGTGTGTTCACGTCGATAATGTCCAGGATTCGAAAATGGAAGATTTCCTTCGTAAGGTGCGCACTTCCATTAACCTACGTCTTGTCTATTAAGTTTGAATTCAGTTCTTTCAGTATTGGGTCGCGTTCATCTTCATTCCGGACACATTCGATGAGCAAATGGGCTTTAAGTTAGAGCGGTACATTTTAGTTACTGTTCATGACCTATTTTCTACTTGTAATCAATTCTAGCGTTCCTGTGACTGGAAAATTAATAAACTTAGCATGCGGCTCGCCCTAATGTATGCAACTAGCCTTTACTCATGCTCAATTGATGTTGCTAATTATGTTAATTACTCGAAACTGTTGGTTCTAAGTAGGTACATAGTATGTTAAGTGTGTGCTAAACAAATTTAATAGTATATTAGTGATGTTTGTCGTTGTCCTTACTATTCGAGAATACGCAAACGAGTGCAAAAAAGTAACGAAGTGCTAGGTGATAAAATTGATGTTTGTTATGAAAAGTAAAGTGACCCAAGTCGATAAATTGTCGGTTTGTGTATTTATTGAGAATTTTAAAGTGGTACCTTAGCGAGCTTACCACGGCTTCATAAACGATTCTGTTTTGGTTCAGCTTAAGAGGAAGAGAGCTATAAATAACTACTGTGAATAATGAAAGAAAATATTATTTTACTTCTATTATAAATGGTAAAGTTTGGGTGGATGGATGTATAACTGTTTGTTATTCAATCATGCCTGAACCGCTGAAAGGATTTGGCTGTTATTTGAAAACATAATTAATTTGAACAGATAACCTTTATATTTGGTACAAAGGTTTATTTATACAGGGTTTATTTTTGAAACGGGTCAGTAAGGGCAGGTACCTCACCCGTAATAGCTACATCAAAACGTTCTTAGGAGACTATCCCTAAATTTCTAAGATATTCTGAACTGTATTCACAGATTTCTGTATAATCGTACATAAAATGACAATAAAAATGTATTTTATGGACAACATCGCATCACAAGTAGTAACGATTGTTAATTTAGATTTGGGCCTTGAAAATGTATAACTAGGATAGTTATTGTATACGAATGTATTTTGTGCACAAATAGTCTATTATGACTGAAGTAACTTGGTGTAGATGCTCTAAAGGCGGCTTTCTATGGTGAGTGATTGTAGATATTATACCTTCAGACATATGTATATTATCTTGGAACTAAAATATGCTCAATACGCGCAATGTACGTATAGCTAAAATTCACCAAGCATAGATTATTACAAAACACATGTGGCGCCAGGGCCTAATTTGTCTTGCGAATTTGGTGCAAGATATGTATCCCGAGGTCAGTCAAGTATGCACAGCCATGCACCGTGCTTCAATTGCTTTCCACCTTCAGACTTATTTTGCAGGTGCGGATCTCCTACCGTCCGCAGACACTCACGCTCCGTGGGAAACTGCCTTTAGAAATATAAACGTTTAGCGTAGCTGCAGTTACTCATCAACAGTGGAAATGCAGAAATTTGTTTGTTTGCACACATAGGTATAACGTGTAAATAACAAATGTGTTTAGCACAGTAAATCTTTGTAATTTCAAACAAACTATTTCGTACACACGGTTAAATATTTGAATTGGTCTAAATCCGAAGTTGACGTTTATTTATTTACGAAACTACGTTTAGACTCTCGTTAAACTAATCTTAAATAGTGTTGATAGATAGATTGACGACTTTTTATTGTACACCAACATTAGATTACAAGAGATAATCCTAGTAGTCTAGATATTGATGATTAGAATGAATATGTTATTGAGATCGTTTGACAGATAAGCGAAACGTAAGTAGTTAGAGCAACTGCAGTATGATCCCGTAAGGGGCACTTGCACCAGCTAGAAGTTGAGGCTAGCTTGGCTTTCAAAGATCTTGTTGGATCCATTCACCGTAATAAACCATCGTCTCCTCATGACGAAAATATATTCAATAGCGTGTGAATATCACCTGAATCTCAATACAGGTATACAATATGTTATAATGCAGTCATCACTGTCTAATGGCAATTTATTACGATGAAAGTATTGCTGTGACGTCATGAATAACAAATTACCTCAAATGTAGGACAATATTCGCGTGACCTGGTTCTGACATTTCAATGAATTAAAAAATATTACATGGGTGTTTGTTACGGTGTAGTACATCTGACTCACTGATCACTGACCTACGTACTAGAGGTTTAAAGATAGTAATACCGTGGCGCTTTTTTTATCGTGCGGGAAATCCCCACAGGTCCCACCCCCGCCGGAGCCGAAGGGGGAGGTTATGTCTTACTCGAACCGACTAAACCTCACGCCGTCTGTGGCCACAGTGCAAGGCCGAAGGTGAGATAGCTATAGAGCATATCCCTCGCACCACAGCTAACCCAGGGCCATCTCTCTCGATCTGGCCCCGTTCAGGTGGGGGGCCACGGGGTTCCTAACTCGTCCCCGGTACAGGGGGAGGGGACACACCGCCGTGGCCTGCTTCTGCTGGGGTGACAAGCGGCTCCACATATCACCCCCAGGCCCGCGCTCATAGGGGACGGAGGTCATTCATCGACCTCCGACGCTCGAGTTTCCCTGCTCCCGCCCTGCCTCCTCCTTCACGAGCATAAATTGCTCGCAGAAGGAGGCACCGGCCGCCCACGCATCCGCGCAGTAGACCATCGCCGCGAGCCAGGTCGTGAGCGTGAGAGCTCTCACTCCTATTCCCAGGGCCGCCCCTAGCTCCCGCCTCCCACGCCAGATAGTGAGCGTGTGCAGCCCCAAGTCCTCGCTCGCGTCGCAGTTATCGCACTCGGGCGTTGGTTCTTTCTTCTTCTGACACAGATACCACCCGAAGCTCCCGTGCTCGGTGATCATCTGTGTCAGCCGTACGAGAGACCACCATGTGGCCTCCCTAAGCACTCCTCCATGATGGGTCTTACCGCCACTATTACGGCGTGCCCTGCGCGAGGTTGTTCAAGTAGTACTGTAGCACGTTGTTTCATACGTATAGCTTACTTAGGTGGCAGTAAAGCACACGGCCTACCGTATGGAAAGTGATTACCGTGGCCTATGGACTTATATAACACCAGGGGCATTTCACTCGTGCTGCCGACCCTGAAGAAACCCACTAATGCCCTACTTGAAGAACCCCATATTGTAGTCGCTTGGGAAAACCACAACAGGGAGTTCATTCCACAACTAGCTAGGTACGATACTCCATTAATATAAATTGGTTTAATAGGTACCAGTTTTGAGAGGTATCTGGTTTACAGCCACTGAACATTTTAAGTAATGTACAATTTTGTCTGGTTGAGAACCCTCTTTATCTTTTCCATCCATTATTCAATGTTTATAACAATTCTGACGTTTTAATTACAAACCAAATTCAATTATTAGTTCACAAAAATGTTTTATTGACAATCAGAACTCATCAAATCTAGAATAAACTTTGCCCGTGTTTTGTATTTTATAACTAAGTTGTGATAAAGATGTTATGTTGGGTCCTTATCATGTACCTGAAACAGTTAGAAACAAAATGGAATTTCGGCCTAACTCAATTGAATTAGGTTCAATTTTATTTGCGTGGACTGTGTACCTACACCTTTTTTATATGCATTCGTGCTAGGAACCAATTGTCCCTTTATAACCTGTAGAAAATAGAAGAAACGAAGGCTAACGAGGAAAAATGACAGAATATCTAACTCTGTTTCACTTATTGCTCAAAATTTAAGTATCGTAGGATAATAAAAAAAGCAATTCATTATTGAAGATTGAGATTAACTTTCAATTTAAAAAGTAATTTTAGATAAGAAAGTTCGTGATGTCAAGTTATATCATGATTAACATTCAGCATGTCATAAAGTCATTTGACCCACATAGGTACCTAAATATCAATGCATGTCAAATGTTTTAGTTGAGATCTAGCTAGAAATATTGAACCAAATTAAGTTATCAATTACCCGGTTCGGGGCTGACATAACCACCACCCCCCGCTGGCTCCAGAGGAGAGCGTGATGTGGTATCAGTGGCATACATTATTTGTTGATGGCGTTTTAGTTTAAAAAGTGTTTGAAATAGCGATTAGGAGCATTTTAGAGCCATGTTTGTCGCTAATTTCTATCGAGGCAACTATTATGAATTGTGTTTTTGCCTTTGAACGCTCCAAGATGGTTCAGCCACGTAGTGTAGTTTATGAATATATGGCGCAATTTGTTGTATAACTTGATGATAGTTTAAAAATGTTGAGAGGGACTGCAATCCGCTCTTAAATAACGAACTAGGTTCTTTTCTGAGCAGATTTTTTCTGTCGGGCGCTTTAACTGTAGGTTCATTTAACCCTGGCGTCATACATCCAGACATAGAACCAAGTATACGTCGTCCAAACAAGTCAATAACCCAAAAAAAAGACGGGTTGCACTCCGGGAGTGCCGGCAGAAGTGAAAACTTATTCTTTCTTTCTTCGTTATATACAGAGAAAAAGATAAAAAGAACATACCATACTATACCCTATATATATACTATACCTATCACTAATTTTCTGTCAGAAGAAATTAATGAATTACGATAAGAAAAAATAATCACAAAAAGTAATAAATTACGAAAAGAAAATATTATCACAAAAAGTGTCAGAAGCCCAGGTTCGAACCCGGTAACATCTGAAACCATAAGGACTCACAGTCGAAGCGTTTACGGCTTAGCTACGAAGCTTCATATCGTACTTGACAAAATAAACAATCTTTTGCTAATGTTGTATGACGTCAGTCGTCGGTTACGGTTCAAAGGTCAAGCGATCCTGACGCAAGTCTAATATTTTTTACCCATCCAACGCCGCTGAAGAAGTTTTCACTTCAAAAATAGTGTCACGTGGGGATAGAACCAATATCATTCGACACAACAGCAGCAGGTTTCCGATATTATATATTAGTCTATGAGAGCGGGTGGAGTGAAGGCCGCTCTCCGCCCACCACCGCTGTCTCCTTTCTCAAATGGAGCTTGATAAGAACATGTGACATTAAATGGCAGAATCTTTTGTATTATTTAGTTTATGTATACTATAAGTAAGTGTGCGTAAGAATTGAATATCAGGTATCCATCCACGCTAATGGACCGAACAAGGACCGATCATTAATTACGCTATGGCGCTTCCATCTCGAGTAATATTAATACGTTTCAATATAGTGTTCATATATTTTTTTTGTCTTCTTAACCGACTTGGAAGAAGAGATTCTCAGGTCGGTGGGGGAATCTTTTAGCAGTAGCTAATTCTGTAAAAAAAGACGGGTTGCACTCTGGGAGTGCCGGCAGAAGTGAAAACTTTTTCTTTCTTTATTTTTTCGTTATATACATAGCAAAAGATAAAAAGAACATACCATACCATACCATACTATGCCTATAATATAGCGCCAATCATAGAACCTATCACTAATTTTCTGTCAGAAGAAATAAATAAATTACGAAAAGAAAAAAATTATCACAAAAAGTAATAAATTACAAAAAGAAAAAATATCACAAAAAGTAATAAATTACAAAAAGAAAAAATAATCACAAAAAGTAATAAATTACGAAAAGAAAAATAATCACAAAAAGTTTCAGAAGGCCAGGTTTGAACCCGGTACTATCTGAAACCATAAGGACTTACAGTCGAAGCGCTAACCGCTATGCTACGTAGCTGTTCATCGTCTTTGCAAAATAGACAATCTGTAATATTGTATGACGTCAGTCGTCGGTTACGGTTCAAAGGTCAAGCGATCCTGACGCAAGTTTAACACTTTTTACCCATCCAACGCCGCTAAAGAAGTTTTCACTTAAAAATATCATGCTCGCGATTCCCCACTATACAACACAAACAGACTGACTATTCGCACACAATTTGACAAACACAAACACAAATCACAAACGTGATGAATTTAAAATCCATACTAATATTATAAATGCGAAAGTAACTCTGTCTGTCTGTCTGTCTGTCTGTCTGTCTGTCTGTCTGTCTGTATGTTACGTTTTCACGCCTATACCACTGAACCGATTTTGATGAAATTTGGTATAGTGGTAGATTAGACCTTGAGAAAGGACATAGGCTATGTTTGGTCGCGATAACCGACATCCACGCGGGCGGAGCCGCGGGCAACAGCTAGTTTTAAAATAAACAAAAAAATAATTTGAGACATTGGTTTAAATGCCTTGCTTGCAACCGTTTAGCAATAACAACATTATCTATCTAGTAACTGCTTATTCGGAACATGAATGAAAAATTTACACTTAGGTACAACAAATAATTATCTGAAATATAAATATTTTGAATTGGATTGCTTATAACTTCATCCGCTAATAAATAGCCATATTTACACGTGATTTGTTTGATCAATTTCGAATTGCAAACAAAATGGAAAGCTGTTAGTAGTGGAATTGAAATTCTTTTGAAGGTTTCTCATTTGCGAATCGTTTGTATAGGCAGTTTATTTTTCTACACGATTATTTTAATGATAAAATTTCCGTAGTTTTTAATACCTCATCGGTAAGTGTAGCTCGCACGAAACATTTTCAATTTTACGGTTAAAAAGTTTCGAGTTCCACATAAGGCTCGCCTCCTGTTACACGGAATATTAAAATGAGATAATGGTGGACTTCAAGGCAGGATGGTGTCGATCGATAAGTAGAATTATCAAGGAAAATTCCAACAAATTGAGGCGAGGTGATGGATTCATCTCATCATTACCATTCGTTTTGAAGATATTTTTTTCTCTCCAGTTATCTATAATATGAAAATGAATCGCTGAATGTGTTCCTAAGTGCAAATCTCGAGAACAGCTGAACCGATTCCGCTAATTATTTTTTTATATTCCTCAGAGTACCTACTAAGATGGTTTACGTAAAGAAAAATCTAAAACATAAAAAAATCTAAAAATACACTTTTTTAAACTCCTATACTTAAAAGTCAATTGAAACTTTAATACCATACCATAAAGTTCAAGTGTTAGTGGAGAGGTTCCAGGAAGGCCAAACAATTGAGTGATTATAAATGTCAATAAATCCGGCAGATTTCTAAAGAATTACGGGCTCAAAGGGGTGGTACGGTTTCAACATATACCACGGGCGAAGCCGGGACGGGTCGGCTAGTTAGTTATAGACTTTTATTAGTCATTTCATTTAAATTAATTTCTTCATAATTTGTGAAATACAGATATAGTGCATTAATATAAATTAGAATGATAATTGTTAGCAAATAATCGACCCGATAGTAAGCGGTCACCGATAGCTACAAATGAATTCAAGAATTGAGGTGTCTCTTACAGTTGGCCATTTCTATCCTACCCTTACATATCCTATTCAACGTCTTAGCTTCATTATGTTACGAACATACTTCGGTAGCACAACGGTAAAATAGGTACAAAACACGCGTCTGAATAAGATGTCCGGTAGATAGCGATAGGTTCACTCTCTACTTCGTAGGAATGAAAACACATTCAATACCTACATAAAACACAAGACTATAATCGAATTGACGAATGGAGGATCGTCTGTAATTTTTTCTGTATTATGATAAGATACGCGATTTATTTTCTGTATGGCAGTATATTCGTAACAAAAACCGCAATAACCACAGCCTTCGATAGTTCGCTCGTGATGGGCCAAGCTCGGACAAGTCTGCGCAATGGAAGCTATGAAGACTCTATTTGACTTCGTAAGATATTTCGACAGATTAAAATGTTGATTAGAATTATCATATGTAACTGCTTTACCTACTGACTATAATTAGATAATTTTACTAAGCACTAAATAAATTGGCTATCGAGTCTGAAATATATTTAAAACTATACGTAACCTTCAAAATTGCTGACTAAAGTTTTTAACCGTTTTTTAATGGTTGGGTACACGTCGGCAGTGAACTTAGACTTCACCTGCAGTATCTCGATTGTAAATCTATTCCATTGAGAGATGGCTGATTTAAATATTGACTTACCTATACACTACCACTACTCAATATGTACTACATAATACTATGTAGAACATATTGAAGCGCCTGTATAACTGCGTGAATTATCTACATACCATTAACAATGGCATCATGGACCCATATAGCGCGAAATGTCACCATGTATCGGCGCGTGCGCACCAGTCTGTGAACCTCTATAGAACAATACTCACGTGTGGGTCAACAGTTCCCTCTTCCGTCTGTACTGTGTTACCATGATTCAGTTTTTATTTGTAATTTTAATATATTGTTTTCTATTGTTTCAGGAAGTGCCGCGAAATCGAGAAATCGAAGATCCCTTGAAACTCCACACTCCAAGACTGAAAGCTTACTGCCGTCTTCCAAAGTATCCCCTAAAACTACTTTAAATTTACCTTTTGGAATAAAATCAACTCCGCTCAAATCTTCACCTTTAAATTCCACAACTCAGAAACTCTATGATAAGCATAGAAGTCCCGAATCAATCTCAAAACCTAGTTGCATACCCCTTTCCAAGAAATCTGCTGACAGAAATATTCGTACCTCTACGTCACCACACAAACAGGACTTAACTAGAGAACCCACGTCTAAGACAGATAAATCGAAAGTGGAGGTGTCTAGAATCCGAACTCCACGCAAAAGTCCTGATAAAGCCAAGAGTGACTCAGAAGGTAATCGTATCGATCGAAGACATCGAGCTCAAAAAGATAGTGAAAGTCTTAGCGAAAAATATCATTATTCAAAGAAAAGACTGACTAGTTTAGAAAATAATTCTCCAAGAAAAACTAATGATACAAAAAACGTTTTGCCTAAAAATGTTTTGAATATTAGTTCCCAAGCGAACCAGAATTCAAATGCATATGCTTGTGGATTAGAAAATTCTAAAGGTAGTACGAAGATGTCTACGCTACATGAAACTGTTAGACCACACAGCTCTAGACTTTCACAGGAGATGGACAGCTTAGCTGCGTTGACTAAACAGACATTAGATAGGGTTAACAAATTGTCGAATAACTTAACTAGTAATAAGATGAATTTAGACGCAACTGATCCTCATTTCGACTCTTTATTTGCACCAAAAGCCGAAACAAGAAATAATCATGGATATAATTACGGCCTCCTAAATGATAGGCCTGTAATTAACAGAGGAGTAACGGAACGACTAAGAGATATAGACACGGCAGCTCAGAGACTGATTGATTTTGAAAAGCAAAGTGCAATGTTTTCTGATCTCAATAATGATACGTCTAGTCAAAATCGCCGTCACGATACTTCGTTGATGTCATGTAGTCATACTCCCGTGTCTATCTTAAAACGAAAATCTATTCACGAAGATAATGTTGCATCCAATTCTGCGAATCAAGCCATTGCATCACCACCGGTAACATTTTCACCTAGTGTGGTTGAACCGCGAAACGGTCGACCAGATAACAGACAACGACAAGGTATATTGAAAAAACGGCGAAGTTTGGATGAGTCTCAAGTAGCACGGAGAAGATCGTGCAGCCCAGAAGTTTCTTTTGCCGAAGATGGTTCATCAGAAATAAACAAATCTATTTTGAAAAATAGAAGATCATCATTAGAGGATATTATAAGAAACAGATCGCCGGACGGTCAAATCCAAGGCATACTAAAAAGAAAGATGAGCAGAGAAGAAGAACTCCAAAATGATGATTACTCCTATGGTTCTCCTGAACCTCAGGGAATACTAAAGCGAAAGTCTAACTCTAGTTCTAGCAGCAGTACTGCCTCATCACATGTTTCAATTGCTCAAGCCGTATTGTTAGCAGCAGCAGGCGGTGCTGAAATCATCGAGGACGATAAAGATATTGTGAGGCCTATATTAAAGAAAAAGAGTTTTTCTGAAGAAAGACCCTGTCCGGATATAGCTCCATCTGAAACACCTAAACCGATACTAAAGAAAAAGTCAATGGAGCATGATGAGTTTGACTTTGAGCTACCTAAGAAACCGATTTTAAAGTCTTCAAAAAAATTATCTGGAGACGAAGGGCATGCTTCTAGTTTTGATTTGAGCGAAGACGACCGAAGCTCCCGAAGGCCTTCGCTCCTCAGGTCCAGGACATCTGACCATTCAGGATCAGAATGTGAAGCTACGGTTAGACCAATTTTAAAGCAAAGAGGTTCGAGTTTAACTAGGGAACGCAGCCAATCGCCTCGCCCACGACTCTCTTTTTGCGCGGACAACGATGCGAACATTATTAGTGTGACGAATTTCAGTTGCGACGGGAGCGACTTGTCGGCGGCTGGACCGCGACGAGTCTTGAATATTGCGACCGCGCCTAATCCGGAAGCGAGTTATCCCTGTGCAGTGCTTCGCCGAAGGAATCTTCGTCCAAGGTCGAACCAGCGATCAAAGAGCCTCGCATGTGATGTAAATGATGAATTACTGTCAATATTGAATAACCGCAGGTTAAAGGTGGATGAAAATTGTGAAAACGGTGAATCGTGGAAACGTGTTAACCACGACGAAAGTGGAGACGAGAACAAAGATAAATCGTTTCCATCTATTGCATCAAGAATAAAATCAATGGAACAAGCTCTCACTAAAGACTTGTCACCACGAGACCAGCCGTCGACATCTAGGGCAAAAACTCGGGACAAAGAGCGCTACAAGACACAGCCCATCACCATAGAAGAGATGCGATCAGTTACATCCAGGTAAATTATATTATTAAGTATAAACTCGTAGATGCTATTTACTCATTTATTCTATTTGGTATGCAAAGATATTTACTGTGGAACTTTATCTCTCTCGTTGACCTGCCTTTCTTAAATATGACTTTCTTTTTTATTGCAAAAGGTGATTGTGCTATACCCAGTTGGTATTAGAAGTTCAAATCTAAAAATTGGCACACCGCCATTATTTTGATGGGTGAGCTGCCCACGCCACACGTGGGAGCTCACGGTATGTTTTGTTCCGAGCACTACGATTTCGCTGTCCAGATGTTTAGTTAGTCATCGCCATTGTTTTTATTTTCTTCCACAAGAATTAATATATTATGGTAAATGATAAATGCATTACCTATTGTCAGGAACTTTTGTTTACACTAGTCTATCTTGAGGTTTTATTGTACCTATACATTTCAGTATCTTCTAGTATTCAGTGCTTTATACTTTAAAATAAGTATAGTATAGTAAGTTTAGTCAATCTAAACCGAGATTTAATGAAATCTTAATATAAACTGTTTTCTTATTAGATTTCTCTTTTGAACCAGTCTGACATTCTCAACGGTAATCCTTTAAAGTCTAATGAGAATTCCAGTTTTATTTTTGTAATTACTGTTTTATGAAATCCTTACACAAAGATCGTGTTAATTTCTTGTTTTTCGCTCGTCTGAGATCATCACAGAAGTTTTAGTTTACAGGCAGTTTGAATCATGCACTGGACAGCGTAAGAATTAAATTTGGATTGTGAGGAATCAAATACATAAAATAGTTATAAAATTATTTCTTTACATTGTGACTTCCTGTATAACTGTTCGCAACCATGCGTCGTTGCATCTGGAATTGTCAGTGCAGAGAATTGTGAGTAATTTGTTAATACACCTTAATAACTAAATACCAGTAATGGTCCCTCGCTAAAAAGTTCCTTGACGAGAGTAAAACTTATGTTCAAAAATCATTAAATAACATAAAATTCTATACATACGTTTCAGAATTTTATGAACAGTAGTAATTGATAAGACATTATAATCGCGTGAAACAATATACACCATAGGTAACTCATTAGAATTCTAATACATAACTTTTCTCATTTATGTTTGTTAATACGTTTCATTCGTTTAATAAAAATTCTTATACAATGTTTGGAGATTATAAGCGAGCAGTTTAGGTCGTTTAAGAGAACGATTACCATCACAATGCGGTATAGTTGCTTTACCTCCATAGCTAATTATGGACTCAATGTAGTTTGCAGACTGTACTTATATCTTTTTATAGCATTGGCATTATCTTCTTAACAAACACTACCGCTTTATTCATATTTGACTTGGCGATGTTGGTAAGAACTATAATAAGAATAAATCTAAACACACCAGTCATCTCAAAGTTTATATATCGCTCTACTATTCTTGTATATTATTTTTGAACAGTTGTTGCTTACTTGATACTTTATTAGCTTGCAATTAAAATTCCATTTCTTTATTTAACTAACTGAAGTTTCAAAACTGTTTTTTTTTCACTCTATCATCTACTCCAAAACCAAATTACGGCCTATTTTATCATAGAGCTGGAATATGTTAGTCGGTTAATTCTAATAAACATCGAATCGAATCAACAAGTTGTATTAGAATTAGTTTAGCGCGCGGTGTCTTGATGACGGAAATAAGCGCTCCAGTCGTTAGTGGGTCAAGAACTATTTCTGGCTCTGTTGTGCTTCAAAGCACACACGAAAAGTTTTAAGACCGGCCAGACTGCCCAACTACTGTAGCCCTTAATGCCAGTCATTTAAATGCATCGCCTACCAATATTATTTAAACGTTACCATTTCATCATCGTTCCACTTCACTTCAATGCCAAATCACCAATACGTTGACTCCTAAGTTTTGTTCACTACACACTTTACAATACACCAAATACTGTAAACTAAACAAATACTAAAGAAACTGCTTGCATTGCAAATCCATAAAAAGTGTATGTGTTTATTACTCAGCAGATCAATTAACTGTCTCTAGAGTTGCTATTGAGTTTATTCAATAACTTCGATATCGAAATCAGACGTTTATATTTAGATTATATTACCGAGGTGGTGTCAAACTTCCCTTAAACGATAGATCGGCGACGTCAATCCAATCACTCATTCCATAATTCATTGAAATTTATGTAGGCAAGCTGAAACAGCAACCATCTCTTTCTTATGTACGGATGTGTTCAACTTTAAAACGTTTCTTTTCTCATTTCGCAGTTTGGAGCCGGGCCAAGCGCGTTTCCCAGCGTTCAGCCCAGCGGGCTGTAGTTTTCCGAGCCCATCCGTCGAGACCGGTGTTGCTTCCATACCTAGGGGCATATTTCCCCTTCCGGGGGATCCCGAAAGAGATCCTTTTGCAGATTACGAGAAGACTTTGGATTCACCACCTTTCGGTTTGAGCTCATTCAACGCGAAATCGCCACCGGGCACTAACGGTTTCTCAGACAGTGGAAGTACTAAGGAGGAAAGTTACGGAGAAGCTACATTTCTAGACTTCGAGAACATTGCCATTATTAACTCGAATAACAAGCAGTCTACATTGGATGAAATTGAGCAAGAAGTGAACAAGGTCCGCGTTGCATTGGACGAGGACAGTCGAGCGTTGGAGGAGGATGAGAGACAGCAAGTGGAGGCTGACAACTGGAGCCTGAATGTGTCTTGTGATAGTGGTGTATACAATCGCGCCTCCTCCAGAGATTCTGGACCACATTCCGGTATGTATTTCAAACACATTTCTCTACATTAGGCAATCATTTACTAAACTCATAAATTATTTTTATAGAATCGGTTGTGTAGAATGCTTTTATGTGAAAACATCGTCAAGCTCAATTAGTGCGTACACGAGTCATAACTCTCAGTGTCATAAAATAACATGTGAAAGCGATCGGTTGGGTCCGGTGTGGCCGGCATTAACTGGTGGTTTGTTTACGTTCTGTTTGGTAAATTTAGACTTACCGAATGCGCTGCTATTCGTATTAGGTCGTTTTCAAAATAAACACACTATAACCTTGCAGATGTCTCTCGGCCCACTTATTTGGGTCAATGTAATACACGTGTTATTTGTCAAAACGTCATTGCATTAGTTACAGGTAGATTCATCAGTTAATAGGCGATTTGTGTGTTTTCATAGCACAATAATAACATAGAGCTTGTAAAAAAACGTTCATTGAACTGCTGAATTTTAACTTGAACGTTGGTACGTTACAATAGCTGGATATATTTATGTTTAAATGTAATATAAAATGTTTTTCTTTTTAAATAAAATTTCAGGTGAAGAGCTCGGCTTGATCGAAAGCCAGGAGATTGTCGATAATCACGCAACCAATAGCAGTAGTAACGAGTGGTCATCATCATCCATTGAGCGCGGCCTTCTAAATATGGATCGTGAAAGGAAGTCCACGGAGACGGAGGTTCTAAGGAGCCCTGAAGAGGACAGAAGCGACGATGAGGGGAGGGAACCAAGTGGCTTCACGCTTGGCCTCGCTAAGAGCAACAGCGTTGTTGCAAGAGCTAGCATGTGGCAGCAATTGCAGCAACAGGCAAAAGGTAAATCTTTGTTTTTACATTCACGTTTAAAAATTGTAAAAAGCTGGCATCATGTTCAGTATTATTAATAAACTAAGTCGAATGTTAATGTTCCTTGTGAAAATATTAACATCTTGGCATGGTTCATGTAAATATAATGTCCTATGACGCTGTTTTCAGGCACACCAAAACCCCTGCTCCGTCACAGTCGCTCCAAGCTAAAGGAGGGACCTTCAGTGGCGGATAGGTTTAAGAGCCAACCGATTTCCTTCACGTCGCCAGAGCAACCCAGCGTTGAAGAGCCTACGGACCAGTCGTTTTCTCTTGCTCAGTCCAAGAGCACCGCTAATGTGTTGGACAGGGACGAAGATGGTAAGTGAAATATTTACAATACAGTTGTTATTCTCATTCATGAAGATTTATTTCGCTATTAAGGATATCATTACTTAAATAGTAATTTTAGTTTATATTTTTTTATTATCGACACAAAGGCATGTAAATTTTGCATATCATTCGATGAAGCTTCCTGTCTTATGTACCGTCGGCTTATGTTTCTTTTTTTGCATGTCCTCGACTACTCTACTATGTGTATGTCCCGGGCTCTATAAACACATCTGCACAATGTTATGTAAATACGCACACACTCACCGGTGGCAGCTAAGTTAGATGAGGATGATCCAGCAAAGATGTCGCTCTCGGAGAAAATGAAAATGTTCAACGCGAAATTGACTCATAAGCCACCGATGGCCGGTTTACCTAGGCCTAAGGAAGACAGAGTGCTAAGAACTTCCCGCTTGAGGACGATGCCGGTGTTAGCCAGCCAAGTACAAGAGGCGATGGAACAGAATGAGAGACTCACCAAGTCTTTGACTCATGAGGACGTACCACGTACTAATGACTTCCAGTTAAAAATGGAACTATTTCGTTCTGCAAGCGCAAAGAATACATCTTTAGAGTATATAATGAGGCAGAACTCAAAGTTTAGGAGCTTAGGTCTGATTTTGTTATTATTTTGAGTTTGATATTGTCGTTTGCTTGAACAGTTTCGCTTCTCTGGGTTTGAGTGTTACTAATTAAGCTGTAATGTAGTTGGTGAGTATTGGGCATGCTGATACTGCATGAGTCACTCCTATTAAACGCTCTGGAGATTTTGGTGTTGTGTATTTATTGAATGGTTTAGAGGAATTGTTTTGATTGCTGT
The DNA here is from genome assembly GCA_949126895.1 of Eilema caniola. Taxonomy (NCBI): domain Eukaryota; kingdom Metazoa; phylum Arthropoda; class Insecta; order Lepidoptera; family Erebidae; genus Eilema; species Eilema caniola. The sequence goes on along the minus strand of OX421476.1, from coordinate 17,623,935 downwards.
TTACCGCTATAATAAAGGATTTGCATAGGCATCGTAATCGTAGAGCTTAATTTATACTGCATGCGTCGCTAAGCACTCGGCGAGTACAAGTGTCGATGTTTAATTCCATATTTTTAGTGTATCTCGCTAAATATTACTTAAGAGATGTTTTGTATATTATGGAGCAAGTGATAAATTGGGCTTAATGTGTAATGCCCGGGCGTTATGATAAATATGAGAGTTTACATAATCAGATTTCAAGGTCATTACAATTCAAGTACGGTTCATGTATTGATGGGTGACTGTAAAAAAAAATTACCACGAGGGCCAATACGGAAGCTCTACCTATGTCTATCCATTTTATCATAATGCCCGGGCACTATAATAATGCTATATTATTCACTTGGTCCATAACATTATATATTTATCATAGTAGAATTCGTTGTATACTAATTATAATGAAAATGGATATGTGTCAAAATCCATACCAACCTAAGGCCGCGACATAGATGCAAAGCAAGGACGGAACGATGGTATCCGTTAAATTTACTCGTCAGTATAAACTAACAACAATGTATTTGAAGTTATTTTTTCCTCACAACTCCCATTTTATATCGGGGACGCTCGACGCTACCGTATAAAATTGTCTTATACTCAACTTATGCTATCACTAAATCGCACTATCGATATTAATATTTCATAAACACTTAAATCCCGAACTAAAAATATGTATAGACTATTCCCCGCCTAGATTTGTTGAATAAGTCGTTAGTCTGAACCCACTAAGTACAGCTTCACTAATATATGACTGGTTTTAGCATAGCTACACACTGGGAGCTTTATAAATAAAGGGTTAATATGATATATTCTATTACGATACATTATGTAAATATGATTTTTGAATGTGCTGTGTGTGTTTCAGATCTGGATGACGACTCGCCGACGGAACGCGCCCAAAGGATGATAACTCCTGAAGTGCGTGGGATTCTGAAATCTGGATCGACTGTGGTGCCTAGGCCTAAGACGCTAGCGAAAGGGGAAAGCTCTGAGGTGAGTGCAGAAGTTTATGTTACGGTCGTTGGAATTCAAAAAGGTTTAAGTGACATCGAATTTTCAAAGGTAAAGAATTCCAAATGACATAAACAGTTAGTTGATAAACTGTTTACTGAAAGGTGATTTTATTTTGAACTGCAGTTGTCGCTTTCAGCCTTTAGGCTTTCAACCACCAATTAATATTCACTTAGGAGTACAACAAGATTGCTTCCGTATCATATTTATCATTGGTCGCATGTAATGTTGGATGAGCCTAATGCCACCAGCCAGGCAAATTTCTATAAGAAAAACTTTAAAAACTGCCCATCTGAAGTGTTGCTATTAAATATAGCCCAACAAAAAATCCAATTAAGATTGGTTCAACTCAGGAATCAAACTAGGAATCTTCTACATAGCAGGTATGTTCGTTACCGCTGCCCCTCCGTGACAGTTCAGATATTTACCAAATTTTATTTGATAGTTATATCCTCTACTCAGTTGTACAAACCCATTTGATGGCTCCACAGTCCACAAACTCGACCTAAATTTGATTGATACATAAATTTTAATAGCATTCATATAAAAATACATTAAATAAATATAGGACACAGATGTACCGAAAGTAAACCAATGTTGCACTATGTGAGCAATAAAAATAGCTCTTAAGGGCATATGCGTTCTGTATATCCGGTGACACACTGCCAAATACTTTCATAGTTGCCTAGAGACGTCAGTGTACTGTTCCTTTTCCGGTAATAGCAGTTCTGAGTTATAAGGACGTAGCCCTGACTTCGAGGGAACCCGCATCCTTTGACGATATCCCACTTTTACCTATCTCTTTTAACTTTTAACATATCTTAGTTTTTTCATACTATAATCGCAAAGGGCTCCCAACGGCCAGGGGGAAATACGACCTCATCGAAGTAGCCGGGAAGCGCTAGATGCGGGTTGATTTAGATCGGTCGTTCTGAAAGTCTATAGGAGAGGCCTATGTTCAGCAGTGGACTATGTGTGACTGATATGATGATGATGATGATGATGATAATCGCAAAGTTATTTATGAAGCGGGGGTGACTGGGCAAACGTAAGACTTTGATGTAGTTTATCTTGTTTGAAAAGTCTCGTTACAATCAGAGATATGATCAAAAGTTTCGATAACCAACATCAACGCGGGTGGAAGGCTAGTATTTTATATACAAACTATCGCACAATATATCGAAGTGCAACGAACCGTATATTCCGCCGCGGATTTTGGTTACAATTTGGTGCTGTAGAAAATGCAATTTAGCAATTGCAAGTTATGCAAGTTAGGACATATGCAATCTAGCATTTGCAAGTTATGCAAGTTAGGTCATATGCAATCTAGCATTTGCAAGTTATACAAGTTAGGTCATATGCAAGCTAGCATTTGCAAGTTATGAAAGTTAGGTCATATGCAAGCTAGCATTTGCAAGTTATGCAAGTTAGGTCATATGCAATCTAGCATTTGCAAGTTATGCAAGTTAGGTCATATGCAATCTAGCATTTGCAAGTTATGCAAGTTAGGTCATATGCAATCTAGCATTTGCAAGTTATGCAAGTTAGGTCATATGCAATCTAGCATTTGCAAGTTATGCAAGTTAGGTCATATGCAAGCTAGCATTTGCAAGTTATGCAAGTAAGGTCAAATGCAAGTTAGCATTTGCAAGTTATGCAAGTTGGCATTTGCGCTGCGCTGCGGCCTGCTCCGCCCCGTTGCAGCTCGACTTAATGTGTGCAAACCTTCAATCGTGACACTTCTTTAATAGTTTTTTATTAATACTTTGGCACTGCCAACTCAATGAACACGTACCATTCTAAGGCATGCAAAAATTATTTTGGCTGACCATACCTAATGTATAGAATGTAAACCAATTGTAATACCAAGCTATTAATGTCCCAATGTCGGCCAAAGGTATATGTTGTCGTGTCAAATATAAACACTGATTTATTTGTGATTGATGACCTAGGTGCGGTTTTTGAACTGTGATTCACCATTTGAATAATCGATGATAGATATAATAATAATTTGTATTAATTGGTCTTGCATAAGCGTTAGGCTAAACGGCTAAACGTATATTGGAATGCAATGCAACAGATGGGCAGCGGACTGTGCTTTTAAAAGTTATGGAATAATCTTAACTAGCAATTTTGATACAACTCATATTTGAGGCCGCGTGGTTCCCGGCAGAGTAGAATTTGGGCCACCCCTTCTTTTCTTATGTGGTGTCGTACAAGGCGACAAGGAATAGGACTGATTAACTTTAACATAAGACAGATATGTACAGCCCAGACTCAGCCTCAGATGCATGCCTCGAGTCAACAAAAGTGCCCAGAATACGGCAATAGGCTCACCCCCTAGTACGTGGGACCGAATACAGATTGGTGAAATGTGGGTGTTAATTCACCTCTGCCTAACCCTCCAGGGATAAAGGCGTGATTATATGTATGTATGTATCATATTTGAGGCTCAGTCGCTGCCAATATATAAACCATTTTAAGCTAAACCAAATGAGGACTCCCGAGATGAAAGCATCGTCCGCAATCGAGGACAACGCTAAGATAAAGTATTAATACATAGTTGAAAATCAAATCCGCAACCTTTGATATAGCTGTCGAACACTCTATTGCCACGCCATACAAGTTATTTATGATATTAAAATATTGCCCATTTACAACGCGGCAACGCTTCAACTACACATCTATTTACAAAACATTAATTAAAACTTAATTTTTTTTCTATTTCAGGGTCTAAAAGACGAAGGTATAGACAGCTCATCGGACGAAGAATCTGTATCAGCGTCAACCGTTTCTTCATCGGAAAAGAGTTGTTCCTCCTCCGATAGTTCAGACGAACTGCCGGATCCGAAACCAAGGAGATACCAGCGGAAACCGAACAAATTGAAGTCATCTAGGACAGAGTCTGACCTGCCTAGGCACCAAGATCCGTTTCCACGCCAACCAGATGCAGTCCCCCGGCCACAAGAACTGTTTCCTCGTAAGATACAGCTGCCGTGTGCTACTGAACTCAAAGAACGGTTGACTCAAGCTAAGAATCCTGATGTAAGGATTCCGATGCTTGCTAAACTTGGGAGGAAACCTTCGGAGGAGGCGAAGAAAGAGGATGATCAGACGAGGTGCGTGTTTTTGAACTATTTTCATGTTTGTGTTGGAAGGGTAGTGGCCGGCAAAAATCTTGACAATATTCTAGCTGCGCAGAGAGCGTTTTTTCGAACTATTGGATAGTTGCACGTGGCGCGACGGACAGGTCGCGGTGCAGACCGACCAATTAATTAATCATAAATTATATTAAACCAATCACAAGCTTTAAGGGCTTTCGTCACTGAGGGAATGCAATCTTGTTCTCGCGAGATCTTTTTTGGCTTTTTCCTTATATTTGGTCGGCAGTTGACATGCGCGCAATTTCCTCCACTACGCTGAATTCGTTCGGAAAATTTGCCGGTATCTATACTAGTGAAATGAAAAACAGCATTTTGGGATTTGATTTAAATTAAAATTCTCCGGTCTATTGGGACCCGGTAGTGGCAGCATTGCCGGACATAACTACAAACCTGGAATTAAATATCTATGAGCAACACGCAGGCTCGCTCCAATAATTTAAGACAAAAACATAAGTGTAAAAACACTCCACTACACTGACCCCTTGAGATTTTCTCCCCTATATCTAAGGAACTTATCACGGGTTGAAATCCCTGCTCACTCTTCTCGATCCAAATCGGTTATATAAGCATGAATATATGAATATGTCTGTATAAAACTATCCGCCAGTAAACATACAGCTCATAACTATGTGTCCGCTTGGTGCCAATAGGCTGGCCCCCCTTTAAGTGGGACCGAAAATCATAGTTGGCACAATATGGGTGTTACAGGCGTGAGTATTTGCGTGTTTGTACGTTTTTGAAGTGAAAACTTCTCTAGCGGCGTTGGGTGGGTAAAAAGTGTTAAACTCGCGTCAGGAGCACTTGACCTTTGAACCGTAACCGACGACTGACGTCATACAACATTAGCTACAGACTGTTTATTTTGCAATATACGCTAAGAAGCTTCGTAGCTTAGCGGTAAGCGCTTCGACTGTGAGTCCATATGGTTTTAGATAGTACCGGGTTCGAACCTGGGCTTCTGACACTTTTTGTAATTTATAACTTTTTGTGATTATTTTTTCTTTTTGTAATTCATTAATTTCTTCTGACAGAAAATTAGTGATAGGTTCTATGATAGGCGCTATATTATAGGTATTTTATGGTATGTTCTTTTAATCTTTTCTCTGTATATAACGAAGAAAGAAAGAAATCACTTCCGCCGGCACTCCCGGAGTGCAACCCGCCTTTTTTTATACCACTTAGTTGGCTGACAAGCACAAGGCCCAACTGATGGAAAGTGGTTACCGTGGCCTATGAACCTATGCAACACCAGAGGCGTCACACTCGTGTTGCCGACCCTGAAAAAACTTTCTAATGCCCTTCTTGAAGAAGCCCTGCTGTGGTTTATCTCAAGCGACAGCAGCTTGAGAAAAACCACAGCAGGGAATTCATTGCACAGCTTGAGCGTGCGTGGGATGAAGTCCGTTTCATACCGCACGGTTCGCACCATTCGTACGTATAAAACTAAAGTAATTCCCCTGTTCAAGGTACAGAAGATTAGTAAAGAAGCTAGACGAGCCAGTCCAACTCGGTAAGCTGCGGAGGCCAGCGGACAAGCCTCCGGCCCCCGTTCAGGAACTACCGCCTCCTATCCTCAAGATTTCGGCTTTGAACCTGGCTGCTAAGAACAAGTTCTTCGGACTTGAAGATACGAAGAAGGAGAAGAGTATTGATGAGCTGACTGCAGCGGTCAGAAAGTACATTCCATCGGTGAGTCAAAGTTTTTATTTCGTTTTGAAATAGTGCATTTTTACCGAACCCCTACCTAACAACCTATAACTTGGGACACGTATCTTAGACTTAAATTGCAAGACAAGCGAGGCCATGGCACGCGCAGATTGTTTTGTAATAATCTATGTTTTCTCAGACATGCTTGAAAATTTGAACATTATTTTGACAACCATCTTGGAGATAAATCGACATTGCTGTACATGCGAGCACCGGCTGGCAAAAGTTATATGAAAATCCATATCTGTCATGTTTTAGCGGCCAAATAAATTACTATGTAAACTCATATCTGTCGTGTAATTTAAAAATGGAACCATCTTTTACTCTGAACCATGGCAACCAAGGAGGTAAATTATCCAAGGCATTATTTAAATACAGAACTGGCTTGCAAATAGAAAGCTGTTTATTAAGAAAAATAAAAACAAATGAACATTTTGCCGCCTGAAAAATTACTGTTTGTTGTTTGTCATTGATTTTGAAAAGTAGGTAACTAAAAAGTTCTGCCTATATTAGTTTTAATTTCCGTGCATTGTTTGAGAAAAGCACTATACAAGCCTTGGCCACAACTGAGCGTTGCCGGACTCCGTAATGCGTGACGGGCCCGCATACTTCACGATCGTCCGGCAACACTACACTTGGCAGCCGCGACAGTAATGTACTATTGGTGAATTTGAGCTCGTCCACCGCCGTAGCACCCCGTGCTATCCTCAAAATATACACAAGAAACGAGTACTTCGTGTGCGGATCTCATTTTTAGCACATTTAGGTCCAAGATATATGTCCCAAGTTATATCTAGGGATAATTCATATCACGCAGATATATACAGCCCAGACTCAGCCTCAGATGCATGGCTCGAGCCAACAAGTGTCCGGAATACGGCAATAGGCACACCCCTATTTTGTAAGCCCGGATACAATGATTGATGAAATGGAGGTGTTAATTCACCTCTGCCTAAACCTCCGTGGATAAAGACGTGATTATATGTATATATATAATTATGTATGCTAGCTTACCCTGCTGGCTATTGGGGGTGTAAATGTAGGATTCGTACTAGACTAGTAAGTTGAATTTTCCCTGATGTTTTGAAAACGCAATTGATCTCAATGGCGTAGCGGCACAGCGTCCAACTGTCAAGTCATAGGTCTCTGGTTCAATACTCCCTAAGTTCGAAAAAAAAGGTATGAATATGTCTATTTACGTTATAGTGAGTATTAGATATGCATGTATATTTTTTCAAATATTGGATTCAGTTAACGACTTCTATTGTGGTAACCATGACCATGGCTACTGAAAAGCAACCGAAACGTCGGGATTTTTCTTATACCACTTAGGTAGCAGAGAAGCAGACCAGGGGTGTCACAGGGAGTGTAGATACGGGTATAATCAAGCTATTATTCGTATTTAATATTATATTATTGTCAACAGGTGAGCAAATCAATATCGATCCACACGATAGAAGTGCCGGGTTCGGGCAGCGATGGCGAAAGCAGCGGCGGCCGGGAAGTGAGGCACATCAACAGCAGAGTTCGACACAGGTCAGTCACTTTAAAAATTTTTTTGAGTTTCTAAATTAAATAATTTGCGCGAGAGACACTTCCAAAGTTTTAAAATGTATTTTAAAACGCTTCTATACTCTGTTGAATTATATACAATGGAATCAGTCGACACAATTCCACATTTTCATGTTTATTATCCGTCGATAAGGTTAAATTGAAGCGTGGTAAGAACGAATACCTGCACTGGATCATTTAGTGAACAAGCTGGGACGCATGAGTAGTGCTATCCAGCCTAAAGCACCTCTCAGCCATGGCATTTACACTATTGTACTCACTATTTCCCGTCGAAGTGTCTACCAGCTATATTATTCTACGACCCATTTAAAGAAGTTGGATTGGCAAGGGTTTCAAAAAGGTCTTTACTCGAACGAATATTCAAAAGTCTCTGTTAATATCTTAGTTTAATATGCGAATATATTCAATAATATTTAGGTATATAAAAAGAAACCAATTCTGTAAATTCCATTATAGGTATATGTTCTAAAAAAAGAAAGCTTCTCATAGGTCACAGGTACGGGAACAAAATTTCACGCGGGCGATGCCTCAGGCATCGGCTAGTAAATAATGTATATAAGTCGCCGCCAACTAGCTTAATCAGCCGTTCAAAGAACTGCCTAGGCTGTTAACTAAACAGCGCCATTCAATAAACGGCCTGAATAATATTCCACCGTAACGTTTATTGCAACTTGCAACATTTAATAACCTGGCTGGCTAATGCTTAATCGTAAGATGTGGCACTTCCTCGAAATTTACTTACACCTTACACCTGTAAATCTCCGAGAGGGTAGGCAGAGGTGTATTCACAGAAAATTAGTGATAGGTTTATTGTGAAAGTAACGCAATCCTTCTTAGATAGGCCTGGATTGGATAAGATTGGAAAGATCTGCTTCCGCATTAGCCTTCCCGGTTATTATTTTTTATAAACATACAGAAATAAGATAATTTTCTAGCTGTTTGATTAAATGGCTAGACAAATAATTAAACGTCATTGATCCACGCTATTTACCTAGCCGTTTAATCAAATGGCTAAACACAATTCAGGCCTCTAATTGAACGGCGCCGTTCAGTAAAGAGCCTAGGCTGTTAATTGAACGGCTGATTTGGCTGCAACATGCACATGCCCTTTTCCCATCAAGCATTAGCAGTGCCAACATCCTTCTATTTGCTAAGATTCTAGTAGGTAGGTATACATCGCTCGCTTCCTCTACTTCCATAATACCTGCCACAGCAAATTGTGTGCCAGAAATAATTATCGAATGATCTAAATGCGCACTGTGTACTGTGTAAATATATCATTAGCTAAATGCGTACTACTAAACTCCATGTTAAATAAAGGCCAGATGACAATTTTGCTAACGCGAATAAAATGGGCGACACGTTTTAGCTATTATCGTTATTAATTATTTCTTTGATGTTTCGACTGATGTAGTTTATGTTTGAGACATTTTCAGTAGGCCGTGTCTCCTGAGAACTTATAACAAAGGAACAGAACATTTTAGATTTTTATCTTTTTGTTGCACTTGAATTATTTCTAAACGATTAAATCTTATTATTATTTCTGAACGAAACGTGAGTAATCAGAGCGAAATATACCGCAGTTAGCGCTCGCCGCGTCAACGGCGAAAGAATGTATACGCCATTGTTGACCTCAAGACATCTATCTATGTAACAAGAAGACAGGGATTTGAATTAAAATTTTTAATCATTTTTCATACTAAATATTCAAATCGAATTAAAGAGAAGAAATTGAATCGGTCTAGGCGGGGTTTGAACCACGATCTTTGCCTTACAAGGGCAACGCTTTGAGCACTAAGCTACCAGACCTCGCCCTAACCAATTCAAATTTCTCCTTCTATATCTATCTTTGAGGCGACGGTGGAGCATCTGTCTATCGACATTCTTACGAACTATCGGAACCAATGAATGATTTTGAAATCATTTTTAAACATTGATTTTTGATAACTCCGACCATAAAATATAATTTGAATTTCTAAATAAATAAAAAATAAAAGCATTTTTTCTTCTCTTTTTGCTCATTTTCTCTTTAATTTTTTTCTTTTAATTTTTCTAATCCTTCACGTTGCGACCGGAAGCTGTACGCATAGTGCAGTATGAAAGGGACTTCATTCCGCACACACCATGGAAGCTATGGAATGATCTCTCTATTGTGATTTTTCCAAGCGACTAAAATCTGGTCTTCTTCAAGAAGGGCATTAAAATGTCGGCAGCACAAGTATGACGACCCTGGTGTTGCACTTGTCTGTAGGCCACGGTAACTACTTTCCATCAGATGTCTGCCACTTAAGTAAAATAAAAAACATAAAGTATATACATACGCTCACGCCTATTTTCCTATGGGATAGGCAGAGACAACGGCTATTATGCTATTTGCTTCCATCCTTAGATACTTTCCTCTACTGTCATAAAACTTTTCAAGTATTTGTATCTTACTCGTTTTCCAATAGTTACTTGAAACACAAAAAGTTACATCTAAATTGTTCGTATAGTTTTTATGCGACTTAATAATTGAATTGCCCCCCTAGACAAGTGGCAATTCGCTAACCGGCGTTTGATGGAATAGAATGACGAATGTATGTGATTTGACGTATTTGACATGCGTTAACGACTGTCATATACGTCAAATTCCATATATTCGTCATTCTATTCCACCAAACGCCAGCTAGCGAATTGCCACTTGTCTAGAGGGGCTGACCTCAACAATTTTACGTCAGCAGTTTAACTTTGTTAGGAAGATGTGCACTGAATATCCGCTATAAATTACATTGTTACTCATTACTATTATACAACATCTCATTTAGAATTCTCTTTTACAGCTCTAGTATATGAGGAACTTACGAAAAAAATTCAGGAAACTAATTTTGAATATTCATAACATCTCTTCTTCCTAGTTTTGTTGTAAGAAGATTGAGGTCAAGTTCTAGTTTAATCCGATTTAATAAAAACTACTTACCTACTACGGTGAGTACCAGAAAACGGTGAGCATATTTGAATAGAATTATGGAAATAGAAGAAGCGAAAGAAATATACCAGGCACGGTCGTAGCAAGTGGAAATATGTCTCTGCCTCTTTTTACGCGCGGGAAATCACCACGGATTAACCCCCCCTCCCCCCGCACCCGAACTGACTTAACCACACTCCATCTGTGGGTCGCAGTGCAAGGCCGAAGGTGACGTAGCTACAGTGCATATCCCTCGCACCACGGCTGACCCAGGGTCATCTCTCTCGATCTGGCCCTGTTCGGGTGGGGGGACCACGGGGTCCCCAACTCGTCCCCGGTATGGGGGGACGCCACCGCGACCTGCTTAATATATCAATGCAATATGTCTCTGCCTATCCCATCGGGCAAGGGAGGTGACTGTGTGTATGTATGCGTGTACTACATAGCATACATACATACAGTCACGACAGTTGATTGAACGGGCATCGGACCGCTAAACCCGGTTGCATACAAAGCATTGCATCTTTGAGCCCCGAGGTTCACTCTACAATTTTTGTCTTGAAGTGGGTAATTTTGACTTTTGCGACTGCCGTCTAACCTCCCAACGACGAGAAGAAAATTTTCGCCAGAGCCTCTCCCGTCAAGTCATGAATCTGATTAGTAATTGAAGTGTTGTCATTCTGCTCAGATAAGTGACCCACGGATATCTGTGAAATGACCATTTTATGAAACACTTTTTGAATAACTGTCTTCGGCTCTCAATATCACCTCGGCGTTAATCACTAACTTTATACACTTGTACCATAATCTACGATTACAAAGTAACATAAAATATTACAAGTCAAATAAAAGCTTGACGGCGCGTTATAATTATTGTGTGATTAGGGTGAATGAAATTCACTCTGGCGTAATGCAAGACGCTAGTGCTCTATGGTCGAGTGTGACGTCATTCGTTCATTCGGTCAATTTGAGTTTGACAGATCATTGACTTTGGTGGGGCGCGCGGCGAATCGGGATCAGTATCGCTGTGAACCTCGACCGAGCACTACGTGTCTAGCAGAACGCTCCTAGTTCGGTTGAATATACTTGGTTATAGATCGCGAGTGTGTCTGTAAAATGTGTAGTCAGTGATTGATGTAATTAAGACGTGGTGATTCGTGTATTAGGTTGTCCTATCTCCTCGCCCGTAAAATCCACGCAGACTAAGTGCAAGCTTACAATGGGCTACTAAGAGGCCCCAGACCCGAAGTAAACCCCATGTGCCTTCATCAGAAGTGGGATACCAGGGCAACAAGCTGAGGAGAATAGCAGTGGCAACCAAAAGACTCGCTTTACATGAAATAACGTGAAACTGTGTCTGTCCTGATTGTTGGCTGCATCCCGACTACAAGACCCGGTGAGCCCGTTCCTTTTTATTCCGTAGACAGTGTCTGCTTATTTTTAATAACAAGTGGTACAGCCAAATAATTTCCTGGTAGCGGAATATCGCATTCCACCCTCCAGGGAAAGATATTGTTGTAAAGGTATTACTCGTGGGTACAAATTCGTGTTTGAATAAAAAGTCTCATCCTATTTCTACTATTCTATGTAGTGCCAGAAGAGACGATAGCAGTTCTGGCAATCCGTGAGCAGAGGTTTATGAGGTATCGGAGTTTGCACCTAATTATATAGTGGCTAAGTCATATTGTCATTACACGAGAAAGTTTCGAAATATCCCTAATATCTAACTATGCTAATTTCTATACTATCTGTAGCTGTTAATACGGTGAGAAGACTTATTCGAATTGAGTAGGGTACGCTGCAAAAGGTTACTGTGATTGCTTAGATTAGCTTGGAATGCGGTGACGCAATCAGTACGTACAAGAAGTGAGAACGATAATTTTTAACGAACTACCCTATATTAACATCAGTGAGTTCTTTATTGTCAGTACGCAGATGCCATGTCACCATAGTGCAAAGGCTCGTGTTAAATCGTCTTCCATTGAGTGGGAGGGTAGTTAGACAAAAGGAACCAGTTCTCGATTTAATCTTTTTATTTAAGTGACATAATTTACGTAAAAGTGAGTAGTTTGCAGAAAAAACTAACGAAGGACGATTTCGATTATATCACGATGTATTACGTGTTGGTTTTTGCGTTTGCTTTTTTGGTTTCCATATCTTTTCGGTAGCAGGTACTGACCCGGTGTGTCTTGTCTTGAGATGTATAGGTCCCTCGGAGTGCTCGAACTGTGTTTAATTGTTGGTGGACAGATAGGTGAATGTAGCTGTACAGTGTAAGATATAGCTTCCTATGACGAAGGTTGAACTCTGTTAATAATCGCGTGCTGGATTGTTGTTCGTGAAATATTTCTCAAGTGGGTAGTGGGTAGACTCACCGTGGTGTACTTCACTTTGAGGTCACACTATTGTGTACCTAGGTAGAAAAGGCGTGGCGGATTCTTAGCAAGAATACACGAACCAACAGTTTGGTAACCAAATATTTCGGGTCGACTAAAGGAATAGTTCTCGTCGCCAAATTGGCAGATTGAGGCCGATAAACTGCCCCGAGTAGTCTCTCGTCTTTACTGGGCGATTATATGATCTACATTCTGGTGAAAGCCTCTGTGGCATAGCGGTGGTCGATGCGGCTGCTACGCGAGGCCTCGGTTTCGGTCCCCGGTCGGTGCGGGTGTTTGTGTGCTCGTATGGGTCTGCTGGCATTGGTCTGGTCTACGTGCTACGGAGGGCCTGTTGCGTCATATATCCCGGTTGTCATGCGAGCGTCTGTGGCGGCCGCTACGGGTGATTAGAGCCCACAGGGGTCCGACTGGTGTAGCTGCGGAACAACGGTGTGCCGCTTGGTTGTGGGGATCGGATGGCGGTCGCTTCGCTTCGGGGTGTTTAGAGATCCAGTCGCGCCGCGTTTGTACTGGAGAGCCGAGACCGACTAGGTCGAGAAAAGGGTTCGGAGATTGACGATAGAATGAGTTGGAGTTGATTGCTAGGAGCGGCGGTTGCTGCTATTTATTTGTCATATACCCTCCATTATGATGAAGTGGAGTAAAGTGTGTAATTACGGGTCCACCACCACCAGAATGGCTACCAGCTGATTCCGCGTTATCTGAGTGCTAACAAATTGACACTAGGTTATTAACTGTAGAAGGTTTCTGGTGGTAGGAAAACTGAACCCGACTCACTGCAATCACGGGCACAAGGTGAGGTGCGTAATGTTGAGGATTTCGTGTTGTCTGGGTTTTTTTAGCTAGACAAGATTCTTTAGTTAACTGTCTTTTATTCTAAGGTTGGGACAGTGTTTGCAATAATTTACAATAATCTTAAGGTAACTAGCTAGTGCTTGTGACTTGTGTGGCTGACATGTAAGAGCAGTATGGCGGACTCATTCCGGAAGCGGATACAAGATGGTATGCCGCTCGGGATGCGTTCTGAAGCGTTAACACGTAAATTTCAAACTGTTACGAAATTTCAGTCTAAATTGGGTCTAAGTACGAATCATTGCTCAGATGTCAGAAGTTGACGTACAGACTATAATCAGATGAAGGGGGCTGTAATCCGTCACATCAGTAAGTGGTGTATAAGGAGTGAAAATAAAGTGCTTTAGTACTGTGTTCTCGGGTATGAGTGATGGAGTCGTCACAAGCTTTGTGCCTTTGCTTTGAGATGTCTCATTTGGTGAAATTAGGACGTCTTTGATTTCAATACCCTCGCGTACCTAAGATTTAGGGAAAGATGTTCTATTAGCAAGTAATGTTTCATTGTTATCTCAAGTAACGATTTCTCGTCGTACGTGGTCACATAGACGAAATTCTACATCGATCAATCAATCAACCAACTAGGCCACCATGGTCAACTGCTCGACGTGGGCCTCTCCCAATGTGCGCCATTTCGAAATACTACATGGATATGGGTTATCTATGTTATATGATTAGAACAGGAGAAGACCTAAAGTTCCAGATACTGACAAGCATTGGCAGAGACATCCAGGTTGAGGATTACTACTTCAAACAGACGCGTGCTTGGGTGACTTCTCTTACTTTACAGGGTAGTATCGGTGTCATAGGGCTACTCTGTTTAATAGGCAATCAATGAGCTAGATGAAAATGACAGCTTCCTCGTAAGTGTGATAGATATGTTCGCTCCGCAGCCGATCGTGTTGATCTAATGGTGACTCCGATGGATCAACACACGGATGATGGCCAGGGTGGTAATGAAACCGTTCTATGTGGGAGGGCGGTGTGCTCCTCCATGCGTCTTATTTCGCTCCATATTAATGATTGAGTGATGTAAAGTAACAGCGTAGATGTGCAATCCGTGCGAATCCCCCAATGGTCCGGGGAAGCGTAGTCGTGATTCGTGCCCTCGTTAATAGACAGGGTAATGGAGCGGTTACGAGAGCCTCTGCGAGAGAAGCGTCGGTGGCTTGGTGGTTGGGGGGTCGGTCTTGCGATCGAGGGGTCCCTGGTTCGAGTCCTGGCCGTTGCACAGCCGACGTGAGCCCACTCCTGGCACGGGCAGTTTGGCTTGGTTGGAGGGGTTAGAGGGAATATTAGTAATTTCGATGATTTTGGTTGCTAATATTCTTTTGAAACGAAGCGCGTATGGTAGTTTGGTACAGGAAAGCGAAGTGTAACAAAATTGGCTCCTAACTAATTCTGAACCATAAGTTTGTTCTAATTAATCGGTTTCGAGTGTATGCGGATAGAGCACTAAATGGAGTATAGTCAGTGTTGGTTTATTGGTTTCCAGTCTTGCTTTACTTGCTACTACTACCTTTGGAAACCTATTCAAATAAAGCCTGGCCGCGGCTTGGGCTAGGATGTAGACGCTACTCGCTTCCAATATGGCGGATAGAGCTGGGACACATCGTGTTTGGGCAGACTTCAGTACATTTCATCTCCTAGCTTCGAACCCCAATGCCTCAATCCGATCTCGAGAGATTAGTCATACCACTGTAGTAGAAATTGACAACGAGCTGGCCGAGACGGCGGTCTATAATCAGAACGAAGGAAGAATTCACGACAACGACACATTCTCAGCGATTAATTCTCACATCATTACTACTAGTCCACCTTCCACAGATCTTGATGCATATTGTAAGTAGGTAGGTCCAGACTCACTTTCATGTTCGGACTGGCTCCTCGAGGGTCGATGTTCGAACTATGTATTGTTGCTAGCCTTGCAGGATAGTGTAGGTGTTTGTAGGGGCACCGAGTGGTTGTACGTAGGTCTAGACTCACATTCATGTTTGGACTGGCTCCACGAGGGTCGATGTTCGAACTATGTAATGTTGCTAGCTTTGGAGGACAGTGTAGGTGGTTGTAGGGGCACCAAGGAGTGGTTGCCCGGCCCGACTGGTTTGCAGTCGTAGGGGCACCAATGAGTGGTTGCCCGGAGTCCGACTTGTTTATGGTCGGAGGGGCACCAATGAGTGGTCGCCCGGGGTCCGACCGGTTTATGGTCGCAGGGGCGCCAATGAGTGGTCGCCCGGGTTCCGACCGGTTTATGGTCGCAGGGGCACCAATGAGTGGTCGCCCGGGTTCCGACCGGTTTATGGTCGCGGGGGCACCAATGAGTGGTCGCCCGGGTTCCGACCGGTTTATGGTCGCAGGGGCACCAATGAGTGGTCGCCCGGGTTCCGACTGGTTTATGGTCGCAGGGGCACCAATGAGTGGTCGCCCAGGTTCCGACCGGTTTATGGTCGCAGGGGCACCAATGAGTGGTCGCCCGGTCCGACTAGTTCATAGTCGTAGGGGCACCAATGAGTGGCTGCCCGGTTCTGCTCGTTGTGGCCGAAGAACACCAACGAGAGATGTTAGGCCTGTGCGGCGATGGAAGTCAGTGATGGACGAGCGTGTCAGTGCGAGAAGAATTAAAGCCTCGTACATTTGTTCACAGACGGATCTCTGGCATTGGTCGCACGAGGACGAGCGACATGTCAGTCTGGCCGTGACGGCGCGTTATAATTATTGTGTGATTAGGGTGAATGAAATTCACTCTGGCGTAATGCAAGACGCTAGTGCTCTATGGTCGAGTGTGACGTCATTCGTTCATTCGGTCAATTTGAGTTTGACAGATCATTGACTTTGGTGGGGCGCGCGGCGAATTGGGATCAGTATCGCTGTGAACCTCGACCGAGCACTACGTGTCTAGCAGAACGCTCCTAGTTCGGTTGAATATACTTGGTTATAGATCGCGAGTGTGTCTGTAAAATGTGTAGTCAGTGATTGATGTAATTAAGACGTGGTGATTCGTGTATTAGGTTGTCCTATCTCCTCGCCCGTAAAATCCACGCAGACTAAGTGCAAGCTTACAATGGGCTACTAAGAGGCCCCAGACCCGAAGTAAACCCCATGTGCCTTCAAGCTTATAAAATTGTACACAAATATTTTTAACTCACATTTTACGACATGTGTGATTCTGGCATTAATTAGTGTTACATGTGAGACTGTGATAATTTTATTATGCCATCTGTTGCATATCAAGGTCAAAGAATATTTTTTGCAATATTGAGCAACATAGATAAGCGGTAACAGTGTGACAATAAGAAATGATGTAATTTATATGTATGTTACACAATTTTTTTTATCAAAAACACTAGTACACGAGTAAGGTACTAGTGTTTTTGATAAAAAAAAGATGTAACACACATATAAATTACACCATTAGTTAGAACACATTTTGTTTTTTAAATACAGATATTAATTATACAAAGACATTTTTATGTTCACAAATATTTTCACTGATTGGGAATCAAATCCGCGATCTACTACTATTGAAGAGCGAGCTACCATCTTGGTATGGACACGGACATACTATGAGAAGAGATGAAAGTAATGTTGTAAAAAAGGTCAAATGTATGAATGTAGGGGGTTTTAGGAGTAGAGGTAGCCGCAAATAAAGATGGATGGATTACGTGACTGAGGAAATGACATCTGACAGGAATGGAAGGACGTGAATGACATCCTGCGCCGACCTCTAATTATTGGGATAAGAGCAGGTAGACGACAATTAGAACTAAGACACAATCTAAAATCGGCAGAAACCGCATAATACGACTAGTGAACTTTAATTAAGAAGTACCTACGCAATCAGTCAAGTCAAACCATCTAGCATGTTTTGAGATTGTTATCTGGACAAAAATAAGGTAGGCGGGTATGTTAATTCTGTTATTGATTATATCACACTCATGCATAAATTAATATGTAACTGGGTAGTGCTCAACGTGGCTCACAAACTCGCAATAGTCGCCTTTAACCGACTTCATAGAACAAAGAGTTTTATAATAGCGTCGGTAAATCTGGCTTCAATGCACAGATTTGAAGAAGAAGATTCTCCTGATTAATCTTTGGACGCAACTAGGTAATTGTATATCATCACCGTCTGAACAATTTTCCATCCCTTATATCATATAATTGTCAAATGTAGATTCTGTCCTGGGTTGTCTCAGGAGCTAGGTTATGTTCTTTAATTTTGTTACTGATAATGTACCACCATGTAGCTGGAGGCCTTCCTCTTCTCAGGCGTGAGATGATCCGCATAATGTGCCATATTATGCGGATGGTCTCACGCCTGAGATGAGGTATAAAATGTCTTAATTTAATAGGAAATTAATATTTGCTACTAAATTAGACATATTTTATTCCAAAATTAACCAAAATAATGAAATTTCTCAAAAGTAGCATGGAGTCTTGTTAAGTGCGCCTATTGAAAGTAATAGAATCGCTGTCTGTTAAGTCGAACAAAAGAAAAAAACTAGCGAGATGTATTCGAATGCAGATGTAAATCAAGAAATATTTTTTCTGCTACCGTGGCCAATAATTCAATTTTTCTTTCTGTGAAACGGGATGCAAGTGACACTTTCTGTCCTCCGTTTCACAGGGACAAAAATCGAACTTTCGGCCTATGTAGGAGACAAAATAGCATATGTGTCACACGGGACGAAAGTGTATTTGCCAATCACATACGCGAGACAGAATGTAGTACTTTCATTTATTTTTTATTTTTATTTTTAAACTTTATGCACAGTTAGTACAAAGGCGGACTTAATGCCGAAGGCATTATCTTACAGTCTACCTTAGGGTGATGCAGAGATACATTGAGGTAGGTGCAGGCAGAAGAATCCCTTGTGTCACAATAGATCATAAGATAAGATAAGTTTATTGTCGCAAATATAAGTAACAATTACTACTATTAACAAATGCTGTATCGACGATCTTTCGCATTATTATTATACGGATATTTCAAAGCAAAAGAAAGCAATACAGTTGGGTATAGCTAAATTCGAAAAGCTGTCGATATCTTGACCCTTAAACAATACTACATAACCCTTCGGGAATCTGCAAGCGTCCACAAAGAAAACTTATCGTTCCAGAATTTAAAAGAATTTTTTTTATTTATACATAAATATATATAAGGTATACATTCGCAACCCTTTTTTTAGGTACCAGTAAACCGGAAGAGTTTGTATCGGTACCTATAGTACCTTATGTAACGTTATGGTTTCTGGTGTCGACTGTTGGGAAACCGGTTCAATTCTGGTTTAATTAACTTTGAGCAACTAGTAGACTATCATTTAACCACTGAGGCTGGAGTGCAGCCATTATCCTGGTTAACCACATACCATTAAATAGTCTAGGGCTATTTTATTTTATGGGTATGTTTACAGGAATAAGTATTTGCAACAATGTTTACAAAGCTAATGTACAATCTACTACAAAAGTTATGTCGGATTAAAATATTTACTAGCATTTTTCACATTGGTGTATACATTTAATCAGTATTGATTTTTAATGTTATAATCTCTAGAGGACAACGTTAATATGGTACATTTTAAGCGAAGGTCCTAAAGGAGATTAATAATATACATTAGATTTTTTTAGAGCACCTTGTCGTACTTCAACGAAGTTACTAGTGTTTCTGTTAACAGATTTAAGCTAAATTACTTTTGTTAAAATTGTGTTCACGTCGATAGTGTAATCAAAAGATCGTCCTAACCACTAAACTACACCATTAATTCACAAAGTGACATTAACTGCTGTCAATTGACTTTGTCTAATTTAACTATATACTCTTAGTTCATTTTTTCGTTGACTGTACATTACGTTGGGTGTATTTTTAAAAGAGTAATGTTTAGCTTTCAACGCAATGGTATATAAAATAAATTTCACAGTTATTGTAGATTAGGATTAACATCGGCTATTTTGTTAACCCATATAAATAAATCGATAGCGAAACTAATTCTCTATAATATTATGTAAACATGACACCATAAAACTAGGTAAAGTAAACTATTTTTTATTAAACTATTTCTCGGTACGCAATCGTTATTGTATATATATATATAGTAGTATATATAGTAGTTTCCGCTAGTTTTAGTAGATTTTCATACCTAAATCGATTTTACGATACATTGAACAATATACAAATACCGCCTTTATCGCTGTTATGCTTATATTTTATCGTGTACACGACTATTAGGTAGGATAGACGTGAATATCCGAAAATCCCGATCGAACAGCAGGGGGTCAAACAGCACTTGTTTCGGTAAATACCAAAATAAAACTAAAAGCAAAATAGAAAGGTGGACTATGCAGCCGGTATTGGAACTTGGACGAAGTGGTGATACCAGGTTCACTCAGACAGCTCCTGCATTAACACTGACTGCAATCTGCCAAAGCAGCCAACCCTTTATCGTTGATAATCTAGATTTTAGTACCCATTTCGTAACTGTAATCAACATATTCTCTGCCAACAATTTAACTACACACTAGTTAACAATTTTTACTACGAACATTCTCAAGAAAATTATAAATCCATAATAGTTGATTGATGCTCATAATAGTAGGTTTAGCTGCAGGGTAAGGAAAGTGACCAATCTGCCGCTGAACGATGAAGGAAACCGTGTGTACTAGTGCATTAAATTAATCTTACTGTCTGTCGATTTTCTTCATAGATTTCACTTTTATTTTCTTGTTTATTTTTTTACGTAATCTGTTTGGTCGATTTGTAGTTGTTGTGTTGGAACATTGATTTTTGATTACGCATCTTTGTTGTCGTTAAGTAATAAATAGCTTGTCATTGGATTTCCATGCGAGACGATTTTAAAATTACTCTCTATATGATTGTATGTTCATCATGGTTTAGATGGCTGCCTGCATAGGATCCTGTAGAAATGTTGAACTATTTACAGGTTCTTCTTCTTATATGAAAATTAGACTATAATAGTTTGGACCCCAAAGATCTTGATAGGTATAGATTCTTATATTTGTAATCTAACTAAAACAGTTCGACTCCTGCGTCAGAAGGCGCAGGTTTAATTCGCATTGCACTGCGCATGCAATTATTTGTTCGCATTAATGTATCTAAGGCAAATTTGAGCCTAGATTGTTCTATTAAAATGTCCTAGAACATGAATTTATTTAAATTTTATTCACAGTACTTATTTGAAACCCACACAAGATTGATTACATTCTAATCTAGTTTCCCACACAATTATCTAGCTAGAGACATAACTATAATAATTTTCAAGTCCAGGTAATTCTGTTAATACCACGTCTGTCATGTTCTATGATTTTCACCGACGACGCCTGCACATGCCTAGACTTTCAAATTGCGAATGTGCTTGCTCTATTTTAGTTACCTGTCAGCTTGAATTCTGTTTTTTTGCTTTTAAGGCGAATATGACAGCCTCGGTGATGCAGTGATATTGAGTGTGACTGCACTGCACGAAATCCTCGAAAGGTTTCTGATAGCAATTTTTTTGTAGCGGTACACCCGTAACAGCAAAAATCACCCAATTTATTACTACCCATTTGTAGTTTCACCAAAAATATTCGGCTCATTGGCAGCCAAATAACGACCAATAGTCAACCATATGCTAAAATGCTGCCACAAATGTCATAATCATAGTTAAATCATACAAGATATAACACCACACATTAAAAAAAACTATTTACAACATCGTTTCAAAGCGTAAACGCGACTACCGTATATATTGTCTTTAACCACGAAACGCAGAGCGTTATTACCAAAAATGGGCATTGTCTAACAGCGTATAGCATGCTCCAATTAACTCTAGCACTTATCTCTTTATTACAAAGTTGTATATGGTATGAAAAGGAAGTCAAGTCGGCCGACTGGCATAGTTGCTTCCTTGCGAAATGAATAGGAAGGTAGAGTGAACCTTTTATGGAGATACGTCTAGTCAGGTACGAGTTGGTTATCCTTAGTTGGTGATACTATTTCTGTAGGCCCGTTGACTGAGTTTTGAATGGCCTCAACAGTTATTCTCAGTAAAAGGGTCGAATGTTTGATATCGTTGTCCAACACTGAGGCAAAGTAAACATTCCACAACCCTCGATTACATAACGACGTGGTTTCTTTTAGAGATTTGTAGAATGATTCTGTTAATATCATTAGCCTGTTGAGCAACTGAGATAAATCTAATCTCTGACGTGCTGTTATAATCCATTTTTTTTAAATCTTGTTTTAATTTAATACAATCTCTAAAACTTATACCTCCTTTTCGATCTCCGTTTGGGACTCAAGCGAACCTCAGCAGCTAGTTGTAAACTTTGTACGCAACTGAGAAATCGTTAAGTTGACGATAATAATAATAGATCTTAGAAAGGCCTTATACTACTTCGGTGGCAGACAAGCACACGGCTCAGGGAAACCACTCTAGTGTAAGCAGAGCCAACAGTTCACCACATATTTCTGTCATTTACACAATTCTCGAAATATATATCAAAGAATTATTATACTACTACACGGCTCAGGGAAACCACTCTAGTGTAAGCAGAGCCAACAGTTCACCACATATTTCTATCATTTACACAATTCTCGAAATATATATCAAAGAATTAATATACTACTACACGGCTCAGGGAAACCACTCTATTGTAAGCAGAGCCAACAGTTCACCACATATTTCTGTCATTTACACAATTCTCGAAATATATATCAAAGAATTATTATACTACTACACGGCTCAGGGAAACCACTCTAGTGTAAGCAGAGCCAACAGTTCACCACATATTTCTGTCATTTACACAATTCTCGAAATATTTATCAAAGAATTACTATACTACTACACGGCTCAGGGAAACCACTCTAGTGTAAGCAGAGCCAACAGTTCACCACATATTTCTGTCATTTACACAATTCTCGAAATATATATCAAAGAATTATTATACTACTACACGGCTCAGGGAAACCACTCTAGTGTAAGCAGAGCCAACAGTTCACCACATATTTCTGTCATTTACACAATTCTCGAAATATATATCAAAGAATTATTATACTACTACACGGCTCAGGGAAACCACTCTAGTGTAAGCAGAGCCAACAGTTCACCACATATTTCTGTCATTTACACAATTCTCGAAATATTTATCAAAGAATTATTATACTACTACACGGCTTAGGGAAACCACTCTAGTGTAAGCAGAGCCAACAGTTCACCACATATTTCTGTCATTTACACAATTCTCGAAATATTTATCAAAGAATTATTATACTACTACACGGCTCAGGGAAACCACTCTAGTGTAAGCAGAGCCAACAGTTCACCACATATTTCTGTCATTTACACAATTCTCGAAATATATATCAAAGAATTATTATACTACTTACTAGCTTTTGTCTGCAGCTCCGCCCGCGTGGATGTTGGTTATCGCGACCAAACATATGTCCTTTCTCAAGGTCTAATCAACTCCTATACCAAATTTCATCAAAATCAGTTCAGTGTCTTAGGCGTGACAGACGGACAAACAGACGCACACATATACATTCCTATTTAGAATATTAATATGGATTACTCATTTTCTTGTATTTATTTTATCTAGAACATATAATAAATACAAAATATATCTCTGTCAACGTTGCCTAGCTCTCAACCAGTCCATTGTTATTTTTTACGATTCACAAATTGGCCCATTGAATGCAGCCATTGAATGGTGAGCAATTCTTACGATATACATTACTTACATTAGTACACTGTTGCGTGAATAATACATGTTGCATGTACAATGCAATATATTATGATAAGTAGATAACTGTAGAACTAACTGACAATAGACTATTTGTATTACATGTGCCTATTTGGATAGTAGTTGAGAAAACTATGGTTTTCGTACTCACTCACTGGTACGCAGGGCTTACCGTGACTTTTTAGAATTCAGTTGTCTTTATTAGTGAAAACGATATACCTTATATTCAAAACTACAAAACATTCCTATTTGCACTCAGCGGGAAATAAACCCGCATCCTCCGACATGACAATCGAACGCACTACGAGACGTAAATTTCTTAAATGCTATGTCGACATATTTGAAACTAAATACAAACAATTTTCAAAGTTTATTTAATAGGAATTGTTAATACTTACATAACATGCACATTTGCAAGAAATTATCATAATTCAATGAATGTACAATGTTCTGTAAATAGAATGTCAGATGTACACTAGGTACGCTATTATGGTAATACGTAAACTGTCGTTCCGTATAATTCTGTGCAAACGGAATTGGCTCGTAACTAATCCAACTTAAATGTGCGGAGTTGATACTAACGAGCGTGATCAAATACGTTTAAGTAAGTTATTAGGTAGGTAAGCATACCTCCCGTCATATATCTTGGACCCAAGTCGCTTGAGAAACGAGGCGAGATATTTTTGGATATATTCTACGGTTGGTGGATTTGAGCTCGTCTCGTCGTATACTCAAACAAAAGACATCCAAAAAATGGTTAAGTACTGCGCATATAGGGCACATTTTGGGTCCAAGAGCTATTTTAAATGAACTGGCCGCAGTAGTGGTACCGTGTAAATGAACCGAGTCTTGTAACACCTATGAACGAGGTCTCGAAAAGAGACTCCCTGCCCCGGACACAAAAAATATCCATCATCACCATTTGAGTAGCTCTGTGATAAGTTGGTTTTTCAGTTCCCACTTGCCATACCCCAAGATGGACGTAAAACCATTGCAGCTATATTTTCTTTGTCTTCTACTTCTTCATCTTAGCGTTAATTCCAGTCGCATCCAAAGCTGTCAGCTTGGAGTCCGGGCTCCGCTTTACAAGTCTAAGTGCGGATTTGTTGGACATTTTAGGGCTCCAACAACCCATAAAGTCTACTATAGATGTTCGTATAGCAATCGGAACCGACGGCTTAACGTGCTTTTCGAGGCACGACCAGACCAATGCAGACACCCATATACATACGGAAAAATATTTACTCTGATCGGAGATCGAACCAACACCTCCTGCGTTCACTACCGCTACGCAACGGAGGCTGTCGTATGTTATTTGACGCGTATCATCACAGCCATCTCCATTTAACACACGACGCCCAGTAAAGAAACTTCATACTGTCAGAAATCGAATGTCTCGCCCTGCGGTGCAACGTATCATATTGCTACATAGAAAAGTTGCCCAAATAGAACCTCATACCTGTCAAGAAATCGCTCTCGCCTCCTCTATATTCGAGGACGACAAGCGTCCCGTAATATTTAGTTTATAGTCTGAAATCGACATTCTAAGTAACTTATATACCAACTAAACATTGAATTTCGAACGCAAATTGGCTCAAAATAATTGAAACCGAGTTACAGGAAATTCTAACAGAAATACCAGAATCTCGGGGGCATTCAATTGTTACATTAGAACGTAACCTATTTATCGATACTATTCGCGTCAGTATCTCAAAATTGTTGATCAGCCAATACCCGGTAGTATCGGAAGATTTGTTGCAATAATTTGGATGAAACACTCATTATACTTGACCCGCTTGAGTTGCGTTTTGATATTGATTTATGTAATGATACGAATGACATGCGTTTATCTGGATAGGTCAGTTGGTTAAGTGAATAACAAATTATAAAAAGTTGTAACATCTTAATGTTAGTTAAGTATTGGCAATCATATAGATTTAAGAATCCACTTTGCAGTTACAAGGTAATTTTAGTGGTAATTAGGTGACATGGTTTCTTATATAAGAACTTACATTAGTTAAAGCTCTTGTACACTTAAAGCTCTTGAAACTGCTCAGCATGAAAACAATAACTGTTTTAAATAAGTAGTATAACAACAAGACAAATACCCATTCTAATTCGGAACTGCTCAACCACGTAAGAAGTATAAGCTTTATCTGAGCTGTACAAGTTTGCTAGGACTGTTACTACATATACTATGTAGTATAATAGAGCTCTACATCGACTCAAAGCCTTACTTATACTTGAAAATAAAGAGAATAATAAATTAGAAACGTTCTATATAGCGTGGGAAGATTAAAGAAATCAGATCAAATAATTCGTATAAATTTGAAAGTTATATTACAGTTATTGCCTAGGTGGCCGAGGGTGGTACACGAGCCAGTAGTGGAGGAGGGGAAAGGTCCCTTTTTCAGTATTTTGCATGTATATTGAAAACTATTTATAATATCTTTTTAGTTACTTTTATATTAATTATCTACATTAAATTTCCTACAATTATGTCTGACATAAGGGACATCTAAAAAAGGGACTTCTCCCCCCTCCCCCACTACCGGCTGGTGTTCCACCCTCGAGGACTTTTAGTATGTTCTTCTGGGTACCTAGGCAATAACTGTACCAACTTTCAAAACTACACAAATCGGATCGGATCATCAATTTTCACGTTAATTTAAACGGGGGTAATAATAAGATCCTGTTCACAAAAACCTTACTTTGGCACAGTACGTTATACATTTCCATCACGGAAGTGTATAATAGCTCAATGTATTTTCAGCAAGATTATTTCGCTTAAAATTCAATCCGATTTCAGTTTGCTAAGGTTAGAAGATAGACACTGATATGTTGAATTTGATAATTGTGAAACAACCGAGGCCGATAGCTTAATATACCCACAGAACCCCGGCGGGTCTTAAAATGTTAAGAACGGTCATCCATAGACTGACCTAGCTAATTCTTGCATACTCGGCTACCACTTAACTAAGAGCAATCGGTTGTCTATTCCTCATCATATCAGCCGCACATAGTCCACTGTTGAACATAGGGCTCTCCCATGGACTTCACGAACGACCGATCTAAAGCAGCCCGTATCCAGCGCTTCTCAGCGACCTTGATGAGGTCGTCCTTCCACCTGGCCGTTGGGCGTCCTACACCACGTTTGCCCGTACGCGGTCGCCATTCCAGAGATTTTTTGCTCCATCGGCCATCTGTTCTGCGCGCTATGTGTCCCGCCCACTACCACTTCAACGAGCTTATTCGCTGGGCTACGTCGGTTACTTTTATATTATCATTTCTGACGCGATCACGTAGGGAAATACAGAGCATAGCCCTCGTCATAGCTCGTTATGCAAGGTGCGCAAGGTTATTTATTAGCCATGAGCTAATGATGATGATATAACTCTAAAAAAATAATTTTCACCGATTACTTGGTTATCTTTGGTTTACTGAACAAAAATTTCTACATTACAATAACTCGTTCTATCGATGAAGATAAAAACATGTCATTAGGAAACTGTTTAAACAAATTGACGGACTATGATGGATGATTGACAATCTCTAACCTCCCTCATCATTATTTCCCTACGATCTCATGACACTTTCCTTCAATCAACTTATAGTACTTCTAATGCAGTTCATCCATCACATAGCGCAATTTATTTCCTGGCTATAATAAATCCCGCCTAGTTTCTCTAAGTAATAAATCATTACATAGGGAGTCTATCAAATCTTCTGAAAGTGACATACTACATAGTGTGCTTTCTCTACTATAGAGTACATTACCAGTTGATGTTAGGTTAGAAATGTGAGTTAGAAATTTGATTTGGAGAAACTATAGTTCAAGTTGTTTATGACAAGGGATAGTTTCTATACCTACTAGAAGACCCGGCTTGATTTTGGACGAGAAATGCTTAAACCCAATAGTACCGTCTTCTACTGGATCATATGGCTTCACACTACAGTTCAAACTACCTTCATGCAAGTGCAAATTATGAAATTTTATCGCAATTGGTTAAATTGAAAGGTATTGCACCGTGATCCGCTTATCCTGCAGTTAGACTCTTTTAAGAAGATTTTATGGTCACATAAAAAAACCACTTTAGCTCCAAGAACCGAAGCTAGACAATTGCAAGCGCTATTCTATTCAGTTGACATGATATTCGAGGTTAAACTGAAAAAAAAAACGGACACTGGACTCCGAGGTGACAGCTTCGGATACGACCAGGATTAACGCTAGGACAAAGAAGAAGGTAGTCAAGTAGTCTATTTATATTAACTTCGGACACATGTGGGCGGAAGCAACAAAAATTGGCCGAGTTGGGGTCTCGGGTAATGCACAGTTTTTTTTCGATGTTATTTATTTTGTGATATTAGTGAAGATTGTTTATTGAACTAAATGATTAAACAAAGGTCTCGGTTTAGTCATGGTTACAGTGTGTCCACATAACCACAAACGTGATATCAATGCCGCAATTCACCTTGCCTCAATAATTTCCACTGAATGCGTTTCGTGAGTCATACTCAGTAACAAGTGCAATTGACTTCCGTATTCCACGAGACAGGTTACATACAATATTCTACAGTACTGCTTATCTTGCTACAGTCCCTGATATGGGTTGTACGGGGAACGGCAACGGTTGCTAAATACTGACTTCGATTTTTACATTGAAATGATAAATTATAGTGTCACTAGCATTTGGCCGCAGCTCCGCCCGCGTGAATGTCGGTTATCGCGACTAAACATAGCCTATGTCCTTCCTCAAGGTTTAATCTACCCCTATACCAAATTTCATCAAAATCGATTCAGTGGTTTAACCGTGAAAGACGGACAGACACACATATACACTTTCACATTTATAATATTAGTATGGATATGTATTTTTGTCAATATTGATCGAAATTGTCGGTGGTCTGAGCATTCATTCCCCCTGTAAGGAACTGGTCGCGGGTTCAAGTCTGCCTGATAATAAACATACTAATTGCTTTAAAATCTACGTTTGGTAAACAACGGATAAGGCTTCCAACAGGT
Source organism: Eilema caniola (assembly GCA_949126895.1). NCBI lineage: Eukaryota > Metazoa > Arthropoda > Insecta > Lepidoptera > Erebidae > Eilema > Eilema caniola. The sequence continues at coordinate 17,595,492 of OX421476.1, read as the reverse complement.
TTTCCTTCAAGATTGAGAGGTCGGACAGCAGAAGCAAAAATTTGACATTCTGCCTAGGCATGTGATATACCTATAGCATTCAAACCCCGGCCTTAAAGGTTTAGGTATCTCCGTATACCCGGTACAAAACCCGGTATCAAAATACCTACAGGTATGTTCTGGGTTCTGGACCGACTTAGCGGATATCTGCCAATCAGAGTCTTTGAGTTCTAAATTTTGGACGCAACTGCTAAATCACTACGTGGATGATGACGTATAAAGCCTTATCGCTTATATCGACATCAGTGCCCCGAGCACGAATAATATTCAAATTCGTAACGTAAACGTACCCAGAGAACGGAGCAATGCGATTGGCTGCCCGCCTACTGTGAACCAATCGCGATGCTTTATTCTTTCGATACGTTTACGCTACGAATTCGAATGTTATTCGTGCTCGGGGCACTAATATGGGTAGCGAGTAGTTTTACCCATTTTTTTGACCCATTTTAGCAGCAATTTTAGCAACCGCGTCGTTTGTCAAATATGTAAGTTATTTCTCGCTATCTGTAAAATCTCTTGCGGCATTGTATTCGGGTATTGTTATAACTAGTTCAGTGTGCAACCTTATTTTGATGTAGCGATGACGAAATATGCGCTTTGGTTTTACGTGTTTAATTAGAGTAATTGCTTGAAATTGGAGATTTCGCGATGTAGTTACTGTATTACATTTGTACTGATTGCTATATAGGTGTAATAGTATAATTATATCTTGATACTGCATCGAAGGTGACTGAAGTGCCTATATAAGATGCTGGACTCGATTCTCAGGGCGGACAAACAGTTCTTTAATTTCCTTGTTAGGGAAAATGCTCAGAAGCAGCGTGATTTCTGGAAAAATTGCCCGGTCGGTTCCCATTGAGTGGGGTTGAAAGCATAGTTGACAATTATACTTCATACTCTGCTTATCTATACAGGGAATTCGGCAGGTGGGACGAGATTGAAGTTTTAATATATTAATCTGTGTAGTGTTTTACCCAGTAGCGATGGGAACTCAAATACGACAGTATAATTCGTTAAAATCGACACATAGGACGGAACTTGAACATGACAGTCCATCCATTTAAATTTACATCAATGATTCGAAGCAGCTTCTAAAATATGCCCGAAACAGCTTTGTTTTTAATTGAATGTACTTTATTCTACTATCAGACATCAAAAATCATTGTCACAGTTACATAAAGTACATTAATGAATTAACTTAAAAAGGCAAGCCGGAAGGAATAGGCTTATATGAGCACTACAGTACTGGGGTGCGGTACCCGCAATCTCTTGATTACAAATCCAACGAAGTGCCAATTACGCCATTGCCGCTTTAAAATTATATAAAATCGTCAATTTTCTTTAAACAGCACTAGACACAACATTGTGTCTTTATTATTTATTTATTTTTACTGACATTGTCTTCAGTAACAATATAGTTTACTATATTGAAGATCAGTAAAACTCGCAGTTAGACTTGAAAACGCGGACCCCAGACTCCGAAGTGAAAGCTTTAGATGCGACTGGGATTAACGCTAAGATGAAGACAATAGTTTTTTATGCGACAAAGTCAATATCGATCCTAATAATAAAAAAGAGATGGTCACTAGTTACAATGAATACCTGCATAATTACACAATACAATTCACAATAGGCGCGCTACGCACACAGGTAGCGCGCGTGGCCTACAAACCTACCGCCGTGCGCGTGCGCAAGTGTAATAAAATTAATTTTTATCTTGTACATGTTTTAATTTGATGGTCATTAGTTTCTGTCTCTTGTTACAACTGTGGTACCTACTCATGTACTATTTGTCTCGGTTGTTTCATTGGAGGGTAGGACAGATGAATCCGGATTGTCTGCCCGATGATAACAGTGTCAGTGCGCTGGGGATCCGAATATAACTGCTTTCACTGACAGATAGGTTAATCTATATAATATATTCGTATGTAGTAGGATTCTGCGCAAAAATGAAAACCCAGATCGAATATCATGCTGACGAAGTTGCGGACACAGTTAGTAGATAATATAACCCAGGAATAATGGTCAAATAAGTAAAAATATTGAGCTCCCATATATATAAAGCACTAATCAACTTATATGTTGTTGCGGTTTTTACTGTAGAGGGAGGTACTTCCCCAGTTGGGTGGTTCAAAATTAGAACATGAAATCCTGTTATGATAAATACTTATTGACTTTCTAGGACTCGGACAATCGACTGTGAATATCCTTTAAAAAGATACAGTAATTGTTATTGTTTTTTTTTTATCGCTAACCTTTGTATATTTGTTCATTCAGTCAGAAATCTAAAAGCTTATGTTAGGAAGATAATATCGTTATCGCAGTCGGGTATTCGAGCTACAAGTTGAATAACTGTATATTTGATATCTATAAATACATATACTTACGCCTGTATATCGTTGTAGAGGTAGGAAGACGTTCATTAACGCCCAAACGTTACTTAACTACATTTCTGGGTCCCATGATGAACATTCTTAATCCTAAGTTGATTCATTAGACATTAACGGAAAGAGATAGGGCAGCTTCGTAGACCTGATTTCGTTAACCAGATAAAGCGGGCATCACAAGTGATAGGTACTAAGCCTCTTATCTGTTCTGTGACTGACCTGACCAATATTAATTTTATACAGTGTACGAAGAAATATAGCATTGTTAAAGTTCGTTGAACTCTTCTTAGGAACTCTCATGGATGTCATGGTACAATACTGTCCTGTGGTAATTCATTCGTGTATATATTTTGCTAAGTATGGTTTTCCATGTAGCAAGCCTGTTGCGGTTATTTTTTGCATATTTTAATCAGCTGATACGCCATGAAATAACTTTAGTGAATATTCGATAAATAAGTAGATTTCTTTCCAAATTAGCAATGGTTAACATATCAATAGATTTTATCATTCTTCAAATAGCAATTTGGTCAGATTCTTTAACGATAAATTGCTCTTTTCTGTTAAGAACTAGATATTTTAAATTATATTGAATAGATATATTCCATTAAGAAAATAGAAAACTGCTCTTATTTAGTGTAACCGGTACTATAAAAGTCTAGCAAATCAATTTTTAACTTTCTTAATTTGCTCAAAATTTTAACATTTACATTTGGCCTAACTTTCTTCGTAGATTATGTGTCAATCAAAACTAAATTCCGATTCTTATGATATATTTGCATATTTCATTTTTGATACACAACCAAAATTTTATATTGATCCTACTGTATATCATAAATATTGATACTAATATTATTATATCTAAAAGGTATGCATGAAAGCTTGTAAGTTACTCCAGTATGCAAAAACAGCTGGCCAAAGTTCGGTATATAGACCCAGATATAGGTATTTACATTACTCGTACTGCGATATTTTTCCAGTGGTACTTTCTTGGTTAACCGCTAGTTATAATGTATTTCGGCTATTTCTGGAAGAAATAGCCAACGTATTCACTAACTACGTAACACACAAAACGCCGGTAGCTTAGTGGTTAAGTAATCGGCCTCACGATCGAGAGGTACCGTGTCCGAATCCTTAAACATACCCCTAACTCAAGCAATTTAGCTTAGTTGGAGTTGTTAGAGGGAATATTAGTAACTTCGATCATAGATAGATACATAGATAATTCTTTATTGTACATTAATAGATTTACATCAGAATTATTCTATTCTATTCGATTCTATTAAAAATACTATTAAATTTAAGTGTACTTAAAACGTTTGGAACTATTTAATAAAGATTCCTAGATGTTGTTCACATGATGTGATCCCAAAGAGATACCTCCAACTATAGAATCGATTCCATCTTGAACGGATATCATATTTAGCAAGTGTAAGACAAATGGTTATTGTTTTGTTTCTATGTCCACGGTTCCACCAGCGTGAAATAATGAACCGGTTCCTACGACCCACATAAACTTTATTCCCGGAATAAAGTCCAATAACCTATTCCCGATCTTACTTAGTGTACACGTCCTGGTTCGGACGTGTAATGTATAGGGAGGTCGTATTAACTGTGAAAGTGGATGGCTACAAGACCTAAAAGGTGGATGGACTGTGTAAAAGATGGTATAGTTAAGAAGGGAGTGAATGTTGAGATGACTGGAAGAAACACACATGTTGCCCCTATCCCAAATAAACTTGGGATAAGGGCAGGAGGATGATGACTAGTGTACACAATATCAGCTAAATCCATGTAGCAGTTGAGCGTGTTTGAGTAATAAACATACTTTCGCGCATTTAATACACTAGCGCTTTAATATACCCGCGGCCTCGCCCGTCGCCGTTCCTGTCATATATAATAGCTCATGTTAGATTATATACTATTCCAGACTATAAATCCATCTCTTTGTCAAATTGCCCACCTACAAATCTATTCGGCCGTTCACAAATATCCAGTCAAATATTCGCTAAGCCCTTCTAGGGTTATAAGATAACTTCTGTATTAGGGTGCAATTTGAATTCCCGTTTTCCTAAATGTTTACTATAAATTATCTAGTATGCAGTTTACATGAAGTTTACATACATAAGTAAACTTTCCGTAAAAATACCAAAATTACTGCGAAAATCATACCCAAATACGTTGTGTGGTTTAAAAGTTAGCAGAAAAACAAACAGACACATAAAAGTCTGTCTGTAAAAGTGACTGTATGTTATTCCACAGTAGCAAGAATCCTATGAAAGTGTTATATTTGTTATACTTACTACTGTGGTTATACTTACTATTTAAAGTTAGGCCTCAGTGAATACCGATGAGTCACACTTAGATGAAGATAAATAAATTTATTGTTATCTTGTGTAAGCAAAGTTTTTGTCGGTAGTGACTTTTTATATCCTGACGTGACATCATACTTCGACTGCTCGAGTTATGGCTTTAGTTTTATTTTTACCGTAAAATACCTACCTACTTCGTACTGTTTGAGTTGTTCATGACCTTGAGATATTAGTATTGAAGTAACTATACAGATATATTAAACTTATCACTAGATTTAGCTAGCGGCTCCACCCGTATGCTAAGCGAGCTGTGTCATCTTAAGGAAGAGGTTTTATGCGGTTTAAATACTAACGTTTGTAGGTATATACAAGAGTGGATAGACAACTGTAGGTAGGTACTTAACTATATTTTTAATCTGAAGAAAAGAACTAAGCCTATTGTCTTCAATTTGACTCGTTTTAGACCACTGTACTACTCAGACTTCCTACTATTGTCCGACTTGGAGATCGAACCTAGGGCTGATATTCAGCCGCCTTACTATCATCATCATGGAGAAGTATTTTCCTGATTGCATCCGAGCCAGGGGTGAACTTGGAAGTTCAGGGTCTCGGGATCCGCCTGCACTTCACATGGTCTTGACCTTCTTGGTGGTGAGACCGCGTCACTGTGTTTTATTTATCACATTAACCTAGTGGCAAACATCGATAACGGATTGTACCTAATAAAATAGTAAAAAACAGGTATTATCATGGTCACTAAACAATGAGCCTATCTATTTTTATATTTCTTGTATAATTTTTTGTTTATTTATTTTATTGTTGACTTAGGTAGCGCTGTCCACTTCTAATTAGCACATTTTTTTAGTAAACGTTATCCAACACGTGCGACAGTAGTATACTTACCGTAATTGTAATTATTTACAGGAAATAAGTGATGTAAATTAAGGTAATCAATCCTCGTATATTATATTGTATAACCCAATTATACGAGACTAGCTTTTGCCCTCGGCTCCGCTCGCGTGGATGTCGGTTATCGCGACTAAACATAGCCTGTGCCCTTTCTCAAGGTCTAATCTACCCCTATGCTAAATTTAATCAAAATCGGTTCTGTGGTTTAACCTTGGAAGACGGACAAACACTTACACAATTTCCCATTGATAATATTAATATGGATGTGGTGTGGTAACTTTATACTTAGTGTCAATGCGAGCTGACTCGTATGAAAGGTTAAATACGCCAAAAGAATCTCGTGATTTGTGAAGGACAGGATCAAATAGAGGACTATTGCCTATAAAATTAAGCCTCTTTTCATTGGAATAAGCGAAAACAACATCATTCAAAGAATATCAAGATTCTTCCAACCGACTATAATATGATGTTCTAGAGAAGGACATTAGGAGGTTCTAATAGGCTCGGCAGCACAGACGCCCTTGGTGTAGCCCACCTCAAAACCACTTTCAATCTGTTAGGCCGTGTGCTGGTCTGCCATCTAAGTGGTATAAAAAAGATATTAGAGGGTAATCGTTTGAAGTGATTTTTGAAGCAAAAATGGCAGATAGCGGGTAGTATTCTCAGGAATTATTTGAGAGTAGGTACATTCGCGGATATATCCACAGTTACTTCCCACCATTACACCCTTCCCCAGATAGTTCACCGTTACGCTTTAAAACCAGAATGGTCAAGTACTTACTAAATATGCACTTGCATCAGGACTGCACTATGCTAACGCACAAGTTTCACAAGTTTAATTCAACGCGGTGGAGGCAGACTACGTCTGATGCATGTTTAATAGCCCTGCGGTGAAGTCGGGGTGTCTAATAGTATTTCTAATACTTCCAAGTCAGACAATGTCAATGGAATTTTTTAATTATTATAGTTAAAAAACTAAAAGTGATGTGTAGTTTTCGTTATACGAACTCCAATTAAACGGGTTTACTGGTGGTCTTTAAAAAAAACTCGTAGGAACCACAAGATATTTTGGCTTTGTCATCCGATATGCTCGAATGAATGGTGTCAAATGAATTTATTGTCATCGTATCTATGTTATAAATAAAAAATAAATACCAGATCAGGTTATGACTGGAGAACCTCAAATATTTGAAGAGATAGGCACAGAGTTCGAATTTTGGGGAATGGTAAGTTGTTTAAATTCGAATTCCTAGGATTGTTTACATACATAGCGTACACATGAAGGAAATAAAGAAGTATTAAAAGTAAGAGACATGTGGTTAAGTAAAACCAGTGGAAAGCAATAAAATATATCTGATGGTTTACGGTCGAAGACGCCCACGACCACTGTCGGCGCAATTCTATGGAAACGCCGCCGACGCGGAAAAAAGGCTATTTTTTTTAAATAACGCGATTATTTACCGATTTGTAACTTATATGGGTATACAAATATTATCGTGAGTTACCGGGACATTTCTCTTACAAGGAGTTCATAAAATTAGTTTTTTTTTTATTAGTTTTAGAGGGTTGAAAATAAAACAATCTATAAATCAAACTCTATCTTGATTACTTGTTATTACTTACTTTTAGCCCTCCATTAAAAAGTGGTTTTAATTCAATGAGTGACATTTGCATAAACTTCAGAAAGTATTACCCTAGAGGGGTTCGTTTACTGTTTTTGGGTTCATTGACTTCACTAGACGCATCTATCGATTCGGCTGTAGCAGTCATAAACTCAAAATCATGCTCACAACCCTCGCTAGTCTAGACTGAGTCTAGACTAACTTTATTGGAAATACAAAACACCCGGGACAAGGGTCTTGTTAGACACCGAAACCACGTTTATCCAACTATTTTAATAATTCCATTTATGCTCTTAGGGGCATTCGTAGATGTGCATAATGCATGCTGATAAATTTAATTGTCTAGACTGGTGTGAATAGTATATGAATAATATTATCATTTTTATGTAAATATATCTCTTCAGTCTGTCCTAAATACAAAGCAACGATGATGCTGTAATATTTTAGGCCTTTTTATACTTTCGAACAACGAATCGGTGCGTCAAAATTAACAGCCCACAGCCCGTCAGTCAACCGTATCTAGTTATAATTACATCACTTTAAAGTGATTTTCATTTTCTGTATCGTAAGTGTCATAAAATTTCGTAATTATAAACACGACTTTCGATTTCAACAGAATTGTGTGAAACGGTAATAGCGATTAATATGTTCTCGTTTCTTACGTTCTCGTACGCAATATGAATTATATTTTGGATGTAGGTTAATCTACAAGATAGCAGTCATGGCTGATTGGTTTGCCTGCGTTCCGATTAGTAAATTAGACCAGAGTGTAATGTATTGATTTATGCAATTTTGTTTCAGGTATGTGCCTTCAATCATCTTTGTTATGACTAGTGAGTACTGCTTCTTACGTGAGAACATCCGATACCATTTAAAATTCTTGTGTTTATTAACAACTGTTGAGAACTGAACCATTTGAACGGTCTGATGCAGTTGTCTTTTTGATGTTGATAAAAACTCGATCGTGACGTTTGGTTCGATCTTCCAGATCGAACTCATGCATTTTCCCACGTTTGTTTTTACTGGAAGTCACGACACGACCCTTTTTTTGACACGATACAAAAATTTATGGCGATAAGAGTTTTGTTCACGACTAATCCCGACTTTTATCTAACAACCAATAATCGACGATGGACGGATGTTGTTCGTAATTATAATGTAGCCCAGATTTATTTTCATTTGGATTCAGTAATAAAGTTCGAATCAATTTTATTGCACATCATATAATTAAATTCCGAAAAGAGCATTTTACAGTTTGAAGTAGGTAGTTAATGTAAGCTTAAACCAACCATTTCAACATAGTAAGGTTAAATTATGATACTCAGCTCTTGCATCAAAGGTTCTAATCTAGGTAGGGACATAGAACAGTAAATGCCGGAGCATCGCGATATTTAAAGTGTGCAATGTTTAGCAAGCGCACGTGTTGAGCACGACACGAAAGGTCAACCGTTGAATAGACACGCTCTGGCAGATGCTCCGATGATAATGCAAGATGTGAACGATCATAATAGATGTCCGGCAAACTGGAAGATGATCACAAAAGAACTGACATCTGTATTGCATGACAAGCATTTGATTTAGAACTACAGAATGTACCTACCTATTGTCCAGAAGCTTCTTGTTAATTAGACTGAGAGATAATGAATTTGAATGTATTATTGATGCTGATTCAGTAGAACCTAATTAGGACAGATCAGCAGATTCGAATGTACTATGTTTGGTTTTCCATTGAAGAATTGCGACCACTAATTTTGATAGCACATGATATATCTTAATCGATTTAAAAAAAAATTTACATTCAAAATTTTATTCAATAACGACCGATCACCTTAGATTACGGCAATACGCAGAATACGCCACAATGCGAGTCGCTAATAATACCTTACTTTAATTTATCATTTTTTCGCCTTAATGTTATTTTAATGACTTCTTTTCTTTTTAGTTCATGTGTATGAACGATATAAACGAAATGAACGATATTAAATATGACTTCATAACATCAATGCAAACATGTTATGGACTATCGTTTCAGTTGTCAGAAATTTTATTATAGTCCACATTGTTTCCAACCATCATATTATTGAAATAAAACTATCGTTTCTGGTTGATTTCTGTTCTCAATTATAGAATTTTCTTTGTCTATCCGTGTTTACTTTCAGCCATTGTATTTTAGCTCAGCTGTCCATCCAGCGATAGCCTTTGTTTTGAAGTCTTCATTGTTTATTCATTACAATAAGAGACGCTTTGTCTTTGCTAATGTTATATCAGAGGATGTATCTCGACATCATTCCCTCATTGTGTAGAATTATTTGTCACGTGTTAATTATGAAATTCTTTAGTTTTAGTCATAAACATTCTTCTTATATAGTATAAAATTCTTCTACAATTGGTTCTGATATCATTTTCGTCGTCGCATAATTTGCGTCCAAACAATTCACGGAAGCGACGTTTAGCTCGTTTGGATTTACCTATTTTCTATTTTTTTCTTCTTGAGTAAATCTGTGTCCTAATGACTTCGTAGTTCTGATTTTAAATACATGTATAGGTACTTCATTTTAACTATTTTAGGTGTAATTTATTATTTTTGACAATTATAAATATTTGAATGGTAACCCGTTTTGTAATAATAGCAGAATATAGAATCAGATTGTAAATTAAAACATTATGCAGAACGAAACCATTTTTCAATCAAATAAAGATAAAGACAGATAAATATGAGAAAAGAACGAAAACCTACTTCATAAAAAGTTTAACGATCTGACGAGTAAGTTAAAAAATCGTGCTATATTTTGGAGCGACCACATGAGGAGCATTTAAAGCGTGTTGTTTGTTTACATATCTTCGTAGTACGTCCATGTGTAGGTAACGGGCCGTTAAGATGCCGCGGGGTGTCTACTGTGGCAGCCAGCGGGGCCGAGCGAACAGCCCGTGTACACTCGCTATAGAATAGAATACAAACTTCAGTCAGTCGCGCGGCGCACGTCCGCACGCTCGCACTCCGCGCACCATCTATTTGACGTAACAGCTGATCGCAATCTTTCGAATCACACAAACAAACATAACTACACTAGCTGAACACTCTCTGTGAAGATATAAATTGTAAAACGTGTGACATATCAGACCAGCAGTCTGTGGACTTACGGCAGCGCCACAGGACTCAGATCGATATCCCCAAAACGGTCCTGTGACCTCCTCCACCTACGAAGCTCAGCAATAATTCTGTGCAATAATGAACTGCAATATTAATATTTACCTTTATAATAATTAAAGACTATTAATTTAGTGGTCATTAATGAGTAATGAACTGTGAAAACCGCAAGAGTTCGTCTTACAAGTGTTGTGCCCGTGAGAATGGATTCCCTTGATCCGTGAAGTCTGGTATCAGGTGTGTTTACTTCATCTTCGACATCATTGTTTAACCTGTAAGTATGCTCGATATCATTTCTGGTTAGCCATAATGAGACTATCGCATAACATGCTTGTTTGTTTGCAAATTCTTTATCAGTGTCTCAGTGTTGGTCATCGTAATGCAGTTGATCGTCTAGAAATTATGCAATTCAAGCATAATTTATCGACGTTAACCGTCAATATACAAACATCTTAGATATCGGTAAATTCGTTTTAGTACACAGTCAAATCGATTTTGAAGGTTTTATAAATGTGAATGTTTTTATCAATTATGTGCATATCAAATTATGTTGTAAAACAGCGACAGAAATCTAAACAGCGATTAATTGATGATGATACGTAACCACGTACATAGATGGATGTCAAATAAATATAAATAAATAGCTATCGATATATCTGATCGAATTTGCGCAATTTGCCGTCCCTTTCAGTTGTGTTGTATATATGCGTTACTGCAGAACACCCTTTGGAAGCGCGCCGTCGCGTCCCGTCCTATTATTCCCGGGGTTGACTGTGAACTTGAGGGGTGCGTTACCCTCTGGCGGCTAGCATGGAGATAGCTCGGTGCGTTCACCAATAGAATCACAATGCGCAACTGAAATATCCTTGGTCGCAACATTTCGATTAAAACTGAAAGTGATCTTAAAAGTAATCAAATACTCACATGATCATTATATCGATCTGTCATGTTTGTTGATTATTATAATGACTCAGTGTGATTACTAACAGTAACTATGTAATGATCATAATTATTGTTTGCATTGTTTACAGTCCACTAGTTAGATCAACAAAATCGTTGTATTGCGATATTGTTTGCAAGTTCATAGTTTGACAATGAATCTATATAACTTTCACTTGCGTTGTCAATCGATTTTATATCATTCACGTCCTTAACCATATCAAATAAACATTTGTTTTCTCGTGTGACTTGGTCCTGTTTCATAGACAGTTATTGTTTTATAATCTGTGCTCGTGACACCTCGGCCTCCAATAGCACTAAGAACTTTCACTGTCATTGTGAATTATGCAGCAGGTAACGTTCATGTTTTGTTAATGCCAAAATGATCTCACTGTATTGTTGACTAAATTATTGACTTCTTATATACAAAGTCATATTACTACGCTTGCTCGAAAAATGCATATGTAAACTTAACTTCTGTTCTAGAAATTACATACTTTTTGTTGCGATTAGGCAATAATAGCTATACACGTGTGTGTAATTCTTGTTTTATTCTGCCGTTAAAATGTTATACATCAATTAAACAAAAATATACAGTTGGGTTCTATGAATTAATATCGCGATTATAAGACAAAATGTATATTACATATACAACTATGTATTACTTTACGCGGACAGCTTTGATATACTGTAAATAGATAGACATTCTATACACGTAATTTGTAGTCTCATCGTCTGGCGGAAAGCGGTCAGATCTCGGTGATCATCGAGTTTCACCGTCTTTTGTATTCCAGGAAGTGTTCTCAGGTACCGAAGAAAGTGCATTTCCCGTATAACATGTACTTCGAATACATAATTTAACTTTTAACTTTTCCTTCTTTAATGTTAAAAGGACTTCCAATTATATCTTTTTAACTTCAGTGTTATTTGTTTATTATGGTTTATACTTAAGTTGCAATTGTTCAATGGATCGTGGGCGACGTGCCACCTATCTGTTTCTGAATCTCTAGAGTTGCATGTTGTGGAAGTACATTTATGAATGTATACGACTAAGGACGTTAAAATTTAACAAATACTTTTGATTTTTTTTTTTTAATAAATAATTTCATAATATGTATTAGCGTTATACTCGGTTAAATCTAGGGCCTTTATTCCCACAGTACGCTTTGTACAAAACAATAGAGTAGAATAGATTGACAATTATGTTGACGACTGTCATACGTCAAAATACGTGTCAATTCGATACCTAAATTTTCTAAAAATAAAGAAAATTATAATTATATTATATAATATACCTGCTAGGCCACGTTTTTTATGGGAGTTTTGACTTGAGTAACTAGCAACACACCCGTTAAGTATAAAATGGCGACGACAATACTAAATTATTTAAAAAAAAAGCTAGTGGCTTATTTTGCTAAAATTGGTACGATACAATGGTACTTACCGATGATTGGTAACTTTTTTATTGATTTAGTACGTCCTTTATAATTTCTGCACAATTTTACCACACAAATTTTCATTTTCAAAATCACAAATTATTGTCCGTGCCGTCAGACACTGAAAGCAGGAAAATCGTTTTGGGCCCAACAGTTGGGCCCTATGTTTTTTGGCCGCTTTCAACGCTTTGACTGCCTATCTAGACATATTTATAATCTAAGTTCTTGCATATATATAATTGGAGTCTTGGAAACGGCTCCAACGATTTTCATGAAATTTAGTATACAGGTGGTTTCGGGGGTGATAAATCAGTCTAGCTAGGATTCATTTTTAGGAAATGTTCTAAAAAATACCGAGCTAAGCTCGGTCATCCCGGTACTAATATATTATGAGTTTAAACACTTATAGTCGTACCAGTCGTGCGCTTAATGATATTTATTTTTTTATTAACGATTGTTTCTTAGTATTCGTGCTGTGTTCCTGACCGTGACCACGATTTTCCTCGTTCATTGATAGAGTTTAATTAATAGTTATTTGCGCAACTTCAAAATGCTTATTTATCTTGATGGCCGCAGTGGTGTCAGTGGCCACCTGTTCAAATGTGCTTCGTCGAGTATATTGATCCTAGATTAGGATACAATAAGGAACATTTTATGCTATCTTTTAATCATTTTATACATTCAAACAAGTTTTGCGTTAAATCACACACCGAATGTCAATTATTCATGTACAATTTATTGGATATTTAGGTAGGTACTTCTTTTGTATTGAATGTGTTGCATGTGGTACCGTATAAATGTGGGCTTGCATAAAAGGTTTTGAATGACACTAATGATATCTTAAGATTTGAATGGACAGTAGCAAGTTGTGAGTGGATGTCTCTGCCTGCCCTGGAAAGAAAAGTATGTTGGTACTAGGAGGAAAGTAGAGTACAGTATTGTGAATGTAATTCTTATTTCTTTATTGTACTCATAATATAAATGAACACAGAATGATGTACAAAGGTAAGCTTAACTTAATTTTACGCACTTGTTTGTTACTTTTCTTAGAACTTGAGAAGTTTTCCAAGAACTTGAGTCCTTTCCAGCCAACCTTTGGGAAATAAAGATTATAAACTTAACGTAGTCTTTTCCTGGTAACAGCTCTGCTTTCCCTTTTGCTTTTACCTCGGCGTGATATTATGAATATCATCCGTGTAATAGTCCACGTACTCGTAGGAAATCGAGGTCACATCTCGTAACGCGATTTTGCGGTTGTATTTATTATCCTTCAAATGCATCGTCATTCTTGATATCTCTCTTACTATTCTGACGTCTATATTTACGATATTGTAAGGTAAGCCATATTTTTTTTCTGCATCAATAACTTGAAACTACTTATAGATAATGCTAATATCATCATTCTCATATTTATCTGAGACCTTTACCGACTCAGTAAGGGTTGAATTTCTAGTCTAACTGTAATAATGCCTGATATTTTCTGTGAAACTTTCTGACGTCTATATTTACGATATTGTAAGGTAAGCCATAATTTTTTTCTGCATCAATAACTTGAAACTACTTATAGATAATGCTAATATCATCATTCTCATATTTCTCTGAGACCTTGACCGACTCAGTAAGGGTTGAATTTCTAGTCTAACTGTAATAATGCCTGATATTTTCTGTGAAACTTTCTGTAGTTATGAGTCGAAGATGTTGGAATTTTTAGAACTCCAACTGCCTTTAACTATTACCATAGAGGTTCATATAGCATAAGGGACCGATATACAAATTGAAAGAAGCTTTATTTGTTAACGAATTTTATCTATCAGTACGAAATTTTCTCAGCAGCCTGGTTACGAAAAGATTTAGTTTTTCTCTCTATTATGGTATTCGATTGCCTTAAATTCGGTTTAACAGTGTCACACGTTACCGTGACTTGTGTAATAAAACTAAATAAACTTTTCATATATAAATGATTCAAAATGTACAAGTAGGTATTCACTCTATATATTTCCTAAAGTAATTTATTTATAAAAGGTTGAGGTTTCGATGTGCGTACGTGCGAAACGTTTTCAAATAAGTACGTGTCTGTTTTTGTTGTCGTGGGTTTCCTTTTTTTTCCTTGTTTTATGAGATATATCTGTTATGGACCAAGTGATAAATTGGGCACTATATTTAATGCCCGGTCAATATGAATAATGCCAAATATGAGAGGGCAATTTGATATTAATTATTCAAATAATAAAATGGACCGGGCATTAAATATATCGCCCATTACCTTTTGGGCAGACTAATAATTATTTTATTCATGTACATGTTTAATAACTATTTTTCGGTTTATTTAACTATAATTTCTTTAACCTAAGGTTGATTGAACAGCATTTTAATTCTAAGGTTCATGATGACTCACCATCTTGCGTGAGTGCCTATAAACAAAATGTCGAGGCGAAAGGTATTGCGCAATTTTACTTGGATAGGTTAGGTTGGAAGGCTAAGGAGCTCCTGCATTAACTTTCGTGGTTATTTTTGAAGTGAAAACTTCTTTAGCGGCGTTGGATTGGTAAAAAGTGTGAAACTCGCGTCAGAATCGCTTGACCTTTGGACCGTAACCGACGACTGACGTCATACAACATTAGCTACAGACTGCCTATTTTGCAAGATATCATAAACAGCTTGGTAGCGGTAAGCACTTCGACTGTAAGTCCTTATGGTCTCAGATAGTACCGGGTTCAAACCTGGCCTTCTGACGCTTTTTCTGATTATTTTTTCTTTTTGTAATTTATTACTTTTTGTTATTATTTTTTCTTTATATGATTTTTTACATTTGTTAATTATTTTTTCTTTTTATTAATTTCTTCTGACAGAAAATTAGCAGAACATTAGTGATAGGTTCTATGATTGGCGCTATATTATAGGTATGGTATTTTTTTATAGCCGTAGGTGAACCGCAGGTGACTCATCGTCGTAGTTCAAATAATCAACATCTAAAACAACCATTACATGAATAGTTCAATAGTGCAATCAAACATAGTTCAACCAAACATAGGTGAATGAACTAGTAGTCGAGTCGTCCAATATGCGTTGTGAACGTAGGTAAATCAACCGGAGTTGAGTCGACCGTAGTTGAAATTGTTGAATTGATACGTAACGCTTTTCTGCCCGCACCCCGTCAAATTTAGATTTATTATCAAATTGTCCAATTGTCAAGTACCTAGCAGTCTAATAATGACCGGTCAGTGTGATAAATAAATAACTTTAGATAGTAATTAATCACTTTGCCCGATTGAGCTGGGCATTATGCAAAATGCTCGGGTATTAATCATAATGCCCGCATTAATTACTTGGTCCCGAATAGTGATGGAACAGTGGTGGATATCACCACTGTATCTAACACGAGCCTAATAAGGAAGATATATTTTAAGTTCATATTCATTAAATTTAGGCACATTATGAGATTCGAATGTCCAGCAGTGTACCTACTCAAAACCTTTCCAGTTTACTTTATCAAGCCATCATCAGTCAGACCTAAGAGTAGGTAAGTTGAGCATTATAACAATTTATCGGCGCCTAATTACCCGTACGTAACCAGAACGGATTAACTTATTTCCGTATCTTGAGATTGGTTTCTTAAAATACTCTTCCCAATGATCAGATTATAATCTCCTTCAAAATCCACTCGAAACCGACAGTGTTTTCCATATAGCCTGAAGTGTTGCATGCATCTCAAGTACCAGTCCATTAGGGAGTAGGTGTGGTCCAAATTTAGGATAATGACTTTCGGTGTTATTGTCACGGTAATTAACCGTTCGTGTTTGAGTTCGCTTCCGGGCCGAATACTATTTTAAGTTCGTTGATTGATAGGTGCAGTTGATTCTATGAGGGGTTTTGTTCTATTTTCAGTTTCTATCGTATTGTTTACAGATGTTTGAAGCTTGTTTATGACGCTGTTATTCTTGCTGGTCCTTAAGCGTGATTGTTATTTTACGTGTGATGCTGAGTACATACCATGAAATTTAATGAAGATTTAAAGCAATTAGCTTATTGCAAACTATTTTTTTTTTCAATCTAAATCTATCCAAATTAAGGTGAACTAAAACAAACGAAGCGAAAAAGTGGGTGATTAGTCGATCATTTGCGCACGCTGTCATGCGTGCCGTAATGATGACAAATCTCACTTATTAGCTATGGCATCTATATGGACATTACGACTCAAACATCAACTGGTTCATTCGCATTCGTTCGTTAGCCATTGCTCACCTTCTTTCTCTTTGTATGTATACGGTATTACTGAAACGTACAATCCTGGACGCAGTACTATCTAATAAGGTACAAAGGTATATAAATAGGTACATAATTCTGTAAATGTATCTATTGTAGCTTGCATCTGCAAAAATGTGGGTATTTATATACCTCTGCCTACTTCTTCAGAGATTGACAGGTTGGCAAGTTTTTTTGAATATTTAAGGCATAGCACTCATCTACCAAATCTTGAATAAGGTAACTGTGCAGTCTCTAGGTAGGGCTAGGAAATTTTACAAAATCTACCCGTAGTATGAATGCCCCAATAATACGCTGTATTGTAATTTTCCCATAACCTTTCCAACCTTCATCAGTGAACCAGTTTTAGATGATCAGGCCGGTATAACTCCTTATACAAAGCTTCGATTAATAAACATTTTTTTAGTTATTAATGACAAAGTGCAACTTAATTGAAAGCTGCGTAAAAGTGATCGAACCTGTTAAAATATAATCAATCAACATTGTATGTGTTTTTGCGGCAAGGTAATTAATGTGATCGGCTGGTATTACTTATATAGTGCCGTTAATAATGCACGTAAGGAATAGGGCTGCCCTCTGTTACCAGTTTCTTCATACATTCCCAATTATGAGGGTGCTATTCTGATTTATCAAAGTAGAAGAAACGAAAGGCGTATGCATGCGTGGCTCGTAAGCAAGTGTTAAAACGTTGTATTTGCGTATACCAATAGGAAAGAGGCGTGACTATAAAGGTCAGAACAAAAAACACATAAGTATTTATGTTT
This sequence comes from Eilema caniola, assembly GCA_949126895.1. NCBI lineage: Eukaryota > Metazoa > Arthropoda > Insecta > Lepidoptera > Erebidae > Eilema > Eilema caniola. The sequence goes on along the minus strand of OX421476.1, from coordinate 17,577,676 downwards.
GTACTTATGCTCGATTGATGAAAATAGACTCGCTCTGTATTAAATGGGGTTGAAAATATAATATCAAAATGTGTACGCACTGTTACGTGGGACACTCAGAAAGTTTTGAGAAACAAAAAACTAACTTCTATGAATAAAATATTAAAATTAAATCTTTTCATAGAACTTGCCACCAGGCAGTCGCAGACCACATTTAAAATTGTACAAAATCATCGCACGAAAATGTTCTCTATGCAGATCCATTTTTAAATGAGACACGGTTATTTGATTTAACTTTTTAAAAAATGTGGAGGGAAATTCAAAATTCGAACAGTGGTACTTTTCTCTCTTAAATAACCAATTTCTCAAAATAATTACAAGTGGCCAGTGCCTTATTCTTAAAATCATTCTTTTGTAAAACTTTCTGAGGGACTTGGTATTTGAATTTATTCTACCTACTAGATTCGCCTCACACAAATATCCTTATTCGCTCCACATTTCATACCATTTTGGCCCCGAAAATATTTTGAATTATTTGTTCATCTTTCCTTGTCCCATTTTCAGTAGAGCTATTGCCGATGGCAACCCTATCAGTGGATCATGATTATGTGGATGGAGCGCGTAGAAATGCGCAGTTCATTCAGAACCACGCCCCATGTTCTATGCGCGCGCGCTGACTAAATGTTGTAATAAATATTAACATGCTGCTTTTCTATGCTATGATTTTTATTGCACATACTGTACGGAATTTATGATGGTATATTTTATTGCATTGGCACTTTATTGTTTATTAATGTTGGTAGTATGAGTTATTTTATCTAATGCAATCAGTATCAGATCTGCTTTTCAACATTCTATCCATACTAGGCACTGTAAATCATTTGCTGCACCGCATAAATTTGGCAGTGGCTGTGCATGTAATGGAATTTGGGGGTTGGCGCTAAATTGACGAAAAGATCGCCATGTCGCTTTTTTGTGCGGAGATCCCGTTGCACACGAACTGACTAAAAACGCAAGCCGCCGTCTCTTGTCTCAGGTGTAAGGTGACCCAATGTGGTAATTCAGGGTTCTCTGGCATCCCGTCTATGCGCCATCGTACCAACCATGCATGACGTTCAACCTGGCAACAGACTTTGAACTCTCTGACTATAACCTCCAAAATATTTGCTTTCATTGTAAGAGTTTTAAATCAATATTATCGAAATTAAAAATTCGTGTTACCTTTTGACTATAATTACACTTGAGTACACAGTGTGCGACATCTATGTCACTATACAATGGTTTCTGAATGGCAAAAATATTCGTCATAGTGACGTCGACTATATTTATTAGGGAATTGACAATTCTGTGTCAGTTCATATTATAATACCAGCACAAAGGAAAATCTTTTACAATGTAAATGTAACGAAAAGTAGGTACCTAAAGCAACTATGTTTTCACACTTCCAGGTTTGGTTTTACATGGGCTTCATTATACCGCTTTCTCACTTAATATAATTATAGTATATCGCAATCTGATAAATTTGATATGGTTTGTAAGTTTTTCTCGTGTATTATGTTTGTATATGACGTAACCTCATGTCTTTCAAACCGCTTTTAAAGCATTTCAATTTTTTTTATACTACAAGTAATAAAATAAAATAAAAATTGGAAACCCCGACAGCATATCTATTATAATATTTTTATTAATAATTGTCCTCCGACACAGATAACATAATACTAAAGTACAGATACCTCATCCCATACAAAAAAATGAGGCCATCATAACTCGGGCTATTTTACGGGCTAAATTTAAATATTAATATTCGCCACTAGATGTCAACAATATAGCCCGAGGTTCAGCTTACGTTTTACAGTAGTAGCTTCTAGATGGTGGTGTACTATATTTTCAACGATAAGAAGTGTCATACATAAATGACAATATAAATAAACATAGGTAGGCACATTATGACTACTATTTATTTAAGAAGATTGACTGTGAGTGATGTTAGTAGAGACCGCATCTCCAAACTCGCAATCGGGCTTTTTTAAACAGCGGATCTTCGCAAGAAAAAAAGGGTAATACCCTCGTTTGCCAGATAAGAGGGTTCTTGAGTGTGTTGAGTACGAATTTGATGTCATTTTTGGAATCCATAATGGCCGCCGCGGTGTCCTAGCTAATTTGCAATATGGGTATGGTTTTTTAGGTTTTTGAGTATGCTTAGTGTGAATTTAATGTCATTTGTGGGATCCAATATGGCCGCCGCTGTGACTTAGATAAATTGCAATATGGGTATGGTCTAATGAGTTTCGAGTATGCTGAGTTTCGGTCTCCAATATGGCCGCCGCGCTGTAGGTAGAAAATTGCAACATGGGTATGGTTTAATAGGTTTTTGAGTATGCTGAGTGTGAATTTGATGTCATTTTTGGAATCCAATATGGCCACCGCGGTATGGTCTAATGAGTTTTCGAGTATGCTGAGTTCGAATTTGACGTCAGTTTTGGCCTCCAATATGGCCGCCGCGCTGTAGATAGAAAATTGCAATATAGGTATGGTTTAATAGGTTTTTGAGTATGCTGAGTGTGAATTTGATGTCATTTTTGGAATTCAATATGACCGCCGCGGTGTCCTAGCTAAATTGCAATATGGGTATGGTCTTATGGGTTTTCGAGTATGCTGAGTTCGAATTTTATGTCAGTTTTGGCCTCCAATATGGCCGCCGCGCTGTCGGTAGGAAATCGCAATATGGGTATGGTTTAATAGGTTTTTGAGTGTGCTGAGTGTGAATTTAATGTCATTTTTGGGATTCAATATGGCCGCCGCGGTATCCTAGATAAATTGCAATATGGGTATGGTCTAATGAGTTTTCGAGTATGCCGAGTTCGAATTTGACGTCATTTTTGGCCTCCAATAGGGCCGCCGCGCTGTAGGTAGACAATTGCAATATGGGCACAGATAACATAATACTAAAGTATAGATACCCCATTCCATACAAAAAAAATGAGACCATCATAACTCGTAGAATATACTGCTTCCGGGCTGTTTGGCCGTGGTCGACCACACCAAGCAGTATATTCTACATGCAACGCCGGCCGTGAAAGCCTGAAGACTTATACATCATAACTCGGGCTAATTTGCGCATTATTTTTAAATATTATTCTTCGCCACTAGATGTCAACGAAATATCCCGAGGTTCAGTCTACATTTCGCAGTAATAGCTTCTAGATGGTGGTGTACTATATTTTGTCAAGAAGTATAAATAATTAATCTAATATTCTCGTGTCACAATATTCGTTCCCATACTCCTCCAAAACGGCTCGACCGAAGTCTGAGAATCGGCTACTATTTATTTTTCATACTCCAGTCCGCGATAACGGACATCAACGCGGGCGGAGCCGCGGGTAACAGCTAGTTATAATATGTATATATTACCAAAGAGGTAAATTAATATAGATCGCATCTTCAAACTTGCAATCGGGCTACTACTTCACACTTCTTGTATGCTGAGTATGAATTAGATGTTAATCAAAGTCCAATTTATACAAAATTGCAATACGGGTATGATCTAACTTGTTTTTGAGTAGGTGTGCTGAGTACGAATTTGGTGTCATTTTTGGTGGTTATGTTGAACTCGAACCGATTAAAAACACACACCTCATGCCAGAGTAGGTATATCCAGTCGAGTTCAACATAACTGTTATCATCGGCATAGCATCGGCGGCTGACACGGTGGCACAGCGCAGTGGTGTCGGACTCGAACTCGAACCGACTAAGCCGTCGCGGATGCACCGCATATATGTCGAGTACAACATAAGCACTCCCGCCTTACATAAGTACTTATGAACGACGTGGGCCGTCGGCATACCTAGAATGGGACAAGAATATGTAAATATCGTATGTGCGTGCACCTATAAACACGAATAAATATGACTAGGTTTCTACTTTCGCCATTTTGTTCCGACACGACGAACGACTCAAAACAAATGACTCAGGCCCCATGGCTTTTACTTGTGCTGCCGCCATTTGATCTGGGCCAGTTAAATCTCAAGAAGAAAACTTGCGCCAGAGTCGCATCCTTTAATGAGTGGGTGATACGAATAGCTCAAAATTCCTCAGCCCCTTGACTTTTACATGAGCGACTGCCGTTTGACCTACTATCCTCAAGAAGCAAAATTGCACCAGACTCGCATCCTTTAATCAGTGGGTGGTACGAATAGCTCAAAATTCCTCAGCCCCTTGACTTTTACATGAGCGACTGCCGTTTGACCTACTATCCTCAAGAAGCAAAATTGCACCAGACTCGCATCCTTTAATCAGCGGGTGGTACGAATAGCTCAAAATTCCTCAGCCCCTTGACTTTTACATGGGCGACTGCCGTTTGACCTACTATGCTCAAGAAGAAAATTTGCATTAGAGTCGCATGCATTAATCAGTGGGTGTACGAATAGCTCAAAATTCCTCAGCCCCTTGACTTTTACATGAGCGACTGCCGTTTGACCTACTATCCTCAAGAAGCCAATTTGCACCAGAGCCGCATCATCCGTTAATCAGTTGGTGATACGAATAGCTCAAAATGACTCAGCTCCTTGACTTTTACATGAGCGACTGCCGTTTGACCTACTGTCCTCAAGAAGCAAAATGCACCAGACTCGCATCCGTTAATCAGTGGGTGGTACGAATAGCTCAAAATGACTCAGCCCCTTGACTTTTACATGAGCGACTGCCGTTTGACCTACTATCCTCAAGAAGAAAACTTGTGTCAGAGTCGCATGCATTAATCAGTGGGTGTACGAATAGCTCAAAATGACACAGCCCCTTGACTTTTACATGAGCAACTGCCGTTTGACCTACTATCCTCAAGAAGCCAATTTGCACCAGAGCCGCATCATCCGTTAATCAGTTGGTGATACGTATAGCTCAAAATGACTCAGCTCCTTAACTTTTACATGAGCGACTGCCGTCTGACCTACTATCCTCAAGAAGCAAAATTGCACGAGAGCCGCATCCGTTAATCAGTGGGTGGTACGAATAGCTCAAAATGACTCAGCCCCTTGACTTTTACATTAGCGACTGCCGTTTGACCTACTATCCTAAAGAAGCCAATTTGCACCAGAGCCGCATCATCCGTTAATTAGTTGGTGATACGTATAGCTCAAAATGACTCAGCTCCTTGACTTTTACATGAGCGACTGCCGTCTGACCTACTATCCTCAAGAAGCAAAATTGCACGAGAGCCGCATCCGTTAATCAGTGGGTGGTACGAATAGCTCAAAATGACTCAGGCCCTTGACTTTTACATGAGCGACTGCCGTTTGACCTACTATCCTCAAGAAGAAAGCTTGCGCTAGAGTCCTATCCGTTTATCAGTGGGGGTGTACGAATAACTCAAAATGACTCGGACTCCTTAAATTTTACCTGACCGACTACCGTCTGACCTACGGGTCCTACCACTACTGTTAGGACAGTAGAAGAGCTAATGGAGCTAATGGAATCTTTCAACAAAAATTCTTTAATTGAGGAATGGTCACCAAGTCACCAATCCTATGAGAGATTTGACATCGATCTTCGAAGGGCTCCAACTTTCTTTAACGATTGCCATTTCGCATTTGCGATATTCGTGTAGAAATTTAAAATGCACTGGCCGGCAACCACAGAGACTATTGTTGCGCTGGCGACACAGAGCGAGGTAGGATGAATCGATCAAGCGAGCGAGAAAGTCGTCTCATAGGAGCTCGTTATAGGTAGGTATATCATCCGCTCGCTTGGCTCGTCGCCGTGTGTCGTTGTATGTGCGGTAGGTACTACTACTACTGACTACCTTGATGTAGATACATTTTATTAAGTTCGCTTTATGTACTTAGGTATAAATGTTACCCTATTCCTGTTGAGTTATTGATCTGATATTAAATTTGATAGGTAGGTAGGTAAGTAGGAAGGCGTGTGTCTTTTCAGACGACAATATACCTGCCTGAGATGTCATACTTTCAATTAATAAAGCCGTTTAACTAAAAGGTATTAGGTAGATACCTACCTACCTTCTTGTTATTTTCACGGTCACCCATCCTTAAACCGACCTGGCTAATATCGCTTAAAACTTCAAATGTTAAGAACGGTCACCCAGGGTTGTGCAAAAGTAGAAAGAATACTAATTTGGATACGGATTCTCAGTCGGGCGTCGGCCACCGGGGGCCTAAGCTCCAAAACCCGGTACTTAGCGATTGAAAAAGTAATTTTAAGAGTTCTAACTCCAGTGGAAACTGAGAAAATGCCTGTGGCAAAATTATATAAATTCATTATTTACACTACACCAACTCAGAAAGTACCCCAGTAGATAGGTAGTCTTTAAAAAATGAGGCAGAAAGTAGGTACCTACCGTTATTATTTCAATAGAAATATGCGAGAAATATTCCAAATATATATTTTTTTTTCAAATCCGTACTCAGCATGTTTAAAAGCCCTTGTTATTTCTAATAGGTGAGAAGCAGGTACTACCTACCTATCTAGTACTACCTACCTAACCTAGTATTACCTACACAAGGCGCGCGCCACAGGAGCGTTATTTTTCTTAATTTGTTTAAATTGCTTTAAATATTTCAAATTGACTGCTCCCCGCTTAATGGTAAACTGGGGTGCAATCCATAAAATAGTGACCGCCATTACAAAATGCTGTCCCTAGTTTGACAGTTTTGACACCCTCAGAAGGTATTATGCAAGTGCCTTCTAATTTACCCTTATTTTAATAACCTTATTGATAAATTAGAGCGAAAAAAAAATGACAAAATACATTTTGGCGCCAAAAATCCAACGTTTTGCTTTTGTTCACCCAAGTACTAATATGTGAACTAACATGAACAAATATGTACCCTAGAACACTGGGGAGAGTTATTATAATTTTTTAATTTTAAACAAATAATATTATTATGACTTATCCTTTTCGCGTGGGAGGTTAAAAATAAATAAGCATTCTAAACGTTTTATAGGATTGTTTAATTTTCATTGACAAAGTGACAACCCTAACACTCAAGTTGGCGGCGTTGTATGTTCGGAGCAAAGGGCGATACCTACGAAATTTCGTAGATTATAAAAACAGCGGTTTTCTTTAACAATAAAGGTGGTACGTTAAAAAAATACAGAACAGAAGTAACTTTTTAATTGTTAGTTTTAATTATACTACTACTAAAATAATTAAAAAAGAAACTAATCAATTGTTAATTGCAGTAAATCTCGTTCGATATGTTTTTTGTTTGAGTAACAGCCGTGAAAATATAGAGAATTGAATAACACGCCATCTATTGTGTGTAACGTAGTGCACAGTATCGGCAGTATCATTATAGTACCGATAAAAGACGGGAAGGGCGCTGCATAATTATCACAAATTGTCGAAATTAGGTTTAAAAGTTCATTATTATATGTTTATGAGGAACAAATATTAAAGTTTTATGAGAAAATAATATTTATAGGATTCAATTCTTGTTCATTTAGAATTTTATGTTAAATTGATACACATAACGCCATCTAGAATATTTTATTAGTCACTAATAAAATTTGTTCGTAGTGGGGACCCAGTGCCTCCGAGTTATAGGATATAGGACTAAAATTCTTAGGTAATACATCTATTGTTTTATTACAGTTTATAACAAAACAAACAATTGTAAACTAATAATTCATTCATTCAGTGGCAATGACACAAACAAGCGAATTGCCGTCTCTTGTAGTCTATGTTAGTTTAACATTTAACACACAATTTACCACGCGACGTAAGCTCTGCGGCTTCAACGGCAATAAAATAGCGTTTGAACGTTTGAATTGGCAATAAAATAGATGGAAATGGACGTTTTACAATATAGCAAAACAAACAAATTAATGTAGCCACAAAAACCGTATATAATGTGCATATTTATATAATGTACATATTGCTATCGTAACGGACCCGTGTGAACAGGGTCAATTAGGGTCATCCATACCGACTGCTCGTGTCGGTCGAATACATCGCGAATACTGTTATCATTTTGGTGATAGTGATGATGAGGTGGGCATCTGTTGGATTCAGGCATCAAATCGAACAATTTATGGTCAGATAAATGGTTACCCCAAGCCGGATCGATTCGTACCTGCTGTAGTTAGTAGTCTGTACGATTTCGACACAGTTAGTTAGTTAGCTCGGGTAAGGTGGAGCCTAATGGTTTCCGCACGTAAAAAACACTTGCCTACATACCTATTTGAATTTATCAATCACTAGCTGATGCCAGTGACTTGGCCCGCGTGGAATTCTGTTCGCGTTCCGGTGACCGTGTAACCCTTTTTTTAAATTTTCCTCTGCGTATGAACCATCCAAGTACTGCAAGGAATATTCTAAAAAAAGAATTAGTAAAATCGGTCCAGCCGTTCACGCGTGATGGCGTGACCAAGGGAAATAGTGATTCATTTATATATAAATACTAGCTGACCCGCCTCGGCTTCGCTCGTGGCATACTTCAACCCCGTAGCACCCCTACGCCATTATGCGTCACTCAATTGTTTTGCCATCCCGGAATCTCTGCACAATTTTTCTCTGCGTAAGAACCATCCTCGTACTGCAAGGAATATTCTAAAAAAAGACTTAGCGCAATCGGTTCAGCTGTTCTCGAGATTTGCGCTTAGCAACACATTTAGCGATTCATTTTTATATAATAGATAGTATTTAATATAGAGAAACAGGTATTCTGAAACAAATAAACTTCAGATAGACCCAAAGCATTGATATCTCAATCATAATAAAAACGTTAGTAAAAATATTTACGAATAGCTACATGTATAGCTTCTTTGATAGCTCTTATCGATTTCCACTAGTCTATTGTCCAGTATACAGACCATGACAGCTCCGTGTCAATGATTAATTTCAAACTTTCTAAGTCCGCAATATATCATTATCGTCATCACCGCCTGAAACTAATTACTGTTTATTTGGTTTAATTTTCCACTGGGCCTTCTAATTTAACCCAAGTGTGACCTAAAATGCTGCTATGTAGTTCATTAGACTTGCATCATGGCGTGTTCATTCATTACTCATTACTAATGTGAACATGCGAAAAGGTTGTTTTTGCTAAAGGTTGTAAATCGTATTAGGTATGTAGGGTTAATAGTATAGGGTCTTTTATTTATAAAGGTATTTGAAGAAGGATGAAAATTACAGGGGCCAGTTGTTCTTCAAGTCTCTTCTTGGTTGTGCTAAAATAAATGGCATACTGTTATGACATGACTGTGTATACTTTGATAAGACAGTGACCCTTTTAAGGTTCTGTTGATGAACGATTGAGGGAAACCCGGTTGCTAAGTTGTCACCGTTATCGTTGGTTGATTTGTCTGTTTAATTGAAACGTAACAACCAGTTACAAACGTGGAAAAAGGAGAATTCAGTGAACAAACTTTGAAAATAATGAATTTTTCAAAACTTTATTCAAATATAGGGCAAAAAATATATAAATCAAATATAGCTTTGGTTACGCTAGTACTATTATCTATTCTGTGCTTTGGTTTAAGTTCAGAACCTTTACTGTAAGTATAAGAATCCATCCGAAGCCATCCGAAACTAAACAATTTTAAACCACATCTTTCTTTAAAACCTACAACTATAAGCATGTCTAACTGCACTTTAAAAACGGAAAATTACGTGAAATTATGTTCGCTCCACTAATGTTTTCACACAAAGTGTTTTATTGCCGAATCTGAACGTACACACAAAAATCTGTCATTAAGCTCATTCAATTGTAGAAAATTACTTTTTTTATCGTTCAGCTATCAAAAAGCGGATCATAAATGCCTATGAGGCTATGCTATGAGTCATAGACAACCAGTTGATTTGTGATTTGTATGCCAGCACGACTCTTACCTACCAACGTAATGTTAATGTGTTGTGTTATTTAGAATTAATTTAAAGTGTTATAGAATGTTGGAAACAAATCCTAGGCCTCTACAGTAATGTGGAGGAAAGCGGTGTGATGGTCCACCGATACTAAGCATGGTTCCCCTGATGAGGCTAAATGATTTAACCTGGTCGTCTGTGGTTGGAACAGCAACTTTTTCGAGACTATTGATTCTTAATCGCGTAATTAAAGTTAAAGTTATTAAAGTTGTTAAAAGTTAAAAGTAAGTTATTAATAACAATTAATCAGGCCAAGAAATTTAATTGCGCGATTTAGAATCAATAGTCTCGAAAAAGTTTAAATACGCTAGATGGCGGCGCTAATTTACATAAGGTTGCCACAATCATATTTTGATTGCAGGAGGGATGGCGATTCCTGATAGTCTTGTAATTTATTTAAGTGATATTTCGTTATTCCTGGCTAATTTAGGTCAAGGGAAATGAGTTATGACTCCCTAGAATTACCTCACACGTTACACTTTAACTTCTCAGTTGAAAGCGATTTGTGTAGTCACACTAGCCACATTATTAGACTTTTGAATCAAAACAAAGATTCATCATAGATTTCGCAATTGATTGAATTATGCCTTGCCACCTACACTTCATTCGTAGGTGAATCCACCGATTCTCTTCTAAACAATAAGTTCATTACACCCGCGAAGAGCGGACATTATTAATTAAAACATTTTGTTCCAATCCGCCACGGCGGCCATATTGTAATACGAACATGATTAATGTTAAGTTTAAAAACTGTTTTTTTTTTGCGGCATAACAAATCGTTTTTTGTTATTGTTATAAAAATAATATATTCTTTCCCTTTGTTGTAGGGTACAATCGCTTTGAAAAATAATGACAGAAAAGGTTACTTTTTCCACATCTTATTATCTGGTAACAAAACTTAACAATAAGTTTGTTTAAAATGTTCAACTTAGTAAAGATACTAGATACACGAATATCTTTCTCCTACCAGGATAGGCAGAGAACCTAACCTACGATACAAACTCACTAGTTATTTAAAAATAATAAAATACAAATAGATATTGTTGGTTTGATGAAAATAACTAGTGATTGACGATTTTATAATAGAGCAGAAAATTATTATTCTCATTCCTAGCTATCTATAAGTTAGCGAGCAATTTCCTGTACTTCCTTAAACCATCTATTTAAACCATGAATAATGACAAATACATCTGCAATGTGTTAAACGAAATCAATGGTTTTACTTATATAGACTCGCATCTTAACTAACAGGAAATAAGAAATATTAACTACTTACTTGTAACTTTAATAGGCAATTGCAATTTGATACGTGATTAATATCCTCGTTTATGTGAAACGGGGGTCATGTTTCACTAGCTAGTTTCAAGGTGCTTAGAGCAGGATTAATGTGGCGCTAGTTAAAACTCAGTTATTAACATTTATTGGAGAGGATTCCACATGAAATGTAAATATCTTACCTTCAGCCTATAAATATTGTAAGGAATCATGTTCCATAGTCGTTGATAATATCGTGGGTCAGTGAATGAAAAGAAAATATAAAAATATAAAAAAGGTATAAAAATATGGCGAATTAGGAAAAAGTGTGCATGAGTAGACATGTGGGCGAATGCGGAATAAACCGCAAATTGAAATAATTTTGAGAACAGTGTCCTAGTAAATACTAGTTACTCCAACTCTATTGCACACTGTTTAGATGTCTGTAAAGTATTCAAATCAAGCATTTACTTGCGCTGGTACATTTCTTTACTTCTTTACTTAGTAAAGTATGTGGACTGAGTACTTACCAGGAGGATATTAGCTGCGACGACATCAAGTAATATTAAATAATAACACAACTGAAAAATATACACGTGTCTTTCAAATAGATGACGCCGAAGCTAAAACCACCGATAAAATAATATATTCTGCACTAAAACCATGTATAACTGGTATGTACTAATACATACTGACAATCAACTTTGAGTCACACACAAGCATTGGGATTTACTTGACTATGTATAGATAACTGTAATGTTGATGAAATTTAAAGAAACTAAAACTTTATGAAACTCCTGACATCCCTAATTAATAGGGAGTCCCTTTTTAAAAGTGATAATTCCATTAGCATCCAAAGGATCCTCTTTGGGGCTCAAGGTACGTTCTCCAACCCTGGCAAAGTTACTATTGTCCCAACTTAATCAAATTATACTCCCAAAATAGGTTCAACTAGTTATATCCAAAGCAGTAACTTCGGAAATTGCTTTAGCAGGGAAATGTTGCAAATTGCATTACAATGACATAATGACCAATTGTTGCGTTTCTCTCTTGACCCCTTGTGTCTAGTGTCTAACGACGTTTGCTATTTACGCTGAATTGGATATACAATTGGAGTTAGCTTGTTAGTATTATTGTTAACTTTCCAAAGTTATTCTACTGTCATTTATAAAAAGTCAATGTTTGTTAAGATACGAGCCCACTGGACACCTAAAATTCGTACACTACGCTCAATCGTCTCCTCAAATATTTGAAGCTCCCACTCGTTCCCTTGTGGTCCCCTACCTGTGAGGTAGATTCACCAATCTCTGCTATTCAGTTAGTATCGTATTTTATGTCGTACCGTTTAAATTATTGCTACAAAACTTTGTCAATTTATCGCTAGCACTTGTGTAAAGGTTATAGACGTTGTGCAATTATGGGACCCGTTAGATGATGCCATGGAGATGCTGAGTTTGGGCTATAAGATGAAATTTTCCTGTTCCAAACCGGGACTATATTCTTTAATATAAAATATCCTCCAGCTAAGCCAAATGGAAATTGATGCTATTGCTAGTTCATTTATCGCAAAATTATTTTACCGGTAACATCCAAGAATTTCATTACGAAGTCCGGGGTCCAGCTAGTCACATTATACTATTGTTGACCAGGTTTAATGCGTAAAAGTGTCTCTTTGCTGTCCGTATGCTTCGTTTATGAAAACCGAGGCCGCTTTCACTTTATGTAATGGAGTGCAGTTATGATTCTAATGGGTCAAGGGCCTATTTTGGAACGAGCTCTTTTAATGCACGAGTGCGTGAACAACGACATGATGTTGCTATTGTATTTAAACGTATGTATAATTTGACGACTGCTAGATATGCTTCGTATTCGACTACATGTGTAAAATATCAGCTGCTGTCCTCGGTTTCACCTGCATAAAGGGTCTTTATCACGGCAAATATCTGTTTTCTGTTACGAAACGTTAAATATTTAGTTATATAGTAAAATATATAGTCACATTTCTTTAGATCATTCGAGTAGCTACGATCTTTACTTCTTCTACTTTCATAAATGAGTATTCACTAGTTCTTCTTCATCGAATCAATCGCTAACATCATTCAGACTGTGCCTGAATACTACCCTACACAGATCTTCGATAGTATGGATTTAGGAGCACAATGGACAAGAGAGCAAATACGACATGGACAAGGATGAAACTCCGCAATCGTGACTGGTTAATATAACCCCATATTGCCATGTTCTCCTTGAAGAGGCGAACTTGGGTCTGCAGGCTGTTTAATACCTTGCAAGTTGGCCACTGGAGATAGTGTCCAGGCGGCAGGCTTTTTTTTTTGGTCTAATGGTTGTTATGAGCACAAAGTCGAGTGTGTTTGCTACCTTAGTACAATAAACAAACATTACAAAAAGTGCCAACCTAATTACCATCTGACACCAACACGGTGTTACTGTCGATGTAATGATTTATGTTATCTAACGTGAGATGTTCCTACTCATTATGTTACGTCACATCTACGATTTAAGTAGAGTACGTTGTATGTCATAATCAGAGCGAAAAAAAAAACATCTTTCTTATGTATAGGCGTTGTATGGGTGACGTTTTATTTTATGTTTAAGCATACATTCATCATATGTTAGCTGAGACTCCCCGGCTTCGCTCGTGATATACACTTCTTTAACCCAAAGTTAAGCCTATATTTTAATAGTTTTCAAATAATGGATACCGAATTTATTGATATTTATGATTGGATTGGATCGCGTTGTAGATATTTTACATATTGCTTTAAATTTACTTTAAATCTAGTGTTAGTGCCTATTAGTAAATGCTGTGATAGGTTTCAATTCTCTCTTATAGCATAATGTTGTGAAAACCCAATAATGAGTCACATTAGTCTGAATTTGGGCGTATAGGACTCCGTCAAATCAAGCTTATGTTTAATCTATTGTTAATACAAAATTATAATGTTACCCACCATGGTATTAACCTATAGGTTAATTACTTCCCTTAATATATTAAGGGAAGTAATTAACTATTTCCTCTCTTAATGTGGGTAACGAAAGGCTATTCAAGAATCTTATGTCTGTTCATGATTACTGGAACCGAGTTTATACGTGACTTCCATTCGTTTGCTTAGACTTTACTGATTAAATACGTGACTTATGACTATTGCATTTTTTTTTGAATACTATATCTTTCCTTAGCGTCTAAAATTCTGAACGAGTTAACTAATTATGGTTATACTAGCTGACCCGGCAAACTTCGTACCACCTCAGAATCAATAAAAAAAGTTGCGATTTCTCATAATATTTTCTCACCGTTTAAACCTTTCGTGGACATCCACAAATATTTCAAGATTAAAATTAGCCAAATCGGTTCAGCCGTTCTCGAGTTTTAGCGAGACTAACAGAATTGCAATTCATTTTTATATGTAAAAGAAATTTAGAGGGTAAATTAACATTTACCCTCTTTCTTCTGACCCGATAGGTGACACTATAGTCGAGTGATTAACAAATCAATAATTAGCTAATATCAGGTACTTCTGGTTTGAATTAAAACATTCTATTTTTATTGAATAGTCAGTTTATCGAGGAAGGTACTTATATACTATAACGCTGCTACTCAAGAGCTACCTACTGCCCAGGTAAATATACATCCAATTGAGCAGTCCGACTGAGGAAGTACCTCCGCCCTACAGAATACCGCGGCCATAATAACCTCATGTTGTGTTCCCGGCGGTGAGTAGGGTAGCCAAAGCTCACTGAAGAGATTTTGTGCTGTCAATGGGAAGAGCAAAGGCTTTTCCAGCTTTGTCTTCTACCCTGACGGCACAAAAACTCGCTGCGTTTACAGGGTCGGTAGCACGAGTGTGACTCCCCTGGTATTGCACACGTCCACAGGCGGTAACCACTTACTATCAGGTGGGCAGTGTGCTTGTCTGCGAGCTCAGTTGTATAGAAAAAGTGTCAACAAACGCGATAGATTCTCATACATTATTTGAAAATACATAAACTGCAGGTTTAAAAAGGGATGACACGGGGTCTTGAAATTTACCACGAGCGATGCCGGAGACGTCCGGCTAATATTTCATATGAGGATAAATTATTATAGGGTTGTAGTGTGAAGTAAGGTATAGAGTTAAAGTAATTACATCTAGTTCTTGCGGTATTTTTCCATCAATATGTAATCTCTTAGGTAACTTAACAAGATCCGCAATCCTATCATTCACTATTGGTACCTACTGAAGTTATTGGAAAAATCCAACTAAGTACATAGAAATGCAGGTTGCTTTACCATTTTTAGAATGGTATGTCTATGAACTTTTAAAGAAGAATTTTTATGAGGCGCCTATATGATTCCTTTCGGCCGTAATGGTACGCTACTGTGTTTTGTAATAAGTTTCCTTAGAAGAAAATGGCATCTTATCTCGTAACCAAGTAACAAACTAAGATGTTTAGGTCCGTCTTCATAACTTTATGGTATCCTACTAGGTAATTATAAAATTGAAAAGTTTATATAAATTAGAACATTAACAATTAAAAAAATCCAACAAATAAACCACCGCCTTTTACTTTATAAATTTAATTTATTGTTTGCCAAATCATCTGTATAATAGGATTTAATTAATTAATTTAAATTTAAAAAATAAACAAATATTAGTCTTGTTACTTGTTATATTTAAAAAGAAAATTAAAACTATGCGATATAAATATTTGATAGCCGACACGGAACGGACGGAACCGTTACTGGGGAAAATTTTCGGCTATTTAATACACTCGAGAGCAATGAATCCGGGTCACTCAAAGAATCCAAAAAATCTCGGAAAGTAAGAATGCTAGGTTAATTCAATAAATTGTATTTAATAGACAATTTAATACTCCTTAAATGAAAGTTAAAAAAATATGAGTCACCATACATTTTATTTACACAAAATTAAATAAAGAAAAAAACTGCTGATCTCTCCTTAAAACAAAAATAGGAAACATGAAATTTTTGAACTTTATGACGATTTTCTTGAATTTCAATACTTCGTATTACCTCCTCGTGCTTCCATTACTGCGTTTACGCGGTTTGGCATGCTGTACACCAAGTTCCTTATACGATTTTGGGGAATATTCTCCCATTCCTCTGTGAGAGCAATTTTGAGCTCAGGAAGCGTGATTGGGGGAGGGTTTCGTTGTTTTACGCATCTCCCTAGCTCGTCCCAAGCATGCTCGATCGGGTTGATATCCGGGCTACGCGCTGGCCACTCCATACAAGTAATGTTCATCTCTTGAAGGTAGTCATTCACAATCCTACCTGTATGAGGTCGGGCATTGTCATGCATAAATATAGCATCCTCACCCAAATTGACCATAAATGGACCAACGTGTTCGTTGAGGATTTCTTCCACATATCTACGCTAGTTAAAGAGCCGTTTTCTATGATCACCAGCTCTGTGCGACTTTCAGAGGAAATTCCGGCCCACACAAGTACAGACCCACCACCGTAGGCTACTTTTTCTTCGATGCATGCTTGCTTGAATCTTTCCCCTGGTCTTCTATACACTCTGTGTCTTCCATCGTGCTTGTAGAGCATAAATTTTGATTCGTCGGAGAACATAACTTTCGACCAATCTTCAATACTCCAATTTACGTGGTTCTGGGCATATCTTAGTCTTGAAATACGATGGCCACGCTCCAGTTTAGGGCCGTTTGCAGGTCTAAGGGGTTTTAAGTTAGATTCAGCAAGCCGACGTCTTACTGTCCATGCACTTGGGTTACTTCCTCCGAGGCGTCGAAACTGATTTGTGAGTTCAGTTCCTGTGAGAAAGCGATTTCGAAGCATGGTGTTCACCAAGTATCGGTCTTCTCGTGCTGTGGTACACCTAGTTCTGCCCGTTCCTGGTCTGCGTAGGTTAGAACCAGTTTCTTCGTAACGTCGGAGAACTCTTTGTACTGTTGACAGCGACACACCGACAGTCCTGGCTGTATCGCGCTGACTCCGGCCGGTTTCCACCAATGTAAGTATTCTGGTGCATTCTTCAAGTGTAAGCGACATGATTTCAGCTTGAATAATGAATATTGAGCACTATCAACCTGGTTTATGTACCAACATAAATGACAGATTACAAACAAAAGCAAAAACAAATCCTGTAATTTCGTAGTTCCATCTTCGACAGTGTTCCCTTTTCAAATTTGATTTTTTTATGATATAACTTTACAATAACTAAGAAGTTTTAATACTTTAATTTAAGGAGTATTAAATTGTCTATTAAATACAATTTATTGCATTAACCTAGCATTCTTACTTTCCGAGATTTTTTGGATTCTTTGAGTGACCCGGATTCATTGCTCTCGAGTGTATTATGCTACGACCACTAAGCTACCTACCGGGATAAAGCTTAAAGCTATTATGACAATACGCAGTGGATATTGAAATCATAACACTACTAGTGCAGTTAGCAAAGGTTTACCTATACCAATTCATCCATGTAGGGACCTCTTCACTTTGTTTGTTCAGGATGAGTCTCTAGTTTTCCGTTTTACAAATAGAAAACTACACCGGTGTACTTTACATTTTACCTACCAGTAATCACGTAAAGTGTTACCTATCTAAATATTCTCTCTATATTTGTTTATTTGATCACATCCTTATAGGTACACACGGTTACAAAAATGTTAACGAGTTTTTAAAAGGTCTACCATTTTCGAGAAAGCTCTCCGTTTACCCTTCAAACGAAGGTAGGTACCGTTTTAAGTCGGTCATTGAGGAGCGGGTGTTAATTGAAAACGCTTGTGTACCGCTCTTAATAAGTACACAACACAAGTCTGTGTACATGTTGTGTACTCGTTAGAAGGAAATTAGCGAGTCACTGTTGTGGCTCAGCTACGGATACTTTGTTGTTATACGTACGAACAGAGTGATTTGTTTTGTTTTGTTGAGATACTAAGAGGATAGGATGATTTGTGTGTTAAATTATCTACTTTTGGTAACGGTTACGTAATTTTGGCAAACTCACTGCGTAACAGTTATGTATTTGTATTCTATTTATTTTAATGACATTTTGTTGGTTTTTTTTGTTGAATTATATAATTTTAGTCTGTGCCCACGTGAAATTCTGTTCGTACTAAAGCTAAACTATCTCAATATAAATAATTGCGTCGATTTGCAGCGTATTTGATGGATCTGTAACTGACCTATGTTTCACTAATTCATCATCATCATCATATAAGCCGCACATAGTCCACTGTTGAACATAGGCCTCTCCTATGGACTTCCAAAGCGACCGATCTAATGCAGCTCGCATACAGCGCTTCCCGGCGACCTTGATGAGTGTTAACTATGAAAAACATATTTTGACATTTATTTTATTTATAAGACGACATCACTTAAACATTTGCAATATTACATTTCATTACTATTATATAAAACGATATAAGACCTGAGAATCAGATCCGATATTTCACAGTCAGTGAGAGTAGTCACCCACTACTTACCACCCGACGCAGTCCCAATAGACTCAAAAATCATTAACCCTTTAACAACATTCGAATTCTTAGCGTGCATAACGTTAGCGTTAATGTTATATAGCATAGGTTATTATAACTATTAATAATTATGTTACACGTGACAGTCGACCAAGTTATTTAGTATCCCATTTCCGGCCAATAACGTTCTAAGCTCGGCTTTATTGCAATAAATAATCGCATTGCCTTAACGATTATGATATTGTACTAACGTGTGCACTAAAAGCTTTTAATAAGTGGAGGCCATTAAGTGTTTAATATCATTTTAAACTAAAGCTGCCACCAACACACCAATATCTGGTTAATACTGTTTACTCATAAATTATTATATGTTTGCCGAATGTTACTTAATTTAAAAGCTTATAAGTATTTATTTTACATAGAATATTACCAAAATTTTGCTGTATTTGTTCAACACATTTCAAGGCAATACATGTTTTTTGATAATAACTCGATAAAATTCAAAATAGTCTAGTAATTACGTAGCTTTTAATTTTAATTTTTTGAAAATAAATGTTACGGCTAAAAACGTTATCTCACACCTACTACGAGTAGATAGAGATAGCAATATATTTTTTAAGTCTACACCTAGCTGACCCGCACGTACTGTAACATCCTCTTAAGTGGCGTTTATGATTACATTTTAACGCTGCTGGAGGTTTAAGTTGTTAATTACTAAAGTAACGCTTGAGACAGTGATTACAGAGTTGTTTCTATGTATTTAACACATTAGAGACATTTACAAAAATGCTTGAATTATGATAAATTATAGTAACGATTTTAACGTAAAAGATGTTTTGTAGCGCAGACGTGCGAACTTTCTGATTTTTGTTCAAGATGTTTGCCGGTATCTGTACCATCGTCAAATTTTATCTATTTGTCATATTATGTCACAATTTCGGTATAATATTTCACACCAAAATCTTGTGATTCTTTAACTTTTATTTTCATTCAATTACGTATAACAGTGAACGGTAAACAGAGCGTAATGTTAACCCTTCGAGACCGTTAGTGGGGGATATCCGCCACCCACAACCTAACCTGTTACTTGACCAATCGTGCACGAAAACTTGCCGACTGTGACCGCTAAGCGTCGAGTTAACAATGCGAACATAATTTTTGTACGTAATTAATGAAAGACTTTTGTTTGTTACGGTACCTTTGTTTTTAATTTTGGTGTACAATAAACTTATTAGTTAGCTAAGGTCATAAATGATTTGATTTATACTGTTGATTGATGGCACTCGGTGGAACTTTCTACACATCTTCAACGAAAAGACCTTGTACTATTCCACATTATTTATTAAATTCCTGCCGTAAGGCGAAACCGGTCAGGAATTTAATAAATAATGTGGAATTACGGATTTGAACATCATGCAAGTGTAATACTGAAATTAAGATACTCATAACACATAATGACATTACTATATCTGAAGCAAGTGGAAACATGCAGCTCTGCTTACCACATTAGGAAGGAGGCGTGACTGTGTGTGGATGTAGAACAGCAGTAATGTACACAAGTTCCGATTTTAAATAAAAAATCGATATGCGAGGATGGTTTAAATGTGTTATGTTTGACATCCTAGAGCGCCGAAAAGAACCGGTTCGGGTCCAATTTGTGTATTTGAATAATTTATGTACATACTTTTTTTTAAACCATAAAGTGCCTTCAAATATGGCTTTTACGTCATACGAAAACATCGTAACGTAGTTTTTATTTATTTTCATTCTACGAAGGAAGGAAAGGCTACTATCACTCTCAGCCTGATAGTAGCCTTTCCTACCATATGGATACCACAATACTATTATCGATTTTAATCTAATTTACCAGAGGTAAAAAAATCTTGGTCAAATTTCTATTCGCACTGGCCGTAGATAAATAATTTTAATTCAAAATTTACACAAGAATAAAACAGCTGATATAGGTAATAAAGTCATTTTGATCTGCATTCTAGAATTCGTATTACAAGCTAGTCAAGCTTTGCTTACCTTAGGCTTAGATAGCGTTGTGTAGAATGACCTAGAATATTTATTATTATATTATACACGTCACACTACTTATTTTAATACGCAATTAGTTAAATAAAAACAATAATAAGCAAATGTAGATAAGGATAGTAGGGTATATAGGGTATGCAATTATATGAATGAGTTTTATCAGCACAATAATCGAGGGACCTTTTCGTAGCGAAATGTATTTTATGACCTTGATAAAAATACATTTTATCAATGTCATAAGTAACTTTGATATGAATGAGCAAAAAAGGTTTTTTTTTTACTTCTTCTTCTTATCGTGTCGTCAGCAAACCTAGATGGTATCGGCCCAAAACTTTGCTACCAAAATCGCATTGTCAGTAGCATTCATTAGATCTTCCTGCGTGCAGTTGTTGGGGCACGCAGGGCACGATGTGTTTTAACTATGAATTTAATTAAATAAATCCATCGCGACTTGCAGAAGATAAAGGGAAGAGCAGGTAGAAGTAATCCCTTTGAGAGAAAGAAAATTCGCAATAATACCCTGTACCATCTCGTCTAACCAGCGTGCAAACAGTAAGCTTAAGCCTCCAAAAATTGAGAGAGTCCTATGTCCAGTAGTGGACTTGCAATAGCCTATTGATTGATCGATATTTTCGCACCTAATAAGAGTGCTAGATTAGTAACACGTGAGTGAAATTTCAGATTTTGCAAGTCTTGAAAAAATAGAGGCACCGGAAATAAAAGATATTAAATTTAAATAAATTATTTTAAAATCTCATTTATATTTGAATAAAATTGCAAAAAATAATTAAAAACCAGCTACCTAATGATTTCCAGTTCACTCTCTTTTCAATCGTTTTAGTAGCTATGCATACATTTATAAATTGATTACCTATCTTATCATAATATCTAGAATGAAATTTATTTGACCTCACTAGCGGAGGTCAATATTCTGGTTTCACTTGCACTTGACCGTTTAAATGTTGAGTCATTATATCAGTTGGTGTAATACAAAGACTTAATATTTTATAGCCAGTATAAGATGCTCGTAAGATGTCCATATTAGCATAAAGTATTTTGAAAGATAACTTTACTTCTTGCTAACTTTATTACCTTAAAATATCGTATTTTACAAAATATGATTCGTTAATATCGCCTCATATTATATATTAGAAATAACTACTAGAATATTTAGAATTTTTTCAATAACCACCATCCTCGGGTGTCGCCAACGTAGCCAAGGCCGACCGAAGTCTCTGAGATGTCCTTTTTAGGGCCCACAGGATTCTCTGGTCACACAAGCTGATATAATGGAATACTATGTGAATGAAGAAGCCTCATCCGTAAATCGGCATATTAGCTTGGGTCCCAAAAATTTTCATATTGTGAGTAAGTATATGAAAATTAATGGTAAGAGTAATTTAAAAAGAAAAATTGCGGTGAATGGAGAATTTCCTTTTTAAAGTTGTATATTAAGCAGTATATTATAGCTATTAGATCTTTACATTAACCGGTCGCATCTGTATTGAGAGTAACAATAAAACATTCACACATACATTATAGCAACAAGTAATCTGAATAACAATTGTGATCAACTAGACTTTTTTTATTATTATTATTTTAACTAGAAAAATGCGATTTGTAAATAGTTACTGTAATTATTACTGGCGAGACTAGCGATTACAAAAGAATGGCCTTGAGATTTTATTACCTGGTTATTTTCTCACTGACGTTACGTAAGCCTTGCTTTGCGAATCATATGCACCATACTTCCAACAAATATTATAAATGTGAGAGTTAGTAACGAGACTGTATGGATGTAACATCCCAGAACTTTGTTACTCTCACGCAAAAATAGTGCGTCCGAAATAATATTTTGTGGGAATTTAATTAGAATAGAAACGAAGGTAGGACACGACGGTATTTCCGTCCAATTGAGCAGTCCGACTGGGGAAGTACCTCCACCCTGCAGAATACCGCGGCCATAAAAACTTCGTAGTGTGCTCCCGGCGGTGAGTAGGGTAGCCAGAGCTCACTGGAGATGTTTTGTGCTGTCAGTGGGTAGACCAAAGGCTATTCCTGCTTTGTCTTCCACACTGACGGCACAAAAACTCTCTGTGTTTACAGGGTCGACAGCACGAGTGTGACTCCTCTGGTGTGACACACGTCCCATAGGTCACGGTAACCATTTTCCATCAGGTGGACCGTGTGCTTGATGTATTTGATTACCAATATTACTCATTACTTGGGTTTATTCTTTACTAATATATTTCAATCCATTACTTTCCTTTGTAAGTACATTTATCGACCTCAAGTAAGAAAGACAGCACTTTACCGTCGACCTAAATAACTACTGTTCCGGGTATTCCACAGAAACAAAATCAATTTAATCATGCATTGATTGTGTTTCCCCTGGCTGTTCAACAATAGATTTAGGCTAAGTTCAGATGAACGCGCGAACACGCGCGCTGCCGCGCGGTTCACCTGTTCAGATGGCGGTGGTTTGCGCGCGCGCGGTGCTTTGCGGTGCGCGCGGGCACGCGCGGTGCTTTGCGGTGCGCGCGGGCACGCGCGGTGACGCGCGTTCATGTACACAACAACATTGATCTGTTACAATCTTAAACCGCGCGCCGAGCCCACCGCGCGTCGTCGCGCTTTCATCTGAACTTAGCCTTATTTACAGATACGACATATTAATGTCGAGTCGTTATACTCTCATTCGTTTTCTAACAAAATTTAATATTGTAAAATTGTATCGGTCATAATAATTCTATTACGATTTATAAACTAGAGAACAAAATATATTCTATATGGTTGGTTGGATTGCATTCAGGGGTCAGCAAGTGCATGGCAAATAAAAATCTCATCACGCAATAAGTCTTTTCCGTGATTTTTCGCAATTGACTTTTATTTATCAATACGACACATCGCTTATGTCGCACTGTTCTAATTCGTTCCTTATCAAATATCAATTTGATATAAGATTATCTTCGATTATATTATTTTAATCAAAACAGGGCAGGGGAATTATGATAAAATTGATTAAACAACACGTGTTCAATACAATAGAATTTTTTTAGTCTTCTTGCTTATAGAAGAAGTCCGTGCAGCAAAAGACAGTGGACACTATTCAATTTTAAACCCTAATTCTCTATAATCACATCACTTAGTAGGTCCAACTGGAGCTAAAAACCACCCTGAAGTCCCTATATTAATAAAACAATCATGTAATTGATCAGTTATTTAGGAAATATTTGTGTTGGAACTAAGCGTCGGAAGCTTAGTGGTTAAGGAGTCGGCCTTGCGATCGATAGGTCCCGGGTTCGAATCCTGGCCATTACACTACCCACGTGAACCCACTCCTAGCACAAGCAATTGAGCTTAGTGGAGGGGTTAGAGGGAATATTAGTAATTTCGATAATTTCGGTTGCTAATATTCTTAAGAAAATACGCACTAGGCAATTTTATACATAGTTACTTATCAATAAAAAATATATTGTGCTTTGTTTGATATTATATTGTTACTAAAATAATGTCTTCTGGTACAATTCATCCGATTGTGATGGAACTTTGGCACCTGAGTGTTTAAAAATTTCTGAAGATATATATATGTTCATACAAAAATTAAGAGATAGTTATGTCACCTGTTACTTACATAAAATGTATGTAAGTATGTTTATCCACGTTCTAGAACCCATTACAAGTTAGTTACACTATCAGTGCTCTGCAATACGTTGTAATATACTGGTAAAGAAAATTCAACTAGTTGACTAGTTGAATTTTATTTACCAGTACCAATCGATTTAAATTGAAAAAATTGAATCGGTTGATCTTTGCCTAACAGGGGCAATGCTTTGACCACTAAGCTACCAGACCTCGCCCTAACCAATTCAAATTTCTCCTTTTATATACCAAATCACAAAGATCGCGGGTTCAAACCTCGCCTAGACCAATACATTTTTTTCTAATTAGACGATGCGCAGCTGCGTTCCATCAAAAGCTTGATGGAACAGAAGATTTTCAGAGTGGCCTCCACCAGAGGCACAAGACTTGGTTAATCCTTATGATTGAATATTCATTTAAAAGGCAGTGGCTTCTGAAAGATTAAGATGAACTTCAGTAATAAGATTTTAGAGATGTTTTCACGATCAAAACCGGGGCTCGAATCTAGGCGTCCTGAATTTTCCCAAGCTTGTTAGGAACACGCAGCGCTGTCAGTACAAATTTGAATTTAAAAGTATAAAAATGCGCTAAGATAAAAAAGGTTGACTATATTATAAAATTAATAAAACCTACTTAGATAATATTACAGTTTGCTTAAAAAAATAATTCAAAATAAGCAACTTGTAGAAGGTAGGACACGACGGTATCTCCCGTCCTAACTGAGCAGTCCGACTGGGGAAGTACCTTCGCCCTACAGAATACCGCGGTTATAATAACCTTGTGTTGTGTTCCCGACGGTGAGTAGGGTAGCCAGAGCTCACTGGAGAGGTTCTGTGTTGGCAGTGGGAAGACCAAAGGCTTAAGATGCCACCGCTGACTAGTGGGGATGTGAAATGTTGGCGCGGCGGTCAGGGAGACCCGGTGAAACGGTTATCCGCTGGCCGCCCGCAGGCTGCACGGTTCCCGAACCTGGGGATCACATAATCTCCGCCCCAGGAGGCTGAACCAGCAGCCTGTGTAAAGTTCCCGGTGCTGTAGTCGTGCCGGAGGAGGAAACCGGAGTGGACTCGGCTACAGTATCTGGGAGGGGACCGGGGGCCCTTCCGCCCGCCGCGCCAGCAAGTCACGAAACCCTGGCTCGTCTGCAGTGGTGGGGTGCCTTGCTTTGTCTTCTGCGCTGACGGCACAGAGACTCTCTATACCTTCCCCCCCCCCCCCCCCCTTCTTTATCATGGCAGTAAAAAGGAAAAGAAATAGAGTATATACAGCGGCACCTTCGTCCACATTGAAAGTGGACTTCTGTAACATCAGGGGCCTCCACTCCAATCTTAACGAGGTCCACCACCATCTTGAGACAGCAAAGCCGACCCTATTCTTTCTGACGGAGACCCAAATATCATGCCCGGCCGATACAGCCTACCTTATGTACCCCGGGTACAGACTCGAGCATAACTTCCTGAGTAAAGCCGGGGTATGCATGTACGTCCGGGATGACGTTTGTTGTCGCCGTCTAAACGGCCTTGAAGACAGGGACCTGTCCACACTATGGGTACGTATGGATTACGGTGGCCACACCCGTATCTATGCGTGCGTCTACAGGTCTCATAGCGGTGACCTGGGCACGGCTCAACTGTTTGAGCACCTGCAGCGGTCGGCGGACAGAGTAATTGAGCAGTACCCTGCCGCGGACTTAGTATTCTTGGGTGACTTCAATGCTCACCACGTGGAGTGGCTGGGGTCTCACAGGACTGATTTTGCGGGAAGGGCTGCTCACAACTTTGCCCTGACCTATGGGTTCTCGCAACTGGTGCATTCCATCACCAGAAAACCAGATGTCGGGACCCACAGAGAGTCTTTATTGGACCTTCTGCTGACTACGCGCCCGGATGAGTACTCCGTAACTGTGGAAGCACCTCTCGGTACTTCGGACCACAGCGTCATCCGGGCGCAAGTGACTCTCGCGCGGCCAGAACCACCGCGGCCACCTCAGTGGCGGCATGTCTGGCACTACAAGTCGGCAGACTGGGACGGACTGCGAGAATTCTTCTCGTCGTACCCGTGGAGGCGGCTTTGCTTCACTTCTAAGGATCCAAGCTCCTGTGCAACAGCAGTCGCTGAAACGATCCTATCGGGCATGGAATGCTATATTCCCAACCGTTGGATCGCAACAGGAGCGAGCAAACGGCCGTGGTTTAATAGGCCTTGCAGAGAAGCTAGAGACCGCAAGCAATCTGCATATAAGGCTTGGACCTCGGCACTTGCCAATAAGGATCCTAACATAGCTGAAGTGAAGCGGAAATTGAATGCCGCCTCGAGGTCCAGTAAAAAAGCTACTGCCAGGGCGAAGTTTGAGTTCATCGGTGGAATTGGCGAGCGGCTTACTCGTTACCCATCCGGTAGTCGAGCATTTTGGTCACTCGCCAAAGCTGCCGAGGGAAACTTCTGCCATTCCTGCCTTCCGCCGCTGCAAAAACCCGACGGTAGCCTAGCTCATGGCGCTAAGGAGAAAGCCGATCTTTTAGGTAATCTCTTTGCGTCAAACTCGACGATGAACGACGGGAATGCCGAGCCACCTATTGTCCCCGACTGTGGTACTTTCATGTCTGAAATTAAAATCACGCAACGGGTGGTTCGGCGGGAACTCAAGTCCCTGGATGTTCGGAAGTCGAGTGGGCCGGATGGTATACCGGCGATGGTGCTCAAGCACTGTGCCCCCGAATTGTGCCCAGTACTTACACGGCTTTTCGCGCTCTCTTACTCCGCGAGACAAGTCCCAGCCTCGTGGAAGACTGCATTCGTGCATCCTGTGCCTAAGAAAGGCGACAGGACAGACCCGTCCAATTACAGGCCTATTGCTATAACCTCCCTTCTCTCGAAGGTAATGGAGCGTGTGATTAACGCACAGCTCCTGGGATACCTTGAGGGAAACGACCTACTGAGCGACCGACAGTATGGCTTTCGCCACCGTCGCTCCACTGGTGACCTTCTTGTGTATCTCACACACCGATGGGCGCAAGCTATCGAGAGTCGGGGCGAGGCACTAGCGGTCAGCCTCGATATAGCAAAGGCCTTTGACCGGGTCTGGCACAGAGGTCTTCTTTCGAAGTTGCCACGCTACGGACTCCCCGAGGGACTTTGCGAATGGATTGCCAGCTTTTTGTCCAACAGAAGTATTCAAGCCGTCGTCGATGGCAGCTGCTCGGACCGCATGGACATAAACGCTGGTGTCCCACAAGGCTCCGTGTTGTCCCCGACGCTGTTTCTGCTGCATATCAATGACATGCTGTCTGATGGATCTATTCATTGCTATGCGGACGACAGTACCGGGGATACGTGTTACACGGGTCGTGCAAATATCCCTCAATTCGAGGTGGAGAAGAGACGCGAACAACTTGTGTCTGAAATCGAGACTACTCTCTCGGGAGTATCCGATTGGGGTCGACTTAACCTAGTCCAATTTAACCCCACTAAGACACAAGTATGTGTATTCACCGCTAAGAAAACCCCATTTATTGTAGCGCCGCAATTCCTGGGCACACCACTTTCCATCTCTTCGAGTATTGGGATCCTAGGTGTCGACATCTCAAGCGACGTTCAGTTCCGCAACCATTTGGAGGACAAGGTCAAGCTGGCCTCAAAGAAACTTGGAGTGCTCAACAGGGCGAAGCAGTACTTCACTGCGGGGCAACGACTTCTGCTTTATAAGGCACAAATTCGGCCCCACATGGAGTACTGCTGTCACCTTTTTGCCGGAGCGCCTGCATACCAGCTTGGCCCCTTCGACTCATTGCAAAGACGGGCGTTGAGGCTCGTCGACAATCCCATACTCACAGGCGATGTGGAACCTCTCAGCCTCAGAAGAGACTTTGCCTCGCTGTGTGTGTTCTACCGCCTATACAATGGTTTGTGCTCAGATGAATTGTTTGACATGATGCCCACCGCTGCATTCTATCATCGCACCACTCGCCATAGGCAGGGAATTCATCCTCACACACTGCGACCGGCAATGGTACGCACCGTGCGTTTTGAAAGGAACTTCATCCCACGCACGCTCAGGTTGTGGAATGAACTTCCTGCCGTGGTTTTCCCAAGCGACTACAATATGGGGTTCTTCAAGAAGGGTATTAGAAGGTATCTACAGGGTCGGTAGCACGATTGTGACGCCCCTGGTGTTGCAAACGTCCATAGGCCACGGTAACCACTTCCCATCAGGTGGGCCGTGTGCTTGTCTGCCGCCTAAGTGGCATAAAAAAAAAAAAAAAAAAAAAAAAAACTTCCGTCAGAAGCTTGCAAGTACAAATCGACATACATTGCCTATAAAATAAATACTAGAGACCATTGGTTTATTGGTATTGAGCCATTTATTCTACCAACCTCATAGTAAGATTACATAATACGTATCCATTTGGAGTTAGACCGGTTCAAACATCTCACCTGACCTGACTTGTACTGGATTGACGATGATTCATAGTCTTGGAGCAAGATTGCTTCTTAAGTTAGTATAAGTGACGAGACGCCTTTCCTTTGACTGATTTACATTTATATTGCGTTATTCGTAAGTACTGATAGGGTTGGTATGACTATTGACGTACTTCCCTACCATTTTCTAACTGAATTTATGGACCTGAATTCAATAGCAGTATTCTTTTATTTATGGTATCTGAGAGGGCGTCCTTATGTCCTATCCTTGTCTCATTCTCCTCATCTACTCGTACTTATATAGCAATGAATCCCTTTGACTAGAAGAAATTATTGACCTGATAAATGTAACATAGGTTCCCAAACTTCTATTTATTTTCTTAATTTCATCTCTATCCGTTAAACCGTTCCTTTTCTAATCATCCTCACAAGCTTTGACATACATAATATTTATTGATTGGGTGGACAATTACACATTTTACTAAGAAGTAAAAGCAGACCCTGGGCTCCGAAGTGAAAGCCTCATAAATCATGTATCATACATTTTTGTCCTTATATATTATATACATTACCTAAACAGAGAAAGGATGGTATCAGATTGTTATACAGGCATCTGAATCATCCATGTTTATTTACGTTGCTAAAATCCCCTGAAACTGGGCGTTGGTTTACTAGATAACGATTGCGCTTATCAAACCGTATATTGCAAATTGTGATAAGCAAGATAATTATGTACCTGTTATCAAGACTATATGCGTCTTAATGAGTAATAATTGAATAGAAATAAATAGTGTTATGACTGCCCAGAAGTCTTACTCCTTTCCTTTTCTCCCTTCAGCCATCATTATTACAGCTTTAGTCCCGTTTGTTTCCAAAACCTGCGCTTTGGAGCCCACAGTTCATTCTATTACTCCCCCTCTTGATTTGGCTTATCTTGCCGTCAGACCCCCCTGAGAGAAAAGCCTGTATAAGAGAACGTCTGTTTATAGATAGGTGTATAAGCAAGCAGGTGAGGAGAGGCAACTCCTCCCTTCCATTTTTCACAACAGTTCATTCCATTCACTGCCCAATTGTGAGCAGCAACGCGTGAACGACACCTCGAGCATTGCGCTTATCACGTTGGGACCTGGCGCGCAAACTTCACAACCTGGGTAAAAATCTTTGGTCCACAGTTCTAAGAAAAGTCAAAAGCGAGCCTTTGAGCGTCCAATCGAAACTCATATAAGACACGGCTTCAGAGAAATTTAATTACGGCACTAATCTACTTATTATTGCCTCTAATTTGAATAAATAACTGGGAATCTATTATCATAAAAATACATGATACAAAAACTTACTTTTCCTTATTTAGAAAACGAAAGTCTATACTAAACCTGTTTGATTTCCTATTCTCTTATCAGCCCCAAATGGAGTAGGCTTTGAAGCGATTGAAAGATGATGTGGGATTGGTGCGGAGAAGTGATCAGCGAAAGTCAGGCATCGCCGCTACAGTATAGTAGTGTAGACTTAAGCTATTAAGAGCGTAGGTTTAGATAATGAGCTGGTGTATCATGCTGTTCCCAAGACAAAATTATTTAGTTATTAGGCTAGTTCGATCCATAAAGTTCTAATCCATTACTTACACATCTTACTGACCCGGCAAATTTTGTTCTGTTGAAGTTCAAGAAGAGTCAGAAGAAGAGTCAAGTTCTGGATTAATCGTGAATAATATCAAAACAGGGTCAAAAAAACCAATGATAAAAATATTATTTTTTTAACTTTTAGTTCTTCCGTCATTAAATTTGCATGAAAAAAGGAATAACGACCTGTTGCTGTTGGAAACAAGTGTAGCTATCTGTAATGGTAGCATATACCTAAGCTGGATTAAAGGATAAAAAGGACTTAGCACGTACTCACAGATATGAACACTACTAATATTAACATGATTACCTGATTACATGCGTAAACATTACCGTTGGTTATGGCGCATACGTCTTCGCATTGACTTTACCGTACGAAATCACCCTCGGGCTGACGATGAGTAGGTACAAAAGTACCTTCGCACAAATGATCACGTTAATTCCCATAATTATAATAATTTTATACCGAGAATGATCTTCTGAGCCTCATTAATGATTCTGTAAAACACCTTTGAGTACATCCATTTAATGAAACAGAAAAAGTGACAGCTGTGCGCCATATTGGATTCTTAATGTATCTTCGTTTTTAAATATACTTGTACATATAATACTATGATGTCATATGAGTAAATAATGAATGTATATATACCATTATTAGTCTCGGATGTACCTGTAAGAGGTTTTGTTTGGTTTGTTGCGTAGTTACAACTTAATAAAGTCCAAACTGCGTGATTTACGTGGGATAAACATAAATTAGGCGTTTATAGTTTTATGATACGTTATATTAGGCGAATGCTTTAAAGATACCGCTACAATGTTAATAGCAATATCTGCTAATGGAAAAATGTGTTGGTTTATCCCAACAAGTCAATTCAATGTAAAATCTTTAATAAGAAATGGTTGTTCTGTTTTTTGACTCAATATCAAACTGCGAGAAATCATATAATATAAGTCGTATTGGCGTAAGTTTGTGAAAGGAGATTTTTCAACCCAAAAACCAATACCCAAAACCATTCAGAATAGACCTTGAAATCGCGACAATGTCAAAACCGTGAGAATTTTCTGCTAAATTTACTATTTGTGGATTGTCAGTAGCACCTACTTAAATTGTTTAGAAGAGAATCCTCAGTTATGATGGAAAAGCAAGGAACGAGAATCAGAAAAAGAGCAAATACCTCAAATCATTTTTTTTTATACAACTGAGGTGGCAGACTAGCACACTGCCCACCTGATAGTAATTTGTCACCCCGGCCTATGGACGTATGCAACACCAGGGGAGACACACTCGTGCTGTCGAACCTGTAAACACAGAGAGTTTCTGTGCCATCAGTGTAGAAGACAAAGCAGTAATAGCTTTTGGTCTTCCCACTGACGGCAGCACAAAACTTTTTCCACTATAATTTTGCATTCGCAGTAAAGCGTTATTGTATCACTTCGATATCGCTAATGATCTGTTGAGGTTCGATGGCAGTCGCTATACAGGAAATATTGAAGTTTAGCTGCGTAACAGTTAGACTGCAAAAATGGGAACCTAGACTCCATGGTGATGATCTCTTAAAATAGTGTATCAGTCCTATCTATCTCAATGTGATATTCTCTTGGCAATTGATTGTAATATCGACGCTTCTTGAGGCGTGTTTTGAGACAAAGTTGAACACAGCGGTTTCGCAATAAGGTGTCAAGGCATCTGGTACCTACGCGATATAATCAAGTACCTTCTAACATTCAATATTTATCAGCTATTAAAACACATTGGGTAATTTAGTTCCCGTAAGTGCCTCATAGAATTGCTAATAATTGAAAGGCACTGCACACTTATGAAATTGTCGCGTGGGAGCATAGTACAACGTTAGACAACAGGTCGGGCTGTTGCGTAACTACAAACCCTTTTACGCTCAAACAGGATTGATTTCACTACTTATTTGCATGTAGTTTCATAATACGCAACACATAGGATTCTCTAATATCGCATTACTCTGTATTGGTATCTCCTATGTAGATTGCCCGGAGAAAGCGATGATAATCATCTTTAAAACTATCTTGACATTATTTTAATTGGCTATTACTATAACATTCGTTATGTATAATTAATTTAAGTGTGAGTAATAGTGATTTAACAGCTGATAATGTCGTAAGTAAGTAAAAGGTATAAAAGTATGTAATTATTTTATCTGAGTGATATTTGATTGACTATTTTGATAAAATCTTTGCTTTTAGATTAATAGATAGCAATTATATTATTATTCAGGCAATCCTGGCGTTCTGTATTCCATTTTATAAAATAGGGTTTACAGTTTTGATCCTGCCAAAGCTAGGGGTCTTTTATTAACTGCTCTCATCTTGAAAGATACACACACTCAACTTATGTTTCCTTAACATTAGGGAATTATTGTTTTTCGAAATAGCTCCCTTGGGGATTTATAATGTAAGGGAGATCAGTGAAGTACAATAATTTATTAGGAGTGGATTATGACGTTTTAAGAGCATTGACATTATTTCAAACGCCGACGAACCCATTGGTCCCCTTAAATTCATACCCAGAGGCCACTCGTCCACTGTTATCACAAAACTTCATATAGACGTTTTATTTAAAGAAAATGACAGATATGACTTAGTTATTAAGTAACTTTTTGCGTTATATTTAGACACGACGTAATTGACTATTAGATACTTAAGGTACGGGCTTATATTGGACACCATTTTATTGTAATTATTTTATTAATTTATTGCCAAGACTAATAAAAGGTCGTAATGAACAATTAAAGGGCTCAATAGTGAGTCAATGAACTGAAGGCTCTTAGTCAATAGATACTTTAGTATGAATACAAGCCGTATTGTTGTGAGCAATATCAATAAATGCACGATTTAAATGATAAAATGATTGTTTCATAAAATACAGGCGTACTTACATTTATTGCATCTTCAACGCTAAATTTTGCAATTTCTAAGAATTGCAATACAGCGCAGACTAATGTAACCAATATATTTATTTTATCCTCAACGGTGCCTTTACATTATATACGCTAGCATTTTATG
The DNA here is from genome assembly GCA_949126895.1 of Eilema caniola. NCBI lineage: Eukaryota > Metazoa > Arthropoda > Insecta > Lepidoptera > Erebidae > Eilema > Eilema caniola. The sequence goes on along the minus strand of OX421476.1, from coordinate 17,544,343 downwards.
CATCTAAGATGAAACTATCAGTCTATCATTATTAAAATGTCAAACCACCGTCAGGTACAATGAGATTACGCAATACTGAGTTACAAGTAATGGCATACATCACTCAGAACCAGTCAAGGATAACAGTCAAGGTTTTAAATGTATTGTCAGATTGATTTTTGCACATTGCTATGAAACAAAGTACAATATATACATCAGTTACCTGCATATGTACCTGCTAGTATGATATCCGCTTCATTACTTGCAGTGCGTCAAGGCTATGCGCTCAATACTTATCAGTAGATTTATTACTCTAACTCTGAACCCAACGTACAGCTTTAGAAGGCAAATAGATGTAGCAAGTTTCAAGCCAAAACGCTCCTTGATTAGGTAATTATTTTTTATTATGTATCCAAAATTTGATGAGTTTTGACGAGACGCAAAAATATTTTCAAAGAAAAACTATTAAATTTACTCAAAATGAACATGATAAAAACTTGTTTCAATAAAGATGTAATCTACATTGCAATTAAACTCCAATTGGCAATTTCAATAATTTTATAAGTAATAAATATACCATTGCAACCATACTTTCCAATGACACAATCACAGATTAAACGAGGCATGAATTGGAATTCTGAACGGCAGTTTCACTGATAGCCAATTGGCAGTTCTAGTAATCCGTTTTGTGGTTGCACAGAATATTGCCAACGGCGATGTGAGGATTGCCGAAATTCGTGCGGATCGCGGTAAACCACGCGGAAATAGCCATCAGGCAGAATTTCGCAACTAACTGAATTTTGTTAATGACATTGACTGCAGTTAAAAACAATTTTTTTTTTTTTCTCTTGCATTGTCATCCTAACTGAACGTGCATACCAAATTTCAGCTCAATCGGTTGAGGGCAAGTGCCTTAAAATTGAGTTGTAAGATTCCACCCGAACAAACATACATTGCAAGTTAAATAAAAGCTTGTAATATACAGTTAATGTTAAAGGAATTAAACTACAATGTAACGGCCATTTGTCGCAAGTTGATACGCAAAACTGTGTACACGCATTAAAAGAATGTGACGAGGAAGTCTCATTACTTTTTCATTTCCTTTCTTTCTTATGCATGATTCGGCGTGTAAGAAATAGACAGCAAATTTTGCGATTTAACCCTGTGTATCACCATGTGGTGACACAATTCTGTAAGTTACAACTGTTACTAGTATTTTTAAATAATTTTCTCCACAGAATAAATATTTTTATTCTAAATTTTCTATGTTAAGATAGTTGTGTTTTATAGTGTCGGAGCTGTAATCAGTAAATATTCTTTTTCCATGCTTGAATCAAGTTAATAAATTCTTAAAGAAAGTATAGTGCTAGTTAAAATATGGTAAACTAACTTTCAACTACTGGTATCACGACATAACTAATATCTTGTTATTAGTACTGTGGGTATTACCAATCAATAAAATGATTAACGATTTTGTGATGCCGTTGATTCTCGTGAGACTGGTATTTACGATGTTGATCATGATAAATTGATTGGGACTTCTTTTTTGGCAAACATATTGTAAGCCGAACAAATCTAGGTAATTTTGTAATAGATCTATCTCTATAAATGTCAACATAATCACAGATAAGTGCCTCAATTATTACATAACATACAATATTACGAGATTTTAGTATTTACCGTCAATTAAACATAATCTGCCATCAATACATATCATGTTTCACGTATATTGCTCACCTATGGAGAAATAATTGTGATAAAACTTTACACAAGTAAATAATACAATTCGTTTTACTATTCCGCGTCAACGCGTTCAGTTAACGTCAGGAATTTGCCAGAAGTTTTATGAAACGACATAATTTTTAATGTTTCTTGCTTGTGGAATTATCTCTTAACCAGAAAAGGCCGGTCTTCTTCCTTATTAAGGACACTCAAGCACTATTACCGAGTTTTTTTTGCATTGTTTTTACAAGGCCCAATAAGTATTAACCATCTTGGTCATTTCGAAGGCAGCCGGACTGTTTTGATACTCATACTTTTGACTTTAAAAGTTACTTTTAAATGATAAAATTGACCTAACATACCCTTTAGAAAAGATTTGATCATCGATTACATAGCACACTTGCTTAGAAAGTACCTAATCTGTCGAGTCTTGAATACAATTACATAATAATTATCGAGTGAAATAGACGGTCAAGAAGTTCCATTCCCTAGAGGTACGTTGAACGTATAAACTACAATATGGGGTTCTTCAAGAAGGGTATTAGAAGGTATCTAGGGTCGGTAGCACGATTGTGATGCCCCTGGTGTTGCAAACGTCCATAGGCCACGGTAACCACTTTCCATCAGGTGGGCCGTGTGCTTGTCTGCCACCTAAGTGGTATAAAAAAAGACATCCACGAAGTAGTTAATGCATAGTAACAAGTGGTAGCTGTAAAACAGTCAATAAACTGTTTCAAATTACCTTCTTTGAATGATGATGACTAAGACCTTAATTAAACGGAATTAATACTTTTGTAAAGGATGCAGTTAGATTTTTAGGGGTTAACTTCTTAGTATCTGCAAATAAGTGGAATGGGGTATCTGCAATTGAGAAAACCTAGCATACGCTGAATTTAAAGTTTTAATGATGTTTAGTTGCCGTTCCTGTTTCATCTACTGGCCCTGGTTCCAAATTTGGGGTCGGCGTAACATGTCTTAAAAGTCTAATGTCTATATAACATGTCTTTTTCTGTATATATATTCCTCCGGCTTAAAGTAGTGTCATTATTGGAATACTATAAATCGATTCACTAATAACGGAGGATCCATCAGTGTGTTGTCATTACCAATATTATAGTAATTTCATAGATGGATATCAATCGGAGGTAATTTTCTGACCGCAAGCTAAAACGAAATCGAATTTTTACAACCATTATATACGACCTCTGGGATAATCCTTTTTTCTATAATTGGTTGTTAGTATAATTTAGGTTAGCAATCAGTAAAGCCATTCTTCTTCTTCATCCTTGTGTCAATCCCAGTGGCGAATTCCATCCGAAACGTTCAACTTGGACCTTGGGGCCCGCTTTACCAGTCTAACTGCGGATTTGGCTGAACCTTTTTCTGTGAAGCGACTGCCACCTGACCTCCACAACCCAAAGGCAATATCAAATTACAGTTAGATTAGTTGTTGAACTTTAAAGGGCTTAAAATACCCGTACCGACTGCCATAGATGTTAGTAGACCGACGGCTTAACGTGCTCTTCAAAGCACGACCAGACCAATACAAATATCCATATTCACGCATACAAATATTTGCATTGAGCGGGGATCGAACCCGCGCCTTCTGCGTAGCGGCAGCGTTCGTTCACTACCGCTACGCCATACAGGCTGTCAATCAAAGCCATTATGGATACAATTATATTATGTAAATATTTATAGTTATATGGCATCAAATATCCTTGCAATGAAAAGGTTGCAGATTCGAATTTCACTCAGTGCACTACCGACGTGCACTTACTCTAAATACATACACAAATGATCACTAAATCTCTGAACTGATCATAATGAAATTAGGTAGCTTAAAACCTGGAGAAAGAGAAAGATTACTTTTAATTCAAGACGTTTTCTCCTAGAAATGATATTCCACTTGGTCAAAATAGCAAACAAGAGTTAGTAAGATATGATCTTGAGATTTATAAATGAATATCTTGTATCTGCGTTTGGCGCGCTTACGATGTCTGCGTAACTTCCTAGAGAATGCCTATAAGTAAAGTTGATACGGCGGTGTTAGGAATTATTTGTGGCTGAAGGTCAACGGCTGTGACTTGCGATTCACGATGTCGATTTTTCCCTTTATGTTCTTTAGGTATAGAACTTCTCTTGATGTCAGTTAGAGATGTTGTAGGAAGTACCTGTTACTAGGTGACTCAATTCCTGACTCAGTTGCCTGCCCTAAATCTGACTGATTTCCAGCTATTGGATAGGTATACTATAGTGCTGATTTATTGATGGAGTTAGGGTTGTGGAAAGCAAAACTCTTCTTACAGCTTCTAATAAATATTCGAATTGAGAAGTTGTTTCCTTCAACCGCATCTTACATTTACATACAAAAAGCGGGTATTTTAAACTTATATGTATAGTAACTAAGAGATCGAATACCAGAAGCGCAACTTTGTAATGAAGATGTCACACAATACGTATTCCACATTTCCTTACTGAAATTCCATACCAGCAATACCTCTATCGCTCGTCCCAGAGGTGTCGTTTACTCGCTCAAGTGAAATGCAAACGAGGCATCATCGTTTGGCTTCTGTCCTGAAACCTGCACGATGCAACGTCCGCTGTTGTGTGCACTTGCTATGTTCTTGTTTGTTGTTTGTGTTACAATGGTTAATGTTGGCTTGCAGCTGGAATACGCTTAAAGCAACAACGAAAATGAATTTGTATTTTGGATTGTTTTGTTTGGCTCGGGATGTTCAACTCGTTCGGAGGCTTTTGAAGCATATTGTGTGTGACGGCTGAAATGTCAGTTTAGAAGCTTAAACTGGAACACGGTCAAAGTGAATTTATAAGTTTCGACTTCTAAATTTTCACTGAACGTTTTTTTGTATTTTTTATTCATGTTATGAAAATTATTGGTTGACCTTTATCCAAATTTTGTGACAGACGTGATCAGACAACCTTAAATTATTCTATGCGAAAATATTTTTGTTTAACATTTTGCTATACTTTAATTTTTTTAAATATTAGAAAGTAAGATCCTTTCATTGTTGCTGGTATATATTTTATACCTACGTAAACAATATCAGCAACCCACTCGTCCCCTCTCATATTTGGTGCTCCGTATACACGCATGTAATTATAACAAAATTAAACGGCAATTTTGTGAGTTTAAATAACTGAGGTACGTACGTCTAAACGAACTCCATTTCATGTTCTTCAAACCCATAATTAAGTTCTCTCATGCGTGGTAAGATTTCGCACGCGGAAACGGAAAGTAATTTACAAACATTTTAATATTATGCATGTGATGTTTGATAACATAACTAACAGTTTGTATGTCTTGTTTGCAGGTACGTATCAGACGACATGGCGTCTTATCTGGTAGATCACAGGTAATTTGCGTATTTTTTTTACGTTTTGGTTAGTACTAACATGTGACATTATGCACCTTTTCGGAAGGCGAGAAACCTAAATTAAAACTTTTGATGATTTTTTACAAACTAAATATTATATTTAAAGTGAAAAATATGTGGAGCAGTCTTTCGGGACATGCCGGAAGATAGGAAAAATAAGTAACTTGGGATAAAAGTTAATGAAGTGCTCAATGGGCCTAAAGAAGTTTTCACGTCAACATCCTTACTGATCGCTATCAGATCATTATCGATATATTTTCTTTTCGAATTAACCTTAATCGATACAAAGTCATTCGCATCTAAAACCTTTCGAATAAGATAGCTGTCGTACTAAATTTTTACAATTCCATTTATTTCATTGAACTAGCAAAATTCGAAATCACGACCCAGACTCACAGGGAATACGGTTCTTTACAGTATTATAATAAAATTGTGTTAACAACGTTGCTAAAGTGACCCTAAAGTTGATGTAAAGTCAATGACTTTAAAAGTAATTCGAATTTTACACAAAAACTAATCAATCTTTGTATATAGCACTGCAATTTGGTAACAAAAACAGGCTACTTGATTAAACTTGCGGTCTTTTCTATTATATTCACGAAGGCATCTGTGATGCAACGTTTCGCCATGGTCGCAATAATGGTATGTCGTTCTTATTGATAAGGACGTTGTTATAGCATCTTGTATATTGTTTCAATGCATGTAGACTGTTCTGTAGACTGTTATTTGGTTTTAAAACTAAATTGTTAGCTGTACTTATAAGTATTTAGTTCATCAATAAAACAGTTATGTTACAGGCACTCACAGGAAATTTTTAAGCCTGTATTCCAAATCTATACCACTCTTGAATCGAGATTACTATTGTAAACTAGTTGTACATTTTATAGTTCGAGCGAGTTTATAACTAGTTCGGAGGACAAATTGTAGTCCAGACGACAGTTCTAATATCATTGTGAGAGTCAGTTCAAAACTAAGCCTTGTTCTAGAATACGGGCCTTAAAGTCTGATTGGCCCGGTGCGCCTCGAGTGTGGTACTCCGAATCACATTTAGAATTTTCAGTTGCCGTAGAGACCATCCGATTGCGATTAAACTTTTGCTAGCAGTTACGCAAGAGTTATAGCCTACTACAATTATATTGCACCCGGTAGGTGACACTGCAATCCTATCACCGGATTTAATTTATGTTTTATGAAGTGAAAACTTCTATAGCGGCATCCTAAAATATTAAACTCGCGTCAGGATCGCTTGACCTTTGAACCGTAACCGACGACTGACGTCATACAACATTAGCCAAACATTGTTTATTTTGTCATGTACGATATGAAGCTTCGTAGCTAAGCCGTAAACGCTTCGACTGTGAGTCCTTATGGTTTCAGATGTTACCGGGTTCAAACCTGGGCTTCTTACACTTTAAGTGATAATTTTTTCTTTTTGTAATTTATTACTTTTTGTGATTATTTTTTCTTTTTGTAATTCATTTATTTCTTCTGACAGAAAATTAGTGATAGGTTCTATGATTGGCGCTATGTTATAGGTATGGTAAAGTGTGGTATGTTCTTTTTATCTTTTTCTCTATATATAACGAAGAAAGAAAGAAAGAATAAGTTTTCACTTCTGCCGGCACTCCCGGAGTGCAACCCCTTTTTTTTCCTGCAAATCCGATACCGGTCAGCTAAATTTTAATATAAATGGAGTTTGCAATTATTAAAAGTGCGCGTTTGTTATTGGAGTTAAACCGGGATGTTTTTGTTTGTTTCTGCAATAGTCAGAATTGGAATGCATCGACTGTTGATCGTACAACAATATATATTTCATGAAAACCTATTCGTTTATAGATTTCGAAGAAAGTTTTTTTGTATCAAAATTGAACGGTACAGGAAAAAGGTATATATATTTGGTGGGGAAGGTTAGAAAGAGGTGCATAACCTAACGCCCACAATTTGACAAGTAGGACTTTTATCCCACGTAAAAGGAGGCGAGTCTCTTACTTACCACCAGAGCTCCCTGGAGAGTTTTTGTGTTGTCAGTGGGAAGACCAAAGGCTTGTCATGCTTTTCTTCTACACTTACGGCACAGAAACGCTCTGTTCTAATAGGGTCGGCAGCGCGAGTGTGACGCCCCTGGTGTTGCACACGTCCATAGGCCACGGCAACCATTTTCCATCAGGTGGGTCGTGTGCTTATCTGCCACCAAAGCGGTTGCAAAAAAGAAAAAGAAAAACACTTTCCGTAATGCTATTTAGAATTATTCTACAGAAAAACCCAATAGCAAACCACATTTAGAAGCACATTTACAGTACTCGTAGAGCTAAGTAACCCGGCAATGGTCGACCTAGGCGTGCTCGCATATGTAAATCAGATCGAGAACATTTGAGCAAAAGCCACGAGTAACCGTAACCAATAATAATATACATTTTTTTTTTTTTTTTTTTTTTACGTGCGGGAATTCCCCACGGATACCCGCCCCTCCGGAGCCGGAGGGGTGGGTTATGTCGGACTCGAACCGACTAAACCGCACGCCGTCTGTGGGTCGTGGTGCTAGGCCGAAGGTGAGGAACAGAATTATAAAAACTATCATAGCAAGTGTCTCTTCAAATATTCAGCAATTGTGGTCTCTGCCTACCCCAATAGGAACGAGGCGTGACTATACGTAAAAAGTAGATAGTATCAATCACAGTACCAGTCTTCCATTAGCCCTTACACACCTCACTGAATACACCTACAATCATTAACCACTGGCCTATCACACAAATTGTTTGACACATTACCAAGCCTATACTTAAAGTGAATTAACATAGAAACATAATTTAGTCTGTCCGTATATGTAGGTGCAATTACGTTCGTGTTGTTAATTGTTTACAAACCAGTTCTTTGACCGCATCGTGTATTGTTACGTCATAAACGCATTTACATGCGGTACAACATGGTTATGTTAATGTTGTTGAGCCACTCGAACTAAATCTTGACAACTGGTGTATTTAGTCGAGTCGAGACATCATGATAATAGTATGAATATAATATTTGTGGTAGTTTGCGTCTTTGGATGGATGGATGAATGGATGGATTGCTCTTTGACACAAAAACGGGTGAGAGGATCTGGATGATATTTGGCACAGATATAGATGGAAAAGCATATGCATATATTTATCTTGGGAATCTAGTGGGTCGTAGGAATGTAATCAGTATTTCAACCCCGTTGAGCAAATTGCAAAATACATCAAAAAATAGAGAGGAGGAGTAGAAACATGGACTATGGGCTGATGTAATAAACGCACCTACATCAATTAATCTTCCGTTTTGCTTTACATATTACAAAGAAACAGTTGGTTTGATATACAGTTGACAAAGGAGATACGGTTTCACCTTTACATAAAAGGTTATATGAACACTAGCTGTTGCCTGCGGCTCCGCTTGCGTGGATGTCGGTTATCGCTTAGTGTTGAGTCAACGTAGTAGCTTTATGCATGTAAAGTCTCAGCCCGATCGGTTTAAAATTGACAAAGTTACATACAAACTTTCATCCTCTATTTCACCCCCTTGGGGGTAGAATTAATCAAAATCCTTTCTTAGCAGATGCCTACGTCATAACATCTAACTGCATGCCAAATTTCAGCCCGATCCGTCCAGTGATTTGGGCTGTTTGTTGATAAATCACTATGTCAATTAGTCAGTCAGTCACCTTTGAGTTATATATATTTAAAAGTGCTAGCGTATCTCCTTTGTCGACTGTACATAGTTTTATTAAGTATAGCTCTTTCTACTTACACTACCGGCACGGTATGATGGCTGTTAAGCACTAAGAGAACTTGCTTGCTCTCTCTCTTTTTTACACGGCCGTTCAGTACCACCTTATCTACTACCATATCAACTCAATTACAGATGACTAGACCGCTTTACTCGGTCAATATCCTAGGTCCCGGTCCTAGGTAATATATGTCAAAACGGCCATCATAGCGTGCCGGAAGTATAGTTTGCCTACCCCTTTAGCGCAAGAAATACAGGCATTAAATGTACATTCATCTATACAAAACCGAGTTACAAGAACCCAGATAGGGTTCCTGTAACTAAGATATCATAGATACTAAAATCAAATTTCGGAATCCGTCTATCCTAATCTATAGTCTGTTCAGTAATTTGATTGCGACATCTCGGATGTAACTTGATTCATTGCTGTTCGTTGCTCGTTGCTCTCTGGAGAGTTCTTGCATAAATTTATAGGTAAACTTCGTGTATTTCTATTGCCACATAATCCATAATATCGTTAAAATGGCAAACTAGCACACGTCCCACTTGATGCTAAATGCTTCTATAATCGATGCTTCTATAATTGGGGTAACTCTGGTTTTTTAATCTTTTAAAATATGCCTGCAACACTTCACTTCACAAACTGTTGCTGCGAAGTTTTCTAGCGGAAAAATAAATATTTAATTTGGTATATTGAAATTGGTATAATATTTTTTTTTTAATTTGGTATATTTTACTTTCATCAATGTTTTATTCAAATTATTAATGATTTTTAATACTCCAAAAACGCTCATTCGTAGCAAACGCAATTATCATCACTAAAATATTAGTCTTTTAATATTTTCTAGTAAATATTGATTTTGTTTTTGGTTGTTGAGTAATTAAAAAGTTTTAAATAATGGGCTCGCTTTCTTCTGCCGCACCCAATTTAATAGATCTAAAATCGTTGATTTCTAGTGTTTAATTACTGTTAAACATTGGAAATCGACGTTTACTACGATCCTAAAAAAATAATTCAGCATACTAAGAGCGGTTAATAGGAATACCTTTAAAAATAATCTACGATAAACAATTGTACTTCATAGTACACGAATATTACGCATCATACATCACACTTTGCGATATCTATAGTCTAGTCTAGTGTCGGCGTTATTAATGCGTGTAATAATTTCCACACGGTCGTGTTCATCCGCCGTAGCGGTCAGTGAATTTTATCTCGTAACATCCTGTTTGTCCTGTGTTGTGTGAAATGTGTGTGTGTGTGTGTGTATGAGTGTAAGCATCTGTATGAGCTTTAATTTCCGGATTTTACGTAGCTCCGTTTTCCACGCGAATTTATGCATTTGCTGTTTGGTTATTAATTGGATTTCAGTTATATTTTTCGTATTTAAACAGCTTTATTTTTAATAATATTGATATTTATAACTTTGTTTGTAACACAAAACTCCTAACTTAGTGGATGGTTACAACATAAAATGCATCAACTGGAAAACTTTACTCCCCAGCGGTAGAGTGTGCGTTGAGCTACAAAAAGTAATGACATTTGTATGTACGGCTGTTGTATGACATACTTTTGTCCGCAAACTCTAAATTACTTTTTTAAAGGACATAATGTACCAACATTTTCTCGCGGCATCATTCACGTACAGCATGTAAAATTTTAATATCACCGACTTCCGTGATCGTAGCAAGATAAAGTAACTACATAAGAAAAAAATATGTTTTTACGTCGTAACTGGAGATATATGCGTTCATATACTCAGTGCATTACATTACTGAAAGTTTAATCTGTGGGCGTCGCGGTGTACCTAGTGCGATGTCGGTTCATCCGGGCGTGTGCTTCCGAGTTCCGACCTGGCGACACACGGGAAATCAACTTATACGTGTGACAGCTTTAGATATCCACCGCGCTGCGGAGGCCAGGTGTGGTGGCAGGAATTTGAAGGAATTTGATGGTGTTCTGCAAAATTAAGCGGTGAAGAGGAAAATTCTTGTGGTATAGACTAACATGGCATCTGTATACGAACGTTTATCACAATGTACTTTTGAATCTGGTGTTATCGTTAGGGTGTACTAAATAAAAAAAAAAAAAAAAGGGGGTATATCTTAGCAGATAGATATGAAAAAGTTTAGAAGGACACTTTGATAAATTAAACTTGGGTTTAATTATAAACGGTCCAAAAGAGTCACAGGATACTGCAACATTAATAGGGTTAAAAGAAAATACATGATTTTTCTACTATAGAAAAGTGCGGCGGGATGTATAAACAGGCATATACGATTCAATTTTTCTTTTGCATCCTCACAGACATCCTTATTTTAGTAATTATTCTTAAGAGCTCGCAGTGACTCGTCTTTTTACAAGGCGTCTTTTCAAATCGCTCCTTTCGTTCGCCTTCATGCAAACAGGAGGTTTTTAATCTTGAGTTTTCCCCGGAATATGCGACAACTGTCTTAATCATGCGCGCCTTGGAATATTCAGACGGGTTTTCAGTAAACTTCTCACGTAAAAGATGCTGTATTGTACTGCCGTCTGGCTTTTTAAGATGACAGCTTGAGGGGAATACTAGAATAATTCGGAAGTTTTTTTTCATATCTTGGTATGACCATGTTTTTAAACTTTTCTTCTTCCTCTTGATCCGAGCGCCTATTTTGGTTGCATTTCGATGCATGCCCATACGATTGCAATTATATAATAATAATATTTTTTAATTATACCTATATGTCTATTAAATAGTGTCTGAAGGGCGTCCGAGTAGTCAAGATAATTGACACTTAATTCACATTATAAATTACCTCGGTCAAAACTTTTACTGTGAAGTTGGAGCAATAATCAACATTATGACAACTATAAATTCCTTTGTTCAGTCGCTAGATTCCAAAATACACACACCATTTTACAAACAAAGTACCTAATGAAAAGAAAATATTAATGAAAATGCAGTCTGGCACGGTTGGTGGAAAGTTTTACGTGTAGCGTAAAACTAACATATTATGACCACACCATCGCATTTGCGCTGCACAACTCCAGTATGTTATTCTAGCTACCCCACAATTCCTAGATTAACGTGGCGTATTTCTGGCGCTTGAATGTCAGTTAAGCTGAGTATAATAATGTACCGCTATGAAATAAAGTCGCACACTGAAGAAGCGATGTATATTTAGCAAATACGCACCTTTTTTTAACCCCTTTTATCCAAACAAGTCCTACCTTGTATTGTAGTCACACTCTTCAAACTGTTGAATCTACAACCAACCAACGTCAATTTATCACCAGACATAAATAAACGCCTGCAAAAAAGTTCACAGCAACAAAACGCGTTTGCTCATCATGTAAATGAACCGACAGGCGTGTCATTACTCTCCGCAAGTACAATGTCCGACAATCCTACGCTTAATTTGCGTTAACGAGATGTAACAAAAAAAAAGTAAATCGGTATATTGAGATGTGTTTATAATGTATATGCTTGTCTTTAATAATATACAATGCTTTGTCAGACTATTAACAATCTATGTATCATTAAGTATTTATCTAAGTGCACGATGACATTATAGATGAGGTTCTCAGATTGCAGAATAATTTATTTCAGATTATTTGATTCATTTCACATTGCAGTAGGTACATGCATTATCAATCATCAGTGCTATTTTTGCGGTAGGTATTTCCTTTTTAGTCTACTAGCTTTTGCCCGCGGCTCAGCCCGCGTGGATATAGGTTATCTCGATCAAACATTATACTATGTCCTTTCTCAAGGTCTAATCTACCCCTATACCAAATTTCATCATAATCGGTTCAGTGGTTTAGTCGTGAAAAACGGACAAACAGACACATACACACACACATACTTTTACATAACATAATTATATATCGGAACAGCGTAAGTGGACATGGCTACACCCTAACGGTGTCACAAAAAATGAGATTGATTTCATCTTGTCGACAAAGAGGCACATATTCAATGATGTCTCCGTGATCAATTCAGTAAAAACAGGAAGCGATCACCGGATGGTAAGAGGCACATTGAATCTTAGAACAAAGCTCGAAAGATGTCGACTGATGAAGTCTACGCTCCGACCAGCACCTATCCAGTTCCAGAACCCTGAGCACTTTCAGCTCGAGTTGCAGAATCGCTTCGAATGCCTGGGAGATTGCGAAAATGTGGATGATTACAATGACAGATTTGTGGAAATTGTCCAAACGACTGGGTCTAAGATCTTCAAAGCCCGTCGTTCAAAAGGAACCAAAAAGATTTCGGACCTCACCAACAAACTCATGGAACAAAGACGAAATTTGGTTCTGCAGTCCTCTGAAGATGCTACTCAGTATCGGAGTTTAAACAGACAGATCTCCAAGTCCTTGACTCGCGACCTACGCCAATTTAATACGACTCGTATTAAGGAGGCGATTGAGAGCAACAAAGGCTCAAAGGTTTTCGCAAGGGATCTGTCTGTTGGTCAAAGCCAACTGAATAAGCTGAAAGCGGAGGATGGCAGAATTATTTCGTCAAAGCCGGAGCTGTTGGAAGAGGTCGAGAAGTTCTACGGACAATTATACACGAGTGTACGGCAATCTGTTAATAATCTGGCCAAAGACCCAAGAGCCAGATTGACCCGACACTATACCGAGGATATCCCGGACGTCAGCCTGTACGAGATTAGAATGGCTCTCAAACAGCTAAAGAACAATAAGGCACCGGGTGATGATGGGATCACGGCTGAGCTTCTAAAAGCTGGTGGAACACCGATACTTAAAGCTCTTCAGAAGCTATTTGATTCCGTCATACTCGAGGGACGAACGCCTAAGGCATGGCACAGAAGTGTGGTGGTACTCTTCTTCAAAAAAGGTGATAAAACCTTGTTGAAGAATTATAGACCCATCTCGCTTCTGAGCCATGTCTACAAGTTGTTTTCGAGAGTCATTACGAATCGTCTCGCTCGCAGGTTCGACGACTTCCAGCCTCCCGAACAAGCCGGTTTCCGAAAAGGCTTTAGCACCATAGACCACATACATACGCTGCGACAGATTATACAGAAGACTGAGGAGTATAATCAGCCACTCTGCTTGGCGTTTGTGGACTATGAGAAAGCCTTCGATTCGATCGAGACCTGGGCTGTGCTACAGTCTCTCCAACGGTGCCAAATTGACTATCGATATATCGAAGCGCTGAAGTGTTTGTACGAAAACGCCACCATGTCAGTCCGCCTCCAGGATCAAAGCTCAAAACCTATCCAGTTGCAGCGAGGGGTGAGACAGGGAGACGTTATATCTCCGAAACTGTTCACCGCCGGCCTGGAAGATGTTTTCAAGCTCCTGGACTGGAGAAGACTCGGCATCAATATCAACGGCGAGTACATCACTCACCTTCGATTCGCTGACGATATCGTAGTCATGGCTGAGACCTTGGAAGACCTAGGCACAATGCTCGAAGACCTCAGTAGAGCCTCCCAACAAGTGGGCCTCAAAATGAACATGGACAAGACGAAAATTATGTCAAATGTCCATGTCGCACCCACTTCTTCTTTAAAGGTTGGACACTCTACACTCGAAGTTGTCGACGAATATGTTTACCTGGGACAGACAGTCCAGTTAGGCAGGTCCAACTTTGAGAAAGAGGTCAATCGTCGAATCCAACTCGGCTGGGCAGCGTTCGGGAAGCTTCGTAATATCTTCTCGTCCAAAATACCGCAGTGTCTCAAGACGAAAGTCTACGATCAGTGTGTGTTGCCAGCGATGACCTACGGAAGTGAGACTTGGTCCCTTACTATGGGCCTCATAAGAAGGCTCAAGGTCACCCAAAGGGCGATGGAGCGTGCTATGCTCGGAGTTTCCCTGTGTGATCGAATCAGAAATGAGGAGATCGGCAGGAGAACTAAAGTAACCGACATAGCACACAGAATCGCCAAACTTAAGTGGCAGTGGGCGGGGCACATAGCTCGTAGAACAGATGGCCGTTGGGGCAAGAGAGTTCTCGAGTGGCGACCACGCGCCGGAAGACGCAGTGTAGGCAGGCCTCCCACACGGTGGACCGACGACCTGGTGAAGGTCGCGGGAAGGGCATGGATGCGGAAGGCGCAGGACCGGTCACTGTGGAAATCCTTGGGGGAGGCCTTTGTCCAGCAGTGGACGTCTTTCGGCTGAAATGATGATGATGATGAATTATATATTACTGTTAGTAAGTAGTTACAAGTGTCACGTGTTTCTACCCTGGCCTAAGCAGAGAAAGCAGCCCATTATCTCTTTCAGTTCTTACACGTGAATTTCGAGCTTCTTCTGCCCTCCTGGAGTTTTTAATTAACAGAATTATAAATCTGTGTGACAATTATGAAACGTTTTTATTTCGCGGAGGAGTAAGCTGAGACAACAGTCTATTAAAATTATGTAAATGGACTGAAACCTGAAACATTGAACGTTGATTGCACTTGACTGTGCAAATTTTCCTTTCAGAACTACCTTACCTTTCCTTGTTAAAATCCTTTCCAGCTTTTCCGCCTTATTTACGAGTGAGATCGGTCACTGAATTAATTTCATATTTAAATCGGGGTATATTAATCCACAGCACGTTTCAACCTAGCCCAATCCACCGGGGGCTAAGCGTATACCTACACGTTATGTAAAAATATACTTTTCAGTTTTTAATAAAGCTAGTGTATTGCCCATAATTTTCTGTCTTTTACCACAAAAGTTACATATAGTTTTAAACTACTATATCTACCCTACCCATAACGACGTGGTGAAAACATGTTTCTGTCGTATTAGTTAGTATTTTACCAGTAAAATATTGACTTAGATTTGATTTCTAGTAAATTACGTTTTTGCGTTTGACTCCGTTAATTTTCATTGGATAAAACGTGATAATCTAGTTTAATTCAAAGTCATATCGGTTTTATCATTGATGAAACGCCCTGTAATTTAATTCGTAGTAACTACTGAAAATAATACGTTTACACAAAGAATGCAAATTAATTTATAAGTAAGTAGTTAACCAAAACCAACAGATTGATTAGACGTTTTCTTGTCAGCGTTTTATGCCGCTCGCTGCACTATTCAGCCTCTTGTCCGCTCTGAATTCACTCCCTAAGATTTCTGCTCCCCTAGTCTAGACGTCAGTGGGATGAGGGACTTACATTCGGCTGACTCCGCTTTTCCCCGGCGTCTTATTATTTTGCGAAATAAAATGTTTTGTTTCGCACTGTTACCACATTTTTCTTTTGTGGCAACATTTTTGTTCTGTAATCCGGATTTATTAACGTATATTGCTCATTATTATCGTATATTCTTTTCCACAAGTATATGTTTTCATGTTTTTTCTATTCTTTCCAACAGATATATATTTGAGCGGGAAAGCCAGTTATTCCCCTGAAACATAATTTTCACTTTAAAAAATTATGTGCTCTGACATACGAATAAAACTATGAATTTACGAATACATAAGATACAGTCAAAACTGCATAGAAATCCGTTGCGTAGTTTGAAAGATCGAGGCGTGCAAACAACGGTAAACGGCTTTGTTTTATACTTTGTAAAGATTAGTACCAGGTCTTCATCGTACCACATATTTTACTTAGGTACCAATTTCCCCTTCGTTACGAGTTCATAAAACTCGCAGCTAATTACTACATGTAATAGGTACGAAGCAGGCACTCTAGAAAGGGATAAAACAGCTTTCTAAGTTATTGGCCTAGGGAGGAAAGAGGGCCTGAGGTGCTCATTTCTACGTACTTTTGTAATTATAACCGTATGCTAGCGAGCTTGCTTGATGGATGACAGGTAATGAAGGGATGCAGTCGTTAAGGAGCCCTATATGGATGAGGATTAATCTGTATAGAAGAGAGTGTTTAAATAATGTGTCTATGACATCACTTTTCATGTTTTGTAGGGCTGGCAGTCTATAACAAAAACAAAAAACCCGACTGATGCTAAAAAGATCGAAACAAGCTTTATAGCGGTGGTTTGAGATTTGCAAACGGGTACCGCCTGATATAAAGCTTGTTTCGATCTTTTATCGAGTTTTTTGTTTTTAATAATTTATTTTATACTTTTTAGTCATGACATAAATATTTTGCCTTCTATTTTGCTTTTTAGTCATGACATTTAATTGCCTTCATTTTGATACCTCACTTGATAAATTTGAGTGTTTTTTTTTTTACCACTTACATTTTAGCGTCAGAAACCCAACATATAGCTTTTGTTCATATTTTATGTACCCAAGAACACTTGGGCAATAAATATCTTTCATTTGAGATATGAATCATTGAAATCCTTACGGCGGATCAGAAGATATGAGGTAATAAATTATATTACAAACATACATACAAACATACAAGATACGCGCGAAAAACATAACCCTTTTCGGCAGTCGGGTAAAATGATACAGGAGGAAATTTATTATTTGATTGATAACGCCCAACGCGTACCGTTTATATAAAATTACTATACACACAATAACGTAAATCGTCTATTAGGTACTTTTGCAGCGATACCTTCCTGTCCGGCAAACTTAATATTTTCAAACATTATGTGCATATAAATTGTATGCTTATATTACAAACCTGTGACATCACAACATTAACCGGGACTGGAGCTTCCCGTTTCCTGAGCCCGACGCTAACTTCGTTGTCATATTCAAGAGATGCTTTTAGTAGCCCTGCTGTCTATGCAGTGTGGCTGAAACTTTGTCAATAGTTGTATGAACAGAGGGTAGTTTATCAAACAAGGAAGCTGGAATGGGTAAGTGTGCGCGTTTTGCGAATTGACCGATGTTTTGGTGGTGCACAGTAGGCTCTGCTAGGGTATTTATGATTTTCGAATTGCATAACATCTTAATGAGCTTTTTTGTTAAAATTTGCACATAGCTAGGGGTCTAAAATAGCTTTATATGGTTTGATTTAGGAGGGACCTCAAAAGTATTATGTTTATTAAACGGATAAAATCCGGGAATACTTTACAAGTATCTACCAAAACATCCATTAATTAGTATTTTGGTCGACATTCGAGCATAACCATTAATTGAGGAATCAAAGAAAGTAACGAAAACATAAATCTGTAAATGAATAGAGGAGCAAATTGTATGTACTATATTGAACAGTTTTGTCTATTTATATACCTACCCATAGATACGAATGTCTGTGCAGATAGATTAAAGTTGATTACAACCGCTGACAAAGGATACTGTGCCTAGCAAAAAGTGCACAGCACTCGGCTAAATGGAGCAAGCCACATACCGCGCGAGAAAAAGCTCGTAATAAACGAATTCTTGAAATGCATTCTTTGAATCAGAAGACGCATGCTCATTACCGGCAATTGCGTTTAGTTTCACACATAGATACATCTCATATTCATATCAGTATATTACTGAAGAGGGAGGCAAAAGTGTCTACGGATCCAAATGTATTTTTACCCGACTGTCAAGTATCTTGTTTGTATGTTTGTAATATACTATATTACCTCATATCTCCTGAACCACCGTACGGGTTTCAATGATTCATGTCTCAAATCAAAGGTATTTATTGCCCAAGTGTTAAAAGCTATATGTTTGTTTTTTGGCGCAAAAATGTAGATATGTGTTAAAAAAGAATACACTCAAATTTATCGAGTGGGGTATCAGAATGAAGGAAATTAAAAGATGATTACAAAAATATATCTCACTAGCTGACCCGGCCAACTTCGTACCGCCAATATTTTTCCGCCCGCGTGGCGTCAGATCCCGTTCCCGCTGCACCCTCTACTATATTAAACATATATTATACATATAAACCTTCCTCTTGAATCACTCTATCTATTTAAAAAAACGCATCAAAATCCGTTGAGTAGTTTTAAAGATTTAAGCATACAAAGGGATATAGGGACAGAGAAAGCGACTTTGTTTTATACTATGTAGTGATAACTAAAAAGTATAAAATAAAATAAATTATTAAAAATAAAAATCCCGACTGAGGCTGAAAAGATCAAAACAAGCTTTATAGCTGGTGGTACCCATTTGCAAATCTCAAACCCGATGAAAATTAATGGGAACCGCCTGCTATAAAACTTGTTTCAATCCTTTCAGCTTCAGTCGTATTCTTCTGTATTTTTAACATTTTATTTTATTATTTCATGACAAGGCTTATAAAGGCTCTTGTCATGAATAAAATTATTGACTGTTTTTAGTGGACGGTATATTGTTACCGCACACCTGCATTGCTTCACTACACGCGTAACATCAAACGGACGGACTGATGATATTCTTCAGTCTATATTGCTATGAAGCAACAAAATAATAATGGTGATTGATAATATGAATGAATCTTACCTTACATCTGTCAAAAGTTCTGCTAGATAGTGTCATATCTTTGTCCATCCCTTATGTTACCCTTACCCAAAACTTACATCTATTGTTGCGTCTCCATCCTGTAAACATCAAAATAGGTATATTTTGTAGGCATACACTCACATATAATATAAATTCTCTTCATGTAAACGGGAGATAGGACAGTCCTTTCATCGAAGTGCTTTTGTATGGGAAATGTCACCATACCGAGGCGACATGTTGTCTGTTGTAATTTTGAATTTTCTTGTCATGTACGTGTGTAATATTAGAGTGTGTTTACTTGTTAACCGACTTCAAAAGAAGGAGTAAGATCTTACAATAAGTTGGGTGTTTCAGCGATGATTGTATGATATTTTGAAATTAATTTTTTTTTCCCTAAGTTACAACTGGGTATTAGTTTATGATTTTTTAACTGGCCAATATTCATGTAGGTACGGTCAATAACGAAAATACGGCTGCACCTTTACAGACAATTTTATATGAAAAAGTGCGATCGTATCTCCTTTGTGACTGTACGTACTTCTAAATCTCTGTAGATACCTACGAAGACTTGTTTCACCTTCTTTCTGTTCAGAAATGAATAAATAATATTTAGAGTCAGTGATACCTATAGAATTTTGAGTGATTTTAACATGTTATTTATAAATTTCACAGTACAGATGAAAAGACACGCCGATATTTAGCTGTAAATTATTACATTTCAACCCCTACGTTATTCTACCAATCGCCTCTGTTAATAGTTCCATCAGTCATTTCGTAGTTCGCAGTTAGTAACGTGGGGTAACACATTCAACACAGCTATCGGTGTTTTCCGAACGATAAAACACGTTTAAATTATCTTACCCCTACGAACGCTTGGTAATCAATACCTATCATTCAAGGAATAAATATTCGCTTCTTTATTCTGTGAAGGTTATAAATATTATATGAATAGATGTTACTTTAATATGTAAGTAAACAATAAACCTGAGTTATATTTTGATAACATATACTTTTTATTAAATGTTAAAAGGGCTCTAATTTAAGTGCAGTTATATATTTTTTAAATTGATTTGATATTTATAAAATTACACTTAATTTTAGAAACTGTACTGCACTGTAAAATTCTTGAAACTGACCAAAGTTTTGAGATAATTATACCACAGCTTTTGCCACTGTCATGGTTGCATTTCTGATCTTATTTGTATTTATACTATTGCTTACAGTTGCTTTATCAATTGATTGTTTGATAGTACACTTACCTTCTGATAACGTTAAATGTGTTAATAAATTGAAAGTGTTATTGTTTTTCGTGAAATGTAAATTCTATGTGCTACAGTTACAATAATAGACTATTCGTTTGTCATCATTTTGACACATACACTTAATTTTTCCGTCGTAAAAAAGGGCACTTTGATAGGTAAAGTTTTTAAAAATCATATTATTAATCAATTACTAATATGTCCTTTAACATCTCCGACTGAGATAAAATTGTTTGTGTTAGGAGTGTGTCTACATCAGTACTGTAAAGGCCAGGATTCGAACCCGAGACATTTCGATCATAAGGCTGACCCCTTAACCATTAAGCTACCATCGCTTCATAAATAATCTATTTGTCATTCATATGTATTGTTACTAAAATTTGTCATTTCGACTTCTCAACAATAAAACAAAGATGGTATTTCAAGATGCGTTCATAACTTCTTACTGAATTCTAAATTGTTATTTGTATCGTGTTATTTTACGGTACGTTTATACTGTCTAAACCACATGGGGCTCTCCCATTGATTTTGCGATAATTACCACGACTGACAAACCATTTCATCACAAGCACTTGTGAAATAGCCCATCTGCCAGCGTTACTCACCCCTTTGGCAAAACCCACATCTTGCAAAGCACTAACTGACTCTGAATATTAGTCATTACCCGCTTTCTATCTGTAACTCACCATAAGAAGTGAACTGATTATCAGTTCTTGATTTTTTTTAAATCATCATGTGTAGCATATTTGGTGCTCGTTAGGGCTTCGTGGCTAAGTAGCAATGATGTAGGTTGCATTACAATACAATGTTAAGTAAGTCGGTCTGTCTATGTTTAAAATATTAAGAATTTGATACATTTCCATGCCCCGAAGCAGCACGTTAAGCCGTCGCGTCGGTCCAAGTTTTTTTTACGTGCGGGGAATCCCCATAGATACCGCCCCCGCCGGAGATTGACGGGGAGGTTATGTCGAACTCGAACCGGCTAAACCACACGCCGTCTGTGGGTCGCAGTGCAAGGCCGAAAGTGAGGTAGCTATAGTACATATCCCTCGCATTCCGGCAGACCCAGGGCCATCTCTCTCGATCTGGCCCTCTTACCGTCGGTCCCGGATACCATATGTGCATCTATGACAGTCGGCACGGGTAGTTGGAGCCCTGAAAAGTCCTACAACTGGTCTAAATACAGAACTTCGATATCGTGGAGGTTAGATGGCAGTCGACTTATTGCGTGGCGTGTGCATTTTAAGTTTATTTACTAAATATTATCTTTTCAGATCTTTTGTTTACTTATTAATCAGGGTAATATATTATTTATTAACCTTATCGTGTGCTATACCAAAAATATTGTTTGAAATTCTCACGCAGATTACGAACATTACACTAAATAGCTTGCTAACTAATATACCTAACAATTTATAATTGAGTATATATTATTCGTCCTAATAAATTTTGTATTATAAACTCAGTATTGTACCTATATTCCAGAAAGTAAATGATAAGGCGATTGATTGATGCTGATGGATGCAGAATTGAAAGTGATTTAGTGCTTATTGATGAATGATTGATGACTTTTAACAATTGAGATGTACAGTCGGCAAACCGTACAACACCTTTACATACAACTTTATATGAAAACGTTTGACAGTATCTCCTTTGTCGACTGTACACTAGCAGTGATAAAGTAGTAAGTTATATCATTGTAACTTATTCTCTGTTTTATTCTCTTTTCATACGTTCAAACTAAGCTAAAAGAGTCGAAATATTCGTACTCGTTAACTAAAAAATCATTGGAATTAAAAATGAATCATAACTAATCATTAAACGTCATTCATCGAGATTCCTGAAATTTATTTAATAGATATTCAACGTCCCAATTAACTCCCGGAACCCTTAGAAATTGTCCTATCAAAAGAACATCTCAATTGCCATGAACATCTATGCACGCGACAATTATACCAAAGTGACACTGCATATACAATGCAACGGATGACCAGCTTAACCTGACTTACGAATCTCCTAAATATTTACTTCTATTGCAAGTAGGTTCAGGTCTACTTAAATTGGTTATTTGTTTAAATATAGATGTTATTCTGACCAGTAAGGCTTGACCTGCAGGATTTGTTACGGTGCATTTAAGGAGCTGTGTAAGTCGGGTTCTTGTAATCTGGTTGGTTGTGCACTGTGTTTAATTTACGAGTAGTAGCGATGACACGTATAAACGACAATTCGATTCAATTATCTAGTCGTGCTTCGTTCGGCAGATTAGTCGAATTATTTTGAACTTTATTCGTATAAAACTACAGTCTTTCTTCGATTTCGATGGTAAGACAACGATTTTGTATGCAGTCCACATAGACTTTTAATTAACTCCTTTTGAGCTAAAGCTCGATAAGTGTTGAAAATGAGTAATTTAGTTTTGAAATCAAACTATTTTTATCGAAGTCTATCGCAATGGATTCGGCCGAGCCTGACGATTCAGTTGCTTTTCAGCAGGTATGGTCACGTCACGTGGAACGAATCGCAATAGAATCCGTTAAAAATAGCTTTAAAACGATGTGCGATATTCGCGTAAGCTTCCAACTGTACATTTTGAAGTCTGAATTCGTATAAAAATAATCGGAATGTTGGGAAACGTATAAATTCACGATCAAAAGCCTGCAGTTTGATACTGAATTTCGGTATCGCATTTTCCGCACTGCGGAAATGCCGGCGTTCGACGGCGGTATTTCAACCGTGAGTGGCTTTTCCGCTAGATACCCACACAGAGTCTGCATGACAATAAAAGTTGTCTATACCACGCTTGTTTTCATATAAGGGAGATAATAAACTGCCTAATCCTATTACCTATGTTGTTTGTTTTGTTTAAATGTTTATTCGAGCGTCACACAAAAACAACTAAGCCTGTTTGATGAGTTTTTTTTCCAAATGTTAATGATGACATTTAAAATGAGTCGTAAAAGGAATAAGGCGTTCACGACTCCTTGCAGTAGCTCAGGCTAGAGACATCAGGTTAGTGGGGGCACCCAAGGGCGTAACTTTCCTCTCACCATGAGATAAATCTCGCCCCCATGGATCACGCAACTCCTGGCTCCCTGTTTTGCCAATGCGATTAAATACCGTCTCGTTTTGTTGGTTCAAGTCTAACATACTTACCTCATAGTTAGGTCCGATGATGTGAAGCCTGATGGCGTTATGATACTTCCCCGGCCAACTTACCCAATTCGAACCAACTACAAAAGAAACTTACTACTCGTCTAAATATTGTTTACTTCTCATCATTTCTATAATTTATTAGAATTATGACAATAGTTGTTATCAAAATAGTTGAATCAATAAAAGTAATCAATCAATGTGACCTATGTAGTCATGTCATAACAATTTCAATTAGAACTGTGTACGATTAGATAAATAATTAATTTAAATATTAATAAATTGGTTTTGCTTGTATTTCAATAAACTAGAGAACATTGTTCGAGAACTATCTCAGCATACATCAGAGGCAGGAGGTTCACCATCACTCTTTAAAATTAGAATTTTCGCTTATTATGAGGTTTTCAAGGCACGTACTTAGACAATTTTTTATCCCGGACATTTATCTTTTGCACAGGGATGGGATCAGTATTCCATTCGGTTAGAGCCGCGAGAAACAGCTAGTCTATACTAATATTATGAAGTGGAAAGGTTTGGTTGTTTGTAAGGGACAAACCCTAAAAGTACAGGAGAAAAATTATTTCATTTAGGCGACTTTTTATTTCGTTATTTTCACGTGACATGCGTGAAATAAGCCGGGGGGCGATGCTAGTCAATTTTAAATATCTTGTATCCCTAGCAAAAGCTTTCTTTAACAACAATAAATCATATGGAAGGCAAAAGAAAATTCTGAGATATACAAAGGTTTATATCGTATAAAATACAATGTACCCGCATCGACACGGCAACCCTTGTTCCACGTACGGAACACGGACTTACTGCCCTGTACCCTATGTGTGTGTATTGCTATCTATGGGAAATTCATATCAGGAAATCGATAGCATACCTGCTTTCGTTATTTATTATGGCGGCAGAAAACCATTAAGCTGGCCGTTTGGTTGATAAATTACTTAGTAGATTTTGCAGGTTAGCTTTAATAATTGTGGGGTTTAATCTTTAGGGGGTTTGGTATGGTTAAGGTAAACTATCATAACTTTGAAAATCTTTTGGAAAATAAAAATGATGAAACAACAAAGACGAAGAAAACAATGAAGAAGAAACCTCCTTACAACAGATGCCCCCCAGTATCACTCATGTAGGTACCACATAAACCAACGTGATGGTCTTTTAGCTGACCTTTACTTTCAAGCTTGTTTTCAGTTTTAAATTATGACCAATCCGTATCGCTGCTTGCCTTCGTTTAGGTGCTCCTTGCGTTTCTCCGCATCGATGTCGCTGAGGAGAAGAAGTTGGTAGCCTTGGACACCATGGTCTCTCATGCAGTATTAGCGCGGGACGGCTTTCACGGCACGCGTACATCAATGACATAATCCGTCGGGCTCTTGTCACCGCCGGGGTTCCAGCCGTTTTAGAACCTGCTGGTCTGGTGCGCGATGATGGCAAGAGGCCGGATGGAATGTCTTTGGTGCCTTGGAAGATGGGAAGGCATTTAGTGTGGGATGCAACGTGTGCTGACACCCTTGCGCCTTCACATCTTCCAGGGACTGGGGACTGTGCCTGCGCTGCAGCTGCTTCGGCAGAGACCCTCAAACGGCGCAAATATCGTAGTTTAAGTGATAATTACATATTTGAGCCGTTTGGGGTCGAGACGCTTGGATCATGGGGTCCAAGTGCCCGTCTATTATTTAAAGACATTTCCAAACGGTTAATAGACGCTACCCGTGACCAGAGGGCTGGTTTATTCCTTGCGCAAAGGATCAGTATTGCCATTCAACGTGGCAATGCCGCCAGCCTTCTGGCCACCCTCCCAGTTGACATCGATGGTGAGGAATTCTTTGACGCCTGAACCTGCTGGTTTGTATATATGATGTACTTATTGTTTTTATATTTTTTATTTAAATAATTCTAATGTACATATTGTAAATAATTATTGTTAATAAACACATGACCAATCCTATCTTTATTTGGTTAAAGCGATCCTTTCGGCCACCATGTTAATAATTTTTCGTCAGTAACCTAAGAAGAGATTGTCATCTTGTTTCGTAACCAAGTTGAGTTTCGAAGTTTCTTCTTCTCGATTGTCTATTCCGTATTGTTTTTAAACTATAACTGACACTGGTAGCACTCCTAATGAACAACACAACACGTCATTGTCTATGCGCGCGATGGTGTACAGCCGGCTGACAAAGTTTCGCACTCCATATCCTTTGAGTTCCTGCGCTACGTGTTCGCTTGTTAGTGCTGTACAGCGCACTGTATTGAAAGCTTTTCAATACTTTAGTATGGTAGTAAAGTTTCTCGCTTCAATTTAAAGTGCAACACTAACAAACCTGCGTATATATTTTTGGTATGAAATATTACTAATGTGTTAAAATTTTACCATGAGTTTAAGTTTTATATTGAAAATTAACTACAGTAATTTCTTTTCGTCTCTATAAAATAAGTCTAAAACGACATTGAAACGATTAACTTAAAGATTTGTGTGCAAATCCATTACAAAGTAGCACAAAATTTCTTGCAGCTGCGTCTGGTTAGAAAAAAAATGAATACGTGCATCAGCGTCTTTCGAAATTTCACTACTAAGGGATAAACTAGGCGATAAATTGTTGTATTGAAAATCTATCAGTTTCGAAGGAAGAGGCCAGCTTTAGGTAATGAATACCTATTTACCACTTATTTATCTTTATCTTTCTCTTCTCCTCTGTTGTTCTAATTTTATCAATAAAAAATAACTGTATAAATAGAAATATGTATTAGTAACTAAATGACTAATATATAACGCAAAGTCAGGTACTGAGCTTAGAAAGTGCGATGTGCTTCATCCTCAATGTGCATCCATATGCATTACACGGTGAAGCTCTAAAAATGTCAATTAATTAAGTATCGAGTATAACAAACTGTAAACCTAAAGCCTTATTCGACTCACTAGCTTTACATTTTGCAACATCTGCATGCAAGTTGAATATTACTATGAAAATTCGATCGAGTACCTACTCACTCTTTTTATTGCAAAAGGCCGAAATTATTTTACAACATCAGCGTGAAAACAGATACCTTTGTAGTAGTTTCTATGTATTCTATAGAAACAAAATTTCAGGAAAGTGTTAATTATGTACAGTAATATAATAGCTTAATATGACAGAATACTCCAATTCGCGAAAAATCTCATGTAATTAAGGTTGCATTTCACCGATGAATGAAAACACGCGTAAATTGAATTTAAACTGCTTTTTCATATTTCACTCAACGACATTAATTAAATAAACGTAAAACTTGATATAATTAAATTTTCACTATCAAATTCTAGTCTCGAGATTATGAAAGATTTCTTAACCTGTGCCGAATTGATTTTTATGTTGTGTTGAATGCCTTTTTCAATTCACGCAAAACTCACAGAAAACGGCGTGTATTTTTCGTTCGAGTTTTAATGGTACGACGGTAAGGCCTCGTAGGCGGATTGTTGCCTGCCGCCCGCCCAGCAGTCGTCAAGCTCGCACCGTAGGGCGCGCTCGTGCTTAACGCCTAACCGCTTGTACCACTTACAGTCTTCACCGGTAAACATATACAGTTGCAGAGGAAAGTCTTTGTTGGCAAACAACGGTTTGTGTATATCTATCTTTTGAGATATTAGTGACGTAATTATGTTATTATCGTTGAGTATTATTGCTTTTGTTAAATGAATATGTACTTAAATTAGAAGGAATGCGATGTATGTTTATTCTCGTTATTTATTTTAAACACCTATTGTTATATATTGTTGTAACAATAAGTGTTTTTTTTTAACTTTTACCAACAGTTATTTTCGTAAATTAGTAACATTTTTAAATTACATTTTAAAATAAACATTACTTTATTTATTTATTAGCTATGTTGTCTGTTAGTTAAACGCTCCACGGCACCTATTTGTAAAATTATTTGAATGCGTACTCGTCACATTACAGGCTCGAAAGGTATAGAAAAGTCTGAATGTACAAAGCTATGTGGAATGGATTTTCAGACAAGGCGGTAATAGTAGGGTCTCTAATTTTTATAGTTACAGGGAAACGTTCCTAGGAGACCATTCATAACTTTTTAAGATATTAAACTCAATTCCGATGTCCTATAATCGTTGCTAATCAGCTACTAATTGATTTGAAATACATACAAATAGACATCAAAATATTTACTTGTTTCATTTTATCTATTCATATAAATAAAATTGGAGTGTCTGTTCGTAATATTGAAATAACCGTTATTTACTACATGCATATGAATATAATTCTTACGGTATTTACATTTGTTCCGGCTAATCTCTGAATCGGTTGGACCGATTTTGACGGGACTTTTATTGGTAGCTGATATAATAAGGAGTAACTTAGGCTACTTTTACTTTAGAAAAAATAGCGTTGACTCAACACTAAAGCGATAACCGACATCCACGCGGGCGGAGTCGCGGGCAGCAGCTAGTAATAAATAAAGTTGTGCTAGTAGGTGTGCTAGTAGGTGTGGTTTATCGCCAATGTATTCGTTAAATCTGCAGTTAATTTCCCAAGTAACGGGCCCAGTATGGCTGTCATAAGACATTTTTGTCAGTTGTTTGTGCCTGTGTTCGTAAACACTTTTTTTTTTAAACTAATGATATTTTTTTCGAGTAGTTCATCAACTAATGATCGTTACCTCTTAACACAAACACGCATAATATTTACCTTAAGTCCTATTTAATAATAGATCTATTAATTAACCACAATGTTTACTTACAAGCGGAATAATTTATAATCAAGTACAGGATAACGGCCCCACGCCGACAGCAAGTAGTTCCATAACAAATGTTCCTTATCAAGGAATGAACGCTTCCATAGTCAGTCCGACATCTGTGTGTCAACGTCAGTTTCACTTCATACACCATTGTCCGCGCACATATATCTATTATTCTATTATTCTTAATTCCTATTTACACAAATATGTATTAACTTCTACAATTATAATGTGATATCGTGATATTTAAATAAATATTTTTGTGTTAATAGTAGTGTAACAAATCCACCAAAATGTTATCGATGCACCAGTTTGGCGAGAGGTTGTACAACTTCAAGACTTTGAAGGAGAAGTTTGAACAGCCAAGGTAAAATTGTTTCTAAATCATCATCATTCTCAGAGCCTTTTTCCCAAATCATTTGGGGTCAGCTTAGCTATTTTCGTGAAGTTTACATATTTTCCATGAAGCGAATGCCATCTAATCTCAACCAAATTGGCGATATTGAAGTTTTGTACCTCAACCAACTGTATCAACTACCAAATATGTTCGTATGGTAACCGGGACCAACGTAACATGCTCTCGTTTCTTTTTTCTAAAAACTTTATCTATCATTTATAAATATTGTGACATTAATATTTGTTAATTATAATTTACTAGTCAAGTTAGGTCAAGAAAACAACGAGCATGTATAAGAATAAAATTATTAAATCGAAAGATGTATACCAGAATAAATAGGTTTACAGGGCCTTACCAATACTTTCGGGGCCCAATTAAATCTTACCTGCTACTTAGCTAATGCATCTGCTAAACAACGAACAAGCCACTACAGACTTTCCTATTGGGTTTCTAGGGTCTGCATAACTTGATTCTTATTATTAACTATTTCTAGGCAAAAGTTCTAGAGTGGAGAACGCGAGAAGGCAAACGAAGGGTAGGACGCCCCCTAGCCAGATGGACTTATGACCTGAAAAAGGTGGCTGGGACGGACTGGATGCGGAAGGCGGAGGATCGTACGAAATGGCGCACATTGGGGGAGGCTTATGTCCAGCAGTGGACTGCAGTGGGCTAATTGATTGATTGATTGATGCAAAAGTTCTAATAGATCGGTTATTTCCTTATTGCGTGAAATAAGGCCAAACAAACATGCAAATTCATACATAACATTGTTAAGGATAAATGAAAATGATTAGTTATTTATAATCCCATGCTTGTATATATTTGGAGGGATAAGTAGAGAGGTATTAAATTCCAAAATCCAAATTTTGCAAAATGTGATCACGATCTCTTGTCTTTCTATCTTTGCTAATAATTTCGGCAGTCATATTTTACCCAACATCAAAACTCGAATCCGGCTCCTCCACATTGCACTTTCTACCTTACCGTATCTGCTTACTAAACTAAAAATATTTTAAGTACGCTATATCTATTGAATATGAACAATGCATTCAGTCCTGTGCCAGACAATACCGGGGACAATACCAGTGGCTATTGTTTTCTAAAAATGATACATAATACACCGGAGGGAAACCCTTTTTCAGAAGAGCCTGACATGATAATCTTATTTCTTACTGAATACGATGATGACGATGGATGTTTGTCACCGTTTTCCGCGAAAACCGTTGAACGGACCTGAATTAAATTTGACCCAGAGATATACAGATAGATCCTGGGAATATGTTCTTGTAGGTCACGAGAAACTTATCATTATTTCACGCATGTGGAGCTGCGATCATTGACTAATTCTACAATTCTATGGCGCAGAAGTAGCAGGTTCGATTTTCGATTCGGGCAAAGTGCACTTAGTACTTGTGTAAGGAAGAGTCACAGTGGACACACTTATTACGTGGGATCAAAAATTATAATGATAAAAAAATCATAAAACCCTACCCCGGTTAAAAGTAGTTGACTGATTAAAAAATATCAACAGGATTGACATTTTGTAGCGTATAGGTACACGTTTTGTTCACAGACTGAACTGGCCTTGTTCTATGTCCGTTCCTATTAACTTTAAGATAACAAACATTTTAAGATAACAAATAGGCACATGGCTTGCCTTGTGGTATGCGGTTACCATTCATTGGTCACTCCAAAGAGTATAAGGACGATGTAAACACAAAAAGTATTAATTTTCAATTTAATATATAATTTAATATAAGTATGAGTGAGGAGCTGCGTATCTGTGGAGTTACGTACATGTCGAGTTACGTATGTGTCGAGATGCGTATCTGTCCACATGCGTTTTCTAGCAAAATGAATACTTGACCACTTACGTTTCTGACGACATGCTGCAAATCCACCCTACGAAATGCAGCATACTACTGTTCAAAGTGCTCATTAACTATATTACTGCTACTCATTGTAACACCTACAATCCTCAAGCTAGTTACTTACCCATCAAAATATTTAGGTTTTATAAAAATCTCCTTCACACACGTCATAAATATTTGTGTTACAGAAATCTCTTTCATACATTCTTCGTCACAAATACCTATTCTTTCCTTATTAATATTTTTGTTTTATTTCCAGAGTGCCCGGCGGTGTGCAGCGCAGCGCTACACATGCTGAAATGCCACACAAGGGAGGCACCATTGCCGAAAGGTAAATGTACTTTCATAACGTTTATAATATTAATATTTATAGCTAGCTGTCTAGAACCATGCAGTATTGTCGTGAAAACTAAACCTAAAACGGGTAGAGTTTTGTGAAAATCTCATTTTTGTTATTTACGCGATGCTGATGTTTCTTGATGATGGTAAAAAACATCGAAATGTTTTTCCATACTTTCACATTTATAATATTAGAAGGATAATATCAGTAGGATAATATTAGTAGGATAATATTAGTAGGATAATATTAGTAGGATAATATTAGTAAGCTAATATTAGTATGAATGAATATCGAGAACTGTCAGTTATCTTGAACTGTGATTAACATCATAGTCAACCTGTCTGTGGTTGCTGAAAAACAAACCGAAATATTCACGTAAACTTTGACCATAATCATTAAATACTGTAGTCGTTAATTTTACTCCCTCTTGCTGATCAAAGGCATGAAAACAAATTATGGCATTAGTCATCTATAGGCATGCTAGCCATGTCTTTTGAAAAGGGAGCTTCTGAATCATTGATAAGAAATGATTATTTAGTATTATGTTTTTATCTATGTTTATTTATTTATCTATTTTGTGGTAGATGATAAAAATTGTGAATAGGAGCAGACAACAAAGGTCCATTGTATAGGCTCCTTTAAGATTCAACAGGCATAGTCCAAGAACCTTAATGTGTTTTGTTTGCAAATAGACGAAATATTTTTTTCAATAAGTGTCTACCTGAAATAGTTACATTAATCATATTTACAACCCTAGTCCGTTGTAGCCCACAGCATTCTGGTATTTCAACTTATATATTTCTATACAATACAGAATAGTAAATAGAAGGAATCCACACTTAAAGAAATAAGTAGAAACAACTGAAAAAAAGTTACGCAAATATGTAATATCAAAATAATATTATCAATATAACTCAATTTGCACCGAATGCAGACGTGTTAAGAATTCACTTTACTTGGCATTTTTCCTATCTTCTCCTGGACGGAAGAGTACCTCATTATGTGCTCATTATTTAAACAATTTACTAAGTGATAGTATACTTAAGGTATAGGCAACGAATGATACTGTCACTTTCTAATGAATTATAGAAAATAAATAAGATAGAGGTGTAGGTATATGTCATAACAATACTTTGAATAATAGTTATTTTAAGGGCACGCAACTGATATACTTGTACCTAGTTATTAATTTAACGATAATAGAGTATTGATATTGCATCGGTTGAGTGTTATTGCATGAGTAATAACAAAATAATCTTTTATTAGACAAACTACTTAAATATTTTTACTGGACTTAAAACTACTTTGACTGATGTCCAATTTACTTATTTGAATTTATCAGCTGACCTTAAAATGCTTTTACCATTACACTTCATGTTTCATTAAGTTTTTTGTATTCGACTGGAATAAATTAGGGATAGGTGACATTGGGAGTCCTAAAAGTAGTCGATTCCATAAAAAATATAAATGAGATTTTTAGTACATTGATGTGTTTGCCAGTTAATAATTTGAGTCAATGGTTTATTATAGGTCCCATTCGTGTCACATAAATCACTCAAATTTCTCTCGTTATTCTATCTTTTATAACTTAAGACATGTTTATTTTTTGTTTATTTTTTATATTCTTAACGGTAAAATATGTATATCTTTCCAGGTTGGCGGCTCTGCAAGCAGCTGGTGCGAATGATTGGCGAGCGCGCGTGTGCCGCCTGAGTCCTGAGAGGGAGGAGAAAGAGAAGGAGAAGGACAGCAAGGCCATCGAGCGTGCCAAGAACAGGATCAATGTGAGTACCTTATTTTTCTGTACCTAATGATGTTTTTTTATGAAATTGTCGATTGAACTTTCCTAATACGATGGAGAA
Source organism: Eilema caniola (assembly GCA_949126895.1). Taxonomy (NCBI): domain Eukaryota; kingdom Metazoa; phylum Arthropoda; class Insecta; order Lepidoptera; family Erebidae; genus Eilema; species Eilema caniola. The sequence goes on along the minus strand of OX421476.1, from coordinate 17,511,598 downwards.
TAATTAATGCTAATTAAAAGGAAAAAAAAATAATTTTTCACCAAATCGCAAAAAAAAATTACCAACATATATCGTACCCGGAGTACTACCAATAGCCTTCGGCTTTGAGAGCGTTTCCCTTACACACGGTATACTGAGAATTAAGGTAAAAAATATGTTCTACCGGCAGAAGTCAACATTTGAAAAATTTGCACACAGGTTCTTCTTAAATATTGCATTTTTTTTTTTCATTTTTCCCTGAATCATCGTAAAATAGATAGTTCTTTTTTTGGCTTTCACCTCTAGCTAACTGCAGTACAATATATTCATATTAGCTTTAATTAAAATTGAAGTGTCGGTGTCGTGAATCCATAAGATTTCCCCCTGGCAAAATGGGTTTAACACGCCCAACGATTTCCCTTCAAAAACCAAATTATATTTAACGACGATTCTGAACACTATCAAACAAAATATTAGAATACTTAATTCCCAATAAAAAACTTATGAAAAATCAAACAGAAGATCCATTAGATCCCTTTCTACAAAAACCCATCTAAAAATGCCTACAGGTCGGAACAAACTTGCTTTCAAGAGATCCATACAAAGTAGTCGCGTTTTCCATAAAGCGTATTACACATCATCTACCTAGGGCAAGTAGCCATTCAACGGCTACAGCCCTCTGCACGCTTTGACAGTCCCCTGTCGCCATCAAACATTGCCCGGGTCCTCAACATCAGTCCCTCAATAATAAGCACACGACTCCACTAGAACAGTAAAGGGTGTGCTCGAAATCTATTGTGATACTGTAGCGCCAGCATGTTACGATGTGAGCGAAGCTACATCAAAGTGTTATGGTAATTTCAAGCGAATATCTGCTTTATATCCATTGGAAAGAATGAACAAAATCGTGTGGGTAATGTTTATTTGCTGGTGTGAAATATTTACTTGGCTAATTTTATTTAACGGTTATGAAGGGTTTAAAGTGGTTATAGAAATATTAAATACGAACGCTTTTATATTCTTTTCCTCAACTCACGCTCTAAAGGGGATAAGCAGAGATATGTTTTTGCAATACCAAGCACGATTTTAGACTCCGTGGTAGGTTCTATTAAGACTTTTCTTAAAGAAAAATCCAATAACTTGATTATAATCAGAACTAGGACTTTGCAATCGCTCAATATACAAACGTGAACTTATACCTACCTCGTGACCAACGAAACTCTCTAGTTTAATACAATTGAAAAGCCTTTGCGGTATAGAAACTAGGGAGAGCTATTCGAAAACATCAATACTTATAGATTAAACAACGATTGACGTCATCAATTTGATGGTATACTGCCAAGGTCGAAATATACGCGGTGTTGAGTCGAGATATCTCCGGTAGACTGCACATTGATTGTGTTGCTAATATCATGATATTCTGTGAACACGCTATAACTTTGACTAGCTTTTCACCACAACTTTAAAAAATTAATCACATATTATACTTACAAGCGTCGCGTCGGTAGCTTAGTGGTTTAGGAGTCGGTCTTCGGCGTCGGAGATCGAGTGGTCTCGAGTTCGAACCCTGGCCATTACACAATCGACGTGAGCCACCTAACACAAGCAATTTGGCTTAGCTGGAGAGATTAGAGGGGAATATTAGTAATTACGATTCTAATATTCTTTTAATAAAAAAAATATAGCTCGTCCTCCCCGTCTTCGCCCGTGACGTACGCCTGCAAGCGTATGCCAAGGGTGTGTTTAAGCATACCTAGCCATATATGCCCGCAAATTATAAGTTTTCAAATAAGAGTATAAGAATCTGCCCGATTTATTGACATTTATGATTACTGCTTCTCTACTATAGGTAATAACGTAATGTCAAAAATTCCATAGCCTTGATGACAGCCTACGTGGCGTAGCGGTACTGGATACGCCCACTACGCAGGAGGGGCGGGTTAGATCCCCGCTCAATATAAATATTTGTATGCATGAATATGGGTATTTGCATTAGTCTGGTCGTTCCTCGGAGAGCACGTCAAGCCCTCGGTCCCGGTTACCAAACTAACATCTAGTAGTCGTTAATCCAACAACTGGTCTAACTGCAATGCTTCGATATCGCTTTTGGGTTGTAGAAGTCAGGTGTCATTGTCTTCACGGAAAATGTTGAGTGCAGCCAAATCCGCAGTTAGACTGCTAAAGCGGATGCGACTGGGATTAACACTAGAATGAAGAAGATATAATCTATAGTCTTTTTCAATAAACGGACTATTAAACATAAAAAATATTTTTTCATTTCGAACCAGTAATCCCTGAGATTAGTGCGATCAACCAAACAAATAAATTCTTCATCTTTATATTATGAGTATAGATACTTAGGTAGTATAGATTTATTTGCTTTTCCTTTATTATTAAGCTCATTTTTGACTTCTCTCACCTGCTGATAAGTGGTGATATGGTGTATAGATACAATGAACCGCACTCAGCTAGAAGTACCTTACCTTGAAAATGCCAAGGTTATGCATTCAGGGAGTCAGGTAAGAGGTTCCACTCCTTACCTGTACGCACAATAAACGAGTGAAGCACTCTTCTCTCCACTGTACCAGTTTCCACTTTAGCAAAAACTAGGGCTGATAGAACTATATTGATTACTATTTTTCAATGAGGATGTATATTTTATGTCCCTGCTACAAGGAAACTGGTCACCGGACATATTCTATGAATAGCGACGCGCTACTGGCAAAAGATAAAAAATATACCTAGATTATACCATATCATCACTACGAATGAAATTCGCATGCGAAAATATGTATGAAACGTGAACACGACATTTTCCTATTAGAATAACTGATTAATTTTATTAAAAAGGTGAGGTCTGCTAAAAGAATCGTTTTCGTGCCATATTATTGTATTATTATGACTTCTGTGATTGTCAATTTTAATTTAGTATAGTCAATAACGACTTCTTTATTAGTCTCTTTTAATATATCATAGAAAAACGCACTTTATGATGATACAATAATCGACTTTTGATTTACCATATTGGGAAGAAGAGTGAGATCACTGCTAAGATGTGCTTGCTTCAGTTTTATAGTGTTCTTCCTATTGCACAGCACACATCTTCAGCTTGATATATTTTCAAAGTAGTTAAAACTGAAGCTACAGTTCAGTTCTATAATTCTTTAAACAAAAATAGTTTACCTGCTCTATAAAGGTATCAAACTTTTAGTATTCAGTATCTTGTACGTTAGCCGAACCGAAGCTCCGGATTATCACTATTTTTTTCGCAGTGTTTTGTCACGTTTAAAATCGGTAAGAAGTAACCGACGCCTATACACATCTGCAACAGTAGAGGTGTGCCTTACGCGTGGCCACATTCCTCACTCTCACTTAAATTTAGAGTGCTGTATTTCTTACTTCCCTTTCTTTTTTTGTTATTCTTATCTCATTTGCCCCGTTACTTTTCTCAGTGTCTTCTCCCTTTTATATTTCTCTTCTCGTCTCACTTTCCCCTCTCCTATCTGGACGAGGCAACGAAAGTGGCCACTACAACCCTTTACTTTAAGTTTGAGCATCGATGTAACGTCATCGTCGCTAGGTCTTGAAGTAAACGGCTTGTAGGTAAGTACCAACCTATCACGTGTATACGTGAGCTTTAAAAAAACTTAGACACAACATTGTTAACTTTAAGTCTGGACATGGCGTTGATGACGTTACATCGACACCAGGTCCAAGCCTAAAGTAAATGTATTGTAGTTTTTTATTGGTTTTTGGTCACGGTAATCATTAAGTGGTACATTAAACATATTTTACGATTATATAGCTGCCGTATATATAAAAATTAATAACCTCGGTCCAATATCAAACTAATTGTAAACCACTGCTACGCCCTTCCTCGTGAACTTTTGCTAAAACGAGTTCAATCGCATGTTTTCCTCAAACCTAAAACTATAAACACGACATTTTCGCCCTAATAACGGTACAGTTAAAGATTATAATCGTCTGGTGTGTGATTTGTTGTTGCTCGTTACACGAACTATGTTGACAGGTCACGGTAAAGTTTGCCAGCCAGTAAAAACGTCACCCTCCATTTCCCCTTTGTTTTACTTGCAATCCGTCACTGGCCATTGGCGTTTTAATTGAAATCTGACTGATTTATTTACTTAAGAAGACAGAGGAGCGTAAATCTTAAAAGGTTTGTTAAGACGTCGCAGGGGGCGCCGTTTTAAAAAAAAATGCTTTTAACAGGAAATTGTCAAGGTTTAAATTTCGAGTCTTTACGGATACAAAAGTGTTTGATACCTATATCTTAATTGAATTTTGTCTTGAAAATATTTTATCCGTTTAAAAGCAGTAGCAACCAGAGGGTTAAATTCGATCGTAAATAGTAGATAGAAAAACACTGAAGTTAACCATGTTCTCTTGTCAACATTAAGGGAATATTATACAGATAAGCTATCAGCTTTTTTAAGTGTTAAAATCACGCTTTACGCAATAAAAAGCTTACTATTCGGTTTGATACCAATGTTCACTTACTTAGTAGATGATAAAAAAATACAGACTTAGGTTTTGAATATGAACGAAGAATTAAAATCTGCCTAAAGCAACATTTACTAAAACATTATTATCACGCTTTACGCAATAAAAAGCTTACTATTCGGTTTGATACCAATGTTCACTTACTTAGTAGATGATAAAAAAAATACAGACTTAGGTTTTGAATATGAACGAAGAATTAAAATCTGCCTAAAGTAACATTTACTAAAACATTATTATCACGCTTTACGCAATAAAAAGCTTACTATTCGGTTTGATACCAATGTTCACTTACTTAGTAGATGATAAAAAAATACAGACTTAGGTTTTGAATATGAACGAAGAATTAAAACCTGCCTAAAGCAACATTTACTAAAACATTATTCGTTCTGTCGCCACAAAGAAACGGACACCATATCGTTTGTGATGGGTGCCCGATTTTACGATTTATCATAATGTCTGCATTGCAAATCCAATATTATACACACAAGCTGATGTAGGTATAATATATTCTCAGTTTTCTTATAAAGCCTAATAAAGCGAGAGCAAATTCTTAATATAAAATCCCATAAAACATGTATGTAATAGAGTACCTGTATTCTATATATTATATGGGTAGCATAAGGTATTACTACAGGCTTTTGCGGTTTTATTGGCGTGCCAGGAGATTTTTATGGGAAACGAAAATATACCTTGTACGGATCATTGGGATTTATATGATATCTATATAGTTTTCGGAAGAAAATGAGATCGGATCTATTTTAATTAGTTTAGTCTCTCACTTGCGAGACTAGCTTTTCGTGTAGATACCTAATTATCATGTATTTAATTCTGAAACAATTTGTTGAATTATCCAGCAAATAGTGTGTGTATTTTATAAAGAAGGAGTATAATTTCATCGTTAAGTATTTCGTACGATTCCTTCATGACGAATTGGAATTAATACGGACTAATTCACAATTACTTGCGTAAAATTTCCCGAATTTTCCGTTTTACATTTTAAATCGAACCAATATAGGCAAATGGGAATAAAATGCGTGGTCACCATACCACGCCCACCCCCTGTGTCATCTAACACACGCCGGTCGGTGATAAAATCAACCTGGTGCTTCACTCGTAAAATAAACGTTAATCGCAGTCGCAAGTGTAGTACAGTACTAGACAAGCTGTTTAGAATAACACTTTATCATGGCTCCTGGCTGACGCGGAAAAGAATATTAAATTTGTAGAAGAACGCAGAAAAATTTTGGAATAAGCTAATGAATTTTCATAAGCTTATCATTTGCATAACACATAGCTATAGAAATTGCACAATATTACTATAATCCGCACGCTGAATGATGATCCGTATGACAGTTCGTTAGCGCTTAACATTGTACTGACGTCCTATCACATCAAATCCTTTAGAGGTCCATTAAAAAGACGAAAAAATCATAATTGTGTACAATTGTAAATTATAAAAATGAATATTAAGAAATTATTACGCAATGTTCGGAAATAATAGAAAAAAACTCAATGCAAATGTACATGGTAGGTACGTGCTGCAAAAGTTACGTCGTCAAGCTGTTATCGACTAAGAAGGGACACATCGATAAACAAAATATCGCTAATTTGTTGGAAATATAAAACAAATGCTTTGAGTTTGTATTTTATTTATATCAATCTGAATCTGATACAGGGTCAATCGGATCTTCAAAATCTGAGTCTGAACTGCAGCTATCCGTGACGTTTATTATTAACGGTTGGTCAATGATATTGTCGTATTGTACATCTCGATCCCAGTCAGTGTAATCCATAATTGCCAGCTAATTATGAATTCTTTAAAATTCAATTCAAAAAGAATTTTAAATTCTTTAAATTATGCAATTTGAATAAAAATTAAAGTATAGTAAAATAAAATATAATAAGGCTGTTACTTTTTTATCTAGTGTTTTATGTCCATCTTGCGCGTAGTCTTTTTTTCAAAATAAATAAATATTGCTTATTATGTTGAATGACCTGGCTGAATGACATGACATTTGCCTGAAAAAACAGTATTTTATCGAAATTGTTTCGCATAACTAATACAACTGTCAGTTGAAACGTCATAGGGATCATCATTCGGCGTGCGGAGTATAGTAAAAGTTATAATAACTAGAGTATGTGTAGTCTAAATTTTAAAAACACAAATTTATTTCGAACTTGTGTAAAGTGGTATGGTGTGTAAAGTATACGTTACCCATACTAATGGGCTATGGAAAATAAGGGCATGTTTGTAGGTAATTTTTCAAGTAATTCAAGTTATAATTTGAAGCAAGTTTTTTCTTTCCTCGCATTGTTCGTATTACTCACACGCCAGAAAGTAATTTGCTTAATAACCGTTATATATTGGAATATATGTACAAATACAATCAAACACAAAAACACATTAGTGGATTAAATAAAGTAGTACAGAAAGTTTTAGCTTTATAAGAGCGACTTTTATCAAATTATGTAGGGAACTGTGATAAATTCGAACTAAATTGAATCAAAGTCGAAGATTTTTATTCAATCTCGAACAACATGGTTGTTTCTAATTGACGGCAATAATAAATTCTACTTAACCTAAGTTTACCACTGCTTCCAAGGCGCTGGTGGATAAAAAACGGCGCAACTGCGGCATTGCTTATGACGTCAACTTACAATATTTATATCCTTAAGGCTAAATGTGGACGAATCTACATTTGTCTCGTGTCTAAATGAACACAACAATTGAATATTTACATTCTTATGCTCATACCTATTTCCCTCTGGGGTAGACAGAATCTATTTAATTTTCAATCTAAGAATCAATTTAATTGAATCTATAGGCTCTATCCTCACATACTTCACGAGCTTTATCTACTTTCATTAAGCCTTTCATGCAAGCCCGCCGGTTTTTAGTACTTCTATGCTGCCTTTTTATCAAAATTTTAGTAACGTCTTTTATAAAGTTTTGGTAAAAAAAGGGTGTACCTATGAGACCCCCGCTATAACTTTTTAGGCCCAAACCAACCTCGCTTGTTAGCTGATACACTCCTGCTAATTGACTGACGAGGCTCTGGGACCTTTTTTTCTCGGGTGTAGGAGGTAGCACACGACGGTATTTCCGTCCAATTGAGCAATCCGACTGAGGAAGTACCTCCGCTCTATAGAATACCGCGGCCATAATAACCTCGTGTTGTGTTTCCGGCAGTGAGTAGGGTGGCCAGAGCTCCCTGGAGAATTTTTATGTGCTATCAGTGGGGATACTATTCAGACTGACGGCACAGAAAACTCTGTGTTTACAGGATCAGCAGCACGAGTGGGACTCCCCTGGTGATGCACACGTCCATAGGTCACTGTTACCACTTTCCATAAGTTGGACCGTGAGCATGTCTGCCATCTCAGTGGTATAAAAAAAATACAGTTTAGAGCGCAATCATTTTCATAAAAGTGACGTAAACCAAATCGAAAGGAAGAGCGAACCCTGGGTTTCGAAGTGAAAGCCTTGGATACAGGAACTACGCTAAGATAATGAATAAGATACCCATCTATTTAGTGTAGTATGCATTCTCTGAAAAATTTCTGTCGGCCTCCAAATATCGGAATAAAACAGTTCCGTAAATTGCAGAATATGGTACTTGACCTTAATACCTAAATATTTATGTTTAATAACATATACACATATTTATAATACTGAAATTATTTCGAATGAAATGTCATTGCTACACTTTGAACTACTTATTAGCTGTGAAAATTTAATCGCTATAAACTTATTACGAGTAATAGTGAGGCAGAGTATGGGCTAGACGTTATTGGAACCTGTCACCTTTCGATTCAATCGAATGAAGCAATTGGCCTTTTGTAGTTAACTTCTGGATATAGGGATCTTTCAATATTGCATAGCACCTGATTCTCCACCAATCTTCCAATTATCGGAAGCGAACAATTTTTGGAACTAATCATCTTTTAAATTTGATTTAAGTACTCGTACATTAGGTATAATAAAACTGTACCTAACCTAAATATACTTTAATCTTTACAAAAATATTGTAAAGATTAAAGTATATTAGATTCATATTAGAAATAAGCTGTAATATTCAAGCTAGGTTTTAACCTTTAGAAAGCGTTTGGTAGCTATTTTATCATTTAGGTGACGGTAAGGTCATCCCCAAAGTTCAGTCTATTCTTAGCCTAACGACATCACTATTTATAGCACACCTCAAATATCACTATAACCTTTTTCGAAGTCGCCGTGCCCAACCTGCCTTTCCCTTTCCATCATACGAAAATGTAACCTATATCACCAGTGAAGATTTCAACTGAACTGGGATCTCACTTTTACGCAGGTTGAATTTCAAATTCAAATAATTTATTTCGGATAACACGATCCATATCTGGGTTAGTAACAATGTAGCTTAAAACTAGTCTTAGTATGCAATAAATAAAATTTTAAATCACAATAAAATAAATTGAATTCTAATAATTTCAAATATGATAAGTTAAGATACAATAAAATAAAATTGATGTCCGGAAGTAAAATATATGCTAGTTGGTCTAAAATAATTTTCTACTTTGAAGCAAGTTTTTGCCCTTTCTCATTCAAATTTATTTAGGAACATTAACTGCACCATGCCTGTTGCCGTCAATAAAATAAAATAAATAATAAAATAAAATAAAATAGCTTTTATTTCAAACACATTGATTCATATTTTGTTAGTAACAATATACTTAGGACTATGTTAGTAAACAGATTCATATTATGTTAGTAACAATATACTTAGGACTATGTTAGTAAAAATTAAAGACATTTAAAACTATTTAGAGACCAATTGTACGGCAGACATACATCTACGCGTACAATGGTTCAAGATAGGCGAGTCGTACCTTTCAGCGATCATTCGCAAAATACTGTTGGAGCTGGCCCGAACTCTGCAGAGTAAGGAGGCTGTTTTTTTGCGCCATATTGCAGCGAAATCATTTGTATGACTTTGAGCAAACATACCTGACGCACTGCAGAAGCGAGGCAGCCCCATCAGCATTCTATAGCCATTATTATATAGGACATGTAAAGCGCCGACGGCACGCTGCGTATAGTTGGTCTACAGGCTGCACGTGTAAAATACTTGGCCGTATGTTTTAAACAAGGTAACCCTCACTGGTTCACTACATCGTGCAAACCTGCGGGCCACCATGTTACAGCGCACCGCCAACGCTCTACGCTCCCTCTCGATATCAGCTTGGTCTTTAAGGTCATCTAGGGCACGGATAAATATGTATTAAAAAATGCTAAATATGTACATATAATATGGACCAAGAAATTAAAATATGGAAAAAATATGGAGTATAAAATAAGAATACATTCCATATTAAACATTATTTATTGTGACAAATTACCTACAGTAACAGATACATTAAAAAAATAAAAAAAGATTGCGAAGTGTTTAAGTAATTTGAATAAAAAAAATTAAGTTTTATTCATCTTCAACTAAATTTGTCTTATTAAATTGATTGCAGTAGATAATCACATGCTTTTTTAAATTATCAAAATTAAAACCCTGTCGATTTGGTCTAAATATAGCCTTATATTGGCTGAAAGATCTTTCCACGTCACATGACGTAATGGGAGCGTACTTGAAGACGCCTAGTTCCGTAATTGTGTAAGGCAAGTTTGCAGTACCCTCAAAACTTCCGCACAGAACTTTATTAATTGTTTTTAGGGTATCAAATCCTTTATTTTTGTCTAAAATATACTTTAGTTTATGTTTAGCTATTTCAGCAACAGGGCCTTCAGTTTCAGAAACTTTTTTTTCTATTTCTTCAATAATTTTCAAATTATCATTTAGCGGTGTTGAAGGATTTTCTAGTGCTTGTATCTTGTAAGATAAAAAACAATAATTGCTTTTTATATAGGCCAAATCATTAAAAAGAGAAGAATCTTCAAGAAGTTCTTTTGAAGCTAAAATACTTGCAGAATCGTCATCCAATTGAGAAATAATTGTTCTGATTTCATTAAAATACTCGGCGTAGTATTCTACCGCTGTCAGCCATGTACCCCAGCGCGTCAGCACTGGCTCTGGAGGCAAAGGTATTCCGGGATACAGCTCTTTAAATTTTGATATCCTGCTCGGTGCTTTTAGAAATATTTTCTTCACCTTTGATACCAAACTGTCAACGTTTTTAAATTGGAACCTTATGCATTCGGCTAACCTATTTACACCATGTGCCAAGCATGTTACGTGTATCATTTTCGTATATAACACTTTAAGTGCATCTGCAGCTTTCACCATGTAAGGAGCTGCATCAGTAAGTATTATGAAAACTTGTTCATGTTTAACTCCACTAGGCCACAAAACACTCATAGCATCGTTGAATAGCTTTGCTGATGTCTGGTGGTTACACTTAGGAAGTTCTTCACACGCCAATAAATAGGATTTGCTAGGTCTATCTTCAAATAGACGTCCGACAATCACGTTGCCAATGCAACGTCCCTGAGTGTCTGTAGTTTCATCAATTGCAACCCATATTGGGCCATCTTTTATATCTTCCCGAATTCTAGCTAAACAATCTTCATAAATACTGGTTACGTATTTTTTTCTTAGAGTGGATTCATCGGGAATTCTTTTGCCTGAGTATTTCTCTAGGAATTTTTTATCAGTCGGATTGTTTAATTTCCATAAAGGTATGTCAGCACAGATCATAGCGTAACACAATTCCCTTGAAAAAGTACAACTTTGAGAAGTACTTGCTATTGCGTCAGAAAAAAATTGTTGCTTGAATTTATTCTTCCTTGCAATATTTGCCGTATGTTTTGCAGTAGATACATGTTGCGATATTAAAAAACGCTGCTCAGTAGATATAGACTTTTCACAGGCATGACAATATAGTACTTTTCCGTCTGTACTTAGCGATTGGCTTGGGAAATCTTCGATGTATTTTTCCAATTTGAAACGCAAAGGTTGTTTATCCTTAGGCATTTTGAAATTAAACTGATATGTTTCTAGACAGTAGTGATAGGTTACTTGAGTACGTAAAAATAAAAAGACGCGCAAGCTTCACAGCACAAACGTCACTCGTCGTTGGCAATCGCTGGCTTACTGTCGTCTGTCAATGTCAGTGCGGGGCCTGTCCTCCCGCGCACTGCCCGTATTGGCCTATCGGCGCCGCTGCACCGCCGCCGCGCCGCGCGCGCTCGCTAGCAGTACCGTAGCGCGGGTGCACATAATGTGGAATAATTGAAGTTAGAGAATCAAAAATCTAATTACGACGAATAAATAATGCGCAGGAGAAATGAAACACGCGCGGCCATGTGATGGCGAGAATGCAAACACGTAAATTTATATAATTTTTTGTGAACTAACTCATGTTCTATGATATAAAAATCGAAAATATGGATGATTGTGATATTTTCTTGTAAAATATGGATTTAATCATGAAATATGGAAAAATATGGAAAATAAAAATTACTTTTCCGCAATCTATATATGATAATCTATGTAGAGAACACATTCGAGACCAAAAATCGTGTAAATTAAATATATGTATTTACATATTAATCCGGGCCCTTCATCAGTAACATAATATATTCAATAACATATTCTTTAGATATAAGTTACTAGTAATCTCTGAAATTCTATAAAGTTAAGTATTTTTGAAATCTCGGTATACCAGATAGATTTCCCTATATTAACTGAAGCGACAAATTGGATTGCCGTTTTGGGAACGTGTTTTTATTAAATCACGTGTCAGCGCCATCTATGTTTGACAGAGAAAATTAAATGTACGGTAGCAGCGCCGCGAGGAGAAGCGCCGGTAAATTGATTGATTACATTGGGCGGGAAACAGGTTTTGAAATGAGTTTTGTTTCAATTATGTTTTATTTAAAATCAAGAAATTAAACATAATTTATAAGTTTAAATTACTTATAATATAAGTAATTTGTTTGGGAATAGATGGTTAAACTATGTTTGTGTGTGATGTGATAACATTATTGTTTTATGTTGGTATACGTAAGTATTATGTTGGTATACGTATTTAGGCACCCGTGTATTAAAAAATGTAAATAAGTTCATATTATCTGCTAGCACTCCCAAGTGGTAGCAGATAATATGAACTTATACACATACAAGCAAGTACTTAATGGTGGGCCATTAAGTACTTGCTTAGTGGTCTACTGCAAATAACGCTATAACATTATTATAGTACAATCGCTCTCGAAAGTAGCTGAACACAAATCTTAAAACAAACGATCTTTACATTGAAAGTAATAATCAATAAGTAATAATTTAACTATTGTACCTATACTTAATAATGTTTGCCATTTTCAGAACACAAATTTAATATTTTTAAAATTTGTTTATCATTTTATGTAAAGTTTGAGAGCTAAAGTACTCCGTAACTTGGAACAAGAACACTTAGATTAGATTAAATTTCATAATTACATTTACCTACATTTATTAAGATTTTATACGGACATATCAAATGTATAATTCATTCTACATAAACTTTTGAAGAACGGGTAATCAAATGGCACACTCCATACGCTTATTACTAGCACTACATTATTAATTTGTTTTTAGATACAAACAGTACAGAGAAAATAACAACAAATTAATATGCGATGCTATAAACATCAATCAATCTAGGTCACATTAGACTTAACGATTGCAAGGGTATGCGCGTCCGCGGCCATACACGGCACTCCGTAAAACCCTGCCATATAGGGTGGTGAAGCGAGGAGGTCGCACATCGTACGCCCCAGGTGTTCATTTACGTGGCTGTGATGTCTCATTCTAACGCGGAGATAGAAAAGGTTGGAGTTTTAACCGCTCAGAAGGTATTAGAGAAGTGTTTTTTTTTTGAAAGTGGAAGCCTTATGTTTCATATTGTTTTAAATATGGGCTCATTGTCCAGATCAACGCAAGTTGTGAATTAACTCTAACAATGACATTAGAAATGACGTCTAAAATGCAATCTGTCCTCAGTTATAGTTATAAATCGAGATTCAGGACTGAGTTACGGACCTAAGTCTTGCAAGAAAAGAAATACTTGAGGGTTTTGTTACTTCTAGAATAGTGTTACTTATAGAAAAGTCTTAACTTGAAAGGTTCAATGATTGTAAGTAGAGCTGAGTGAGAAAGGTTGTACTTCACGGGCTTACACAATATGCAAGTCCACCTCGTCTGTAAACCATTTCTTCTGCTGTTTATTGGCCGAGGTTTAAGAGGGCCTAACAGCGGTTACTTCTTCGTCTACCACAAGAACCTAAGTGGTTTAAATAACGTACCCATCTAGAACAAAATCCCAACGTCTAGCGTAGCGTCTAGAAAAGCGTTAGCCAGAGCATAGTCCATAAATGAGGAGGCTCATTGGCTTGCAGGTGAAATTGGCTAGGGCCGCGAAGATCTTATTAGGCCATATATACGCCTCGGCCTACAAATACAGGAATTACTTGCTTAAGAGATGGCTTCAATCACAAAATTGTAACACTAAAGTATATAATGCCAATAAACTATTTTATTTGTTTACTTAGGCTCCTACTATTAAATAATTACAGCTGTTATGACAAAATTTCCTTTTTTTTAACATATCATGTGTATTTTTATATAAGTAAAGGCCTTAATTGTTATGGTTGTATTTTTTATGTATTACATTTGTATGTATGTTCTACGTTAAAATAATTAATTATTGATTAATAATATTTTTGAATATTGATATTATAATAACTAATAAGTTAGAGTAATAAAAAAAATGTAAACCAGTTGCTGTACATTATATTATTTTATGCGTTTTGTAATAAATAAACGCTTAAAATGAGGAAATTATATAAGTTTAATATTAATATTTCGATTATATAAACTGCGAGTGTGAAATATCTAATTTACCTAACCTAACAAACTTTACAAAAAAGTAAATTACACTATAGGTTTTTAGTAAAAATTTAGACTATAGGTACGTCCACCCCTGGGGACACTATAGGTAGCTTGTATATACAAGCTATGCTATACTTAGAAATACATTTCTTTTTTTGTAATAGTAACAATAATTTATACATAAAAACACTCAGACCTAAAGTAATTTCACATATTTTTGCATGCAAATACTTATTTACACTAAGCCGGCACCGAATCCGCCACTACTGGTCGAACGCTGTACCGAGCGCCACCGCTACGTCACCACAGAGGTCGACATGATTATTTATTAGTAGATAACTGATTCAAGACCACCTCCACCTTGGCTCAAATAGTTAAACCGACATTTTAGAGTGCGGTTGGCAAACAAACTGTTTAAATCTATCATCGTGTTACGTCAGAGCGTTTAAAAAGTCCACAACATAATAAAAAACTGCATCTTTTTTTAACGGTTGGTAAAATTAAGATACCTGCAGCTAAAATGTAAGCAATGATTCATACATACATACCTCTGACATCACCTTTTTTGTTTAGAGATAAAAACTCAAGATATAATTTCTGATTAAATTAATTTTCAATTAAATTTTGTTTTGAAACATTAAACCAACGCGACGTTGCCATTTCGCACTAAGATAATTGTGCAATCTACTGTACGCAATTTAATTGTATGAATATTTTACATTATGTGTAATATCCAGACATGATCCCGTTATTACAATTAAAAAAAAAATGAATTTATGGTAAAGTATGCGTTAAGGCGCCTTCAAACGCGGTAGCATTACGTAGGTAAATAAATATTATACAAATAAAGTTGTTGCGACGATAATTAAAATCATACAAAAGGTGAACATGATCTGCGGTTCGTTGTATAGTTTTGTATTATACTCATTAGTCAAAGAGTGCCAACGGAACGGTTATGAAAGTGCTCTACATAAATTTTGGCTAGATGCTAAATCTAATTATACATTTTGGCCACAGCGAAGTTAACACAAACCAATGTCGGCGGTTTTAATAATACCAGTATGCGGAAAGTGAGGTTTTCAGACCGAATCACCACGAACCGTCCAAGTGCGTGAAGGCATTATTTTAATAAACTTACGCGAAACGCGTTAACATTTTAGAAACAAGTTTTAGCGTAGATATGTGGAATAAGTTACGTTAAGTAATATAAATGTCGAGAATATGATAATAACTTTATAAGATATGATGAAACTAATACCGCACATGATTTAAGATAAACATAGAATAATATATGAATAAATATACAAATTATACAACCGCCTCATACTAATAACCTTGTTAACGTTGTAATGAATACGAATTAACACTATAAAAGAATGGCATGGGAATATTAACGAAGTTATATGTCAATATAACGTATTTGCTTGTACATGAACATTTGTTTTTCTCACGATACTTATGTATTTTTTTTGATTGATTTCGCTTCGATAAGTGTAAAGAGACCCTAATAGGCTATTAGGTAAATAGTCGTAAATAAACGTAACAGAATAGTTCATTAGTAATAATATCCTGTTTAAAAAGGAAAAAATAGTTTAGACTTATCCTGTTATTAATTAACCCAGCTTCTAATTATAGTCCAACATTGTTTAAATTACAGTTTATACCATACTAGCTTTTGCCCGCGGCTCCGCCCGCGTGGATGTCGGTTATCGCGACCAAACATAACCTATGTCCTTTCTCGAGGTCTTATCTTCACCTATACCAAATTTCATCACAATCGGTTCAGTGGTTTGGGCGTGAAAGCGTAACATACAAACAGACAGACAGAGTTACTTTCGCATTTATAATATTAGTATGGATATTCCTTTTAATCACCAGTGTTACACACTTTAAATTAAACTATGGTACATTACAATAAATATTCGGTATTGTGTCTATCTCATAATTCACATATAAATTACTACTATCTTGTAGGTCATTTCCCGGAAACTTGACGGAACGCTGAGCAGATTAAAAGCGAATCTTAATTTTCTTGTAATATCAAAAAATATATTTGCACATGCAGCAACAATGACCTGGCGTGCGCAGACGCAGTGGCTCCGTCAGTTGTTTGGCCTCAGTCGCACAAAGCGCGCGCGCATATTGTCCCGACAATTTATTTTTAAAATTCGTATGTTATTATTCGCGTAATCATTTTCCTATAATAGTGTTGGTGTTGTGTGTTTATCGAGTCGAGTCCTTTGTTTTATCAATATTTATAAGCAGTTAACTCATTTTAGTAAAAGGTTTCGTTTGCTTTTTAACACAAAGGAGTGTTTTGATTACGTTAAATGTTTGGTGAGGATTACCAACAGTGGTTATAATTGATTTTGAAGTGAATTTTATTAATATTTCTATGGAGAACTTCAGTTTATCGTGATTATCAAATTGTTATCGCGTTATCTTTGCCTGTGACCTTGTAATCTGTGTTAGATTACTGTTACGTATTTCGCTAAATTTCAGATTTTCTATGTACTTCCTTGGTCTTATACTAAGATAATAACCGCGTTAGTTCCCGTTAGGTATATCCAAAGCTTTCACATTAAAGTCCCCGGCCCGCTCTCCTCCTCTTTATCTTAATTTGGCTTATCTTGAATTTGCGATTGCCATCAATTTGCTGGTATACTGGCTTTCAGGTTAGGTTGTCTTGGATTTAGAAATTGTTAAGAGTCCAATGTACAGCCCATTACTTGACCTTCGTCAGTCATCTATTTATTAATAGTACGTACCTATAATTGTTAAGTCTAATGATACTTTCGCCCCATAACCTCCACTATTATTCCTTAAATTATTCCTGTGGTAGAAGCATGTAAATATTTTAATTCTCAACGTCCGCATCATTTGTATTCACCGTGAGTTGGATTTCAATTTGAACGCATATTTGTATGTCGGTTGTTGATAGTGTAATTGTGATGGATTCGTCCTACATTGACCACACCGTACTCTTTATTGAAGTTTATTAGGCCATCGTTGACGGGTCTGACGTAGGAATGATCGTAACTGACCATAATCAATCTATATTTATATTTCTATGGGTACATAGGGCGCCTCTGACAGCTTCGGTTCCAAGTCCACCTAACCTAGAAGACTGTACACCTACTTATTAACGGATAAAGCTCGTACGCAGATTTCCCACAATCGCTTCCAATCAAAATAAACCAAATTTTGGAATAGGATAGCTGATACTAGGAGGTTAAGAGCAAGCTTTACAAGGATACAAACGGAATTGTTGCTCAGATGATAATTATGACTGACCTTCATTGTCTGTTCATCGAACAGTAAAGCTAGAAAACCAAATTTCATAAGGATTCAAAACTTTTCGATGCATTAGCGTCGTGTATTTTTTGCTGTTTTCCACTTAAGGCGTGGACAAGTTCACTTATTTGGTGCAAACGCGTCAAACCGCTGGCGTTGTTGCGTACGTCGCTGATTTGATGGAATCTGGTCTGTCGCAGCCTAGTTTTATTTTCCTGTTTTGTACAATATGTCTAAACAAGAAAACTATTACAATACGAACTTCAACAATTTATTGCTGCTATTGACTATTCGATACAGAGTATAATGGCACATAAATCAACATAAGGTTATGATTAAACAGTTGGTTTAGTTTGTATTATAATCCATTGCCTTATACACACTGAGTTCGTTGTCGGTTTTCCAAGATTTTCTTCGGTTTTCTTACGTCATGAGGTCACTTAGGTCTATATTTGGATATGTTGTGTCTCGGGTCAAGGTTCCTCTTCTACCTATAGTATGACTTTAGCGTTTCTTTACTTGTATACATTTTCCATTATATATTACATCGATGCGTCATTGTTGCTACTGGTTGTATACAATGTTTACACTCGTCCTAGGACCAGTGAATGAGTCACACGTGCCTCGTCCGCTGCCAGATGATAATGACGACTGATCTAAGTGATCAGTTTGCTTCTGTCTGTCGGTGTAGTGCTTTGTTTACTGCAGTTGTATTATTTTTATTTTACTTCTGGTAAATAAATTATACGTTATACAAAAGTGATTTCAGCATCAATTAACCCAGTGCTCTGTGTTTTATTGGGCAATACTTACGATAGACATAAACAGTGAGTGAATCTTGTGTTGTGCAAAATGTTAATGTTCAATTGACCCTTCGCCACAAATGACGCGTAAAGCCTTCAAGGATTGTTAGTGGTGCAATAAATATGGCAGATCGATCTCATCCCAGTTAGTCAAGAAATAAAGTTACAAAAATGATTCTCGAAACGTTTATTGGTCTTTTGCTACTGGTGCTTTTAATATGGAAATACTTACTACCGAACAAACAAGAACAAATACAAAATCAATTTACGGAGCCAGTGCTACAAGAAACATTAGAGCCCCAAAATAAAGAAGTAACTGACCAAATCTTGCAAGCAAACCGAAACTTAATAGCTAGCAAACCAATAACTGACATAAAAAAAGCAACGCCACAGGGTTTGAAGAAATCTATAAAGAGTTCACAGAAAATATTAATCCGAAAAAGTGACGACTTGATTTCACCATCCCTTTTACTGCAACAACAGCGTGATAAACTAATCAAGGTAAAAGAGACAAGACGTGATAGCCCACCAAAAGACAAATTAACAGAGTTTCTAGAAAAAACTATTTTGAGTGATGACAAAATACAGTCAATTATTCAAAATTTATCTCTAGATAAGACTGAAATACTAATTCACGATGAGCCAGTTAAAGTACTTTACCCTACTTTAAAGGAAATAATACCTCTTGTTAGAGAGGAGGGGCACACTCTTAGTGTAAAGGCTGTTCGACAGCAAGGCGCTATCGATGATATCGCTGATAGAATAAAACAATTAAACTTAGCAAAAGATTCCAAAGTACCTGATAAGCCGAAGGACAAGCCGATTCAAAACGAAATTGTAGAAGATAAGCCTTTCTTAAAGCGACTTCAGAAACAAGGGCATCCAACTGGCCTCAGTTTTGGTTCAGTTATTGGTGAACTGAAGAATAAAACAAAGAATGGTGGACTTAAACCAGTTTTTAAGAAGTTTGATGTTGATTCCGTGAATAACGTGCAGGCAGGTTTATTTATATTAATTTTATGATCATAATTTATGTGTGTGTAGGGTCCACCAAGTTCTTTGAGACTAAGCTTACCTCACCTGCCAGCAGATCGATGAATGACACTCTTCCGTAAGCTATAAGTTTGGGATCGAGAGGTCAAATGGTCTGTTAACACCAAAATAAACAAATTGATGAAGTAGAAGAGCGAACTCTGGGCTCAAAGTGCAAGCTTTGGATGCAACCAGAGTTGTTGCTCGAATGATGATAAGGGTTTATTTATATTAAGTTTGTCGTACGATAAAAAACTGGAATGCTTTACCCACACACGTATTCCTTTCCTCTTACAATCCCAGATTCAAGACCGCTCGAGTAAAAACCCATAAGGAACCAATTTTAACACAAAAATAAATATATTACGCTCTTGTTTTTAAATCATGACCGTATTTGTGACAATTGACAATTAAATTCAAATTTAATCAAATATTCTCAGCACGTAAATGCATGATTCCTATCTAGAGATGTTTAAGTATTTTACACATGTCGTTCAAATTAAAATGACTGCTGATTATCAGTCCGTAAATATGGATCATATGCAACGTAATTACACGTATTATACGTTTACGTGACAATAGGGTTTTCGAAACGCAACAGAAGAAAAAAAATGGCTCAATGTATTGTACACATTTTTGTTTCTTCACAATTCACAATCCAAACTGGTGTGTGTTCTGCATAGCTAGAATGCAGATTAATATTTCCAAATATTGGTAATTTAATAATCTTATCTAATATGTAGGTTTATTGCTGTTTCATATTATATACTTGTAGTCTACAAAAAATGTACCTAATGTTAGACCATTACCAGTGTCTCATCAGTAAGCAATCACTGAGCGACTTGTTTGAATTATCGTTGTTTTCTATATTAGAGATACTTCTATAATCCAGTCACTTCAAATCGAACGGGATATTTTGTTATACGCTATCTCCTCTCACAGTGGTTTGTTTTTATTCAAGTATCATACAAAAACAACAACTACAAAACAAATTTTGATGAATAACAGACTTAACTAAGCAATTTAATTTATCTAACTAAGATGAAGAAACTGGGTTAGTGAAGCCGCGTGTGAAAGTTGTTAACATACATAGTTCCGTTCACAGTGAAAATTTATCAGGAATTAAGGGTTAAATGAACTAGAGGACAAGACGAATCATCGAAATCTAGTTGTTAATAAAAACCGCTTGTTGAATTTCTATTCACAGTGCATCATGATGTTTATATTAAAATTTCGTCATGAGATCCCGCAATATTGCACTGCAAAATCCGATCACTGAATCAATCATGAGTAATCATGACACAAAAAAGCGTCCTTCAGACTTTATATAATATACCAAATATTATGATAGCTTTGAATTTCAGCAACGGATGATTTGTAAACTTATTGTGCAAAGCTACTCGTTGCAAATGTAAGATAAACTTTGGATATACGTAATAATACATTTTGTAGTAATAAACATAGCTGGCGGAGAGCTATGATTTTTAATCCTACGTATTACGAGACTGTTTTGGCAGCCAATGAATTTCAACTAACAGAAAAACAAAATAAAAATGCTCAACAGCGAATCGAAACCATAACCTCTTTATACAGCAATAGCAACTAAAAAGAATACCATGTATTTGTACCGTTCAAAACGACACCATTTATATGAATGTCTTGCAAAGTTTTGGATGAAGTAGTTATTTATTTTCTATTGTTACAGGAAAATTTAAATGCTGCAGTGGATGAAAAGAAAAAGGTCCACATAGAAGACAATGAAATTGGAACGGGGAACATTTTGGCCGACAGAAGAACTAAACTTGAAACCGCTGCTCAAGTAAGTTGTAAACCTTATTTTTAATCCAGGATAGTTCAATGTCAGGACCCCTTGATTGTAAGTAAGCTAAAGATGAAGTTTCAGGCATAAAGGTCGCCATTATAGATACCAATACTACTGCTACCGTGGTGGTCTTCAGCTTATCAGCCTCGTCACATGCCATTTCACACTCCTCTTAAATGTCTTGGGATCTTGGGAAGCGTGCGTTGGTATATTATATCGACTTTAAACACACACCGGCAGAATTAGCGGAACACAAAAATGGAGAGTATAAAATAGTTAGCTTTATTTTTAAACAAATAATAATTAAACATGAAACAACAACAACATGTTTAATAACGAGTGTTTCCCCCTCGTACCCTGATTAAGGTTTTCATCCGTGTGGGCATGCTGCGAATGATGTTGTCAATGATTTCTTGGGGTAACCTCTGCTATTTTTCAACCTATGTGTTTCGCAGCTCGCCCAGATTGTTAGGAGGTGGCATTCTTGATTTGACACTCCTCTTTAGCAAGTCCAAAACGTGTTCAATCGGATTCATATCCGGAGACCGAGCTGGCCACTTCATCACTGTAACACCAACATGGTTTAGGTATACCTGTACTGAGCGAGCACTGTGAGCCCGAGCATTATCCTGCATCAAAATGAAGGCTTTACCAATAAATGCGGCAAATGGCACATGTTCCTCTAAAATTTCCCTGATATACCGATCAGCATCATTCAGATTTCCGCCGTCGACTACCACTAACTCCGTGTGAGGTCCTAAACGTATCCCTCCCCAGACTAAAATTTTGTGTTCCGCTAATTCTGCCGATGTGTGTTTGTCATATCATATCATAACATTTACTCATAACTGAGCTTTTTGTTGAATGTTTATACCCACTAAACCATTACGTAGAGGTCTTGCAAATTACAAAAAAAAGGCAAAGAAACAAAATATCACAAACTGAATCGTAATCTAAACCAATAAGTCAATTACCAGTATATTCAAATGATACAACACGTAGTAACATTTAAATTTGGAGAGTTGCTCGAAAATTCACTGATTGATTGTCGAGTCGGACTCACGTGTTTAACCGTTATGACTTGGACGCTTTTCAAGAAAAGCTATGGAATGTTTTGTCCTACTGCTATTTACATTATAAATGTGAAAGTCTGTGAGAATGTATGGATGAACGACTGCGCGGATCTGAATGGCACTGAGATCGATAAGTCTGGAATAAATAGCACATAGATAGGCCACTTTTTATTTCGGGAATAGCTCCTGTGCAGGAACTGGATCAATATTTCACACCGGCCAGATCTGCGGACGAATATTACGGTAATTAATTCCTTTATTTCCTACTTAATGGGCGGTACAACCGTATTAGTACTCTATATGAGTGTAGCCGAGGGCTAGACCCGCCAAAATTGTTATTAAGCGTTGTTTGTAAATATGTTTACTAGTTTTAGAATGACGCTTTAAACCCACGCATATTAGAAACTTAATTCATCGTTAACATTTCATTGTCGAATGCTCTATTAAGTTCACGATCAACAAAATATATGATTAAGATTACATACGATATTAGCTGTTGCCCGCGGCTCCGTCCGCGTAGATGTCTGTTATCGCTTAGTTTTGAGTCAACATAGTAGCTTAAGGCATGTAAAGTCTCAGCCCGATCGGTTTAAAATTGACAAAGTTTCATACAAACTTTTATCCCCATGGGGGTAGAATTAATCAAAATCCTTTCTTAGCGGATGCCTACGTCATAACATTTACCTGCATGCCAAGTTTCAGCCCGATCCGTCCAGTGGTTTGGGCTGTGCGTTGATAGATTACTATGTCAGTCAGTCACATTTGAGTTATATATATTTAGATTATGGTTCAGTTACATTTCTGTATTAAGCATATTTTATTGTATTTACCTACTCTGATACTATAATACAAAGATTATAAAATTGAAATCAAAACTCTTATGACAAACATTACGCACAGGCCAAAAAATAAGTTTTATTACGATACAGGTCTTGTATGGACACCTATATCATAAAATAACTTTTTAATCATAACGATACACCTATACAACCTCCATCTGGACCAAACCTCAACTTTAAAAAAAGAATCCGCCGATTCGGGAAAAAAAAAGAAACACGCATGCGCAATCGACGTTTGCGCCTTGGCGCGAACAATTTTTTTTTTTGTTCTATACATTTAAATTAAACAAAGTTTGGTTTGGTTTGTAAAATAAATTAGTTTATGTATTATAGTATGAGAGTAGATAAAGTAGTGTATGACACTGTACATAACTTGGTCTTATAACACTCGTGTGATAATATAAAAAAAAAACCCTTATTATGCAACAGTATCATAAACTACTATTATGCATACTTTTGTCTTACCGTGACAAACAAAAAGGTTTAATAGCGATAGAGCATCTACCAACGATTCTGTGAAATGGCTAAAATCGGAGCTACTTTTATTGCTGTCAAAGGCATGCTGTTTTGTTTGCACATTAAAGCCAATTTAGCACTATTATTTGACAATATCAAAGGGACCGTAGCGGTATCTTTCAGTTCACGGAATCCTTCAATTTGTATGTACAAGTAGTCAAACCCAGATTATACACACATTTCAACCCAACCTGTTCTTGTGTCTTTATATTTATTACCATCTTCCTTATGGCATTCTCTTTCTAGGTCATACAGCGATTCCTTTACCTTATGTTTGCATGCATGATTGCAATATCCGTCGCATTGCACGATCATTCACATGTAACAACGTTTTTTTGCCAATAACGTGTGGAGTGCCATCCTGTCTATCATTACACCACACCGTTTATTTATTTGTTCATCAAGTAAAACATATAAATCAACTTTCCCGTTCGTAAATGCTATAGGTCAGACCTTGCGTACTTGTTTAAACAATTCTGCGTTGCGTAAAATTGAGTATTAACTTCAATGGTCGAGCAATCCCATTGGTGTACCGACTACCGACTGAGGTTTACAGCAGCTTGGCCTTTACGGCTTTTTGAATGTAAACTTTGAAGTAAAACAATTTATAATTGTGTTAATAAGTGTATACTTTGCCTGAGGATATGTAAAGATCAAGGGCTCGTGAGTACTTCGACTGAGTAAGGCCAGTCGGTCTGCTGTGAGGTAAGTTATGAGGCATGCATAAGTGTCAATAATGGGAATTATGCGTAAGAACCGCAGTGATTCACTGTTCGCTGATAATATTTACGTAGTTCGGACACAGTTGAATAATTCAGACAGGTTGACATCAGACTGTATGTTTTGTGTAAATGAAAATTTGGTTTCAATTAATCGGTACTCAATGGTGTTATGCTTAACCAGTTATGAGTATTACTAATGTACTTTGAAATAAAAAGGTTATTAGGTTATTACTCAACATACCTACGTAATCATTTCGGGTTATTAGTTATTAGTCTTTCAAATAAGTTGCGAGTATGTAACAAGTGTATGGACTTTTCCAATGCTAGATGTGATTTTCCGCATTGCCATTTAGAATAGGAACAGGCAAGGAAATAATATGGTGAGTCAGAAAAATGAAAAGGGAAGGACTATGAAATGTAATACAACGGTGAGACGGTACTTCCTGGTTATGCCGCATGATTGTTCCTAGGTATGGATTGGCTTAAGTGGGTGGTTTTTTTTTACGTGCGGGAAATCCCCACGGATACCCCCCACCCCCCTCCGGAGCCGGAAGGGGAGGTGTTGTCGGACTCAAACCGACTAAACCGCACGCCGTCTGTGGGTCGATGTGCTAGGCCGAAGGTGAGGTTGTCTCGAGACATATCCCTCGCACCCCGGCTGACCCAAAGCCATTCCTTTCGGTCTGGCCCTCCTCGGGAATTTAAGTAGGTGGTAGAAGTCCCTAAGGATTTCTCTGACAGTAGCAAAACCTTGATCATGTTCAGATGAAGATACTACTATCGATTTTGGTACTTATTATTTAAGTGAGGCTACCGCTACCATTTTTACTAAATGAAACGATCTATTTTGCCTCCCTACCAATGAGTGACAGCCATACTCTATATATACCTTGCGACTTGTGGATAGCAGTGACTTACTGCTTCAGTAGTCTCTATTATATGCACGTGTACCATTCTCAATTATAGGACTTAAACTGTCTAAATTTTTGTTTTTTGCTAACGGATAAGCAGTTATTGTTAATTATATTTTTTAAAGAAAATTAGCAACTGAAATTACTAATATTCCCTCTAAACTCAAACTAAGCTAAATTGATTGTGCTTGTCTCGATCGTAAGGCTGACTCCTTAACCACTAAGCTACCGATACTTCATTCCTCTTATTCTTTTTTTCATTCTTTATTTTTTTTACAGGGGTGGCGTAAGCGCGTCCCCCAGAACGATGCGTCTCTCTTCACCGTTGCGGGAAGGCTGGAGCGCGACAAGGTCGTGACGTCAACACCCCCCCTCACCCCACCGCCTGCACCTGCGCCCGCGCTTGTAGCCGTAGCATCTCCGGGAATTCCACCGCCTAATAAATTTAAGTGAGTAATAACATTTGCAGGATATCGGTGCTCCGAGCATGAAAAACACTCCAATTCGTTACGTAAACGTATCGTGAGAATGGAGCATTACGATTGGCTGGATGCGTGCTGTGAACCAATCACAATGCTTCGTTCTCTAGATACGCGCGTTACTCACTTGTTACGAATTCGAATGGTTTTTGTGCACGGGGCACAGAACGTCAGAACGATCTCTACTAAAAAAAAATATCCTAATACCTAAGTATTAAGAGCTGTTTTATTGATTTATATTGTATGTCTAAACTAAAGGTACGAGTATTTACCAAATTTTAGAACAATCAGTTAAATGGAAGGTGGGAAAACCAAGGCATTGATTCGTGTGAAGACTCGTGGTACCGAATACTTATAGGAATTCGTCAAATTTGGGTAGTTATTTCATTAGTCAATGGCCTGACAAAGGCCTTCCCCAATGTTGACAGTCTCTGGCTTATTGTTTTCATGCTGGCCGGACGGTTATATATAGGGTTTTATTTCGAATTTTCCTTTGCTCGCAGTGTATCGTCTGCGTATTTTTCTGTTAGTCACCTCTTATGATACAGGGTGGTGATACTTGTATACTTTCTCCGTTACTATACGGATTTATTTACGCCTGCCTAACCATATTCAGATAACAGGCGAGACTATATATTTGTAGAAAATAAAAACGAATATCCTTGACTGCAATTGAACAATCATATATGTAATAAAGCCGATTGATACTGACTTGTCTCTCACATTACACACGTAACTTAACACCACAGGTCTCGGAAGCAAACGTCCCCTACCAATGGTTTTGCATCCGGTCCACTGCGCTCAGCTTCGTGTGCAGTCGTCAGCGCCACGTCAATAGAAGTGAAGCCTAAAGAAACGGCGAGAATCGATCGAGATTCGTTCAAGAGGAGTCACTCCGTTAGCGAGAGCATTAGTAGAGTCGAGAGTGAGTATCGATGTATTTGTAATTGATATGACGTAATGTTATATTGTGTGCTACGAATAACCTTCCTAAGTCGTAATCTTTATTTAAATTATTTATACCAGTTTACAGAGGCCAAACGAGATACCAGAGGACTTCTCCCGGTACCTCGTTTGTCATATTACTCGTTTTTTAAAATAAAAGTATAGATGCTCTTTTGAAATTTGCTATAGCCTATATGCTTTTAGAATTGAAAATATGAATTTAATTTCTGAGATTGTCATACCTAATTATTTTTCTTATTAATTAGAAGACTACTATTTGTATTTCTGCGTATAATATGTATGTATTTACAAAAAAAAGTATATTATCCGCATTGTAAGACCCAAAACACAAGTTAAACTATAGTTACATTGGTCTAGATAGCGTTGTGTAGAATGTCCTAGAATATTTATTGTTGTTTTTACTAAAAAAAAAACTGAGAATGTTTTCTCAGATATATTGTTCGTATTTTCGTCAGTTTTGTATTCTACCAATAGATGTGCGAAAGATGAATCAGTATTTATTAATAACTTGACCACAAACGCCTGCGGTCTCATATTTTTATAATTTTATTTTTTGGCACTAAACCAAGATATTAAATTATGGTAATGAATCACTAGTGCCACATAACGGCTGCTAGCATAACTCTGAATGATCGACTTGATTAAACAAGTATATTATCGCATTTACATACAACTTAACACATACATGTAAATATACTGTGCCATTAATATTAATACAGTAGTGTGACAACCTCTGTGGCGTAGTGGTAGACGGCGTAGTGGTAGACTGTTCGAATGCTATGTTGGAAGTCGCGTGTTCGATTCTCGCTCGGTGCAAATATTCGTAGGCATGAATGTGTATATTTACATTAGTTTGGGCATATACCTACGTAGATACATTTAATGTGTGCATACATACGAAATAAATGCATCTATGTATGTTTATCCGCATTGTAGAACCCATATAAAAATCGATTAATATAGGAAAAAGTGAAACGCTCCGGCGGGACTCGAACCCGCGATTACCTTATAGGGGAATGCTCTGACCACTCAGCCACCGAGCTTCGCCTGTAGCTATCCAAATTCTCCTATACTACCGTCTTCAGGGCGACGGTGGGAGCCATCTAAGATCGCGGGTTCGAGTCCCGACTGAGCGATTCACTTTTTCCTATCTTAATCGATTTGAAAAGTCAGCATAGTTAATGCTTCAAAATTCCATATAAAAAGCTATATTTTAGGTCTATATGATAATATACCTATTTTTTTTTCTTCTATCCCTACGCCGCCGGTGGAATGCGTTTAGACCAAATGAACATACAGCTAGAGCTAGAACAAGAGCATTCTTTCAAATTTAAAACGAAACGAAACCTTGTTTTCACGGAAAGAACAACGCACGAATGTTCTGTGACTTCTTCTTCATATTATCGTTAATCCCAGTCGCACCCAAAGCTTGGAGTCTGGGGTCTGCTTTAACTGCGGATTTGGCTGAAGTTCGACATTTTCTGCCATCTGACCTTCACAACCCAAGTCGATATCGAAGCATTACAGCTAGACCAGTTGCTGGACTTTTTATTGCTCAAACTACCGGTAACGACTGCCACAAATGTTGGTATGGCAACCGGGACCGACGGCCTAACGTGCTCTTCGAGGCACGGCCAGACCAATTCAAATATCCATATTCATTCATACAAATATTTGCACTGAGCGGGGATCGAACCCGCGCCTCCAGATTAGCGGCCACGTTTATTACCGCTACGCCACGAAGGCTGGCACTGTATGCACTAAAAGAAATTGACATAAAGTGGATAGAATGAACCTTCGCTCGTTTGATCTAAATGCACCCTTATTCTATACCTTTTTTTACCTTTTCGTGTGGAAATCCCCACGAATATTACCTCCGTTGGCCATCGGGGTTGGTTATGTTGGACTCGGGTCTCAATTTATACCGGGGTATAAGGTCGCACCCAGATATCATACCCTGTACACAATGATGTATTAGAAACTAAAGATACATCTGCAGAAATAAGGCGGCTTTAAAAAATGACGCAGAAACTAATTATTAAATATTATAGCTGCTTACTAATAATACGTCAATACTGTTAATTTATATATGGATTATATTACTACTGTATATCAGTAATAATATTATTATTACGAATTTATTATTAAAGACGTTTTTTCCGTAGCGCAATGTCGCGTTGCTGATTGGTGCATACAATGATAACCAAAGTCATAATTTATTGTCGCCATTTTAGAGTCCGGATAACTCAACTACAGTTAATAGTACATCATTGTCTGTACTTACTTTTCATATATCAATATCTATAAACTGTTTATTTTGTAATATCGTAAGAAAACAGTTATCAATGTTTTTATCTACATAAAACTACATTAGAGAAGACATCAGAATTAATTTCAGTCCATGTTGTCTTATCAACAATGATAAATGATAGCATATCATTGGAATCGTTTGCAATTCATTGATTGTGTGACGTTTACTGCAACGTGATAAGTGAAATCAATTATAAGTGCTAATCTATGATTACTTTGTGTGATTTATCGGTTAAACAAGTCGTTATCTCTTACTCATACTTGTAGGTTCTCAAAGGGGTAAATAGAGATGTGAGAACAGTTTTGTCGGTTCCTTTTGGTCTTATATCACAGTCCTTTTAGACAAGTGGCAATTCGTTGGCCGGCGTTTGATGGCATATAATGACAAATGTATGGGATTTGACCTATTTGACAGTCGTTAACGCATGTCCATAAACGTCAAATCCCATACATTCGTACAAAACCGGCCAACGAATTACCACTTGTCTAGAGGGCTGTAGAGCCTGTAACCGGGATCTTTTTCTTGACTTAAATACTATTATTATTAAACAAACTGAGAGATAGAAAACTCATAATAAGATTTACCTGAATTGGTAATCGAATTTGTGACCTGGAATTGCACCTAGTACCCCATGCATATTGGTTGCGCTCGCTAACACCTACGTCTCTGACGAATCCCAAATAATTCCGAACTTGAAGATTTCACCTTGGAGTCTGGAGTCTTCTTACTTCGTTACCAAAGGAGAGCTTTGAGTTTGAAGTATTGAGGGTCCTATACACCCCGGATTACTTTCCACTATGAGAGCTTGAAGATTCATTCACATCACAATACAAGACAATACAATATAATATGATATATTAAGTATGATTTATTGGTTGTAGAAGATGAAACACCCAGCGGTGCAGAGCGGTCAGGTCAGCCAGTTCGAGTACCGCGAGCTGACGATGAGACGTTCCACGCCTTCTTCACGCCTGCCATACAACAAGAGAGGTTGGCAGAAACGGAGGGTGTCGACGTTGATCTTGATGCCATCGATAGCGGGTCTAGGCAGATGTGAGTATTTTACATCATGATTTTCATGTGATCATCAATCAATATCAATGTGATATCAACCTGTCTGGTGAGCTGTTCAATTAATCAATTAGCCTATAGCAGTCCATTGCTGGAATTAGATCTCTCCCAAAGTGTGCCATTGCCCCCGATCCCCCGCTTACGTCATTCAGTCTAGCCCATTTTCTTTTTAGATCAGTCCATCTAAAGACCTTAAAACCTAAAAAGTTCGTAAAAGAGTCCATAAATGAGCTTTTAGTGAAAGAAAAGTCATGGTTTCTAATTTGGCAGCCTAGTTGATGGGTCTTATACATAGTTTATGAGGCACTTTTTCAATTCTGACATCCTCTCGGACCCCTCCCCCACCTCCGTATCGACTATAATCGCGCACTGAAGTTTTTTTTTTTTGTATATTTTTGACTTGGATACAAGCCCTTTAAGCCATGTCTTCATTTATACATATACATCTTCATTTGATGATGATGATAATGAGTTGTTGATGATGCCGATGATGACGATGACGATAAATGATGATTGTTGCCTCGGTAAAGTGATCTTACTGAAAGCTCCCTAGGGAGATTTGGATCGAATACGAAGTCACAATTCACTGTTATATGCCACTTTCTTACACTTGTGTGCGTTGTCTAAAAATCTACTATTTGTATACATAAAACAACAAACAACAGATTATCTGGAGTTGCCAGGTTGTTCGATTGCCTGAGACATATTCCTGACTCCACATGATCCAAGGCCATGAATATGTTTCATCCAGGTTGGCAGGTGAATGGGCTCGTCGAGCGCGAGTCGGTCGCCGTCACCAGGCATCGCGCAATCCCCTGCGAGCTCTCGCGGCGCGGACGGACCTGCGGGACGAGTATGTACCCACCACCACCGGTACACCACCCAGCAATAAGCAGAATTACGTTCCTGAGAAGGGTAAGTGTTCTTTATACTGAAATCGAAAGGAAGTTACTTAGTAAAATCATTGCGGAGTAGCAATCGAAAGGTATTGGTGTTTTAACCGAAAATTCTGCCATATCTAAAATAGTTTTCCTAAATTTAAATAGTTATGTTTGTCATTTCTGGTATGTCTTTTATATGTATGATATGTCATTTATCAATTTTACAAAATCTAGAAATAACAAATCTTTAAAATTTGATCCATTGAATCGAGCATTTAGAGTTTTAACAAGAATTTACGACAAACATTAAAAAAACCCCTTGAGTCCAGGACTCTGCATCCCAAACTCTGGATCCCAGATCCTGGATTCTAGACCTTTACCCTGGACTATGGATCCATAATTCACTCGTCTCTAAATCATACGACCTGCATCTCGCATGATGCAGGTCGTATGACTCAGAGACGAGGACCCAAAATGCATATTCAGGACATAAAATCCCGATTCAGGATCGGGATCCTATGTCCTAAATAAAAAAATAATACCTTGGAGACTAACTTTGGATTCTGGAGAAACATATAAACGAATAGCTTAAATATTAAAAGTCAGCAAGTCCCCTAACCTCCTCCCCTATCCTTCCAGTGCAGTCCAACGGCGGCCTGGCAGCCGAGGCCCTGGCGGCTCTGGCCAGCAAGGAAGACTTCGCCAGTGTGGCGCTGCGCAGCGCCAGCGCCGCGGCCCCCGCGCAGGGCACCAGGCCCGCCATGCTACTGCACGTGAAAGGGCGCCGGAGGGTGCAGGTATGCGCTTACCACCCAATTTTATTACAAGCTAGTCTTAACAGTGCCGAGTAAGCGTTCGAAAGTTCCTGTTATATAGGACTGGAATTGACTAAAAAGTTGCCACGAGTTTCCCGCTCCCAATATTTATTTCTGTGGTGCTTCCTTTGTAGTTAGGACAACCTTCAGATGAACCCTTTAGATTAAATTATTGTTATAATTGAGGTTTGCTGTGATGATGAATTTGTTTAGTATACATAAGCCATTAAGTGCTATTTTGAACAGTGGTATAAAAATGGATACCCTAAAAAGTCCAACTATTTTAACTATAGAACTTCGATGGCAGTCGATTCACGGAAAAAAATATCGAAGTCACGCATCACAGTACGGGCAAGCCGAGCCTACCTGAGACCCTTTTTCTAAAGGCTCAAATAATGATGATGATGTATTAACGGTATTTTCCAGACACGACTTGTGGAGCCGGTCCACACGAGCGTGAACCGCGGAGATTGCTTCATACTAGTCACGCCCGATCAGCTGTTCCTGTATATCGGCCTATACGCCAATGTTATTGAAAAGTAAGTACATAACCATATTGAAATACATTAAACCTTTTATCCACTAGGCAACATTTGACGAACAGGACGTGATGGTACCCGCTTGCTGTTTGTTCCTCGACTGAGTATGTGTGAATAGTCAACTAACGTTACTGTGCAATAATGTTGCGCAATGTCACACGCAACAATGTTGCCGGGTGAATAATAATCTTTAGGAAATAAAAATATTGGCATAACTGTAGTAATTGTTCTAAATCGTTTATTACAACATACATACATATACTCACGCATGTACATTCCTAAAGGGGTAGGCAGAGGTGTAATAACACCCACATTTTGCCAACTATGAATTTCGGTCCCACGTAATAGAGCCCATTGCCATCAAGCAGGCACTTAGTCATGGGCTGTATGTTTGATGTCAGATGGAGAACAGTCCTACCCTTAGACGTTTTTATGACAACCACAGAAAGAGATAGGACTGGGAACCAACATGAACTGCAACAATTTTGCCTAGTACATACTAGGCTCTAGGAAATAAAAATATTCATCAGCTGGACTAATTAACTTTCCAAATTGTGTTTATTACAACAGTTTCAATAATAATACATTTTTCATTATTTCAGGAACCGCAGCACGGATATCGCAATGCACATCCAAAACACTAAAGACTTAGGTTGCAAAAACTCAACGGGCATCATCAAAATCGACGAACAAATCAAAAACTTCAGCAACAAACATTGGAACCAATTCTGGTCTCTTTTAGGTGTCACCGAAGGCGTCGAGAACTATAGACCGACAGAGACTGGCCATGTTGATGAAGACGAAATCTTTGAATCATGCGTCATCCAAACAAACATGTGCTATGAAGTCAAAGACGATGAATTGGAACCAATACAGGAATATTGGGGCCAATCGCCCAAGATAGCCATGCTCAACCAATCCAAAGTAATCGTGTTCGATTTTGGTTCGGAACTTTACATCTGGTACGGCAAGAATGTACCCCTGGAGAGTCGTCGCCGCGCAGCACAGTTGGCTCAAGAAATGTTCGATGAAGGTTACAACTATGAGGAGTGTCATATAAATCCTTTGAACGCAGCAATGTACCAGGGGGCACGTGACATTACTGAACAACCTTCAAAATCGTCAAAGAGCCGACCCGAATGGGCGATCATGTCTAAAGTCACTCAACACATGGAGACGATTCTCTTCAAAGAAAAGTTCTTAGACTGGCCCGATTACTCCAGAGTTATAAAAGTTAAAACGCCAGAAAACAAGTCCAATAGCATTGAGATTACTCCGTGCGATGCTGAGGAAATGTGGTCGAATGAATACCAGGACCCAGATCTCATTTTAGAAGGGTCCCATATCGGCCGAGGCACGCACTATTACGACAAGAATAACATGCGACATTACGACATAAGAACGAAATCTGTACGCAAGTGGGTCATTCAGGAGTACGACTATCAAAAAGTCGAAGATGACTCTCAGATAGGAGAATTCTTCTCCGCCGACAGTTACATCATTAGATGGGAGTATCAAATAACGGCCACTGGCCGAGAATTAAATGGGAAACCATCGAAACATAACGTGACTGGTAGAGACCGTTGTGCGTACTTCTGTTGGCAAGGCCGAGACGCAAGCTCCAACGAGAAAGGCGCTGCCGCCCTTTTGACTGTCGAACTTGACAAAGAAAAGGGTCCCCAAGTCCGCGTAGCCCAAGGCAACGAACCTCCAGCGTTCCTAAACCTTTTCCAGGGTAACTTAATAATACATCAGGGTAAAAGAAGCGTCGATAAAAGTAGATACAGGTTATTTGTCACCCGTGGAAACTTGGCCAACGAAGGATATTTACTCCAAGTGCCTTGTTCTGTCCGTCAATTACGAAGCCGTGGTTCTTTACTACTTGTGGACACAGAGAAAGGTTGTTTATACATTTGGCACGGGACTCGAAGCATGAAGCACACGAAGAATATAGCTATCGAGTTGGCTAATCGACTTATAGCGAGAAAGTCGAAGTATTTGTTCGGTGAAAATGCGTCAAATGTACAAATAACTGAAGTACGTGAAGGTGAAGAGCCGAAGGAGGTTTTGGACGCGTTAGGGGTGGCGAATAAGCAGTACTATAATTCGGTAGTGGGGGGCGGGAGGGAGGCTTGCGGTGACGTCACTCCGCGTTTGTTCCACTTCTCAGACTTGGGGGGACAGTTCGAAGCGAACGAGGTGCTGTCGCCTCTACGACACGACCAATTGGTGACACCCTTCCCTTTTGAACAAAAGGAGTTGTATTCGGCTTCGCAACCAGGTAGTTTTGAATTTAATATCGCTAATGATCAGTTATTACTATTTCTTTTACGTATTTTTACAAATACTTATTCAAAATTAAAAGCTTTTTTTTCACTCTTATTTTAATGGTTATTCGCATGAATCAACTAACAGTTTTACAACTATCTAGACCTAGTACATTTTCCTTTTTATATCAACATTATATTCATTTCAATTATTTATTTAAATCATTAATTTTAATAATCATATTTAATTGTTCATTTCAATCTAATCATTTTAATTAAAAAGTATGTGTATACAGTGGTGGACACATAATTAAAGACACTTGGAGGATATAAATTTTTCAAAGTTTACCTGTCCTATATTTTTTTATTATAATGCAATAGGAGCTTGCAATTTTAATTAAATTACTCTATCGGTTATCTTAACATGTTAGAAATGAAATAAACGGAACAAGGAAATCGTCTTCTAAATTTATTAAGTTTATCTTTATTGTAGATAGTATGAACTAATGCAAAGACTTGGCCAATTAATTAAAGACAGAAATTAAGTAACCATAAAAAAATTAATATTGTGGATATTAAGACGAACTTGACTTAAATTAGTTTTAGATGTACATATAATAAGAACATAAAACTATGTTATTAATATTTTGACGCAAGTCCTTTAGCAGTATTGACAGCCTGACACTGCCTAGGCATTGAAGCGATCAAATTATCACAGGTTTCAATCGAAATCTGCTCCCATGCCTCCTTAAATACCGTGTAAAGTTGATGCACATTACTTGTACGTTTTTTGCCACTATTTTCTTCACATAGGACCATAAGTTTTCGATTGGGTTAATATCAGGACTGTACGGTGGCCAATCTAAAACTGTTACTGATTGGCTCCTCAGGAATTCTTTGACCACAGCTGAAGCGTGTTTTGGATCGTTGTCATGTTGGAAAGTCCATATCACTGGCAAATTATCCTCGGCATAAGGTAACATCGTTTCTTCTAAAATATTCTTATATTGAAATTTATCCATGTTACCTTCTATTTTTTTATAGGTCCCACACCATAACCAGAAAAACATCCCCAAACTTTAATATTACCCCCTCCATGTTTGGCTATTTTCTTTGTGTATTTTTGGTCCATTTCTTTTTTTGGAGGACGTCTCAAGTAAACTTTTCCATCAGAATTAACCATATTAATTTTAGTTTCGTCGGAAAAAAGCACATTGTTCCACTGTCGTTCTGTCCAATGTGCATATTTTTTGGCAAATTGTAATCTAGCTCTGATATTTTCTTTCTTCAAAAGTTGGACCTTACGAGAAACTCTTCCAAATAAGTCTGTCTCACATAATCGCCTTCTAACCGTTCTTGTAGACACTCCTCTAGACCCCCTGCACCAAATACTTCTAAGCAAATAACTTCTGAGCCTTTGAAAGGGTCTTTTTTAGCCAACAATGCTATTCTTGAGGTTTCTCGCGGGGTTGGTTTTCTCGGTCTAGGTTTCCTAGGCACGTTTTCCGTAGTATTAAACTTATTAAAATGCCGGATACCGTTCACAACCATATCTTTAGAGCATCGCAAGTGATCTGCAATTTTCCTGTACAACCAACCTTTGTCATGAAAATTGAGAATTATCTTTCTTGTAGAAGGATCGCAACTTTTGCTTTTTCCCATACTACGAGTATATTTCAATTTAAATTTTACAATAAAACTTAAGCCAGCTTTAAACTGAGCTAGTTTTTGCGTGTCACAATAATTAGCGGCAAAATGGAAAAAAATTAAATGCTCCTTTTATTTTTATTTTAAATTTAGAACACGGAATACGTACTGTCTTTAATTAAATGGCCAGCAGCAAATGCATCGAAAAAGCTTGTGTTACATTTGAAAAAGGAATTAAGACTAAACTATTGCTTATTTACCTTTTATACTATTCTCATTTTAAAAATACGACATCAATTTATGGAGAATAATAATAAGAACAGAATTTATTCATATCTTGGGTATATAAACATCATTTATTTTGATGTATATGTTCAACATAAATGGTGTCTTTAATTATGTGACCACCACTGTATCTCAGGATATATAGCTTGGATCTAAATAGCGAGACAAATGAGGCCCTGTCGCGCGTGGATTTGTTTACCCGACTGCGAAGAAGGGTTAATCAATGCTTGGTCAATTTGAGCTTATCCACCGTAACAGCACCCCATGCTATCCCCAAAAAGACACCTAAAAACGTGTACTGCGCGTATAGAGCACATTTTCGGTCCAAGATAAATGTCCCCTTCTTTGTTTTCATTTCTAAAACATTTGATATCGTCAATTGCAGCGTTGTTCCTGCTAGACGACGGCAAGTGCGTGTGGCTGTGGCAGGGCTGGTGGCCGCGCGGGGAGGACGGCGAGCTGGAGCCCGCCGAGCGGAATGCCGGTAACGTATACCTTTTTGTTGGAAGAACTTACGCAAATAAAGTCTTAAGGCCCGTATTCTAGAATGCCAATCAGCTGAACTTCGATTGAATTTTTTCACAAGTGTATTGAAAAACGTCGTATGATACACGTGTGTATATTTCTGTCTCGGGTCTAAATGGCGCCTCAGCGGTAATCACCAACGTTATAAACTAGTACCATAATGTACTACTTTTGTAAAAAAAAAAAGATATTGTACCTTGATAGAGTATCCGTTTAAGTTAGTCTTTTTTTTTAAATTATAATTTTAGTATTTTTTGTTTTAATCACTTTTAAAATATATCAAGCTGTGCAATGCGCAATAGAGTCTACTATCCACAAAACCGTCGCAAGTATATCTCAATCCAATTTCTACTTTTTCCCAACGTTCTAAGTTGATAACCTGTTAGATATTGAATCGATTTATACTAGAGCTTCACGTATACCCCCTTCCCCCAGGAGTGGGCGCGTTCGCGGCGCGCTGGCAGGCCATGCGCGTGGCGGCGCTGCGCACGTGCGCCGCGTACTGGCGCGCGTCGCGCCCGCCCGGCGCCGAGCCCGACGTGCGCATCGTGGCCGCCGGCCTCGAGCCGCAGCGCTTCACCGACCTCTTCGACACCTGGGACGAGCACGACCAGGCCGCTGACGTCAATATCGCTGTGAGTGCACATCACTCGCTGGACGAGCTGGCTAGTGGGCTAGCCAGTAACTACACATTACTCGCTGGCTAGTAAGATAGCCATTAAGTTCACATTACTTGCTGGCTAGTAAGATAGTCTTTAAGTTCACATTACTTGCTGGCTACTAAGATAGCCATTAGGTACACATTACTTACTGGCTAGTGGGATAGCTAGATAGTCTGGTGGTAGATGGCTAGTTAGGTGGGTGAAGTGGTATTAGGTTAAGTCGAAGGTGGTAGGATGAATATATTTGTGGGGGAGGTGGCCCTGAAATGTAGGCTATCCAATCCCCAGGATGTTTATTGAAACCGAGAAAAATGTGTGGTTAAGATGAGACTGGATGGCAATGTGGGCCGAGAAAGATGTGCGGATAAGATGGAAGTATAAGTGGGGGAAGATGAAACTAGATGTATATATATGTGGCGAAAAAATGTTGGTAAGTCAGAGATTTGTAGGCGAAGATGGGACTAGATTTATATGTATGGGGAAGACGAAAAGTATATGTATACTTGGTGCCGAAAATAATTTATTAGAAATAAACATTAGATTACAATTGTGTAAATGAGTGAGCAAATTAAAACTTGAATATGAGTGAGATGAATTTAAGAGCTATATTTATATGGGGAAAATATTGAATAATGACAAAAATAACCAGAAGTTATTAATATAGGGTGACTTTCTATAATGGATGCTGTATCGTAAACGGCTGGTTGGTTTTAGAATTATTTTTGTAATTTTAATTCTTGGATTCGCTTTGGATATTTGGAAATCTTTTTCGGTGTTAAGTTTAGCTGGCTTTGTACATAAATATACTTGACTAGTTTATTGGATCTCTTATAAACAATTATGAAGTGGAGAATCATTCTACTGCTGAGCTCCTATAGAATAATGCTATGGACATGGTTACGAGTATATGCTTGATAAATGGCGTAATTGCAATAAGATTTCACTCTTAGAAATAGCTGCCAAATGCAGTATTAAGTTTTTGGTAAAGGGATTTCGGTAGTTTATTTATTATTACAAAATTAATATTGCAATACATTACTATAAAATATAGATAATACTCGCTTATGGGAAAGTCGCAATTAAACTTATAAGCGTTTTCAACACTAGTATAATTTGTGTATGTGTATACTGTAACATGAAAAATGCCCACCGTATTATTGGTATTTAGTACCTAATAAATCGTCATATAGCTTTGTAAGACGTTCTGTCTATTAAGCCGATCTTGCCTAGTTATCAGTCTTCTTTCCGACAACACGCAATTTTAGGACTGTTCTATCGATTGGTTCTCTGAAAACCCCCTTAGACAAGAAGCAATTCGTTGGCGTTTGTGTAGATACTATTCGATTCCTTTTTCAAAAAGTCGGTGAAAAGCCATTGCAATTTTGTATGGAATTAAATAACATTTCGACTACGGCAGTCTTCATCGCATATCATAAACCAACGAATTGCCACTTGTCTAGTGGGGTAGTACAGCTGGCTCACGTACTTTCCTATAATCTTCTATAAGCTGACGATAGTTCTTTAAGTCGGCTGGCATCTGCTACGTCTCGGGACATATATCTTGGACCTAAAAGGTGCTCAACATATGCACGTTTCTTCCACGTTTTTGTCGGATTGCTCAAATTCACCAAGCATAGATTATTACAAAACAATCCGCGCGCAATAGGTCCTCGTTTGTCTCGCGACTTAGGGTCAAGATATATGTCCCTTGTAACGTACCCACCGGCCGCACACGGGCCGTGTCCCCACTCGCTTGCCGCACTCACTCTCGCGCGCACGCAGCACGGGCACAAGGCGGGCGCGTGGGCGCGCGGCGCGGCGGAGCTGGCGCGCCTGACGAGCTGCTCAGCCGTGCTGGCGCTGGCCGAGCTGCAGCGCCGCCCCCTGCCCGACCACGTCGACCCACACCACCTCGAGCGGCATCTCGCGCAACATGACTTTCTGGTACGGTACTACACACGCGCCTCACACTTCTAACTTTCCCCCAGCCGCCACGTGTGTGTTTTTACCATTGAGTCGCATGATCATATCGTGCGTCATGACTTTCTGGTACGATACTACACGCGCTAGTCACCCTTCTAGCCTTCCAGTCTTCCCTTATCCACCATCTACCATCATGTGTACCTAACCATTGTGTCGCATCATAATCTCGCGCATCTTGACTCTGTGGTACGACTCACTAAGCCATTTAGCTATTCCCCTCTAGGTAACGCTCAGTTACGTGTCACCCTTTCATATTTCCCCCAATCGCCACCTAGGTAACGTACAATTTTTTTTAATTTTATTATACTTCTAACCTTCCTACCTTCCCCCATCCACCACGTGTGTATTTAACTAGCCTTCCCCCATGCTACATGTATGCCATGACCTTTACTCCGAAAAATTACTATTGAGTCGCATAATAATCTCGCGCATCATGACTTTCTGATATGACTAACCTTACCAATTATCAACCCTTCCAGCCTCCCTCCCCCCAACCCGCTAACTGTGTTCTACACATTCGCTTGATACCATTCCCCCATCCGCAATCTTAGTAGCGCACAGTTACTTCTCACTCATCCATCTTTCCCCTATCCGTTACCAGTGTACCGCACAGTTGCTTAACATTCTTCCGACCTTCCCCTATCTGCCTTCTGTGTAATGTACCTACAGTTGTTTGACACTCTATGCCCATCTGTCCCCTGTGTAACACACATTCGATTTCTACCCGTCCGCCCTTCCCTCATCCACCACCAATGCGCCTTACCAAGGTATAAACTGTAATTTGTAACATTTTTCGAGTGTCAATATAACGTTGTTTCAACTCACCAGTCCCTTGCCACACTTTCAACCTTCCCCACCCCTATCCACCACCTGTGTACCCATTCACTTGCAAACACGTAATCTGTAATGTGAACTATATTAAGTTAGAGCCACAAAACGGCAAATTAGTGAAACTTTAATTGAGTACGAGTTTTAAACGTCCTCGCAAGTGCATGGGTGAAAACACTGACAGCACTGTAAATAAATATAATTATACACTATGATAGCTGCGTAATCACTGCTCAACCCGATCATCGACATCATCGAACTTCTTA
The DNA here is from genome assembly GCA_949126895.1 of Eilema caniola. Lineage (NCBI taxonomy): Eukaryota > Metazoa > Arthropoda > Insecta > Lepidoptera > Erebidae > Eilema > Eilema caniola. The sequence continues at coordinate 17,470,713 of OX421476.1, read as the reverse complement.
TAGTTTAATTTTGCTTTTTCATTTATTCACACATATTCATTATACTTGAATCTGTTTTTATTTTAACTTGATGCATACCTATATGTATTATATTTGTATTTAGATAAATTTTATGTTTTATTATGGGGATTTATTTTTGTATTTTGTTTGTCTTAGGTTTGAATAATACTAACATTTGTATTTTGTATTATAAATATTTGATGTCGATACTTCCATTACAGGTATATTATTATACGTCAAGACAAATGCCACACTGAAAAGTGAAGTTTATTTTCATTCTTTTCTCTTATGTATTGTAATAATAGAATCGATCAATACTTTTTTATAGCTTTTTTTGTACGCGGTAATCTTATTTTACTTAATATGAATTTTGGATTTATTTTCTTTTATTTATATTAAGTTTATGTATACCTTAGTGTTATGTATGTATGTATAAATATATCATGAAACTAATTAACAATCTTAACCATTTATAGAATACATTATAAAAACTTAATTCATTCATCTCATAGCTCATAACACATCATCATGCTTTCACTATTAAGTTTTGATTTAACTAAGAGAATTAATAGAAGTTTTATTTTATTATTTTGATCTAATTTTATACACAACATAAAACTTAATATTATTAAGAAAATGGAGTAGACTATCTGACTTACTTATTGATACTACTGTTCTTTCCCATTCAAATGTCTGGATGAGATTTTAATTAATTTATTAACCCATACAGTTTAATTGCACCAGATATAATGATCTATCTATTGATCTACTATCTACCGATACAGGTATGATAATTTTATCAGCAAATAATAAAACACATAAAGATAGCTTATCCCATTTTCTTTATAAATGAAATAGTTTGCTTTATGAAATCCAAAATTATATTAGAGCGTTTTGGTGTGCTCTTTCTATCTCTTACTAATTCGGACATCCTCTTCACTCAACAGGAGGCTTTCGGCATGTCTAGCGAAGAGTTCGCAGGTCTGCCCGCGTGGAAGCAGACCAACATGAAGAAAGATGTGGGCCTGTTCTGATAACCATATACACGTTTTGTACAACAAAAACCTGTTTCGTACTTTTTTACTCAAATGTCGTCGATGGATTTGATACGATTAACATTAAGAGCACGCTTATATTCTAGTAAAATGTTTGTACTAACGGTATTATGTACCTAACGATGTATTCGCGCTCGTGATATTTTCATGTAACCGCCGTAGAGTAAATACTTAGTCGTGTGAGGAATTGGACTTCGGAATTGTTTGTGGAATGTGCGTCGCGTCCCCGCCGATTTCCTATAGATATATTGTATATAGTCGTTTTATTTGATTATTTATTTCGTAATCTACGTTTCTCTTCTACTATCGACGTTTTAATAACATTTTTCTAACGAATTTGTAATGTAACTTTTAGTTTTAGATGCGTTTTGTGACGGCGTGGATGCGACAAAGTTTTGGTGATATTTTTTCGGTTCGACTGTGAGGTGTTGCTCTGAAGCGCGTAAATCAAAGTAGTTTTGCTAACGCTAATAATGTATTTATCCGACGCGCTTCGGGGAGACACCTCGCGCGGAACGTGTTAGGTAAAATGTCTGGTCAATGTATGGTTATTTGTTATAAACAGCTAGATTTACACACAAGTACTTTTACTACTATTGTATTCGCTTTAGGGGTAGGTTTAAGTTCTGCGTCGTTTGGAATTGTCATCTGATTGTAACTTGTGATATTATTGATTTGCGCAACACTGTGCTGTGAACGCTACGTCTAGCAGTCTGTTGTTGAAATTGTTAGTGAATAATTCCAACGACGCAGAACAATATTATATATGTATATTTTAACACATCACATATCTAATCTACTCATTGCATCTTTTGTACTGTGCGTTAGGTGGACCATGAAGAAAATTTTGAATAATAATATACAGTATTCTGAGCTGTTTGAGTTATGCCGGCAGTTATAAAACGTCGACCGTAATGGTAATGTCTGCAAATATACGATGGTGATGATTTGTTCAATTCTACCCCAAATTTTGCACAAAATGTTCCATAATTTATTGTTAATCTGTCCCTTAAATCCAGTAAAATCTAGAAAATGATATCCATTTAAAAAAACTCTACGTTTTATAACTATTTTTTAAAACAACCTGGCAATATTGAACTTTGCCATTTAAGGTCTGTGGAATGCAGATTTGGTTGCAAAATGATGGTCAAAATTTATGCTCGCGTTGACGTGACGTATATGGTAACAGCCCGTGACGTCAGCCACTGAGTCTTTGTACGTTGTTTTTAAAGCTGTTGGTATGTTCTGTACAATTTTAGAAGTTTATTTTTTATACTCTAGCTTATTGTTTATTATGGAGGGGACTATCCTATTTTCGAACAAAAAATTGCCAGTATTGTAAGATTTTACTGCCAATGAGTAGAATAACTCTAACAAACCAGTCATTTAGTTAACTATACCAATATAACCTATTTTATGTCCTGAATGCATTTACGGCCGCCAATATTGGCCTACGGTGACATGAACATCTCAAATCCAACTTTTAATATTTTGCTTTGGTTGTGTTACTTATATCTAAATAATTATTGTATTTGAGGATTATTTTGTACTATAATAAATGATGTAATAAATTCTTAAAATTGAAATTCCGTTTTATTATATTTTTTCCCCGTTTTAAGGAAGGAAGGAGTTCAAATATATGCCTGCTGATTGACGAACTTGATTCTGGCTTATGCTTCCTTCTCGGGCTTGGGAGCTCCGGCGGTAGACGGTCCCATAAAAACCAAATAAGCCAAACTAAAAGGAGGATTCATAGACAGGTCCTGATGTATTTTTAATCCCTTATCATCCACCGAGCCTTCATCTAAATCGGTTGCGGTCGGCTTCCAGTCTGACTACGAAACAGTCGAACTTAGATATTGGCCGTAAAATGACTGCCATCTGACCTCCACAACCCACTCCCCGATATTCAGTCTGAAGACATTTCGTTCTCGCAAAAATTCACAAATTTACCACCAGGAGCCCGTTTCATAAAACTACAATTTACAAATTACAAGTACAATTTGATGTACATTGCGTAGGTAATTGGTCATTTAAATAGGTTTTATAATATATGGCCAATTAACTACGCAGTGTACATCGAATTGTACTTGTAATTTGTAAATTGTAGTTTTATGAAACGGGCCCCAGATGGCGTAAATTCAATATTTTAATATTCTTATTATTCTTATTCTCATACAAATGATTATATGTATATTCACATCTGTAAATCCCCGAATAGGTAGGCAGGGGTTTATTACCCACATTTAGCAAATTTTTATTTCGGTTCCGTGTAATAGAGGGCTAGCATATGGCCGCCAACCAGGCACTTTATTATGGGCATTGGATGAAGAACAGCTATATCCCTTAGTTCCCTTCTACGACAATCACAGGCAGAGATAGGTTGTCCCCATTCTACTCCACCGGTTACCAAATCCCTGAACTCTGCCTTTAATTAGAGGGTTTCATGCTCAAACCGCATACATCAGAAAACCATACGACGCAAAATATCCCAATGAATAATTTTATCTATATAACTTGTTTTAATGCAACCAGTGTGTCACGGGAAGAGATGGGGGAAATCCACCGAAAACCAACGCAATCTAATATACCCGAATCTTAGCTTGACCGACTGCCTTTCCAACGGAGATGTGCTATGTAATTATGCTACGAAGATGTAAAATCTAAGCTATGAAACTATGTGACCATTTCCACTGGGCTATACTGTGTAGCTAAGCGAGAAATACGTGCTATGAAAATGCGCAGCTCCAGCTGTTTCTCCTAAAATCTTCTAAAATTGAAGCTATTCTGATAGGCATCCACGGTACACATCCGTAGCACGCATGCGTAGCACGTCTCTCTTTATATCAGTACCTAGCTTAGAATCTCTTTCCACCAGTGCTATACTATGTGGACCAACGTATATGATTGGTGAATATCAAACGTATCCATAGCAATATCTGGTGGAAAGGCAACCTACCTCTTGTTTCCCTACGTGTCAAATCAAAGACCGAGTGCTGCTCAAGAGTCAACTTTGAGGAATTTCAAATGAAATAAACCAAAAAACTTGTCAATCTATAATAATTTAAATCACATTCATAACAGCATATTTACAAAATTGCACAAAGTGTTTTCTATTAACCTAAGCCTACCTACTTAAAATTAAATTGCCTCTTCAAGGCTAAGATTTTGCATTTATTAATGCTTTTTTGATTTCTATTTGAAAGCGGACATCACGCGCTTGATGAGCTTGTAGGCTTCACTTCCAAGTTCATCATCATCATCATCATCTTCACTTTCCTCTTCATCAGACTCCTCTGACTCTTCTTCCTGTCTCAATTTAGCACCATCATCATCTTCATTATCACTTTCCTCATCATCATCAGAGTCTTCTTCAATTTCTTCCTGTCTCTTTTTAGCATCATCATCATCATCGTCATCATCGTCATCATCATCATCGGACTCCTCTTCTATTTCTTCTTGTCTTTTTCTATCATCTTCGTCATCTTCATCGGAATTCTCGTCGTCAGAATCTTCTTCGCTCTCCTCTTGTCTCTTTTTTACTTCTTCATCATTCTCATCGTCTTCATCATCAGATTCCTCATCATCTTCTTCCTGTCTTGCATTACTTTCTTCTATGTCGTCAGCATCCTCTACGCTTTCCTCAGAATCTTCCTCAACCTCTTCTTGCCTAACCCTTTTAATCAAGTCATCATCCGAATCTCCTTCTTCAGATTGTTCATCACTATCCTCCTCAGCGTCTTCGTCTTCTTCTTGCTGAAGTAGCCTTCTTCTTGCAACTTGAAGGTACCGCCTAACGGCATCTTCTTCTAAGTCATCTTCCACAGCGACAGGTGTAGTTTCGTCTTCAGGTACATCATTTTCGTCGCCGTCTGCTTCAGGTGCATCATTTTCGTCACCGTCTTCTTCAGATTCCTCAACTTCCTCTTCATCTTCTTCTGTTCCCTCGTCTGATTCTTCATCATTACCTTCTTCTTCTGTTCCCTCGTCTGATTCTTCATCATTACCTTCTTCTTCTGTTCCCTGGTCTGATTCTTCATCATTATCTCCTTCGTCTGAATCCTCTACTTCATTTTCTTCTTCTTGAGAGTCATTCGCTTCGGAGTCTTGTTCAGAGTCTTCTACATCGGGTTCTTCTTCATCTGATTCTGAGTCTGTTTCTTGATCTGGCTCGAGCAGTGACCGGCAGTGTGACGGTGCTTCCGACCAGTCGCAGTGCTAAAACAAATGATTAAAGTTTAGTAACTTGAAAGGTGTTTGAAAACAATTTAAAAACTCGAAGATTCCTAGCCACCTTGACACCAACAGGAATAGATGGCCTACGTAAGTATTCGTCTCCACCGGGAAATGGGAAATTATAGTCCATTGACGTAAAATGAACTCTTAATATTTTATAACTCTATACTCACCTAAAAGGACGTATGAGTCTGTTTAATTCTATTCTGGGCTTTTTTAGGTCAAAGATTATGCAATGATATACAACCCATACAACGTGGCCATGCTGACAGTCTTGTGGGAATGTAACCACAAGAGATATGTGATGCGGAGGAATTCCAGTAGTAAGTTATTAAATATTGAAATAGCTGTTGCAATAATAATGTACCCATATTTGAACACTATCATGTATACTATCTAATCAATGAACTCTTAAGGGTATGGAAAACGGCAATGTTTCTTTTGTTGTGTGATCGATCGGTGTAAGACGATAAAAGATAAACTATTATTGATATATCAGATAATACAACATATTTTGAAGGATTGCATAAACGATACCAATGGAGTTATCTTGTAAAGGCTTTTCTAATAAATTTTGAACAGAGAAAATAAATTATGTACGTATGGAGAGAGCATTCGACTGCTAGGTACTTTATTGGTGGGCACACTGTGCTAGCTAACCTACATCCAAACTAAGCATAGCTTGAACCATTTGAACCCTTTCTGCCCAATTTATCACCATTAACTAATGGTAGTCTATGTCCTTTTCCCAAGCTCTAGTCTACACTGTACCAAATTTCATCAAGATCGAGTCAGTGGTTTAGGCGTGAAAGCGTAACAGACTGACAAACAAAGTTACTTTCGTGTTTACAGCATTAGTATAGATATAAATAATAAGTAAACATGAACTTACTTGATCCTGTTCGTTAAACCACGCGGATGTGGGACATCTCATCAAATACGAAGTGCCGGAGTAGCACTGGTAGTATTCAACGCAGTTGTCGACATGGGGGATCCTTAAGAAGTTCTCCTGCCCTATGCACAGGGTCTCCGGATTTTGTCTCAATGAAATTGAGAGCGCGGAGGTGCCGGCTAGGAATGCCGCTAGGCTTATTAACCAAAGGGCCTCTGAAAATATAGAAGATTTAGATATTATAACCGTATAGATATAAAGGCGCCACCTTCGCTGATGCGGCCACGTCTTGCGGCAACTGCAAGGGTACATGGGTAATAAACTGCCAGGCAATGGCGCCCCCGCCGAGTCCAAGTAGAAGGGGTAGGTTTTAAGAAGTCTTGGCTCAACGTCGTTGGTGTTTACAAGCGAGCAAATGGTTTCACTACCATGGACGCCCAAGATCGTGCGAAGTGGGGGAGGAAGAGCCGGAAGGCGGCTCCTGAGCTGCGAAGGCACCTGGGCCTCGGGTGCATTCAGTATAATACGTCTTATGAAGATGATGATGAGACATAAAGATATTCTCTATGTTATAGAGTTTGTATAATGTATATGTTGCCGCCAACTACAACTTAATCAGCCGTTCAATTGACTGCCTAAGCTGTTAACTTAACGGCGCCATTCAATGAACGGTCTGAATGATATTCAGCCGTACTATTTATTTCAACATTTAATAATACGACTGGCTAATGCTTAGGCGTAAGACGGCATCGTAAGACCACCACACCTAAATAAGAAAGAAAATTACATACATTCATAATATACTCACACTTGTAAATCCCCGACGGGGTACGCAGAGGTGTATTCACAGAAAATTAGTGATAGGTTTATTGAGAAAGTTATGCAAGCCTCCTTGGATAGGTTAGGTTAGAAGTTCTAATAAGGGAGGGTTTTCATCAATGAGCCATCGTGGTTTTTTTTTTATAACCATGCAGAAATAAGTTATTTTTCTAGCTGTTTGATTAAGTGGCCTAAATTGCCTAGCTGTGAAAAGAAACTGCTGAACTCCATTCAGGCCGCTAATTGAACGGCGCCGTTCAGTAAAGAGCCTAAGCGGTTAATTGAACGGTTGATTAAGTTAGTTGGCTGCGATATGTATATCACTTTCCGTCAGATGGGTCGTGGGCTAGTCTGCCACCGTAGTGGTATAAAAGAAAATTAAGGTGCGAACGGAAGAATGGCTAACTATCATTTTATAATAAAAATAATAAGACCATCAAATAACTGGTTAAGTCATTCTTGCGCTCTTGGCCAGGCCTAGGAGATATACCATATTATCGGTAAATACAGTTTTCAATTTTTATCTAAACAGCTTATAAGTTGCGTCGTCAAGCTCTACGGCGTAGCGTTCGATTGCTACGTGAAAAGTTGCGGATTCGATTTTCGCTCAATATATTTCATATATTTGAGTGCATTAAAATGTAAGTATATTTGGATTGGTATGGCTATTTCTCTATGTTATATAATATGTACATACGTATTACAAAAGATAAATTGCCTTATATCCGCATTATATAACCCATTTTCGTTAAAGTATACTTCCTTTGGGATAGATAGCGTTATGTAGAACATCATAGAATATTTCGATATTTATTTATATACCTACATAAAATTCACCTGTGTAAAGTAATATCAATTAATTTGACCTTAACAACGGCCAGAATATTAAAATGTCAACAAGAAATATTATTGGTGTAGTAATTTAATTACAGCTATTCAATTAGTCCCTTCGGTCAATATTTCAAATTACATTAACGGTCCTGTGCCCATTGTCCCGTCCTTATACGAACGAAATGTGCTTGAGTATCTTCTTCTAAAAGTAGGTATAATATTAATAAAAGGGAAACATATTTTTGGAACTCAAAATGGAAATGATCTTCTGATAAATGTTGTTACGCAAAATAGTAGATGAAACACCAAATATGTCATGACCAAATGCAGGTTTGACAGCTAGAGGCTCACTCATATTACGTGGCGCCGAATATCATAATTTGCAAAATGTGGGTGTTAACAAACCTATGCCTACCCCTTAGGGGATTTATTGGGATAATTCTCAAGATATATAATAAAGAAATAGGGAATTAACGCGATTATGGTATAGATACTTACATACCTTTGATTGCCTGACGTTTCGACCACCACGGCCGGTGTAACCTGGTCAGGCCATCGAAGATATGTAATGTATGTTTAAAAGTTAGTTTAAATGATGATACATTGTCATGTAAATCTTTTGCTACAACTCCATGAAAGTTCTCTTAAGGTATGATTTCGATCTCGGCATTAAATAAGTTGTGTGTATGTATACGTATTTCCGACTGTACTTATTTACAGTGGGACAACCTTGGAGATTAAAGTAGGTACTCACCTATTTAAGTTACTTAATTTTCAGATTTAGTATTCTGTAACAGATTCTAAAGTTTTCAGGGATTCTGAGTACCTACTCCGTCTTTTGCATAATTTCATCATGTGAGAATACCCGTGACAAATTCATACGTTAGAAGTGTTGCAGGACTTCACTATCAGTTTAATTCAGATTTACATAACAAAGTATAAGTTCTGTGAAGGTAAGATAGTGTTAGTACGGCATACAGCTTAAGTTGGTTACGCCTATACCCACAATTATTTTGTACACGATATTCGTGATACAAATTTTTAGCTGCAAATTCATTTTTCACTGGTCTAACTATAGACCTCTTGTATATAGAGTTATATTGGCTTAACTTATGCATTTGCTTCGGCCGAACATGTTCAGTCGACAAAATCAATAGTATCCCACCTTTAAATTATGCAAGCAAAATAATGTCAAACGCATAAAAGAAGTAATACTTAAAAGTATTTGTTGAAAGCACCTTCCACATGCAAAAACCTTATTAAATTCTCCATGGCGTAGTTTTCAAGTGAATTTAATATATTTTTATGCTGTAAAACTCATAAAGTTGCATATAAAGGTGGGATACTATCGATTTTGTTGACTGTACATGTCGCAGCCAACTAGCTCAATCGGCCATTTAATTAACCGCCTAGGCAGTTAACTAAACGGTAAATGATATTCAGCCACGTTTATTACAAGATTTAATAAACTGGCTGGCTAATGCTTAGACCATTCGTGCGATATGGCACCACCCCGAAACAAGACAAAAAGATAGGTTTATTGAGAAAGTTACGAAATTCGACTTAGGTTAGGTAAGCCTTCGAATTAGCCTGCGTGATTATTTTTTTACTATAACCATGCAGAAATTAGTTATTTGCCTAGGCAAGTTATTAAGCGTTACAATATTTAATCATATGGCTGAATATCATTCAGGGCGTTAAGTTAACGGCGCCGTTTAGTAAAGATGCTAGGTGGTTAATTAAACGGCTGATGAACCTAGTTGACTGTGACATATTACGTTGTAACTTCAAAAGCAAATGCATCGATGTCACATACAATGTTTCCGGGTCACTTTTTGCGTTACAATCACGCACTACTGGTCTAAGTGCTCAAAGGACATAACATCAGTGGACGACATACTTCCTTGTAAACATCCGCCAACAGGCGCTTAACATTATGGTATTTACATCGTTCATTGCGTCATAAGTGTATTTGGCGTTATTTTCGAAATAAATTAAATAGTTTTATTATCCTTAATGTAACTATTTGTACGGAAATTTATTTAGCTTGCGATGTTTTTTCGCGCTATTGAAGAAGTGTGGGGGTTTTTGTCTCTGCGTACCTCCAAAAGAGAGAGAGAGAGAAAGAGAGAGAGGCGTGAGTAACATCCTTTCTTACGACATAATTAAAACTTAAACAATTAAATGTCGTTAAAAGCTAAACTAGAAATTATAAACATACCTACTAACTACAATGTTATATTTCAGTTTGTCCTCGGCTGCACGGGTACACATAAATTATGTATAGGGCAACGGTAGTGTTTCACTACCAAAGGTCATGAGTTCGTTTCCCACTCGGTGCTTATATTTATATGAATGAATATGTCTTTTCTCATAAATCTGGGTAGGGCACTATCTAAATACGTATTTCTTATATTTAATTGAGGTAAAACCTCAACATTTTATAGCGTCAGTAGCTTAGTGGTTAAGGAGTCAGCCTTAGCAAAGGCTCTTAGTCTCCTTCATTCACCAATCGTCCTACATCTAAAACTAGTATTTTGGAGTATGAAGCGTCGGTAGCTTAGTGGTTAAGGAGTCGGCCTTATGATCGAAAGGTACCGGGATCAGGTCTTGGTCATTACACTTCCGACGCTAACCCACTCCTAGCACAAACAATTTAGCTTAGCTGGAGAGGTTAGAGGGGAATATTAATAATTTCAATTTTAATCTTCTTTAAAAAATGTTTACAAAATAAACTTCCCTAGAAAACTTTTCGGTAACTTTTCGTCCTTTCTGAAATCGAACCTGAACATAGAGGCCACAGTCGTTGTAGCATCGAAATATAATGACAGCGGATGAAATTTTTAAGAGTTGAGACAAATGGAAGAATAAATAATCATATTTTAAAGTGTTTTTATCGCGGCCAATCGATAAAGATAAGACAAATAAAGAATTTACGTCTCGGTTCACCATCAGTTTGTTTCTGAAGAAAATTCTGAATAAAAGGAACGATTTCCTATTTTTATACAAACTTGTATGAAATTAAGAGGCATGATGTCACTATTTATTACTGTCAAATTATTTAATTAGCTAACTAAAATTAGCTTCAAGTATGAATTTTAATTAATTTCATGGAAACACATAATTAATTTCTTGTGACGACATTGATGATATATAGTTTTTATGTTTCAATGTTATTCATCATTTTAAACCGGATAGGTAATGTCTTATAGCATACGTTAGAATTAGAATTACGTAAGATCGACGAGTCTTGAGTTCAATTCCCAGATCAGGTAATTTATTTATGCAATGTGGCAATCCTGTTCAAATATAATATTACTGCATGCAGTCTGCAAAATATAGTAGGTAGGCACCTACATCATGTACAGTTGACAAAGGTCATAAGTATACGCCTTTTTATACAAATTTACATGAATAGGTATACACTTAAATCCTTTGTCAACTGTACATTACGTTTTTATTAGCTGTCGTCATCCTCATTGTCATTTCCTAGTTGCATCCAAAGTTTACACTTTGCTTATATATTTTTTTCTTATTCGTCATGAAAAATGGCTGTAAGAATCAATGAAGGTACTCGTCCCTGAAATAGTGTTCAGTGACAGAGGTATTTACTATTCACTTTTACTGTATCTTAAACTTTTACTTAACTGGTCAATAAAGAAATAATTATAATAATAGTAACACAAAAATGTACTTACTAGACATATTGACCGCAAGTCTAACTCCACAGTTGCGATCTCCGACACAAGTAACAAGTAAACTGGAAAGCCTCCAATTTTATCGAGATCATCGGATCTGGGCAGGTGATAACGCCAGCCGATACAAGATAGACAGGAGATATTGTCTATCAACAGTTATCCGCGCAGAGATCGGATGCTGCTGTTGCGGATACGGCGACAAAATTGTCGCAGATACAAAGTTTTATTTGCTTTAAATGTGTTTGAATGATAGTCGGAGTGTAGATGCGAATTTTTAGGCGATGTCAGATACTGAGATATTGTATCATTATTTTGTTGTACTTATTTCAAATATGCAATTTAAAAAAAAAATTTGGTTGCCTGTAAAGTCGGTATACAGGCGAAAGTTTTACGTGACAACGACTTTGAGTGGTAAAATAATTTTAATGTGAATATTCATTCGTATAGTAGGAAGAAGGATGAAATAATAGTAACAATTTAAAACATTTATTTATACAAAGAATTATAAACAAAATTAAATTTTAAATTATTAATTATAAGACATGAACCGGTGTGTATGCCTATCTCTCTCACTCTCTCTCTCGCTCTGTCTCTCTCGCTCTTAGGCGGGCTAACTGTGCTCGAGTGGAAGGGACGCGTGCCTTTCACTTTTTATGTCTGTCTCTCTCGCTCTTAGGCGGGACGCGTGCCTCTCACTCGCTCTCATTGTAAGCGCATAACGCGGAGCGTAACGCAGTTTTTTGAAGTGTCGCCCGGCAAACCAATTTATAAGACGTTATCACGTCAAAATAGGCTAAAGTAGTTTTTAAATTTTATATTCCTTTGTAAAGGAAAGAACTTCAGGAATCTTTTATTAATTCCTGGTCAAATTAATATATTTAGTTTTATAGAACCATCGCGTTGAAAGGTTTTTAAACAACAGGTTATGAACCAAGAAGTGATGAATTGGGCATTATGTATAATGCCCGGAAATTATGATAAATATAAGAGTTTAATCTCAATAATCAGACTCTTGTTCATGACGACTCAACTACGGTTCAGATATGGATGGTTAGCTATAAACAAAATAACCACGAAGGCTAATGCGGGAGCGAAGCGAAGCGGTCTAACCTATATCTATTCATGTCGAGGCGCGTGTGTGTCCACTTCTCATATTTATCATAATGCCCGGGTGCTGTAATATTGCCCAATTTTTCACTTTGACCATAACATATAAACAGTCGTTACCTTTTATTTTTTATTGTTAATTAACTGAACAGCTTTAAAACTCTATTTCAAAATATTTCCTTTTTTGTATTTCCCACCTTTCTGGATAGTTAAATCTAACATTTTAAACCTGGCTAGAATTTAATATACAGTTTATGTTAATAGGTATATCCGCTCCTATGATGACTTGATTCCGACATACTTAGTTGATGAAATGTGGATGTTTTTCTGATTATATAAATTTTAGTTAAGATTTTTTTTGTTATTTCCGTATCGTTTTGTTTTAACCCTTCTTAGGTAGTTATAACAAATGTATTCAGAGAAGAAAATCAAAATTGTACCCGGGAATACCGCAAACTACAGCTAGCATACCAACTCTATTTTTTTCCCGATTCAGTTAGGTAAGTATGTGGGCTTCTAGGGATTCAAATATGCTTTTAAATGAATTTGAACAGTATGGTAACAGTTGAACCTCTCTTGCAGTCAGCAGTCTCTTCGACTGCAAGAGTGATTGCACTAAATACACACATAATTAGTATGTCCAAAACGCTCTGATGAAAGCGGCGATTTTAATCCAAAATAGTATTATACTGAACGTCTTGACAGTGGAACGGCACTTTAATCAATTTGTGAATCTGTATTATCACAAATCGAGCTATGTGAACATGTCGATTTGACCTTGTGCATCGTCACGCGAACATATGCACTATGTCCACAACCGATTCAGAATATACGCCATGTTTCTATTGATAACAAAATACAAACCAATTCAGTCTCATCCCAACTCTTTGCAATGCCTTACAAACCATTTTTACCCGACTGAAAAGAAGGGTTATTATTTTTTTCGCGCGTGTCTTGTATTTATGTATGTATGTAATATTCTTTATGTATGTAATATCTTCTGAACCACCATGGGTTTCAATGATTCATATATCAAATGAAAGGTATTTATTGCCCAAAGGTTCTTGGGTACATAAAATATGAACAAGCTATAAGTTGGTTTTTTGGCACCAAAATGTACGTGGTATAAAAAAATCACTCAAATTTATCGAGTGGGGTATCAAAATGAAGGAAATTAGAAGACGATTAAAAATATACATAGTCATAACTAAAAAATATAAAAGACAGTAAATTATTAAAAATAAAAATAGAAACAAGCTTTATAACAGGCGGTACCCATTTGCAAATCTCGAACCACATGTAGATTAATGGGTACCGCATGCTATAAAGCTTGTTTCGATCTTTTCAGCTTCAGTCGGGTTTTTTATTTTATAAATAGTGCGGACATCTCCTCGGATATACTTTCTAGGTGAATTGAAAGGTGTACACCACGATAAGCAAAGTGAAAACCTACCTGCAATAGGCATGATTGTATCGATGTGCCCATATAATTTATTTTTTCTTTCCATTATATTGATATAATTTTTAAAACAAAGCTACCTCGTTGGTCCCATGTTTGTTTTTTCCGTCTTCGTATTTATTCTGCGACATAATTAAGTTTATGCTTTAATTGCTTGCGTGTGATCGTGAGGTCTGGAAAACGATTGGCGGGTTAGACAGTGAGGTTTAGTTAATAGACAATTTTCGTAAAAGTTCTCTTCCCCCCTACCGCAATGCCTGAAAACAAAGGTCTTTGACCAGTGCGTCCTACCTGTTATGACTTACGGTGCCGAAACGTGGACACTAACGGTAGGGCTAGTCCATAAACTAAAAGTCGCGCAACGGGCTATGGAGCGAGCTATGCTTGGAGTTTCTCTGAAGGATAGAATTCGAAACGAGGTGATCCGACAAAGAACCAAAGTTACCGACATAGCTCGCAGAATAAGCAAGCTGAAGTGGCAATGGGCTGTCCACGTCTGTCGAAGGACCGATGGCCGTTGGAGCAGACGAATCCTAGAGTGGAGACCGCGAGAAGGCAAACGAAGGGTAGGACGCCCCCTAGCCAGATGGACCGATGACCTGAAAAAGGTGGCTGGGACGGACTGGATGCGGAAGGCGGAGGATCGTACGAAATGGCGCACATTGGGGGAGGCCTATGTCCAGCAGTGGACTGCAGTGGGCTAATTGATTGATACCGATCTAAAGATAAAAAAGTGGGTTGATGAATATTATTGATTTTGTACTAAGTGTCATTCAAATTTATGAACCATTCGAACGACACTAGTAGCTAAATTATGCCTCAGGTCTTTGCAACCCATATCAACCTCAACTGCAAGCCTATACGCCTTTTGACTGACGGATGAGGCTCTGTAGGCTTTCCATTCGGGTTTGAAAGTGCAGGCGGCAGTCGCTCCCATAAAGTCTTAAACAAAGAAATATTAGGGATGCGGGAGATTAAAAAAATAAAATAAAAAAAATATTAGCAACCGAAATCATCGAAATTGCTACTATTCCCTCTAACCCCTCCAACTAAGCTAAATTGCTTGTGCTAGGAGTGGGTTCACGTCGGTAGTGTAATGGCCAGGATTCGAACCCGGGACCTCTCGATCGTAAGGCCGACTCCTTAACCACTAAGCTACCGACGCTTCATACTCCTAAATACTAGTTTTAGATGTAGGACGATTGGTGAATGAAGGAGACTAAGAGCCTTTGCATACCACGTTTTTTTAGGCACCGTGTGTTTTTGAGTAGCGCGTCCTCTGCACGTTTTCAACGCGTTACCAATTGCAAGGATCGTGAGCAAAGGTATAAAACGTAACTTCAGTCTTGCGTTTGGTGAGCGTTTTGATAGTTTTCTACACGCGTTGTCAACGCATAGAAAAAACGTCGTGTGCACAGGCCCTTACATCAAAAATAATAATATTTAAATTTCTATAAGATCATAGTCAATTAATCAACCTTTTTTTGTTGCCAGTTTCTTTAGGGCTTAGTATATGACCTATAAAAGACAAGTGGTGAAATTCGTCACTTCCTGTTGCTAAAGGTGAAGTACCTCTTTCAGCTTTTGATGTTGTAACAATGTAAGTCAAAGTCCTTGTAGGTATAAGCGCTCATTGAACATCGTCACTTCATGCCTTCGATTACTATCAACCGTTGCATATTTTTTTAAATTATAAAGCTATTAGTTGGCATGTTAATTTTTCCCATAAAGTCGGCAAAGGGGAACATCCCAGAAATTGAACCCGTGACCAGTCCCTTATAGGGGGAAAAACTCTGATGAAATGAGCTACATGGACACATTTTGACGTCGGTATCCATAATAAAAACGGTAGATGGCACCACCGTTGTCGCAAGACAACGAGGGACGACGAATAGAACCAGTCCAGTTTTGAATGTTTCTTGGATGTATCACATACAAAAAAAAATTCTTCCTCTTAAATGAATTTTCGATTCAAATCCATTATATTTAGATCGGAAATATAGTATTAGTTTTTTTTTAATTGTATCCACGCAAATAAAATACGATAATAAACAGTTGGTGACACCTGAAGTTTATACGTAACAAATTTTACAACCATTTTCCAGTTGCTTATTTTCTGGCTCTGTAGTCTATAGCAATAAGCTCGCCTTCAGCGCCGTGGATGAAAAGCAAAGCAGGTGTAAAAAAAGTGTTAATATACGGAGGGTTAATATAATCAAAGGTATGTAAGTAGGTACCTATAGCATGATCGCGTTAATTCCCGTTTTCTTAATTATATATCATGGAACGCGAGACTTTAAAAGTTGGTTTGTTTGTATTCTAGAAATTCCTGTGAGAAATTCCAACCCTAATATGTATCTCCATATATGTGAAGAGTTTACATTTAAATATAATATTAAATACATTATAATTAAACTTCATAGGTTCTTAGTATAGAAAAGGCAAAAAAAGTTATTGCAGTGCATACCAGGCATTATAGTACGTACATATCTAATAAGTTTTTACCTGTTACACACTTTGTTTGTGTAATATATTATCTCATTTAAAGAGATAGATAGACTTCAAGTTCATAAGTTATAAATTGACAGGAAGACAGATATATTATCTAATACACAATTTAGACAGAACTGCAATGTTTTATTTCCGACAAGGGAAATATATGCTGTGGAAGTGAGGAGAATATTACCTATACACCAAAATATAACTGCTTAAGCGTAAGCCTAAGGACTCTTTCAAATTCAGACATTTTGGCTTCAAAAACGAGTGAATCCAATTCTGGAGCAAAAAATTGCGAACTATTAAAAATCCGGATAGTTGATATTTCCATTAGATTTTGTTCGAAGGTGTCCCGTTTTGCACAAAACCAGGTTTGTATTGCCCGATATCAGGAGCGGTATCCGTCATAATCGAAATGAAAAATCAATCAGGATCCATGACGATGTTTTGCGAAGTGTACAAAAATTCCTGGACTGTTAAAAAAAATGCTATCAATTTGGAGATTTGTCAAGTTCTCAATAGAAGTAAATGTAGACAATTATAATATCAAGCATCATAGCAATAGAATAGAGACGTTTTTATTAAAAGAGAAGATTAATAAAAGGAAACCATTCTTATGGCATAATAATCGTTTTAAAGCGATTTTAAATCCACATCTGCTTCAACTTCAAAATGACTTTTCATTTTTAACAATTCCTTTGAACTTTGTTCATATTCTGCCTTATGTTAAATTACGTATTATTACTCTGAATATTAATTATTAAAAAACCTAGATAATAAGTTTTATTTACTTCTAAGTGCTTCCTTACGCGTGTTCGTCCCAATGGAACGGATTATTAGAGTTTTAGTAAAATATTTTTTTTCCTTTAATATAATGATCCAAGTTCATGTTTATAAAAAAAATAGAGTAAATGCTTCATCACTGATAGCACTTTATATTTACTAATAGCTTTTGCCCGCGGCTCCGCCCGCGTGGATGTCGGTTATCGCGACCAAACATAGCCTATGTCTTTTCTCAAGGTCTAATCTACCCCTATACCAAATTTCATCACGATCGGTTCAGTGGTTTAGGCGTGAAAGCGTAACATACATACAGACAGACAGACAGACAGAGTTACTCCCGCATTTATAATATTAGTATGGATTATTATCGTTATCTTAGTACCTATTGTTCCTGGTTTGTAAGTGTTTGAGGTTTTCACCTTGGAGAAAGGGCCATTCTACTCCCTTCTCCTTCTTTTGATTTGGCTTATGCAGCTTTTATGAAACCGACTACTGTCGTGTCTTGTCTTGTCCTGTCCTGTTGAGACCTACCAATTGCAACAGCACAGCCCGCTCCAACTGGGAATCCGCCATGAGGATGATGATGGAAGTCATTGACATTTCCAAAACACTGATTAATTTTTATTCATCATATTTTTATTTGTTAGGAAATTATACGATAGGTACTTCTTATGAAATGTTTTTATAAGGTAATTAAGTATTCTGTTAACAAACAAAAACTTTCATTTGTTTCTGTAAACTTTTAAGCAATGTTATAAATTTCCGTTTGGAAATAAAGTGGAAGAGGTAGGTCCTGTTATTTTTCCCAATGAAATTGCTTCATAAGCTAGCTGAAGTTCTTTAATTTATTGAAATTCACCTTTAAGCCTGTCGCAAGAAATCAACTACTGATACTTTTAGAAATTACGAAGTTATGTTACGATAATATTTGACATTGTAAGCCGACCCGACATCGATAGTGGGTTATGGAGATCAGATGGCAGTAGCTTCATGTGAAATATCGAAGTAGAGCCGTTTCAATACCGAGTAGACCGGAGGATATCGTGCACGTCTCCGACACCGCAATCCATGGTACTGGGAAACAATATTTGACGGTAGGATCGCCTTCAAATTGCCTTTCATCATTTGTTTGAGTTATGAAATAGTTTTCCTATTCAATCTTATCCATCAGTTATGAAAATACAAGATTCATTTATCCAAGAACTTATTTAATTACAAAGCTAATAATGGAAGTTACTACGCCGTCGGCTACACATCAAACTAGTTTTGTCTAGTATTGTGTTGTTTTAGGTTTCTTGGTACTTTTAATTTACTCCAATTTGAGCTTTTCAAATTACTTGAGTTTGGGTATTTGTAAAACACAAAACTTATAATACTCTCTGTAAAACACATTTGTAAAACACAAAACTAATACGCTCGTAGGCAGTCACAAGTACTGCATTGTAGTGTTTTCTTATGGCAAATAACGGTATTTAATACTTATGCGTAGAAATTTTGGAAGTGCCTTACGTACCAAGTATAAATAGTGTGGGTTTTTCTTTTTCACAACTTTTTGCTATGTGGTGGTAGCAGAAAAGTTGTTACTTGTACCAAAATATTTTATAACTAAAATTGAAACACTTACCAGTCATTAATAAATTTTATAAAATACAGCCGAAGTGAGCACGTGCTTTTTTGGAGTCAGTTTAAAATAAATGGCAACAAAATGAACTCAAAAACAAACGAAGTTTTAAAACAACGCACGTCTTGCTAAGACTTACTTACTTGGCTTATACTAATACTTATTCAAACTGAATCTAAAATTTATTTAATAGGTATTTAAGTTAAAGTTAATTAATTTTGAAATAAATATTGTTAATCATTACGGAAGAATGCTATGACGATTGTATGTAAATGTTATTTCACACCTTTTTATTTCTTTTATTATAACGAAGCACGACACATATCGTATGCTACAGTTTGGCGTAGTAAATATTCATTGTTAATTTTATTCATTAAACTACCTAGAAATTAAGTGTAAAACTAAAGTAAAAAAGCCCAGGCTGCCAATAGCCCATAAAATCAAGGGAGTCATCAGCCAGAGCATAGTGGCAGAGACCAACTGAAAATGGAAATCATCGCCTATCATGAGACAGTCGAAGGTGTTCATAAAAAGCTTAGACACAAAAAGTACAAGCCAACTGATGAAGCTATCCAGGAAAAACATGAGGCTTGTCATAGAAGTGATAACAGGCCACTGCCGACTGAACAGGCACCTGACACTAATAGGAGTAAAGACTGATCCCAAATGCCCAGAGTGCATGGATGCCGAGGAAACCAGCATCCACCTGCTGGCCGAATGTCCCATGTACTCACTGAAAAGATGGGAAATCATGGGAACGGACGAACTAGATCTGGAAGACATTTCCAATCTGAGGGTGGAACAGATCGTAAGTTTTTGCAAGGAAACAGGTAGGTTTGACGAAGCGCCGTGATTGCCGGACACCCCTATCCTTTACAGTATAAATAGGGGGAATGGGTGAAATGGCCTACACCGTAGGGCAGATCACCCGTCCTGTCGCGGCGTCCCCTGCTGGCAGTAAGTATAAGTATATAATTTTAACTTCAAAATGTGCCCAAGTTCAGCTTTAGCTTTGATATTTTCTTTATCGTTATCACATCGTTTATACTATTTGTACCTTTTCTAAGTTGCCACTTTCCTACGCTTTTTAACTCATCTTGGCTTTTGAAAGAAAGTCTGCATCAAAGCCTCATCTGTCAATTAAGAGGTGTGATTATAAGATTATTCACACATTAGACCATCCACGTCCAATCAATAACTTATCAAAGGTTAAGATTTCTTCTAAAGGAAGTGGTCCTGTCCATCAGCGGTATCGCAAAGGATGATAGGAGGAAGATATTTATGTGAGAGATGCGTCATTCGACTTTGGTGGGATAGTCAGGTCACCGACACGGCAGTATGACACATTAGGCACATTTCATTTGACGCACTTGTTTCAACACTTATGTGACGAGAACCACGTTAATCGAAGAGATTATGGTCGAATTTCATCGTTGTTTCTGTTGTTGGCTAACACTTTTGATTTCGGGATCTACTTACTCATTCTCTTTTTGGCTTGGCCATTTCCATTTGTGACCCGAAACTAGTCAGTTCAAGTCCAAGTCTGACCGGTTGTTTACCGTGGTACCATTAGACAGTACCTACCATCAATTGTCCAATGGTACCATGGTACACAAACCAGTCCGATATAACCAACCAGCGGCCTGTGAGATGGTATTGATTTCCGCGCGAAAAAGTAACAGAAAATGTACTGGGTGTTTTTAAAATCTTAATATCTAAGTAGGTTATTGCCGAGATTTATATAATCGTTCTAGATTTTTCTCATCTATAGATAAAAAGCTAAAACATGTCTCAAGTTGGCCGGCATTGACACAATATTTTATCAGGTAGTCAGGTGATTGAGACAGTGGAAATATTCGATGTTATCAATGGAGCCTAGTATCTGATTTTACAGTTCACTTTGTAACCTTCAACTACTAAATTTATGAAATTACTAAACTGACAGGTGAAAATTATCAAAAAAATTCTTTTCGTTCGTTATGACAAAGTTTCTTAGAAATACCTCCTCAGGGCCATATGAGAAAGATTTACGAAATCTTACTGGTTTCAAAAGTAGCACGTCCCTTACATTAAATTAAAAAAAATATTTGTCCTTTACAGTACATAATTACTACTTAGAAAACTGTACTTTACTGAAATTGTACCTTACAATACTGGATTTTTCTATTTTGTAAGTACCACAAAAAAGAGGAAACTATAAGGTATTAGATCAGTTAAATCAGTTTTGAATCAAAAATCTGTCTCAGTACCGCAAAAATTTATACTGTAATGGACTTTTTTAACTATAGAAACATTTCAAGAATATCAAACGATAAAGCACGAAATTCAAAAACCATCGATAACTCATTTTCACCAAAATGTCCCTTACCTTAATTCATACTTCTGGTGTCGATTTGTACTTATATTGGGTATGTCAACATGACTTCACCTCGTCTGATGGTAAGCCGAAGGTAAAGTTTCAGGAAATAAGGTCGCCATTGCAGACACCAACAATGTAACAATGATAGCCCTCAACTTGATGGTCTCATCAAATGATTTTTCACGCCCCATTAAAGGATCATTGAATGTAGGAAAAAGGGAATACAGTGCCGCAGTGGAGTTTGTTGCGCTATTTCTTTTGCACCAGCGTCTTGGAAGCGGTGGTAAACTTAGGTTAAGTAGAATTTATTATTGACGTCAATAAGAAACAATCATGTTGTTTTAGATAGAACAAAATCTTTGGCTTTGGCATGTGCTGCTAAAGAATTCCAAGACTTGATAATGCGGTACACGATACAAAAAAATTAACATACGTCATGCTTCAAAGGAAGTGATACAGATGATTAATAAGACTTGTGTAAGTGCCACCAAATCAAAATAGATTGTTCGAAACCTGTTACATAATTAATTTGAAAAAAAATATGTAAATTTGACATATATTACCTTAACACAGGAGGCTCCGGCACTGTGATACCTTATAGCCGGTCGTACTGGGGCTCCGGCACTGTAGTACCTTACACCATCCACCGAAACTATGAATTAATCTTTTCCCTGACTATTCTTTTCTCTGAGTTTCCTTGATATATCTTTTTTCTAAAATTAATTGGGGCTTCAAGGCGTACAAAGACGAATACTGTTTATTTTAAACGACCATTTTCATTTTCATTTAGGAGAAACTATTACTAAAATAACTACCTACCTAAGGAAGTTAGAGTCTTTGTTGATATCTCCTTAAAGAGTATAAAATGACATGCATGAAAAATTAGAATTTATCGAAGTCTGAGGTGCAAGATTCCGCAAGAAGCATCCAGAAATAGATGACGCCCATGGATTTCGGTTGCTCGCGTCTATTATGGTATAGTCTCCCTAGTCTTTCACAGGCCAAGTCTCACCAATTGCCTCCTGACACTACAATTTACTTTCGTGGATATCTTTTGGAACAGCCACCATTTTTTATACATGATGGTCTTAAATTAATTCACAAGGTATATCGTTTAGCATAGTCTGTGACTTGGAAAGATCCTTGTAGTTATAGCATATATCTGCCTTTGAATCGCTTTGTGGGTCGTGGTAGTCTTGCTGTAGAATATTTAGTTATATACAGTATTAACCACATATACTTTACACCTACGCCGTCCCGTTCTCCTCATAGCGAAATCTTAACCTCCCTTTCCAAAGCACTTTCAATTAAAAAACGACAGTTTTATTCGCGAAATCCCTGGTTTTCTGGTTTTCATCCATTTTCCGAGCTAATGCTTCTTCCTCGACTCATACAAATGTTTCACACAAATACTCAATTGTTTACGAAACACGTCATAATGTCGAATATATCATGAAAGATTATTGTTATCAACGGGAAACAGCCCCTCTTTCCTGAACTATTTGTCACCAAATCCATGCTAGTATTATAAAGTTGAAGAGCTTGTTGTTTTAAAAAACAAGCTCTTCATCTTAAAAACTACTGGTTCGAATTGAACAATTCTTCTTGTGTTGAATAGTCCGTTTATCAAGGGCGGTTATAGGCTATATGTATCATCACGTTACTATTCAAAGGAGCTGAGCTGTAACCATAAATGTAAGCTAATATGATAAATTCCCATACGTTATTTGAAAATTATTAAATTGCTCAAGCTCAAAGGGACGATAGGTACGGGATTTTGAAGTGTGCCACGGCCGAAACCGGCGTGGGCCTACTAGTGTTTGATATACATATAAATGTGAATATTATGACTTTTAGTTTATCTTCTGGACTTGAAAGTAATCTAAAGCCTCTAATAACTATTATCGAAATTGACTTTATCTAGTAGTTTAAATGCTGCGTAAGAGATAAACACGCGTCGTAATGAGGGATCACTGTCCCTTATAATCTTTGAGTTGTACCTACCAGGCCGTGTACAGTCACCATCCGATCTATCTTGACGAACAAAGTACTCAAAATGAATCCCTGCCCTTCCTGTTGACTGATTGTTGCTGATATTTCGCACACACCTTTAGTTTGGACAATAATACAGTTTAAATCAGTAAAACCGTCTGATCTACTCTTAATACCCTGGTAGGTATTTAAATCATTTTGATGAATTTGTAGTCAAGATCGTTCTGTCCCAGAAATATATTAGGATATAAAGGTCATGTGGGCGGGATACGCGTGGTAACTTTTTTTAGTCAATTTCTGTCCTATGAGACAGGAACTTTCGAACGCTTATTCAGTACTGTTAAGACTAGCTTGTTATAACATCGTTAAAAATACCGTGAATATTCTATATTGTGCTATTTTTAACTGTAGAATAAAAGGGAAAATGAAAATAAATAGTAGATTAGTATCGCTGCGCTCGTGCGCCTAAATATCTCGGGCTGCAATTGATGCTTACACCCGAGCTAACTACTCTGCTTTACATCTCGATTGTGAGGTAAGTAGAAAAAACCGGCATTACAAGAATAAAACATTTTGTTAGTTAAAATTTAAAGTGAAATGAGAACAATTTTCAAATTTTAGGGACAGGTGTTTTTTGGGTATGTTCAATTCAATTCTTGTTGACTGGCTTCTGTGTGTTGCCACAACTTGCCAATGTCAGGGTGTTGTGAAAAGTTATTCGGTATTATGAGATTGTTGTCTTGGGTATGTTAATAATAAAAGATTTCCATTCCCGCCTTTTTTCATCTCCTTTTTTTTAATTTTTTTTTCAAGAACGAAATTGAGCTTCGCCGTTCGATATTTAAAATTGATGCCTATTAAACTCATACGAAAACAAGGCTGAATAGCGAAGCGACCTCTTTTGTCATTGGGCTGAATGCATGATGTCTATTGCCAGTATGACGGTTAGATGTACACGAAATTTTCGAAAGAGTAAAGTGGTTTTTTTTAATTACTTACCGCCCTAGGGCTTTTATAGCTACATTATTACCCTAGAGCGCTAATTGGTCACCTACAAGCCCCATTTGGGGGTAATAAGGACCTACTTACCGAACATGAGAGATTTAAAAGGTATTTATAACTTTCGTGAGTATTTATTTACAGTGAAAAATTCGCCACGCGCGTCATGCAAGTGAACACTGCGTTTGGCCATTCTATCCTCATATATATCTGTGGTCCTGACGCTGACTGTAAGTCACTGACCTTTATAACTAACTGGACTGGCTATTCCATAGAAAATGACAGCTTTGTTTTTGTGTCGATTTGAAGCGCCACCGTGAATGTACTGAGAACTAATTTGTTTGTGGTGTTGGTGATGTAAGGTGTTGTTCGTTGTTTTTATCGATATGTCGATAAGATGCGTTAGGTAACCAAAAAATAAATAAAAATAAAATGCCCATATTGTTCCTTTGGTACATAAGACCCTTCGTTTATATGATTTCAATGTGTGATTTGAGAATACTTTTTTATACCGACTCGGTACTCTATAAATCCTCAAAGTCAAAGTCAAAATCATTTATTCTGCATAGACCATTAAAACGGTACTTACGAAACATCAAGTTTAAAAAAAATCTGGACTAGTTTAGCAAATGGACCACCGGTTCGAAACGCGGCCCCGACCTGAGAAGACTCCTGCAACAAACTCAGCGGGCATTTTTTTTTTGGTCTATTTACAAACATTTGCTTAGTCCACTTAGTCTAAATACAATAGTTTGCTTGAGTAGCATAGTTGAGCGAACAGTTTAGTCTTAATTACATTTTTAAACTTATTCACATGTAAATCTCTAATTTCATTAGGGAGCTTGTTGAAAAAGCGTATACAGTTGCTCCGGAAAGAATTCCAAATTTTATGGAGTCTACTATATAACTATATATGTTTATATTATGCCTGTCACAAACAACTCTTGAAAATTTTGAGATATTTTTCCTTACATACATTAGGTTCTCGCGAATGTATTGTGACACTACGGTTAGAATGTCTATTTCTTTAAACTTCTCTCGAAGGGAAATTCTTGGGCCCAAATTATAAATAGCTCTCACAGCCCGCTTTTGTAAAATAAATATTGTGTTTAAATCCGCGGAATTACCCCAAAGGAGAATTCCGTAGCTCAAAATACTATGAAAATAACTGAAATAAACTATTCTAGCAGTATCCACGTCTGTTAATGTCCTAATCTTTTTTACAGCGTAAGAAGCCGAACTTAAACTACTGGATATTTTTTCAATATGCGATCACCACTGCAATTTGGCGTCAATACTTAAACCTAAGAACACTGTTGATTTCACTAGGTTCAACACTTGTCCATTGAGTTGTACATTGGTTTCCACCTGTGTAACATTAGGTAATGTGAATTTTATACATTTAGTTTTGTTCCCATTAAGGCAAAGATTATTAGTATTAAACCAATGAACCACTCTTGTGACTTTATTCATTTATTTATATTATTACAGTACATAAGCTATACTCGATACTACTATCTAACGTTATGTTTAAACATCATGTCATCATCCCTACTGTCTACCTCTGTGTTTATTGTCGAGCTGGCAACGTTTTTATCGATACCAAGACAATTGTTATCCATCACTAATATTAGTTCCAAGTACACTCACCACTACCATCAGCGCCAATATGGCGATTTTCAGTTGGTCACAATATACAGGTACTGATCGCCAATCTAAATTTCTAAAATAAATTTTCTAAAATAAAATAAAATGCCGTCCACTAGACTAATTATTAATAACAAAAAATGTGTCAAGATTTAACACTAAGGTTTGATACAATATTTTAAAAAGGAATATTTTATTAGACTTACTTTACTTTTAATTTTTTTTTTTAGAAACTGGAACTAGTTCTTGTAAGAATGTGAATTCGGTTTTAATTATTTGCCAGAAATATTATGCCTAATTAAAATCTTCAAGATGCTGTGCAGAGAATTAAATACAACTTTGAAATAATACTAATACATTCATAGATCCCAACTTTTAGGTACGGGAGAGATGCGTAGCCATCAAAAGGCCAGCGTTATTGAAATCAAAATACTTGACAGTTTCAATCTTCAAGATCGATGGCATTTATCTAATACCTAGAATCCTGATAACAAAATGTAAATAATCGTCGCTATAGAAACCCAAAAACCATCGGGTTAAATGAAATCAATTCGCTGTATCGATACGTATCGATCATTCAAAATAACATCGAAATAATTTTTTTTCCACGAACTACGCGGAATCTTAAATGCCTATGTTGTAATTTTAGTCGATACATCAAAGGTCATGTTTTATATAGAGATCAATCTAAACTATCCAAACTAAGTAATTGTTGTTAAAGGTTTCTTACCAAGTAAAAAGAAAACTGTGTACAGTCAGCGTCAGAACAATTTTGACTTCACAGTCCAAAATGATCTTAATATCAAATCAAGTTCGAAATCTATTCCTCTGGTACACTTATACATAAATGAGCACTTGAAAATGGATTAATTATTCTTTAGGATAAAAAGAGATTTTACAGTACACTCAGTTTTCATTAGTTTTGAGCCGGAAGTGCGCAACGAAGTAAAAAGGGCAATCAATTTAAGAGTTCAAAGCTACCTCGACCATCTAGGGTCTCTGGGACAAAGTTAACATCAGAAAAGTGTCTCCAATTAAAAATAACACTTATAAATGATATTTATATTCACGCCGAGTCCTCTAGATTATTCTTGAAAATATATATAACTACATGTAGTATCGCCTAGTTATAACCACTCTTGCTAGTATCGCCTAGGTATAACCACTCTTGCACTAAGTTTAGAGAAAATAAATTCTTTTTTTTTTATCAGACAGGTAGACATGTATTGTTACCTTTGCCTTGCGACATTCGTTCAAGCTCATTCGCATTCTAGTGCTCAACCACTCAACACGTTATCTGTTCTCGCACGGTTTATTTAAAAAATGTTAAAACGTAAAACGACTTATGAAGAAGATATTGACCGTTATAAAAATAAAATACAAAGATTGGAGAAGAAACTTAGTAAACGACGAGTTAGTGCATCAGTACTGACTGATTGTCTTCATCATCTGATGAGGCCGTCATGCCCGAAGAGGATCTGGGTGCAGGTATTTACTTTTTGAATTTTTTAGTAATATAATGAGTGATAAGTGTAAAAAAAAAAAAAAAAAAATGCAACCGGAGCAGTCGCTAGGGCTGTTCCACCGCATTATTAAACTTCTATAAAATGAGCTTGTACTTACGTAATTAAAACGTTTGCAACCGGAGCAGTCGCTGGGGCTGTTTCAACGCATTAAAATACGTCGGCACTTCTGCCGATATTATAGTTGATAGACACGTATCGACGTGTTCAATATATTGTTTTATGCAACCGGAACAATCGTTGGGGTTGTTTCAACGCATCAAAATAAGTAAAATTGGTCTTTTCTAAGAAAATATTTCAAAACAAGTAGCTACCCACAATGTGGTAACACAAATTATTTTATGCAATCGGAATAGTCATTGGGGCTATTTCAACGCATTTAAATAAGCTATCAAAATTATCATACACGTGATAATCTTCAGATACTCCAGCTCTACGACCTGATGACTGGTTATTAGACTGGCCTGAAGATAACATGCATAACTCCAATGAATCAATTGAAACTTTGCCAGGGCCAAGTACGGTTTCTGAACAAAATGTTATTGTCCAAGATACCGATCCAAACACTCCTGTTTTGAATACAGAAATTTTGGGAGATGACCCTAGCATTACTAACAAATATGGCCCAGAAATTCGTACTGAACTTGCTAACCGCTTATTGCATATAATTAAAGAAGGCCTTACTAAGGAAAACAGAAAAAACCTATTGGCTCAGTGGTCAGAGCATTCCCCCTGTAAGGGAAAGATCGTGGGTTCGAGTCCCACCTGGGCATTCACTTTTTCCTATCTTTAATCGATTTGAAAAGTTAGCATAGTAAATGCTTCAAAATTTCATTCAAGAAAAAACCTAGTTTCAAAGTACCTCCCACCGTCAAATTGCAACGAAATGGATTCCCCTAAGTTAAATCTAGAAATCAAAGCAGTAATCACTGAAGCCGCGTAAAACGCGATAAAGGCATTTTAATAAAACAAAAACAAATGTACAGTGCTATTGTGGGTCTCACGGACATAATTAATTTTTAAATTAAATGCTAAAACTAAAGATAATAATATGCTGCAAAAGTTGATGGACGTAAACAAGATTTTATGCGATTTGCAATATCCTCGTGGCGCCCATGGATTATTTGACACATTCTTGATTGCGACCCGAGTGTCCTTTTCATAGGACATAATTACTGGACCCATAACAGCCCAGAGATTCAAGTCGAAAATTTTACATGTTTTTTTTTTTTTTTTTTTTTTATGCCACTTAGGCGGCAGACAAGCACACGGCCCACCTGATGGGAAGTGGTTACCGTGGCCTATGGACGTTTGCAACACCAGGGGCGTCACAATCGTGCTACCGACCCTGTAGATACCTTCTAATACCCTTCTTGAAGAACCCCATATTGTAGTCGCTTGGGAAAACCACGGCAGGAAGTTCATTCCACAACCTGAGCGTGCGTGGGATGAAGTTCCTTTCAAAACGCACGGTGCGTACCATTTCCGGTCGCAGTGTGTGAGGATGAATTCCCTGCCTATGGCGAGTGGTGCGATGATAGAATGCAGCGGTGGGCATCATGTCAAACAATTCATCTGAGCACAAACCATTGTATAGGCGGTAGAACACACACAGCGAGGCAAAGTCTCTTCTGAGGCTGAGAGGTTCCACATCGCCTGTGAGTATGGGATTGTCGACGAGCCTCAACGCCCGTCTTTGCAATGAGTCGAAGGGGCCAAGCTGGTATGCAGGCGCTCCGGCAAAAAGGTGACAGCATTCGGTATGAAATGAAACTTTTGGGGTATAATAGTGAATATAATAGGTTGAGATTTTAACTTACTAAATAAACGTATCTTTTGTTCTTTTAAAAAGACACTGGGCCAATACAAATAGGCTAATAAATAAAATAAAAACTTAATTTTCGTTATTATTACATATATTTTTTCACAATTCAACGTTTTTACTTAACTTTCTATTACAATTACATTTTCCCCATCATCAGTCTACATTTTCTACATTTATAATTATTTATCTTCTTTTACAATTTAACATTTTTACTTAACTTTTATGACATTCAAATTTTCTCCATCATCAATCTTAATTCTCTACATTTATTATTATTTATCTTATTTCACAATTTATCATTTTTACTTGTCTTTCTATTACAATCACTTTTATCATCAGTCTTAATTCTCTACATTCATTATTATTTATCTTCTTTTACAATCTAATATTTTAACATAACTTTCTCTTAAAATCAGATTTTTCTCACCATTTTATTATCGCTTTTTTTTCAATCAGTCTAATTTAACATGTTTACATAACTTTCTATTGCAATCACATTTTCTCCATCATCAGTCTTGATTCTTTATATTTATCATAATTTATCTTCTTTTACAATTTACCATTTTTACTTAAGTTTTTATTACATTCAAATTTTCTCAATAATTCTCTACATTTATTATTATTTATCTTATTTCACCATTTATCATTTTTATTTATCGGATGTGATATTGCGTGCCTGAACACCAAAGTTTCCTGAAAAGTCTGCATCATAATCCCCTTCATTTTCTATTTCGCAGTCACCAAGCGTATTAAAAATCGCCTGCTCTATTTCTCCGTCTCGCAATACTGCTAACAAAATTTCAATAAAGTGGCATATGCCTTAGCATCAATGATAACAAAGTAATAACTATGCTCGTAGCATCAAAATAACTTTATTTATTCAAGAAGAGTTTCTACAGTAATACCGTACAATATCATTTTTTTATTACATTACAACCCAAGGTGCTTTACAAAGAACATAATATTTCAGTTACGAAAAAACTCTTGTTATTCTAATTTAAAACACTAAATAACTTTATATTATTAATAAGCCATCTTTATTTAGTAATAATTCACATTGGAATATAAAAGAAAAGCAAAGATTCATACAATTATAAGCGATTAACTTACCACGTCCGAGCGAGTCAGCCATGTCGCCTTCCATTTTGGTGAATATGATGTTTGACAATTTGTTATAGACAATAAAATCGTTCAGATAATCGATCTTTAATGTTCAGAGTATAACTTTGGCTACATTAGTTTGGAAACCCGCGTAATTTAAAACAGCCAGATCGGTTTTTGGGATATGACCTTTTAAAAGGCCATTGGGTTGTTAGTCAAAATAAGTCTGAAAGTGTAATGGGCTGTAAGTACTACTTCAAATATGGGTTATGAAAAGGACCTTGGGCGCCAAGAGGCTATGTAGATTCTATCACAAGAATAAGAGATATGAAAGAGCATCTTAAAAATACCAAAATTGATACATATCTTTTCGGTAAAAACTTAGCAGAAAAATTAAAACCGGCCAGAGCCGTCAATAAATCTGGCATTGAGCTGAAAGATTCTAATAACAAACTGTTGAAAACATTAAAAGAGGCCCTGCGAGACCTTTAAACCGCAAGGCTCCTCTCCAGGCGCGCAGGCCACCTGCGGGGACGGCGCTTGCGCCGATGACGAGCCACGAGCCTGCAGCAGCGCGCGGTCGGTATGCTACGCCAGCGACTGAACACCAGCCGCCGCACGCACTCTGATCGAAGAAGTCATCACGGGGCCAACAGTATCCCAACCGCAGCTACTAGACTCAGTTAAGTATGCAGGCCTTTTATCTCAGTTCCATCATAGGTGGACTCTTATCACTGATGATCAGATGGTGTTATCATGGATTAAAGGGTATAGAATACAATTTGATTCGCCTGTTGTGCAACATGTACTGCCTCATAAAGCCAACTTATACATACAACGAAAAGTTACACTATTTAGAAATTATTAAAGACCTAATCAGAATAGATGCTATATCGCAGTGCTCCCCGTGTAAGGGTCAATTTATATCGAGCACCTTCTTAGTGCCAAAACCATACGGCAAAATGCGATTTATATTAAATTTTAAAATCTCAATAAATCATTAGAACTGAACATTTTAAATTATGAGATTTAAGAACTGCATTCAAAATTATAAGATATAACTACCAAATGGCATCTATTGATCTCAAAGAAGCTTAATTTTTAATTAAAATATACAAAGACTCTCGAAAGTATTTGAGGGTTATTTTTGAGGATCAAATGTTTGAATTTAACGTTTTACCGTACCGAACCCGAACGGTTCAGGGGCCGTTACAATGTAAATTTTTGGGTTTGATTTTGGATTCACACAAGTTCCAGGTTAGGTTGCCATTAGATAAAAAATCGAAGATTAAGACTCAGCTCCAAATCTTTTCAAAATTAAATCGTTGTTGAATTAGAGATTTTGCTCAATTGCTAGGGTTATTAGTATCTTCATGCCCAGCTATAGAATACGGTTGGCTGCACACGAAAGAATTGGAACGCTGTAAATATCTCAATTTGATAAACTGTAATGACTATAACAAATTTATGACATAACCCACATCACTCCAAGCTGTTTTCATTGGTGGTTAAATAAAATAGAACATTCAGTCCATCGAATTAGAGTTGACGTTTATCATGTTGAAATATTCTCTGACGCCTCAACGACGGGGTGGGGGGGCTGCCTGTGAAGGATTAACTGCAAGCGGCCAGTGATCTACCGTGGAAAAAGGAAAACATATTAACTATTTAGAGCTCCTCGCAGCCTTCATAGCTTTAAATTTTTTTTGCAAATCCATATTTTAATTGTCAAATACTGCTGCGCATTGACAATTCAACAGCAGTTGCGTATATTAATAAAATGGGGGGCATCCAATATCCACATCTAACGCAAATAACTCGTGATATCTGGAACTGGTGTGAGACCAAGAATCTCTTTATTCTTGCTTCATATATTAAGTCAAGTGATAATACTATTGCAGATTACGAATCACGTCAAAATCATCCAGATATCGAATGGGAATTATCTGGTTGGGCTTTTAATACTCTCACAAATTACTTTGGAGTCCCAAACATAGATCTTTTTGCAAGTCGCATTAATCACAAATGTGATACATATATTTCGTGGCATCGCGATCCAGAGGCTTTTGCGATAGACTCATTTACAGAATCATGATCTGACTTAAATTTTTACGCATTTCCACCTATTTCAATTATCTTAAAACATTGACAAAGATTATTACAGATAAAGCCAGAGGCATCATGGTCGTGCTTTTTTGACCGACTCAACCATGGTACCCTTTGTATAGGTCTCTTCTCACAACAAAAACTGTAATTTTTTCACCTAAAAGCAATGCGTTGTTATCTTATTCTAGCTCGCGTTGGATACACGACTCGATTATCCTGGTGGCAGGAATATCTTTAGCGCCAAATTCCATGAAACAGTATAATGTATATTTGAAAAAATGGTGGGTTTTTGTTAAACGAATTCTGCAAATGTTTACGAGGCATCTGTACCAACTGTTATTTATTTTTTAACGAAGCTCCTTAATAAGGGTTTCAATATGGCTCTCTTAATTCATATAAGTCAGCTCTGTCATTAATTCTGGGACCAAGTATAAGTCAGGATGATAGGTTAAAAAGATTCCTCAAGGGTGTTTATCGACTAAAGCCACCAAAACCTAAATACAGCTTTACATGGGACACCAACCTAGTCCTAAACGAGCTATCTTTATGGCATCCTAACGATGAACTTAGTCTAGAAAAACTAACAAATAAAACAGTTACTTTATTAGCTCTTTCAACCGCACAAAGAGTTCAAACTATTTCTAAGATAAAGCTTAAAAATAAAATTAATAAAAATGTATTCCCAGCGCATCGTTATTAAAATTCCCGATATTTTAAAGACTTCTAGACCAGGTTCATATCAACCTATTATTAACTTGCCCTTCTTTACAAACAGGCTTGAAATTTGTCCGGCAACAACATTACAATGTTACATAGAACGCACTACATCTTTGAGGAAATCTGAAGGACTATTTATTGGTATTAGACAACCCCATAAACCAGTAGGTACACAGACACTTAGCCGCTGGATAAAGCATACGCTCGGTGAATGCGGGGTCGACACGAGCGTGTTCAATGCACATAGCACGAGTCACGCCGCCTCGTCGTGCGCGCACTCACTTGGCGTAAATTTGGACACAATCAGAAAAACCGCTGGCTGGAGTAAGAACTCTTCGATTTTTGCCAAGTTTTATCATAGACCCATCCTTGATAATGATGATACTATTCTGGCAGAATCAGTGATAAACGGTTAAATCATTAGTTAAAATCTTGATTTCTGTCGTCACAGAATAGGCATTATGTTTTCTTTACTATTGAAGAAGCTTATTATCAATATTTTGTATTTTACATCTAATTATTGTAAGAATAATTATATTAAATATAGTCAGTGAAGTAGTCCAGTACTGCGTATAAAATTACTAAAAACTTTTTCGTTACGTGATTATAAATATTACAGAGATAAATACAAATTACATAATAATAAACAAAACGTTTATTGATTTATATTCTCATTGATGATATTCCCGAAATACCCAATGTAAAATGACTCTCAAAGTCTACATGTAGTTATATATATTTTCAAGAATAATCTAGAGGACTCGGCGTGAATATAATTAATGATTAAACGAACTTACCTGTATGTGAAGTTCTATCATAATTATGTTCACGCCGAGTCCGAATAGATTATAAACCCACCCGCCCTATGCTGCCCATATTTATTTTACCCAATATTTCGGCGATACATCAATTATTTCTATAACTCTGGAAGAACTCTAAACTAAATGAGCTTGAACGAATGTCGCAAAGCAAAGGTAACAATACATGTCTACCCACAAAAAAAAAAAAGAATTTATTTTCTCTAAACTTAGTGCAAGAGTGGTTATAACTAGGCGATACTAGCAAGAGTGGTTATAACTAGGCGATACTACATGTAGTTATATATATTTTCAAGAATAATCTATTCGGACTCGGCGTGAACATAATTATGATAGAACTTCACATACAGGTAAGTTCGTTTAATCATTAATTATTAGGTCAAATTCTTAAAATTTCCTTTGCACAATTCAACCGAGTCGTAATAAGACCTCACTCTGGTGAGTTATGACATGACCTATATAAATATTTCAGTTATGAGGTGATCAATGAACAAGCCTACAATCGAATTAAATGCAAACTCAGAGGGCAAGTGGTGTTCAGTGGGCTTATTTAATGAATAACCATTGTTTGCATAGTTAGGAGCTTTTGAAGTTACTCGTTTGTTTATTCCAACGGCCTCTGCCATCTCAAGAACCTCACTTCATTAGGGTAACGCTCTCCAATTTTTAAATATTGAATGTTACCTTGTATTTTTAGGGAAATTTCTTTTAGATGTTGGAATTTATAACGGTATGTTTGACTAATTTGCAGTGATCTTTACTACTTCAGAAATAAAACAATGATGATATTGTAAAACTTTAACTTATTATGACCTATCAGTCAACACAAAACAATTATGTGATTGTTTACAATCCATACTTATATCATAAATGTGAAAGTGTGTGTGTGTGTGTGTGTGTGTGTGTGTGTGTGTGTGTGTGTGTTTGTCGGTCTTTCACGCCTAAACCACTGAACCGATTTTAAGAAAGGACATACGCTATGTTTGGTCACGACAACCGACGTCCACTCGAGCAGAGCCGCGGGCAAAAACTAGTTTTAGAAAAAGAACATGTTGAACTAGCCTAAAAGTAAATGTCAGTAACCAGCCAATCGCGACCAAATTATGCATATCTCAACAGGATTGTATCAAACCGATAGCTGTGGTAAATTTTTCACTACATTTTATGTTCCTAGAATCCACACACCGCCAAATAACACTAAAAATCTACATGATGCCTCCACTGTGGATACAATGCAGAAATATTTACTCAAATCTGCTTGACCAAGAGGGAAAATAGTGAGCATAGATGTATGTCATTCAATCAATAAGCCTATTGCAGACCAATGCTGGACATATGGATATTGATAGGCTTTGGCATAGTGATTCCACGCTCACCTGGCCACCAAATCTGCTAATTTTATGACATAACAAAACCACTGTGAAACCGCTGACATTGCATTAAATGTCATACAATTTTCGACTCTATAACTGAGAATTAAAGTCCAAAATGAAAGGAGAAAGAGTTTATAACATTTTTCATTCACTTTACAAGATAGTCATTTAATTTTAGACTTTAAAAGTATAAGTGTAAAGTCTAAAGTTAAATGGCATCGGTTACAGTGTCTGTGGTAGCGCAGTGGCTTTGCCATGAAAAAAATAATACCAGAATCAGGGCCCAGACAGATTGATTGGTACACGGATTTATTTCGAGTTTTACTTCTCTCGCAATGATGTCGTCTGTGTATCTTTCCGTTAGTCGCCTGTTACGATACCCTCCGGACAAGATTGGGTGGTGATACCTATATTCTCTCTCCCTCAGCACTAGACATATATGTATGAACTCCGCCCGCGTGGATATTGGTTATCGCTCAGTGTTGATTCAACGCTATTTTTCTAAAACAAAAGTAGCCTAAGCTCTACATTATTACATCAGCTACCTGCCAATAAAAGTCCCGTCAAAATCAGTCCAGCCATTTCAGAGATTAGCCGGCAGAAACAGACAGACAAAGAAAAATTGTAAAGAATGTTATTTTGGTGTAGTACCGTAGTCTATTCATATGCATGTTGTAAAACACGATTTTTTCAATATAACAAACAGACACTCCAATTTTATTTATATGTATAGATGTATAGAAGATGTATAGATAAAGCAACGCATAGCGTCCAAGTTTGTTGCAATAAAAATACCTCGCAAAATGACAAGTAATGTTTATTGTCATATCCAAGAAAAAGTCAGGAATAGCTTCGTACCTAACTAATGGAGGAAAGATCTCATAAAGGACTCCAATCTCGACACTTGGCGCAATATTTAGATAGCACTTTAC
The DNA here is from genome assembly GCA_949126895.1 of Eilema caniola. Taxonomy (NCBI): domain Eukaryota; kingdom Metazoa; phylum Arthropoda; class Insecta; order Lepidoptera; family Erebidae; genus Eilema; species Eilema caniola. Next base: position 17,434,324 of record OX421476.1, on the reverse strand, counting down.
TTGGACTGTTTCAGACGTGAGACTTGAACTTTGTAGGGATTGGAGTAGGTTGAACAACATAGAGTAAGAAATATTATTGTTCATTTAGTTATAAATTTATAATAAACTAAATCTAAAAAGTGTTTACTAAGTATAAATAAATGTTAACACCTACGTACCTTTATTGTTCTCTGCTCCGCTAGCCACTACCGTCGCGCTTGTGGCCCAAGAACTTTGATACAAACTTTCTTCAAGTAATACGAGTAGTTGCAATGTCTATCGTGATGCAGTTTAATTTAAAACTTTTGCTTTGACATCGACACCTTTGTGATAATTGATAACCCTGGATGACACTTCAAGTTGAAAAGATTGTTCTTAGTTATTTACTATCATGCCCGCCATTTTAAAATGACTAGAAAGATCGCTGAATGGCTGTACTTTTCCTTATGAAAACTAAAATCTTTTCTTAGGTTTTAATAAAGTGGAGTATTCTTGATAAAGCCTCTCTCCAATATAAACCATAGCAATAGGGCTTAGCTGCGTCATGTCAAGATAAGTTTTTGTGGTTACGACTACCCGGCCTCCCAGCTTCGAGAGAAAAGCCTAGTCCGTCAATTAGCAGGTACACCGGCTTACAGGTGACGTTGGCTTGACCCAAAGATGTTGGAGGGGTCCTGTGTGGCCCACTAAAGGTTTTGGTGGGGCCCCACAGGTCCCTTAAAATAGACTGTTGCGGGTTAAATACCCCTGCCGGTTAATGACCTATGCGAAACTTTTTAAAAGAAAAGTTCACGTCGTTTTTTTTTCAAATTTTACTTCAACCTTTAATCATATTCTTACTTGTATTTGCCACAAAGAGTGTTTTTGATAATCTGCTTACTGAGACCAAGTTAAAGTTTCGTAGAAAAGACCAAACGTGAAAATAAAACAAAGAAATTCACGCTCCTAAGCACTCCGTTAGATTTCACTTCAATGAAAAGGAGCATTTTCAGTTCAACAACTTCTGAAAGCAATAAACATTTCCGTTGAATTTATGAATGTGTTTAAATAAATTGAAATTTATGACGTAATTGACTATAAAGAACTAAAAAATTCAAAACATTACTAACAGTATTGTTTTTAAACTATCGTGGTGTGAAATCAATCAATCGGATGCGTTGCGGCGCCCGTGGTCACGGCTAGACTAGACTATAGACTATCTAGTCTAGCCGTGACCACGGGCGCTGCAACGCATCCGAAACGTCAGCAAAAATAGTAAGTGTAATGATTTATCGCGAAAAGTCCCGAACAGTAATATAATTATGATTACTAACAGTATTTTTCATAAAAAGAATTGCCAGTGTCTTCACTAATTATGATGTAAGGATTCTAATGATACCCCTGTCCTAATAATACTCTGTTCAGCTACGGTGCAAATTATGGTGCAATAACCATTGATGTATGTTGTTACTAAATCTCATTGGCAATAACCGATACAACCCTGCTGATACTAAGGCCCGTATTCTAAAATGCCACTATGCTGAATCTCGATCAGGCTGGGAAACGATTGTACTCGTATACACATTGTCAAATTTGACAGGTTGTCTGGCAGATTGTCTATACAATTTTTCCTCAAATAAATCACGATTCAGCTGAGTGACATTCTAGAATTATGGGTCTAAGACTCGTGGGCAGCTCGCAGTCAACAAACTCAGCCAGCGGGCTCAGTTAACCCTTATCTACCTCTATAAGTCAGCAAAAAAACATGCCTACAACTTTAAACCATGGAACGAACAAGGCATAAAGTTCATTATCATCCTCCTGCCCTTATCCCAAATTTATTTGGAGTCGCCGCAACATGTTTGCTTTGTCCATTCATCTCTAATTTCATTTATCTCAACATTCACTCCCTTCTTAACTACATCTTTCACATAGTCCATCCACCTCCTTTTAGGTCTTTCTCTCCCCTTGCAGCCACCCACTTTCATAGTTAATGCCTTACAATCATTCTAGTTCAAAATATACTTTTTAAGATTTGTGTTCAGTAGAATGTACAAGCTAGCCAATTCACTTAAAAGCCTATCTAGTGAAGGAGTTAGTTCGCCGTGCTCGTAAACGCCGGCTACAGTCTGTACATAGTCCACTATAGCTAATTGAGCCCTGTATTGTACTAATTAGATTGCTAAGGCGCCCGCAGGCCGCTTCATAATTGTGCTGTGAGTTTATTAGAACAGTTAATTTTGTAGTCTTTCACTGATTTTTATTTCTCTACTGTGTTATAATATTGTTTTATAATAGCTTTGTTCGCGAGTTTGTTTATTTTATGTCACTTTTAATGTTATTAGAATTTTTATTTTAAACTTTTTTAAACATTTTGGTGTTCAATATGAAATGTAATTTTGATTTTTTAGGATTCCGTAGCCAAAGGGTAAGACCGCAAACCTGTTTCTGAGACTTCGCTGTCTGTCTGTCCGTCTGTCTGTCTGTCGGTCAGTCACCAGGCTGTATTTAATCGTGATAGCTAGATAGCTCAGATATCCACAGATAATTTATTTCTGTTGCCTACCACTAAAAACAAATAAATAAATACATTTTAATAATGATTAATAATTTTAAGGAGGCTCCCATACAACAAACGGGATTTTCTACTATTTTATTTTACTTTTGGAAGTTTTTGATTTTCAATATCTTAAAACCAAGGTATTAAGAGCAAGTCAACATGTTAATTGGTTTAAATTGTATTGTTGTCTGAACTAAAGGTATGTACGGAATATCAGAACAACAGTTCACAGGAAGGGGGAAAACCCAAGGTATTAAGTACATCTTGAGTACTTCGTTCATCAAGATCGATCTACTGTAATTTAGAGCCAATATTATGAAAGTTATTGTTCTTCTTAACTCGACATAAGCATAGCTAAAATATTTTATTTTCATCTGTATTCAAGAAATTCATTACCTTTGTGCCATGTACAGTTTTATAAAAGAGATTCAATTAACTTTTACGCTTACGCGAACGTAGATGCGTGGTAGGTACATTAGTTATTTGAAGAAAAAGAATAAACAATTCTAATTAATCATAACTTTGTATATGTGTATTAGGTGGGGAATTTCGGTAGATATTATAAATTTAAAAAAAAACATGATGATAACGTCCAAAATGCTCTACTTCTTTATTATTTAGTTTGAACAAAAATTGTATTAAAACTAATGATCACGGATTGTTATGTTGTCACAACATTTTGCACTCTTCTATTATGGAGACCTATAGAATCGATCTATTAAAATTTATTTTATTCATATGCAATATACGCGTACCTAAATGTTTACGCGAATACAGCACACCAATCCAATAATATTTATAACAAATCTTGCAATCAGTGCATGAACTAAATTTTAGATTGGAAAAGGGATAATTGTGTATAGTTGCCATCGGTATTAGCCTAACATATTGCAAGTTACCAACTTTACATAAAATATTTAGTAAAAATGGTGATGAATGATGCTGAATTGGTCCTCTGAATATTACAAAAATAAATAACACACACAAAAGTACACCAATTATTTATTTACTGATCGTTTGCAAATGTATTAATAATTGTTTCAGTACCTTCTGATGGCGACTGTCATACATATGCTATCATTTCCTCTTCTCCAAATTGAAATGTAGGTGTATTTTTAAGGATGCAAATTGTGTCATGCCACTCTTATAAAAATAATTTAGTTAATGGCGCTTGTCTTGTTTATTTTCCATCAATCGAGGATCAATTACCATGTTGATGAGTTTGTGTACATGAGTACCTACCGGGTGTTGATACAGTCGCCTGCCTGATGGGATGATCTACTTCATGAAGGTGTCGTAACCGCATCACACTTTTATATAAGTAACGTAACTGAAATGTGTCGCTAAAATATATTTTTTATATACAACTGAGGTGGCTGACAGGCATACGGCCCACCTAATGGAAAGTTACCGTGGCCTATGAACGTGTGCAACACCAAGGGAGTCACACTCGTGCTGCCGATCCTGTAAACACAGAGAGTTTCTGTGCCGTTCGTGTAGAAGATAAAGCAGGAATAACTTTTGGTCTTCCTACTTGCAGCACAAAAACTCTTCAGTAAGCTCTGGCTACCCTACTCACCGCCGGATTTGGTACTTTAAAGGTTATTTTAAAGGATTTTTTACTTGTTATACTTTTACAGTTGCCAAAATGTGAGCGTTAACGTGAACAGAAGTATAATTTAATGTATGGAGAATGGTTTCGATGATACCCATTTGGTGCATTAAGTCTGGATGCTTAGATTAAGCACGAAAATGTATTTCACTTTTACAAAATAATGAAGAAAGCTTTTATCTATTTTAAATATAGACAAATTGATCTAATATCGTTGGTCATTTAACATTGGACACTTGAATAATTACCATACTAATTGGTTTAAAATTTCATGAGATATATAAACCACGTGAGATAGTGGAAACTAGCCACTAATCTCCCTCTCGCCTGCGAGGTTTTTACTCAGCTCAGTTTGGGTCGACTTCGAGTCAAACTACGAAATGGCTGAACTTCGAAATATTACACATTTAACCTCCACAACCCACTAGGTTTATGGAAGATCTGTCATGTTAGACCAGGTTATCGGCTGTGAGGGCTCTAACTATCAATAATAAATGCCACAAGCCAAATGAAATACCTACAAATGGTGTAGTATGGCAACTAAGAACTCTGTGCTTAGGAGAGCATGGAAAACCGTGCTCTTCTAAGTAAGGAGTGGTCTGAATGTATCAAGAACGATCACCCTTCCTAAGATTGTCCTGGAGAATATGGGTTAACCTTGAAATATGTTAGCCTCGAGTGCACGAATTTACTATAGGCACCAGAAGACTTAAATCATCTCCAGCTATCTGACATAAGACTGCAGTGCTATAATACTTTAAATCTGTTGTTACATTGATAGCGGACTGCACTTATCTTGTTTTGCAATCCGACATATGATTTAGTTTTCAAGCTTTATCAATGAATCAAGAGTAATGTCATACGAGGTACAGTTGTATGTATATGTCATATATTATATCTATTAGATTAAGTAGAATTGGTGACAGTTGCTATGCGTTTTGCGGTAATCGCCAGGTTACGTACAAAACGAAAAATATCTGAATATGACTGTATCGGGCATGTATGTAGATGTAAAAATATGGTGTATGTAGATGTAAAAAGTGCTGGCTTGACATCGTAGAAAATGATCATCATCTAACTGCCCTGGTTCCAATTATTTGGGGTCGGCGCAACATGTCATTTTTCTCCATAAATTCGTGTGTTACGTCCTAGCCCGGCCACGGCGGCAAAAAAGGCCGTGGCAATGTCAGTAAGCAGTACGGATGCGTACTTTTCTGTACTCAAAAAGAAAAAACAAGTACCGCTTTATTTCACCATATATGGAACATTTTTTGTGGCCGGGCTATAACGCATGCGTCCCAGCCCGGCCACGCTTCTATCTAAATGAAATGGGACCTTTATGATATTATTTGCATATGGGGCACTCGTACACATCGTGTACCATCGAATCGAAGTAGATTTTCTTTGAAATCGGTAGTTAATACAGTTTACTAACGAATCAAACTTTATAATATGAAATGCCTTATAAAAATATTAGAGCAAAAACATAATTAAGTAAGTAAATTATAAACGCGAAAGTTTGTGAGTATGGATGTATGTATGGATGAATGTTTATTACTCTTTAACGATAAAACTACTGAATGGATTTTATGAAACTTAACAATAATATAGCTTATACGTCAGATCAGAATAACACATAGGCTATATTATATTCCCATATTTCCACGGGAACTGTAACTACGCGAGTGAAACCGCGGGCGAAAGCTAGTATAGTTATAAATGAAATAAAAAAACAAACTTAGTAAATCAAAATATTTATTTTCCTAGTATCTGTTACGTCATAATTAACATTCTTATACATAAGTAAAATATACCTACCTATACAATACAATATTATCTAAGTAATTTGTTTCACAACGAAGACGACCATGAAGGTCAGAAATAAACTGCATTATTTTTTATAAAAACCAATATTGAACTTCTATTAAATACTACTTTAAGAAAACAACGTCATTACACATTGTCACATTTTCACATTTTTCCTATTTTTAGTAATGATAATAAATTGTAAATGGTAATACGCTGCATTTCATATTTATGTAGGATTTGAGAAACTTTTTTTTTAAATATGATGTGCTTCAATTCAATGTAGGTATGAGTGGAAAAATGTTTCTACCCTCGTTTTTTATATTTTCATCGTTATCATTCTTACTGTGTGAAACAATGTGCAATGTGTGAAACTCAATAAAATGAATAAAAATAATAAACGTGCAAAAGTGTTGTCAGTTTCTCTCGACGATCAAAGGGAGGAGTTTCTCAAATATCAAGAAGAATTTGCAGATGTTAATAATTTACCACCTACTTCAAGTAAGATTTTTAAAGATATTTCACGAGGTCTTTCTTTTCGTATGTCTGTCAAAGCACTATATCTGTCTCTTAAAAGAAATTATGGATAATTTTTTCACCACAAAGATGAAAATGATTATCAGTCAGCAAGTAGTACTTTCACCAGTAGTCCTATTTCATCAACAAGTAGTTTACATAATGATAATTATGAAAGTATAATAATCAATATAGATTCATCTACATGGGAACAAATTAAGCCGGTCATATATTATTCTACAAGAAATGATAAAAATAAACCAAACGTCCACTTACAAAAACGACCTAATTTGCCTAAGCAGAAATGGACGAACATAGTAAGCGAGATTTTGTGGAAAAATACAAATAGGAAATGTACATGGATATTTAAGCATAGCTATGCAACAGAAGACAACTTTGTCAAGTTTAGCGGTTATTGCAAACAATGCGGTGCAAGGATTAACGCTCAAACTACGAAAAAAAATGATAATTTTGCTGCTTCATTAGAATGCAAAATTATAGAAGGTGATCAGAAAGTTATACATGACCCAAAAATAAAAAATAAGGTCACAACATTTAAGAAAAAACAATTATCCTGCACATTAAGAAGGGAATACCCAACAGTGTTAAGAAGGAAAATTATTAACGAAACAATGGATGATAGTGACACGTATGAACCACCTTTTATTCCGTCTTTGAAGTCCTTGGAAGATATTAGGCAAAGTAGTAAAGTTGAAACTTATTTTCACAAAATAGAAATCATGTCTTTGTATATAATGACAAATACACCTGGTTTTAGGGATGTAATTAAATTATTATCCTTATTACCATTTATAGTACTTTATTGGACAGAGTTACAAGATAAATTCTACAGGCTTATGACAACTGATAGTAACAGGAAAGTTAAGTTAAGTATTGACGCAACTGGGAGCATAATTAAATCACTGCGACCACCTATGGATCCAAATAAATGCTACGTTGCTCCTAAACATAATTTTTTTTATGTAGCTGTATTAAAAACATACGGTAGTTGCGTCCCTGTAACACAAATGCTAACAGATTGTCACAGCTTAGATAACATTTATAAATGGCTAAAAATATGGATTTCTGGAAAAGAAACACCACAAGAAGTTGTATGTGATGATTCCGCCGCCTTATTAGGCGCAATAGTAAAAGCGTTTACACATTGTGAAACCACCCGTCAATATATTTCTTATTGTTATGATATTTTGTTGAAAAAAATACCATGCAAAAAAAATCACTGTCTGATTAGATTAGACAACTCTCACTTTATGAAAAATTTATACAATTGCAAATGTTTCAAATACGTAGACAAAAGAGTGAGACAGTTTTTTATTAAATATTTAGTCATAATTAAAGAGTCTACGTCCTTTGAGAAAATAATATTCATTGCTGAGCATTTAGCCATTATTTCATTAAGTAAATACACCGGAAAATTAGAGAACGGTCAATCCACTTTGTGTGACAAAAGTTTAATGAACTTACGAACTTTTGCTACTTCATCTAACACTCGAGAAAATAAAGACGAAGAGGAAATGTGTGATTCTAACCCTTTAAACGATGATGGCAACCTGGAACATGATGACTTTGACGGTGATAATGACTTTTTATTGAGTTTTGGCAATAAACTAGATCGGATTTCGCTTGAGTTGACTCTCAGTGAGAATATTTCAATTTATGACAACTTGTATTACTTACCGGAATTTATTGCAATACTTAAAAGGCTTTTGTCTCGTTTACCTTTATGGACAAATGTTATGCTTTCTTACAGAGAAACCTTAAACGAAACTCCCACAAGTTCTGATGTAGAAAGTTATTTTAAGAATGTTAAGACTCTGCTTAAGTATCCGTCTGAAAAACTTAGAGTAGACGAATTTATTGTAAGACATGTTGAATATCTCTCCGGAGAACTCAAGCAAGCAATTAGTGACTTCAATGTAGTTGTAGAATATAAGAAAAAAGATAAAAAAGATGAGAGGAAAAATAAAGGTAATGTTGTAAAATGTGAGCTCAAAGATTTCCCAAAAGAGTCAATTCTGTCCGAGACCCCTCTTCTTTATGAAAACTGGAGAGGCTTAGTGGCGAAAACGTCAGATATGCAAATGAAACCTAAAACTATTAAAAACCTTAATACACCAATAGATTTGTTGAAGAATGGGAATATGTGTTCATCGGGTGTTAAAGGGATTATCCTTCAAAATACATGTGCATTCGATTCCGTACTTCAAGTGTGTGCGGTCGGATATGTTGACAGAAATTGCCTTATGAAGGCGTTTGATGAAAAAGATAGTGAATTTGCCAAATTAGTTAAAGCGCTAGCTACAAAAGACTACACAAAAAATATTCTTGCAATGAGAACTAAAATTATTGAACAGTACTATTATGAGAAAACTGTACATAATAATGTCACTATTATTAATTGCTTTTCGAACATTTCTTACCCGTTGGATAAAATTTTAATCAACGATATTCCTAGTGTAACATCTTGTAAGAAATGCTCAAATGAGAACTGTATACAAAATCAATTCATAGTCGAGCGCTATGTTTCACATATGCCCTTGAACATAGTTATTCTTGCTGAAAAGGGCATTTCATTAATTGATGAAGCAGCTAAGGCAATGCTACATTTTGAGTTGAATGAAAAATGTACTAAATCAAACGACGGGCTTCCCTGTTTTGGGATGCTTGGTATTTATTATAAATTATCAGATTTCTTGATATTTGAATTGGATGAGAATGAAACAATAAATATAGACGACATCCCACACATTTTGGAGCTACAAGACAAGAAATTTAGTATTTTGGCTGTGATAGAATTTAAAAGTGATATACGACACTATGTAGCCCATTGTAAGCGATTAAACAATCGTTGGGAAAGTTATGATGACCTAGAATCTAAAGTGTTATCTACAAAATATAAAAATATGTTCATACATAGTATATTTTACACTGCCCTGTAATGACGTTATTTTCTTAAAGTAGTATTTAATAGAAGTTCAGTATTGGTTTTTATAAAAAATAATGCAGTTTATTTCTGACCTTCATGGTCGTCTTCGTTGTGAAACAAATTACTTAGATAATATTGTATTGTATAGGTAGGTATATTTTACTTATGTATAAGAATGTTAATTATGACGTAACAGATACTAGGAAAATAAATATTTTGATTTACTAAGTTTGTTTTTTATTTCATTTATAACTATACTAGCTTTCGCCCGCGGTTTCACTCGCGTAGTTACAGTTCCCGTGGAAATATGGGAATATAATATAGCCTATGTGTTATTCTGATCTGACGTATAAGCTATATTATTGTTAAGTTTCATAAAATCCATTCAGTAGTTTTATCGTTAAAGAGTAATAAACATTCATCCATACATACATCCATACTCACAAACTTTCGCGTTTATAATTTACTTACTTAATTATGTTTTTGCTCTAATATTTTTATAAGGCATTTCATATTATAAAGTTTGATTCGTTATTAAACTGTATTAACTACCGATTTCAAAGAAAATCTACTTCGATTCGATGGTACACGATGTGTACGAGTGCCCCATACGCAAATAATATCATAAAGGTCCCATTTCATTTAGATAGAAGCGTGGCCGGGCTGGGACGCATGCGTTATAGCCCGGCCACAAAAAATGTTCCATATCTGGTGAAATAAAGCGGTACTTGTTTTTTCTTTTTGAGTACAGAAAAGTACGCATCCGTACTGCTTACTGACATTGCCACGGCCTTTTTTGCCGCCGTGGCCGGGCTAGGACGTAACACACCATAAATTCCTGTCAAATGTTATTTCCTCAGTTACTCCTTTCTTTGCCATCTTTCAAGTAATCCATCCATCTTTTCTTGGGCTTATCTCTGCTCTGAAGCCCTCTATATTCATACTTTGAACCTTTCTTACAACATTACTTTCATCTCTTTACATAATGTTTCTATAACATGATAGTCGCTCAATCTCAATTTTTCCAATGATGCACTGCCACTTTCAAACTTCCTCTATTATAATCATTACTTATTCTGTTCATTCTCGTCATGCCATACATCCACCATAACATTCGCATCTCCGTCACATACAGTTTGTCTTTCATTTTCACAAGATGATATGCGTGCAAATAGTATTATACTGCCAAGGATGTCCAAGATCGCATAAAGTTATGGTGGGAATCCAGAGGTGGGAATTTATTCATGAAAATAAGGTTATTTATTGGGATATTAATAAACGTTTGCAAATGATTAGCAACAGCCATTTCGTACGATTCTGATCCTGCCGCATCCAGTCCATCCCAGTCACCTTTTTCAGGTCATCGATCCATCTGGCTAGGGAGCGTCCTAAATCGACTAATACGAAATGGCGCACAGGGGGAGAGGCCTATGTCCAGCAGCGGACTTCAGTAGGATAATTGATTAATGATTGATAGCAACAGCGCCCCATGTGAAAATCAATATACATACAAATATAATAAATGGGAAAGTGTGTGTGTGTGTGTGTGTGTGTGTGTGTGTGTGTGTCTGTTTGTCCGTCTTTCAAGCCTAAACCACTGAACAAAATTTTTATGAAATTTGGTATAGGGATAGATTAGGCCTTGAGAAAGGACATAGGCTATGTTCGGTCGCGATAATTGACATCCACGTGGGCGGAGTCGCGGGCAAAAGCTAGTTTTATAATAATCTTAAAATAAATACGAATTGTAATTAAGGACAAACACGGAGGCAATTAAACATTAATGTAGGCATGTGTTGGTGCGATGGCGATGGCGAGGTAGTGCTGGCTTCTACTCGACCAATAAGTACCATTAACAATATAATAACAATAATATTCTACCACGGCGCTATCTAGACTAGACCCATTGCAAGTATAACTGAACTCTCTGTAATTATGTGTGCCAGAATGCAGATAAATATGCATTTTCATTTATAAGATTTCCTTTATAGATACATAAGACTATTATTTGTACCTATAAATATGTATTATAAAAATGACGCTGGAAACATTATTTTTAAAACAGTTAAAGTAGGTAGGTATAATCGACCTCATAACGATTTCACAGAAAACAATAATTTTTGTTTCAAACGCATTTAATGTTGTTCAAATTATACGGAATTTCATATTTTATAGCTTTCTGCGAGAATACATTTTAAAATTAACTTATTAATAATTTTCTTTCATAAAAGAATATGCATATTCTACGTTGGCTCGTCAATTGAAGCCTTTCAAAGTGTCTCCTCGTTCGAATCATAGCTTTTTTCCTTTAGTAAGTTAATTTAGTTCAATAGGATCTTGATATTATAGTTTTGAAATGAAATTCCCATTCATTTACATCTTATTAGTTAGCGTGAATTGATGTAAGTAGTATCTTATAAGTAGATATGTGTCAATATGTGCGTGTGTTTTATCATATTGTATGAAACCGGCCTTCTGTATGTTTTTATTTGGTGTCATAATATACTATAACATCCATAAATATCCGGTCATCTGTCTTCAGCAATAAGATACTGAATTGAGATAAATTGATTTCAGTCAATAATTCCCTAGTCAAGAGTGTTGACGCTTCGATTGTAAATACTTCTTAGAAAACACACTCCTGTAACTTTTATAAGTCGATAATCTAATGCTACTAAACTAAAAATATATAGGTACTTAATGATGCCATCTATGCTTCTAGCGGCCATTAAGATGTTAATGTACGATATGTATTACTAGGGTAAAGCACAGTGGGCTGACAGCTGGACATTTGTCACATTGTCTTGTCACTTTGACATTCCTATATCTCTCATTATTATCGTTTATTTAAAAATACATAAAAGGACATCGTATCGATTACGATAGGAAAAAGTGAATGCTCAGGTGGGACTCGAACCCACGATCTTTCCCTTACAGGAGGAATGCTCGCCCTAAGACGGTAGTATAGGAGAATTTGGATAGCTTCAGATGTGGCTCGGTGGCTCAGTGGTCAGAGCATTCCCCCTGTAAGGGAAAGATCGTGGGTTCGACTCCCACCAGAGCATTCACTTTTACCTATCTTAATCGATTTGAAAAGTTAGCATAGTACATGCTTCAAAATTTCATTCAAGAACTTCGTATGTTAAAATCATATTTTGTGTAATTGCGTCGGATTATTATGTTAAATACCTGGAAGATGATAAAGTATTTTTATTATGACATTTTCTTAAAATGAATCCTAGCTAGATCGATTAATCGCCCCCGAAACCCTCTGTATACTAAATTTCATGAAAATCGTTGGAGCAGTTTCCGAGATTCCAATTATATAATATTTATAGGTATATACAAGAATTTCTCGTTTAAATATATAAGATAAGATAAGATATGATTGGCTGATCATGGGTTTGACTCCTTGGTAGGCGCAAAGTGTTTTTTGTACGAAATCTAAACGCCTAATCTGGCAAAAATTAACCGCTGAAAATTTGAGTAGGTATACTTAAAACTTCTATCTTCGAAAGAGTAGCTATACCTAATACCTATATGACAAGCGCAACAAAATGCATTTCTCTAAAATGAAGATTATTTTTTCTTTAAATAATGAGATGTACTATTCAACCGCAGCGTAATTTAGTTAAATAAATTATATCAAATTTTGTTGTAATATTAGATACATCTTTGTCTTGCATTCAGTATTAAAAGAAATGGGAATATTATTTAAGTTACTACGAATTAAGTTCTTGTTACAACATAACAAACAATATCAGTTATTGAAGTTGAAGTTATTTCGTAGGTCGTACGTCTATGGCAACTGTTGTTTGATTAATAAGCCTTCCTCCCACATTGATGTGAACTAAATATGGATGAATTGGCTTGAGATTATAGGTACCTACTTGTTGTTAAGGAACCTGCATAAAGAACTGAAGGGCTCTTTTTAAAGGTTAAATAACAGTAGCGGTTGCTCCTAGGAAGGTCAATTAATACATGCATACGTATACTCACGCCTATAAATTTCCGAAAGGGTAGGCAGAAGTGTATTAATTAACACACACGTTTCGCCAACTATGATTTTCGGTCCCATGTTATAGGAGGCGAGCCTTTTGCCGTTTAGTGGGCACTTTGTCTTAGAATGTATGTTCACTGTTAGATGGAGAAAAGGTTTAAAAAAATATGTCATTAATAGAATAAATACGTTAATTTTAAATACGACTTTTAAGTAAAGTCACAGTATTACTAGGTATAGTTATGTTATTTTAAGAGATTCATGAGAATATAATAAGAAGTATGTATATTCGAACTTCGAACTATTACTTTGATAATAATTAGCCCACTGCAGTCCACTGCTGGACATAGACCTCTCCCAATGTGATAACCTTATGATAAAGAACAAGCAGGTACCTATTTTATGCGGTTGGAATAGAGTGCATGTGAGAATGTGCATCGGAGGCACCTATGAGTGAACACTTCTGTGTGTGTCACGTAATCAATTCTGTCTACTCAGATACTGAAATGTTAACATTACAAAAAAAAACTTTAATGAGGGTCTTTATGCACAGAATATAAAAATGAACTTAAAAAATCCATTGAAGTACAGCTCTTCTATGGCAACTGTATCATTATATATTTTTCTATAAGATGATAAAGCTTCAGTTGGACACAAAGAGGTGTTAATGCTTTTTGTTTTCTCTGCATAATCTGTGGATGCGGCGCAACGTGCTAGCGCATTCACCATACGGATTTGGCGTTCAGCTTTTCTGTCATTTCAAGCAAATTATATAAATTATTTCATGAGATTAGATAAATAAGTGTTTTTGATGAAACTGCACATAATATGGTCTTAAAATACTAGTGTGAAACTATAAAAAAGGCATACGGCTCGTTTTTTACATTCATACCCGTATTTTAAGAACCGTTATTAAGCAACTATATCATAAATCACGATTATGAAAACATAGGTTCATGCATAGGTATAAATATGAAAGACACCACTTTGAAATTCAATTCTCAGAAGTTCAATCCCATATCCAGTGTTGATCGTATAGAGTCCGCTATAAAATTTAGCGCCGATATTTCTCTAGCAGACAGCACATTACGGCCGGTTCAGATTTTATTTTCTCCTCGCTTTCTGAAGATGTTGCAAACTGCTCAATTTACAGAAATTGAACAGTTTCATCTTCAAGTAGAAAATAACCAACAAGTTCAATACGTTTTACACAAGGCACAAACACTTGTGTTAAAAGTTAAAGCGAAGCGGTAAAGTTAGAGCGAGTAGGCATATTCATAAGCTATTAATTCCTAAACAAAGAGTGAATGTACTTATTTAGTCAAAATTTATATTGTATGGCAATACATATTAATAATAAGTTACCAAATAGCCTCAAAGAAATTAATACGATCAATGCATTTAAAAGAAAACTATTTACATTACTAATGGCTAAATGTTATTATACTATTGACGAATTTTTAAATAGTGTAAAATTGTGATATTTGTCATTATTTTTTGCATGATAATGTTTATAATAATTTAAGCTGTTATATGAAAAGGAAGCTCAGATTTCAATATTACAAAAGTGGGACAAATGAGCATAAATATTTGTTTCAAAGGTATTCCAAAATACTAAAATAATGTATATATTCTAATTCTAATTCTATAAAAACAATTATTAAAAAGAATTAAAAATTAATTATACATAATTCAAGATTTTTTAATAGGTGGAATACTTCAGCCGTACACGTGATTCCTTCTTCTTAGTCTCTCGGGTTCTTAAAGCGGATTGTAGAAAGCCACCTGTCGAAGCATTTGAAACTTAGATAGCTTTTTAGATCAATACTCAATATTATCTGCAATGGTGGTCACTCCTTTTTGAACTTCATCCAAACATTACCTGTTTTTTAACCTATTGTGGTTCACTGCTGGACTTCTGCTGGTTTCCCAATTTTGGGAGCCTTAGGCCTACTGTTTTACAAGGTTTTATTTTGAGTTTTTCTTCTCTCACGGTGAAATCGTCTACATATTTTGCCGTTAGTCGCCTCTTATGCCTTTAGATGGGGTGGTGATACTTATATAATTTTTTCGTCACCATACAGATAAGGACATCGGTATCTATTCTGTACTCAAATAGGCGGACTAGACATAAAAATAAATCTCGAAATCTCACCCCGGCGATTTAGCAAACCCTACTTAAACAAATCGTTGTAATTTCAACGTTTTATTTCTGTTCTGCATATTCTAATTTAACAAATGTGAAGGAATTTTATCAAAAAACAAAATTATAGCAGATATTTGGACCTTATTTATTGCGGAAATAAAATACACATTTTATTATTTCTACTGAACACTGAGAAATGTTATAATACATAAATATAACAATTCAAATGGATAGCATTTTTTTTAATATTTATTAAGAAAATTCCACTATCTAATAAAAATACATTCTGACCACCGAATATCTCCATGGCATTTTGTGTATCTGTCTGTAGATTTGTCACCGAATATTTATTTATTTAAATTATTTCTTTAACTAACCTTCCGCCCTTATGGATCTCTTATCTCCAGTTCTACTCTACCAATTGAAATAAAACACAATTCAGTTTTCCCGTCCATCGTGTTCAAACATCTGCAATTTAGAAATACAGACATATTAGTTATTTTATGTTAGTTTATTTTTATTAATTAACATAACAATGGTTTTAAAACTACATTTCTAAATAATTACACAATACTAAAAAAGAAAACTAAATGTTAAATGCGTCGTGAAATTCATCCGCATCGCATGCCTCTTGTGGAAGTGTTCCCAGAAGACTGGCAGCATTGCCACGTTGTATGGCAATGCTTAATCTCTGACCTAAAAATAGGCCAGCCTTCTGGTCACGAGAAGCGTCGATCATACGCTTCGCAATCTCCCTGAAGGGATTGCGAGCGCTCGGACCCCAAGGCCCAAACGTTTCGACTTCAAATGGCGCAAATTCATAATCTCCAATGAGATTGGAATATTTGCGCCGCTTAAGAGCCTCTGCAGAAGCTGCAACAGCACCGGCACAGCCAGCCGTGCCAGGTAAATGGGTAGGGGCAATGGTGTCGACGCAGGTTGCGTCCCACACCAGAGTCCTACCCATTTTCCAAGGCATTAATGACATACCATCCGGTCTCTTGCCATCGTCGCGCGCCAAACCGTTTGGTTCAAGCTCAGCTGGCACACCGGCGGTGACAAGAGCACGGCGGATTATGTCGTTGAGGCTGGCGTGCCGTGGAATTCGCCCAGTGCTCCTGCAGCGCGACAGGCCATGGTGTCCAAGTCGATCAACTGCTTCTGCACAACGGCATCGATGCTGAGAAACACACGGCGCACGTAAGCGGAGGCACGTCGCGATGCGGAAGGTAAAAATAGCCAAAAAGAACATGATAGATAACGAATTCGTCATGAAAAACCTCATCACGAGCCTCGGGTTCAACATCTTTGCGGGACTTTTTTAACTATTTTAACAAGAATGCTCAAACCTCGACAGCTGTCTTATAATAATTTACAGTTACAGGGACCCCATAAAGTGTCAAGTTCAATGACCTTCTAGAGTGCAGATTACTATTTTTCTCATTTTAAGGTTGAACTTCATTGGGTTCGTTGATAAAGAGTATCCAATAATAAATGGAAAAGTTTGTGGAAAAATTGTGTTGAAATGTTTGCTAATCGCGCTCAAACGACTGAACGGATCTTGCTAACTATATGCCACGGATTTAAGGGAAAAGGTAAACAGATCTTACTCATAAGGTGAATTACTAATACTACAGTAGTAAAAATAATTCACCATATGTCATACCATATAATTCACCTAATGAGTAAGGTCCTCACGCCACGCACGCCCCGGCAACCTGTTGCGGGCATACACTTACTACGTATTATCTAATAATAAATCAATGGTTGCTAGTGATAAATGGACGTTTATTAATTTCTTCATCCTAGCGTTAATACCAGTCGCATCTGAAGCTCTCAACTTGGAGTCTGAGGTCCGCTTTACCAGTCGAACTGCGAAATTGGCTGAACTTCGATATTTTCCGTGAAGCGACTGCCATCTGACCTCCACAAGCCAAAAGTGCTAGTAAAACATTGCAGTTAAATCAGTTATTGGATTTTTGAGGGCTCCAATCACCCGTACTCCGACTCCCATAGATGTTCGCATGGCAACCGGGACCGACGGCTTAACGTGCTCTCCGAGGTACGACCAGACCAATGCAAGTGCCCATATTCATGCATACAAATATTTGCAACGAGCGGGGATCGTACCCGGGCCTCCTGCGTAGCGTCCGCGTTCACTACCGCGACGCCACGGATGTTTATTAATTTATTTCTGTTCTACTACGACTTCTTAGAATTCAAATCTACCTTAAATTCATAGCCTACGGACATACTTGCTATGTGGTACAGAGGTTATGGGTCAACTGCTATTGCATGGGTTATCTGGTTTGATTCCGAATGTAAACGTAAACAGGGTATTTTTTTTTGCTTTATTACAGTAAATTGGGGCCGCGAATGCATAGAATGGCCTAACTGAAATTCTATAATTTTGTAATTGCGCGTGCAAGTTTGACCCTATTCCTGCATCCCATGCGAACCTATTACTTGGATTAAAATATGCCTATGTGTTATTCCAGAATATTATAACCTATCCCTGTTCCAAACATCAGCCAGATCCGTACAGAGCGTGATTTAATAACAAATGTCCTAACATCTAAACACCTTTCGATTAGCTAGCAGATTTTGCTTGTGTCCTATGTCGGTTTCTCAGTTCCGGTCTAGAGGGCGCATTTCTGATTTTCACCAAACTTGGCACACATTTTCTTTGATTTAAAAGTCAACTTTTGTCGAAAGCTTTTTTTTGATAGGATGGAAAATGGGGGAGAAAAGATAGAAGTTTGCTGTCGCGTTATTTATGAACTGATCTTGATGATTTTAGGCAGAAACTTCATGGATATGATTACTCACAGGTTCTTGTGAAAAAAATGCTTTGTTAAGGTGAACTAAGTTATTAAAGAAATAATATAAAAGACGATCTGTCGAAACAAATATGCTCACGTTTACAAACTTTTAAGTGGATTCTATGGACAGTAAGCTTCAAGTGGACGTCGTGTATACCGATTTTACCAAAGCATTTGATAAAATTAATCACGACTTACTCATAGAGAAGCTATGGTCTATAGGTATTGTTCGGGACGTGACCCGAACAAATTTAGTTCTTTTCTGTGGACTGTAGATTGATCGCTGGGAACTCTTGAATGAAACCACTATTGAGACAAAATACTCGCTGTAATAACCTAATTTTAACGTACACGTTGGTCGATTTAGAAAAGGTCTTAACGGAAGTGACTACACTCACATTACAACATTGACAACTTACAAAATATTTGTTGGGGTTGCCAACAGGTATACATGGCGATCTACTCCGCTGGATTCATTCTTATGTTAAGAACCGGTCTCAAGCTGTGTCTATAAGGGGTTATGTCTCACGGTTCCTGAAAATCCCATCGGGAATGCCTCAAGGATCCCATGCTGGACCATTGCTTTTTATTTTGTACATCAATGACATAGATGAGGTAATCCATAATTCAAACATTTTGTTGTATGCTGATGATGCAAAAAATTTCAAAGCAGTAGGTAGTAGTTGTGACTCCTGGCAGCTGCAATCTGATTTGGATCGAATATCTGAGTATTGTTCTTTGAATCAATTATACCTGAATCTTGACAAATGTTCTGTTATATCGTATACCCGGAAACATAATCCTTATGTCTTTGATTATAAAATTAACAATAATTTATTACGTCGAGTCACATCCGTACGCGACTTGGGTGTACTCATGGATTCTAACTTATCCTATAACTTACATATAGATTCCATTGTTAACAGAGCATTCCGTCAACTTGGATTTATACTTAGGATTTCTAAACCTTTTAAACATCCCCATACTTCATTCGATCGCTTTTAGATTTTGGTTGCATAATCTGGAGTCCATATTTTGCTTGTCATATTAACCGTATTGAGAGAGTTCAAAAGAAGTTTATTAAATCATTAGACTATCGTGGGAATCATGAATACGCATCATACGAGAGTTCACTTGACCGTCACTCGTTAACTACACTCGCTGACCGACGGATAATGTTCGACCAGGTATTTCTATTTAAAATCTTAAATAACTACATTGACGCTCCCCACATTCTAGAAAAAATAAGCTTGAGAGTGCCCAGACCCGGTTCTCGGACCTTGGACTTGTTTTCGGTACCCTTTATAGAACAATTTATACCAGTAGTAACTTCTTTAGACGTAGTGTTGACACATATAATGGGGATTTTGGAGGCTTGGATGTGTTCAGCAATAGTTTAGCTGCATACAAAATTAAATTGCACGAACGGCTTTTGAAGGTTGGCCTGGACTCATAGAGTGCTAATGTCTACCCATCGCATTGGCATTCTGTGGGTTTGGGTCGGCTTTTGGAGGATGTGTACTTATATGTGTATTCTTGTCTTCTTGTCTGTACGTACCTACTCTTTCTTATGATTATTCATTTATTGTGTATATTATGTTGTGATAAATATTTATTATTATAGTTATATGTAATGGAACTCTAAGTCTGTAAGTATATTTTGAACTATTGTATTTAAAAATTGTATGTGACTGTTTGTTTCCTAAATAAAAAAAAAATAAAAAAAATAAACAGATTAGAAGAAAGGGACAATTTTTTGTAGCGTTTTTTTAAGAAGTCATTATTTTTTGGTGTAACATCCAGGGTTGTTTAAATTTAAGACTACTAATACGTATCGCTATTTTTCTTTTTTTTAAGGATACCAGATTTGTTTAAGGTTACTAGAAAATATTACAATGGGTTCTCGTGAGGTCTAATGTTCACAGAACTACTAGTATTAAATTTAGTAGGAAGTGGGACTAGTATATGATGTAATAAAGTACGTTATGAAGCATTATTCAGGACCTGATATAGCCGAGTACCATTCGTAAATTTTAATATAACATTCTTCAAAGGAATTCTCTTTACCATAATATCCACCTTTTCAAGTATAGTTTCTCGTTTCGTATGTCTCTAAGTTTCTGTCAAATAATATAGTTCGTGATAATATTTTCTCGTATTAAATAAACATCATGTATGACAGTAACTATGCTTTATTACTAGGTGATGTACGAGTAAACATTAGCAATATATTTATAATCGTTGCATGTTTTCTAATTAATGTTCCCGGCAGAGTAGAATTTGGGCCACCCCATCTCTTCCCATCAGACAGATATGCACAGACCAGACTCAGCCTCTAATCGAGAGAGACTCGAGGCTCGAGTCAACAATAGTGCCCGGAAAACGGCAATAGGCACACCCCCTATAGCGTGGGACCGAATACAATGATTGGTGAAATGTGGATGTTAATTCACCTCTGCCTAACCCTCCGGGGATAAAGGCATGATTATATGTTTGTATGTATGTATGTATTTTATTATGTAATGTGCTTGCCCTCATATACCCTGATGTATTTATTTTATGATATCAAAATCAATATATATTGTCTAATTATTTTTTCTATTCTGTGATTCTAAAGGGGTAATAGTAAATAGTCGCTTGTGCTGTTTCTTTTATTAGTCTAAACCTACGAATAATGTCTAAATTAACTTTTAAACTCGAGATTTCCATAAAATAATAAATGTTACGGAAATTAACGCGATCATGAAATAGGTACATACATACCTTTGATTTGCCTGACCTTTAATTATCTGCAACATGAAATCCAGTGATAAAAAAACATGCAACCTTGCTTTTCTGCGTCTTCGAATAGACACCGGATAGTATGTACACAAAAAAGTACATTATAAATAAATAAAAAAAAAAATACACAAAAGGGCTGTTGTTATAAAATTTACACGCATTCATGCTTGTTTATTCACATTTACTGAACCCTTCTGAAAAGACTTTGGTGCCATTTTATAATGTATGGTTTTGCTACGAAGGAAAATTGGTTTAAAATAATATACAGTAGGTATGTCATTTCATCACTCAAGGGTCAAATCTTATATGTTCTGCCCCTCTAGACAAGTGGCAATTCGTTGGTCGACGTTTGATAGAATAGAAAGACGAATGTATGGGATTTGACGTATTTGACAGTCGTTAACGCATGTCATAAATGTCAAATCCCATACATTCGTCATTCTATTCCATCAAACGCCGAACAACGAATTGCCACTTGTCTAAAGGGGCAGAACTGCTTCCATTTTATTTTGACTAAAAGTAATCTAAACAAGGCTTCATAACATCAGCAATCTGCAGTAAAAATCGGCCCGGTTAGTTCAAAGATTATTTTAACAAACAGACAGAAAGACCGTGCAGCGTGCAGTGTTACTACTCAATAGGATGCATTAACAAAAACGCTGTTATTTTAACATTACAAACAGACAATTCAACTTTATATATTTGTATATTAAAATTTTATCATCATGATTTTATTCTCAAGAATTTACATTCAAATCGACCGAAACGATCTTAGGGACACGTAAATACAGTTAACATAATTTTTAAAACACCCTATGGCCCAAAGCACTTTGCTAAATTAACTTGATGGCAGCTCATTGCATAAATAATTTAACATTCTGCAAGTTATTTACTTTTTGCGAAAGTTTATTTACATGTACTTATGAAAACAATAATGAATTTGTACATTTCAAGTTAGCAAGAACATTATTACGAAGTTCTTTGAAAAAGTTCACGATTTCAGAGGTTTTCGGTTTCGTAATATTTTTTTCTGCCATTTTTCTTACAGGAAGTTTTGATTGTAACACGAATGAATGTGAATGAATGAATTGAATTTAGCTTCGATTATTTAAAAAAAAAAAACCTCTTTAATTTGCGAAAAAATCTCCTCGTACAAGGATTCCCTGCGGGACTTCAACTGACTAAGTCCGCACGCAGTCTTTCAATGCCCAGGCTTTAGAAGATAAGGTTACCTAAGACATCCCTCTTACTATAGACGATGATAACTGTTATAAAATAAAATATCATTTAATCTCTTGATTGTAGTCCCCTTCAAACCTTTTACAAATTTCAACTTTAGCTTCATTAACAACATAGAAGCACTAATCTATAAATACTATGCTTCTATTACTATCAATAAACTGACAAAGCTAGTATTTCAATAGGTCTCCCTAATAATTCAGAATCATCTCAATGAAAAATCGAAACTTTAAAGTAGATCCTTTATATATTAAGTGTACTTTACGTGTAACACAAAGTTCTTGTGTGGCACTAAAAATTCGAAAATAAAATCGTCTGTTAAACATCATATCAAAGCATGATGAAAAGTCCAAACGAAGTGAAATAACACCTCTTTGTAACACGACTCTCTTTGAACCGAACGCTCTGCTCCGTAGAATGTGATTTACAGTTTATTTTATTACAACACTAAGCTTTTTAAAGTAATATACTTGTGTAAAAGAGGATTAAGCCTTCTACACCTGTTTCTTCACAATACTCGTATTCCTTCGTAACAAAAGCGCATTAGAACGATTCATTCGAAGTTTGAAAAGTGGAACCGTATACTGCCATTATCTGTAGTTACTTTGTCAAACATTATGCAAATGCAAGCTGAGTTATGCCAAGATTTCACTAAAGCCGGATTTACATTACAAAATTAGTAATATGCATGGTGAAATTAATATCATGAAATTAGTTGTTGTCCTTGTGTGATTAGTTTCACTAAAATTTTCAATATCGCTCAGACAATGGTTCCGTCAGCATCAAAGCTTTATGTTTTGGTGCAAAACATCGTCATACATTATGATTAGATATGAAATTAAAAACTGTTAAAAAAAGGTAATTCCGGAGCAAAAGACGTTGATAGATTCGAAGATGGGTAGAAAGAAATCATCTGGGTGCAAGTCAGTGAATCGCTAAATTAGCAGAACAAGATTTCACTGATATGCGTTTATTAATGCTATGTTTTTATCGGGTGTTCAACATTGGTTTGCCATTTTTGGGCCTTATTTTGCTGCACCGCACCATATAACCACACGTCTACACTGCGCAGTGCGCAACTACTGTCGCGACACTAATTTCACGTGTAAATACATTGCGAAATTAGCTGCGTGACACTAGTTTCTTAAAAATAACTGCATGGCGCGAAATTATTTCAGTGTCATGAAATTAATGCATGAATTATGAAACTTGATGTTTACACGTGAAATTATTGATGAACTAATGTCACGACATTAATTTTATGCCACTGTAAATTTAGCTTAATCGAATCAAATCATATACGCTTCCCGCTCGGGACGTTTATAAATTTGCTATTGCGAATTCAGTCCAATTTTGGTAATAAGCATGGTGGTGTTCTCTAATAGGATTGTAGATCTCAATCTTAGTAATTATAAGTTTTATATCGCTTTCGATTTCTAGCAGTTTTGAATTCGATAATTGAAGTTAATCTGTGGTTGTAAAAGAACTCGACAATAACTTAAACCAGACCTCCGGCAAATGTCTTTTTAACTTCCTGGATATCTGGTTTCACTACTTGAATAGATGGACTGTTCAAACTTAACTCTTATTATATTATACTTAGGTTAATAAGCTAACGTTTCAAGTCTCGCATTCGACTTGCGTATAACTTTCGCTACTTCGAGCAAACAGAAGGAAAACTCAATAACAATAAGTAACAAGAATAACTGTGAATGCACCACTCGTATGGGTGCAGATCGTTCGTGGAGTATCGGGAACAAAGACGAAGACTCATTGTCTCGGAACAATGGCACAAGTCCATTACGGGCCTTATTTGTATCGTCACTGTGTAGGCGAACACTATGTGATGAAACTGTTGCTATATTGTTCAATGATATAAAAACAAAGTATTTTGATGGGCTGTCGACGGTTTTGTATGAAGCGTGTCAAACTGAAGAAACTTTTCAATACTCTATGCGCAACAAGCCGGTGCAAAAATAAGTGTCACTCTCATATATAAGGTGCAAAGTTGCAAACAATTCCATCAAGAAACAAACGGTTCGGCGACTTGGGTATCTATATTCTTTTTCTTTTTGATTAACTTGATTTGCTCCAAATGGTCTTTAATTTCAAAAATGCCTTTTCCACGAAAAACAAGACATTAATTAAAAACATCATTCCTTTAATTGTAGTTTTCAAATGAAATGTGAAATAGGAATAGGAGTAATATGAGTCTTTTATGCTCAGACGTAAAAGATAAAACTTCAAGTGTTTTAAATTTGGAATAAAACGCTGTTTAAAGCTTTCGAGACTAATCCTCGAAGCCGTTGTTCGCAATCGCCCTTTAAGCATTACTTTTATCACCGACAGAAATATTTCAGGATTATACTACAAGTTTAAACGATCCCTTATTTATTTGTTTGGAAGTGTAGTTACCAATTTCCACTATTTTTCAGTATAAAGATAATAAGCATTGTACATTCTTATAAATTATAAGAATGTACAATGCTTATTATCTTTGTATAAATTAAAGGGTTATTAAAATAAATATAAAAAATTAACGAGTAAAAGAATATTATCAAGATACCAACTGTGGCCCGCTCTACCGCCCGCGTGGATGTCGTTATCGCGACCGAACATAGTCTATGTCCTTTCTCCAGCTCTAATCTATCTGTAAACCAGTTTCATCAAAAAATCCGTAGGTATAAACCGAATCAAAGGAGGACAAGGTGTAGGCGGACCCCGGGTTTCATACCTGACCACGAATAACGGTCAGATATTGATGATTTACGGGCTATTGATATTTACTGCTGCTTGCAGCCTGAGCACGGCGCCATACATATATTTCTTCGTTTCTCTTCAATCAATGAAAAGGGTGTTATGTGACTAAAATGCCATCGTATAAATATATGTCTTCGATTTCGTTGGTCGAAGGGAGATGAAGAGATATATCTAATACCACCATACTGAGGCTGCAGGTGGTAAACTGTCGAAAACCAATGGTCGAATATTTTTGTTAATGTTATTATTGTATTAATAATTTCAAATAAAACATTATAAATCATTACTAAGTATAATTAGTTGCCGAAAAGAAAGGAATGAGGATTTTAATTCCCCACCATGACGGTCTAGATGACGCGACGTGACTGTTCTCTATGGTTCCCTAGCGATCATGATAATTAGAGCGAAGATGATGATATATTACTTAATACTTAGTTAGGGTGTAATTATATTGGACGTTTTATGTATCCAGTTGTAGGGATGTGGGAATGTTCAAATTTACAGCAAAGAAGAAGGACAGCAGTGTTGCTATATTTTTGGTTTTTTATTAACGGAAGATTTGTGAAGGTACCTTCATGGGGAAACGGTCCCATTATACCGACTGGATATCTTAAATCCCACTCCAAGTCTGAAAAAAAGGCAAATTACATTATTAATACATTTTATCCCAAATGTCAAGCTAGAAAATAATCAGACTCATCTCTACCACGACGCAATGCCATTGTTTCTAGCCTAACATAATAAAATGAGCGTGTATTCCTAGCCTAAGAACGTTTTCACCGATTCACATTATCCGATCCAATATCGGTGTCGGGTGCCGATCCGATATTGGATCTGATATCGATGAAATATGTATCTGACTTTCACATTGATCCGGCCCGATATCGAATATCGTCCGGATTACAGCGGTGTTGTTTCTATCGGCTGTCGACTATCGTTGTCCGACTCCGATACCGGCTTGGACAGGGTGAAAACGCTCTTACATGATTTGACCTCATATCAGATATTTGATGAAGAAATAAGTAGGTACGAGTATATCACATTCCATTAATTAGTGCTATGATTTTTCTGGAGCTCCTATAACAATTTTATTAGTGTTACCTATAGGTGGTACCTACCTATAACTTGATCTAGTAATCCTCAAGACGAATTTGACCTTGATTATAAGAAACATGATAAGTTTTGCGTTACTGATAGTAAAGGATACCTGTGAATATATATGTATCCTGTTCGTGTAACTTCAAATAAATGACAAACTATTTGAAGGAGTTTGTTAACTATGTTCTAATAAAGATCGACAGTAAGTACATACCCACCTTCTCGAGTACGGTCGCTTGTTCAATTAATAATTAGGTAGTCTTTAAGAGGTAAGGTTAATTTTACAAGAGGAAATAATTCACTTATTGATTGTTTCAAGCTATATAAATAAGAGACCGATATTCTTAGCCATTCATAATTCTCCGTGCGGGTGCCGGGTCCATCGCGTTACTGAGTTGGGAACTCGGGTAGTGCCTTGCCTTGGTAGGGACTTGCGACCCAAGTGTAGGTTTAGAAGGTGCCTCTGTTGTTAATGTACATCAACACTCACCTTCACTACCCAAGTTCCCCTCCCTGCCTAACCAAATTTGATGCGAACCTACTAGTGCCGCTTTAGACATTCGACCTAATAATGAGCTTATTGTAGCTCTCGATAGGCCTAGATCTTTGAGTAGGTTATAGAGAGATTTTGCTGATATACCTCTCGCTCCCACTTTAACTGCATACAAACTAGCCACGTAACCTTTTTTGATTAGTTTGTATATTTGACTTTAATTGTTTCCCACGGTACAGTAAGTTCCGCAAGGACCACATATTTTATCGTTGTGGAATAAAGAAATATGTCAGGTCTAAATGCCTAAACCCCAACATCCTCCCGAATTTTATAGTGCTTTTCATATGTGTCGATTACGAAAGTCCAATTTGGGACAGTTTCTAAGCTTGAATAACGTTTGTTCCTGGATTTTATGGATGAACCTTCAGACACAAAGTTGATATGTTGATATGTTATATTAGTGTATAAACTCCGTAATTAGTAAATGATTCATAACACTTTTAGTAGTCTAGTATAGTTCCTTTTAGAGACATAGTCTATTGAACTTAAATAGAAAAACGTTTCTAACAGTATGTCAGTAAAATTGTTAATAACAACTGTATAAAAGTGACTTTCATTCGGATAAAAGTATTTAAAAGTAAACCGTCAATAAAAACGAGTGAAGTGAAGTCATTATAGACAAACTTCGCGAAACTCGGCTTGCAATTTTTCATCCGAACCGCTTGATAAAAGTATGTGTACAATTATTGGAAAGGTCATTATACCAAGAGTGCACAAAATTAAAAGATCCACAACTCGACCTTCTAACTTTGTTTGACAACAATTTAATGAATCGTGCAAAGTATAAATAATGTCATTTTCGTGGGCGTGTTCTTTATAAATAAGGCGTAGAATTTTTAAAATGTCATTTTGCTGCGTAAATATTGGGGGAAAACACGTAACATAACACCGACTCGACGATGACCAATATAGATTTCTTTCTTTTTTAGATTAAATATCACCTTGTTGAGGTTCATACACATTCATGAGGGTTGCTTTTTGCCTAAATAGTAAATCTAAATCTTCTTTAAGATCTGTAGTAGGATATAACTGTCAAAACTGATCTCTAAAGTGCGTTATTTCACGATTTGGCAGTATGAGCACATTATGTTTTAGACAAAAGTGGCAAATATACCCATGGTTCACTTTATGGCAGGTAAGCGATCGCCTGCATCTAAACCCGCACCATCAGATGGTATATTCCTGAAAATGAAGAGTAGAGCACATGGTCCTAGAGGAAGTAGGATTTAAGAAAGTTGAATGACCTGTTTTATAATTGAAGAGCTTAGCACTTTTATCATTGAAGGGGACTGACCTCCCTGCACTCTAGCGGAACATAATGTATTCTACAATGAAGATTATTTATGCAGATAATCATGTGACCTGTCCTTTGTTGGTGTTGAAAACATAAATTGCATAGAACACGTTGCAAATAGTTTGTAACCAATCTCATATAGGTACGTGGAATTTCATCAAGATACGGAAAATAAATACGGAAAGGTATAAACATGATGAATCGCTTTAATATAAGAACATAAGTCAAGCGGACCGGTTGCCTTTTTCGATTAAATATTAGTTAGATATTATTAGATGGCCGTCAGCATAACAGTTAGATGGAAAGGACTATATACTTTTATTTCCAACAAATATATTGAGCACCACCACTGGCACCGGTAAAAAAAATTCTGTGTGAAATACCGCAACACGTATTTAAAAGAAAAAAAAAAGATTAAATACAAGTAAAATATTATTGTAGCATTTGTAGCGTAATTCTTTTTTGGTAACGTGACCATAACATTTTTATTTAGGCCGTTGATCTAATAATACGAATAAAGAAAAATATTAAACCCTCAACCAAAATTTCATTACATATTCAGGTCCAATTTGAACGTACCGTAATGTGTTACATTCAAATTAGATCGGTACGTAATCATTCACATAGCCAGTACAGTCAGTCAAGTTGTGCAATTTGCGTACCTACTCCATCCGCGTGTCAGCTTTCCGAATAATCCCTTTGAGTACTTACCAGGCCTGTCCCATTTTCCACTTTTGGTAGGTACATATATCCTTCCGAGGGCTTATCCGGAGCTACCAACCGCAGGCTATTAGGTGATACGCGAGGGTTTTTAGTCGGTAGGAGTCCGGTATAGCATCCATGAAGGATTTTCCCTCACGGTAAAAAATATATGCCAATACTAGTAGCAATAAGTAAATAACTTTTAGTACCTATGTAGAATACTAAAAAGTTTAGAAACCGTACCTGAAATTTAGTACAGTACTTACATACCAACGTACGCAAGTTTCTTTTCCATATAAAACGCCTATTTCATATGCAAGGACCTATTATTATTTGTGCAAAAATATCATGAAAAATTCTGCAAGTTTGGACTATGAACATTATTTGTTTGCGTGAAACGTGAAAAGGAATCTCTAGTTTCCAATTTTGCCATTTTCGAATCGCAAAGTTCTCCGTTGACGGCAAAGAAATCGCTCTACAGTTTTATTACGTGAGATCAAATAAAACGGTGAAATGTGGTTATGGCTCTGCCCACCCGTTATGGGAACATACTATATTTGACATAAGCAATGCGTTGCAAGCTATGTAGCTCGGAACTAACGGTAGATTGGATACTGTATTATTAATTTCTACAGTGAGAAGATCAAAGACCCATATTCGTACATAGCATTGTGTAACTTGATGTAGGTTCATCTAATATCTTGACAAATCAAGCATGTAAATTTAATATCTTCTCCAAACTTATATACCTATATTGTTATATTATGTATATACATATATACAACAGTCATATCAAATCTATCTACCAATGTACTGTACGAGTAAAACTGTAATACATACCTAGACTGGAATAAAGATTTTGCCAAAATTTCACTACCAAAACAATTTTGTTCAACAACCTTTGGAATAATTTTAGTACGCGCATTTTCATTTACCAAGGATAATATCATTATGGCATTTGTATTTATTGACTGTCAAATGGATGTTACAGGTTTCTTCGTTATCATTAAGCCTATTTTATATTATTTTTGCCCTTTAGCAAATAATAAAAACTATGCTATATAATACTACTTATATAATACATACAAAAATAAAATAAAAAACGGGAAGAGACTGCAACTTTAGGCATTGAAAAAATCCTCCCCATCGACCTCTACTGGTACCGTGTCAAAAAGGCTGGCGGCATTACCACGCTGAATAGTGATACTAATTCTTTGAGTGAGGTTAGGCCAGCCCTATGGTACCGGGAAGAGCCGATTAGGCGCTTCGCTATTTTTATTACGCGCGCGCGTCGCGCTTGGTCCCCACGAACTTAACGTTTCGACTCCAAAAGGCTCAAAAATATAATTACCAGTCAAATTGGTTTATTTGCGCCGTTTGAAAGTATCCGCTGATGCAGCAGCAACGCATACGCAGTCCATCGTACTTGGAAGATGGGAAGGCGCCAGAGTGTCGACGCAAGTTGCGTACCACACTAAAGGCCTACCCACCCAAGATGGGTTAGGCAACAACGACATGTCGTCCGGTCTCCTGCCATCGTCGCGTGCCAAGCCAACAGGTTCAAAAATAGCTGGCACGCCGCGCGCCGGCGGTGACAAGAGCCCGATGGATATGGTATTTGATCTTTAGTCAAATCTTTATTACTGCAAAAAATCTTTAGACAATAAACAAGAATACGACAATTTCGATGGTGTAACTCCGAAACGGTTCGAAGACGAATACTGCACGCCCCGACTTGGATAGGTTAGGTTAGAAGGTCAGATGCTCCGCAAAAAGCTTCTCTAATCAATTGACTGAATAAGTGGTAAACGTTCACTACCCAAACATTACGTTTGCGTGAGAATTATTTGTGAAGAGATTTTTTGCTAAATAATAATTTGGCAAATTAAAATATGCGGATATTTTTTGGAAGGCGATAATTTGGCAATATCTTTTCAGTCAAACATAGGTAACCTACCTACACCTCAGGACACATATCTTGGACCTAAGTCGCGAGACAAATGAGGCCCTGGTGCGCGATTCTTAGTGAATCTGAACTTTTCCATCGCCGTGGCACCCCGTGCTATCGTTACAAGACACCCAAAAAAGTGTATTGCGCGTATAGAGCACAGTTTAAGTCCTAGACATATGTTCCGAGGTATATTTACAAGCGGTTTTTTTACGTGCGGTAAATCCGCACGGATACCTTCGGAGCCGAAGTGGGAGGTTATGTCAGACTCGAATCGACTAAACCGCACGCCGTCTGTGGGTCGATTTGCTAGGCCGAAGGTGAGGTTGTCTCGTGACATATCCCTCGCACCCCGGCTGACCCAGAGCCATTCCTCTCGGTCTGGCTCTCCTCGGGGTGGGTGACCACGCGGTCCCCGACTCGCCCCCAGTATGGCGGGCCGTGGCCTGCTTCTGCTAGGGTGACGAGCGGCTCCACCCGTCAACCTCAGGTCCGCGCTCATGGGGCGCGACTTATAAGCGGTTGTGCTCTCGTCAAATTCTTGTGGGTCACGGCTTTTCCTTAGATAAAATGCCTTATTCCTAGTCGCTCTGTAAGTAAAATGTCAGCTAAATCCATATACTTAGTCGTTTTTTTTTAAACGTAAATACTGGCCATTGCCATATCCCATAGGTTTACAATTTTCTAACAGTTTGACTAATATATTATAGTGAATTGCAATAGTTATCCAGCAAAGTACTACAGGTGGATTACTTTAAATGGCTTTATGTCGATGTTATGTATGCGCAGTGTAACTATAGTCGAGCCTTTATTGCTTCGTTCGGCGTACCATGATGAACAAAAAATATCGTTATGTTACAAATAAATTTTTGGACATAAAATGATGATTTCTTTAATATAGACTTCACTTGTAACTATGTAAATAAATATAATCATTTCTCATGGACTTTTCAAATTACTAGAAGTTGCCCATGGCTCCACCTGCGTTTATGTCGGTTATCGCAATCAAAGACCAAATTTCATAAAAATCGGTTTGGTGGTTCAGGCGTGAAAGTGTAAGAGACAGGCAGACAGAGTTACTTTCGCATTTATAGTATTAGTATCTGTACCCCCAAAAGGGTCATCAGAAATAATGGCAATAGCAACAAACCACAAACTTGTTGGGCATTTATTAATAAATATATTATTTACCAAACGCTCTTTTTTACATCACCAACAATGTATTTTTATCTGTTCGTCCACTTATTAATAAAAATTATCGGACAGGTTTTATTTAACTTTTTTTACGCTTAATTTAACTCAGGTAATTAATATTAAAGTTCAGAGAACAATAATGTTTGCACAATACCTAGAGAAAACTTGATTAAGTTTCGTAGAAAAGGCCGACTTCACAGCTTTATTCTTCTATATTTAATACTTTGGTACTCAGTGAATTAAATAACAGTTTATTTATTAAATAATGTGATATTTAATACTTACACTAAATGGTTAGTTTGTTACATAATGATCATACTGTAACCTATTTCCAAATGTTTCTAAAGAATAAAATATGCATTAGGATTGTCAGCCCGTTGCCGCCAAAGTTGCATTTTGGTACAAACGAGTTTCAAATATTTCTTCCAAAATGGTAATTAATACCTATTATTCAAACATTTATCATCTAGCCGCTATTTCTAATGTCATCCGTCCGACGCAACGCTTGCACCTCGAAGACTAGGCATCGATTACTGAGGGGTACCTATTTTTTTCGTTCTTCTTTTTTACAATTTTTATACGAACATAATTTATTTTCATCTGTCATTTTATTTCATGTCTGTTTGTGCGGTTCTTCATCTGTATGTCAATTATAACCTGACTGCCAAGAAGGGTTATGTTTTTCTCGCGTATCTTGTATGTATGTATGTATGTATGTATGTATGTATGTATGTATGTTTGTAATATTCTCTATTACCTCATATCTTCTGAACTACCGTACGGACTTCAATGATTCATGTCTCAAATGAAAGGTACCTATTTATTGCCACATATGAACGATAATAAAATATGAACAAAAGCTACATGTTTTTTTGGTGCCAAAACGTATGTGGTAAAAAACATCACTCAAATTTCTTGACTTGAGTATCAAAATGAAGTTAATTAGAAGAAAATTAGAAAAATATATATTTGTCATTACTAAAAAGTATAAAATAAAACAAATTATTAAAAATAAAAAACCCGACTGATGCAGAAAAGATCTAAAGAAGATTTATAGTACTCATTTATTTTCGTCTGGTTTGAGATTCGCAAATGGGCACCGCCTCTTTTTGGCATCAGGCGGGTTTTTTATTTTTTAAAACATATGACCTACAATCAATAGCTGTTGATATAATTTGGTAGATATACGGCAGGGTGGCGATTTCACACGTACTAGATGAGATGAAGACGCGCCTCGCATCGGGCACGTTGAGCCAATATTAGTTAACTATTAGTATTCTTTCAGGTTCGTGATAAGAATAGAAGAAAACTTAACCTAAAAAGATAATTTTCACTTCAGCAACTCGAAAATGTAAGTATTGCTGCGTAAAAACAGTGAGCAAAATGCGATTTTGCTCACTGCGTGAGACAAAGTAACTTTTTAATTATGTTTTTTAATGAAGAGTACCAACCATAGATTTCGAAAAAAGTTGGAAAACTTTCAAACTACACTGCACTGTGTCTTTTTTCCGTCCTTAAATAGAGCGAGTGACAAACACAAGTAATTTGAATATCGAATTTCGAAATTCGTCCCCAAAAAAAAACTCGTTCTGAAACGCGTAAATAAACTAAATCTGAAAGTATTTGTAAATGGATAACCATGTTATTTATTATTTAATGTATTATTGTATACGAAAATGAGTAACGCATAAGTATTTATGTGTCATCGCTGATGAAGTGAAAAGTAATGTGTGCCACATCAAGAGAGCAAAATTATTTGCACCTCGTGCCTTTGAATCCCTCGCTGGCTTGGGAGTCAAAATCAGCACTCTAACTTTTAAACTCTCGCGTTCCATGATATATAATTCAGAAAACGGGAATTAACGCGATCATGGTATAGGTACTTACATACCTTTGATTGCCTGACGTTTCGACCAGGTTACACCGGCCTTGGTCACTTGTGTACGCTTCAAAAACTCAAATAGCTCAAATTCAATCTGCTGGAAGAACTATTGTATATTCTAATAAAATCGTATTTTGTTCGCATCGGTGGACGGTGCTCCAAATGAGTAATAAGATAATTTTTTTCAAATTAATATTTGCGTGAAACCGGGATTTGGAACACTAGTATATTATTAAAATACATATATGAAGGAAAATGTAAATGTAATAACGTAATGTGCATAAATAACCTCCCCCCCCCCCCCCGCCGGAGCCGGAGGGGGAGGTTATTTCGTGCAGCGAACCATCAGTTTCGCCGCGAGCAAGGTGGCGAGCGTGAGAACGTCACCCACGCCGGGCTTGCGCCGCAGTGATGGCACTCGGAATCATGATAGTACTCGACCATTGTTCATATGTCGCAGTTCAACGATGGTTGAGAAAATCTTTTTTAAATATTAGGAACACGTTTAAATAGTGACCATCCGTTGACAACCTGTGGACCTAACATGGGCGCGGGACAAATATCTCTCTCCAGCGCTTATATCAAATTGACAGGGGACAAAGGTGTTTCTCCCCGGTAGCTAGCATGGCGTCAAAGGAGATAGCTTATATCCCTCGCTGTGACGTAGATAAGGCGAGTGTGATGGGT
This sequence comes from Eilema caniola, assembly GCA_949126895.1. Classification (NCBI taxonomy): domain Eukaryota; kingdom Metazoa; phylum Arthropoda; class Insecta; order Lepidoptera; family Erebidae; genus Eilema; species Eilema caniola. The sequence goes on along the minus strand of OX421476.1, from coordinate 17,399,819 downwards.
ACTTTTGCGCCGGGAACGGTCAGGGGCGGGTTGTTTGATTAATTTTTAATTTATTGACTCGACTAAATAGTATTTTGACTATTTCACTTTATTATACGATTTTATTTCACTTTTTATATTATTAATTATATATTAATAAACGATATACGATTGAGTTATGTACCGGGTAAATAGGGTAAATAAATAAACAGAAAATAAACATGTAAAAAAGATGTTACATGACAGATTGTCTTTCTTTTTCTTCAATATGGCTCACTCTTTGAGTAAATGCCATAGTCAATAATAATATTCTTCAGCATAATACTGATAATTTAAAAAGTCACTATTGCTCTTATAAAATATGCACGTTGCTAGGTTTTTTCAATTTTGTCGAATATTACAAGTCGAATATTTTTTCGTATATTGGTAGCATTGAGTGGAGAAACGTTGTCCCCGGTGACAAACTAGTCTCTCCTCGACGCCGTGGTAGCTAAAGGGACAAAAACGGAGGGAGAGACTAATTTTTCTTCGCTCCCCGGGGACTTTTTCTCCTCATGCCATGCTAGCCCTGACTTGTACTATTGGTTCTAGATGATCCCCGTAGTGCTTTCGAAAGACAAAACATAATCTGATCAAGCGTACAAAATATCAGTAAAAAATGATTTGACTGCGTACAGCCACAGTGTATTTTAATAAGTAAATTCACATACGCCTACATTAATAAATTTTAAGGTAATTTCATTCTAACAGTGATATTTCTAAAACGTTTTCTTCAATAATAACATGACATTATTATCAAAGGACTAATTTAAATACGGATATGTTAATTCCCATGCAACCGTATTTAAAGCTAAGTTCATTTCAGCCATTGGGATCGATGACCGGAAGATGCTTGCCGGGATAGAACTCCGGGCGGCCAAAGAGAGTGTTTTAGTAAATATTGGGATAGGGCTTAGCACTTACAGCTTGTTTATATTAGTAACTGTTGCCCGTGGCTTTGTCCGTATGGAATTTGATCCTGTGCCCATAACACACAGGATTGAATTCCCAAGATTAAAAGTAATCAATATTTCAGACTATTATTTATCCGTGCACCAAATTTCAGCCTAATCCGTTTAGCCTTTAGTACTTGATTGAATAACCAATAACCAAATATCATTGTGTGTATCTTAAATGAAAAGTTTTTTTTTTCTGTTTTACTTTAATTCTTCCTTTGTAACTCTATCTATCTTTACAAAATATTTTTAATAATAAATAATTTATAATAAAATAATATAAAAATAATATAATTTATAATAATAATATTTCACTAAAAATTTAATTTAATTCACAATACAAGAAGATCATACAGTATCACTTATATTTTGGTCAATAAGGTCATAGGAAATATTACTGGAAACAGTTCAAAAGTCACGCTGTCCTACACATAGAACTGGGTAACCCTTGAGCCAATAGGAACAGTAATATATTTTTGACTAGCTGTTGCCCGCGGCTCCATCCGCGTGGATGTTGGTTATCTCTTAGTGTTGAGTCAAAGCTATTTTTCTAAAATAAAAGTAGCCTAAGTTACTCCTTATTACATCAGCCAATAAAAGCCCCGTAAAATTGGTCCAGCCATTTCAGAAATTAGCCGGAACAGACAGACAGACAGACAAAAATAGTAAAAAATATTATTTTAGTGTATGTGAAACGGTTATTTCAATATTACAAACAGACACTCCAATTTTATTTATATGTATGGATGTATGGATTACCCGCGTGTTTTAACAAGAATATTCTTCTTATAATAAACATCATGTTCTTCATTTACCTAAATGTATTTATTCTATGTATTTTTATTAAGAAATTCATCGCAATTAAATATCAGCATCAAACATACTCAATCTAACAGAGTTTTCATTAGCTACGAAATAAAGATCACAGTTTATTCTTAATCCTTTTCATTACTTAATAGTATTGATATCGTGTGATCTTCCACATTTACAGTTACAGGAAGTAGGAATGCAATTGGTACCTATTCGCAGTCTATCGTAAAATATCAATCTTCAAACTAGAACGAATTCAAATCAGAAATTTTAAAATGTAATTTCCATATCCCATTTTGCAGTTTAATTTGGAAACTAATATTTTCTTTAAAAGGGATGTGTAGCAGGTCTACTGCATATTTAACTAGCCAGCCTACGCTTGGCATATTTCAAAAACCCTCATCACCCCTTTAAGCCTTATATGAGAGTATTAATTTTCAAATAATGCATAGCAGCATATTTTTTTACACTTATGATTACTGCTCCGCACCCTTGAGTAGTAGCTTGATGATATAACTTTCCTCGATAAACGGTTTATTCATACATATACCTATACTTATACTCAAACCTTTAAATCTCTGAAGGGGTAGGCAGAGGTGTATTGAGGGACGAGTTGGGGACCGCGTGTTCCTCTACCCGAAGAGGGTCAGATCGAGAGAGATGGCCCTGGGTCAGCCGGTGTGCGAGGGATATACTTTATAATCTCCCACCTTCGGCCTTGCACTGCGACTCACAGACAGCATGCGGTTTAATCGGTGTGCGGTTTAGCCGGTTCGACTCCGACATAACCTCCCCATCCGACTACAGCGGGGGTTGCATTAGCGGGGATTTCCTGCTCGTTAAAAAAAGGTGTATTAACATTTCATCCAATAACATTTTTCGCTCTTCGTAATAGATGCACTTTTTCATGGGCAATTATTTCAGTGTTGAATCCGACGGTAATCATCCGTCGGATTCAACACTGAAATAATTTCTCCATTCGTGATTACCTGTAGTTACTGAGATAAGCACATTCAACCAATCCAACAAATTCTTCAGTTTTATAAAATTCGTATAAATTTGACTTCCGAATGTTTACATTTGCCAATGTATCACCTCCTCAACCATAATCAAGTTAAAAATATAAGGTCCATTAGTCCCTTGGCCCCTCATGGGTTGCGATATACAAATGTCAACGCAACACGGAACGGCTTTTAGTTCTCGTACGGATATCTAATTGTTGTTTATCTGCAACGGTTACTGGAAGATTGCAATTCGTTGAAGGCTATAGTTAGTTATTGCCGTTGCAGGGGTGGAGTTACCTCGATTGTTATTTTAGAAGAATAAGACAGACTGTAAAACAATTCAAGACTATTGATACCAAAGAGTAAAATACTAGAGTATAGTGAGTACCTTACTCTTGATAAGCAAAGCATTCAAAAGGTTCTTAATGGGGATGAAGACGCAAAACGAATTGTAGATGGCAGCAGAGGCGAAAGACCAAACAACAGTAACAAACTCATGGCTGTCAGATTTGAAGAGACTTGTTTTTTGGTATTTTTGTTATCTGGACTTGCTTAACTATGTAATTACCTAACTTGGAATATGCAACAACTCAAAGCAGAATTGCGGAAAACTTTAACTGGAAAGAAAGCTAACCTTATCGAAAGTTAATCTTTAAATTTTACTGTCTTTTCAAAAGATATCCTGTTATTTAACTCTTAATGCATCAACAAACACTGTATCTATCTTAAAACACTGTATCTATCCAACTATTATGGGTTGGCATTGTTCCTTTTATAGGTATCTGCGTTCCTGTAACTGTCCTGAAAAAAGCGACATTATAAGTATGTGACACCTTCTAGTGATTAAAAAACAATTGAATTTGATAATTTAACTCGTAAATAGTACCTGTGTAGGCAGATTCTCCAACACAATCGCTATCCTTGAAGTGATTCCGACATGACCTCCGTCTCTATAGTCTCCCACTGTTTTTTAGCTTAGCATTTTGAGGAAATAAATACACTCCACTAACATTACATCCTGGTTCTGAACAAAGCGGCATGATAGAGTATATTCATAAAAAATCGTCAGACAAACAACGAAATCTACGTAGATGACAGCTAACATTGGCCATTACGACGATGCGCCCTCTGTAGGGATAAAAGCGCAGTTGGCATCCCCATTGTATGGTATACAGATCTTTTTGAGTACTTTGCGTGTCAAGATCAATCTGATGCCGACTGTACCTAATACTAGGCTGATAGTATGAGGCAACGTTGTAAGAAGTTGGGGTTGAATTGGTTATTTATTTTGAGTCTGGCATCACAGTCTTGGTGCCTTGCATAAAAGCCTCTCTTGTACGTCTAGAGTCCCAACTGGTTAATTAGTAGAGTGGCAAATAGTTGTAGTGAATGTTCAACCAACTAAGAAGACGCTTCTAAGTTGGTAGCTTAGTGGTTAAGGAGATGGCCTTACGATCAACAGGTCTAGGGTTCGAATCCTGGCCATTACACTATCGACGTGAACGCACTCCTAGCACAAGCAATTTAGCTTAGTTGGAGTGGTTAGAGGGAATATTAGTAATTTCGGTTGCTAATATTATTTTTATAAAAAATCAGTAGGTAGTTGAAGTTTGTTAAGTGTTTAAATATTAAGATTACAGTCCAAGTTTTTAATGCTTTGCGAATACTATAGAGATTGTAATGTCTTCATGACACGCGAGTTGACCATAAGGTCAACAGTCATCATGGGCCTTTTCCTAATTCCCTTGAGATCAATTCCAGTCTAAATACGTTCAGTCTAATAATTTCAATATTGTATGTGAAGCGACTGCTATCTGACCTGCATAATCCATGGGCGATATTGAAATACAAGGTCGATGGAGGTATTTTTTAGAGCTTCGACTACCCAAAACCTAAGTATATACCGAATACCTGTTGAATGTTGCAAGTGGAGTGACTTGCTAGTGAGGTTGGCTTAGCCCTGTCTCTTTCTGGTACCCTAATACATGTATGCGTGTGAGGACTCTGGCGGAGGATGCGGTCGCTCGGGGCGAGGTGATGTTGGCAGTGTCCTTGGACATCTCCAACGCATTTAACACCTTGCCCTGAAGTTGCATCAGAGAGGCGCTCGTGTATCACGATGTGCCTCTCTACCTCCGCCGCATAGTCGGGGCGTACCTGACGGGGAGAGCCGTCGTCTACCCGAGTTCGACCGGAGTCGGTAGGCGTGAGATGTCGTGCGGTCAGGGATCAGGGTCAGGTACAGGGTCAGGTACAGGGATCGGTCCTGGGGCCGCTGCTGTGGAACATCGGTTACGACTGGGTGCTTCGCGGTGACTTCGCGTACGGTGCCACCGTCACGTGTTACGCGGACGACACGCTGGTGACGGTGGGCGGGGCTACACACCGCGAGGCGACCCTGAGGGCCACGACCGCGGTTGCTCAAGTCGTGGAACGGATCCGGCGGCTGGGTCTCGAGGTGGCTCTGCACAAGTCCGAGGCCATGTTCTTTCATGGCCCTCGGCGCAGACCAGACCCGGGAGCCAGCCTTACAGTGGGAGGCACTCCCATCGACATCAAGCCCCGGTTGAAATACCTGGGGCTTGATGTCGATGGGTCTCCTGGCCGGATCGCCACCGTGGATCCTGGAAGCGAGGACCCTTTCGGCACTCTATCGGTTCCGAAAGGAGGCGCGGGAGCGGGGACTCGATCCCGAGCCCGAAGAAATTCGGGCCGAAAAGTCCCGGCTCCACAGGGCCATGGTGACCGAGTGGGAGCTACGACTTGAGCAACCACGCGCAGGGCACGCCGTGATTGCGGCGGTAAGACCCATCATGGGGGAGTGCCTAGAGAGGCCACACGGTGGCCTCTCGTACCGTCAGACGCAGGTCATTACCGGACACGGTAACTTCGGGCAGTACCTGCATCTGATGGGCATAGAGCCAACGCCCGAGTGCCATCACTGCGACGCGAGCGTGGACTCGGGGCTGCACACGCTCACCGAGTGTCCGGCGTTTGAAGCGCCGAGGCGGGAGCTTGTGACGGCCCTGGGAGTGAGAGTGCTCACGCTCTCCACCCTGCTCGCGGCGATGGTCCGCTGCGCGGATGCGTGGGCGGCCAGCGCCTCCTTCTGCGAGCAGGTCATGCTCGTGAAGGAGACAGCAGAGCGGGCGCGGCGCAGCGAGCGAGAAAGACTCGCGGACATCGCTGGCCGCGTTCGAAGGCGGCTCGGGCGTCGGAGGGCGCAAACCGACCTCCGCCTCCCATGAGCGCGGGCCTGAGGGTGACGGGTGGAGCCGCTCGTCACCCTAGCAGAAGCAGGCCACGGCGGCGGCGCGCATCGTAGGACGATGAGCGCCCCCCCCTCATACCGGGGGCGAGTCGGGGACCGCGTGGTCCCCCCTCCCGAGGAGGGCCAGACCGAGAGGAATGGCCCTGGGTCAGTCGGGGTGCGAGGGATATGTCAAAAGACAACCTCACCTCCGGCCTAGCACATTGACCCACAGACGGCGTGCGGTTTAGTCGGTTCGAGTCCGACATAACCTACCCCTCCGGCTCCGGAGGGGTGGGTATCCGCGGGGATTTACCGCACGTAAAAAAAAAAACCCTAATACATGTGTGTGTATATGAATGCTATTACAACCAAAACAATTTTTCTAAGTCGAAAAATATGAACTAAACAGCTCTTAAATGACATTTAATTCCAAAGGTAACAAATCTTTAGGTATTAAGTTGTTTTTCAACTTTTGACCTACACTTTCTCAGATTGCTTAAAGTTTTACTGGAAGTCCTAGTTCTTGTGTTGTGTTCTTGTATGTTATTTATTTCTAGGAATTAGGTAAGACCTCGAATAAGCCATACATTTTCTTCTGTAATATTAATTGCAAAGAAATAACTGGGCTTTTAGTAATTAATACAAAACTCAGTATATATGTCGCAGCCAACTAGCTTAATCAGCCATTCTATTAACGGCCTAGGATGACAACTAAACAGCGCCATTCAATTAACGGCCTGAATGATATTGAGCTGTACCGTTTATTACAACATTTAATAAAATGGCTGGCTTATGCTTAGGCCATTCATAAGACGGGGCACCAGCACCACCCCTAAATAAGATAGAAAATTACGTACATACATACATGTACTAATGCCTGTAATTTCCCGAGGGCGTAAATAGAGGTGTATTCACTGAAAATTTGTAATAGGTTTATTGAGATAGCTGCGCAATCCGACTAGGATAGGTTAGGTTAGAAGCCTTCGTGGTTATTTTTTATAACTATACAGAAATAAATAATTTTCTTAGCTGTTTGATTAAATGGCTAAGCAAATAATTAAACGTCATCGACCCAAGCCATTTACTTAGCCGTTTAATCAACTGGCCTAACATCATTCAGCCTGCTAATTGAACGGCGCCGTTTAGTAGAGAGCCTAGGGAACGGCTTTAGGTAGTTGGCTCCGACATATAGATAGATAAAGAGTTATTGCGTAAACTAGCACAATAATTTAATTAAACATGAAATAAGTTACCAAGTATTTCTTATTTTTTATCCAAAACCACCTACACGGTTTTTGCTTCTATAAATAGATACTGCATACTCCGAAAGCACTGACTTTTTGTTTTATTCTTTTAAATAGACGTAACAAATCTTTTAGGTCGAGACACATGGACCATAAACCGGTTTTGAAAAATGTTTAATTCTATTTTTAAAGTGCTCATTCGTGAGGGACCGGAAAAAACATGGCCTCATTGCGTACAAACAAACAACTGACATTCACAAGCCTTTTAAGTTAGGGTTCAGTACATATTAAACGGTAAAAAAGGTCTTCTATAAATCAATACCATATTGTCAGTCTACGCTAGAGCAGTGGTCAGCGACTGATCAAGAGTTCTAACCGCCCTAGGCTAATTATGAGGACGCGCGCCCGCCAGGTATATTACGGACGGCCTAAAAGTAGTGAGTAGAGTAGCAGTGTGAAAATTTTAACATGGCACAACTAGGCTGCACTGTTTAAATGCCGAATTTCCCATACAAAATGAATTTAAATTTACGCCCGTTATTGCGAGGCGGATTAAACAATACTCACACTAGGCACTGTTGCCAGCTCACCCACTCGCTCGACCACTAACCGATTCAAGAAACAAGTCAATGTTTGATGTACGCGCACTTTTGAAAATTTCCAAATTTATTGTTAAAATCTCGGTCTCGGTCTAGTTGAAATACACTTGTGGACACATCTATTGGCCCACCTTGCATTTTAAGTTTCGTTTAGTCCTAGCTAAAAATTTATATTAGGCCGAGCAAAAAGTTCATCGGAATGTTTATCGGAAGTACCTAGAGACTGCCGACTTTGTTCGTCGCCAAGGAAAATCACGATCTCGGGTCACAACTGAAAGGCAGGATCGATTCATCGTGACGACCAGCTTGAGAAATCGTCACCTTACCTCCATTGAGATACAAAACCAACTTCGCGACTTCCACGGAGTATCTGTGAGCGCTCGAACTGTTCGGAGAAGGTTAGAAGAACGCGATATGGTACCACACAAACCAGCTAATGGCCCCAAACTAACGCGAACCCACCGAACAGCGCGTCTTCTTTTCGCGTGCACTCATTTAAATTGAACTCAGCAGCATTGGAGCCGTGTACTCTTTTCTGATGAGTCTAAAATTGCGTTACATGGCAATGATGGAAGGAAGATGGTCTACCGACGTAAGGGAGAGCGTTTTGCACAATGCTGCTTTCAAGAGAGGGTTGCTTATGGCGGTGGCTCATGGACTATCTGGGGCGGTATATCTGCGAGCGGCAAAACTCAACTTGAGGTTGTTACGGTACCACGGTTGCCAACATTAAATGCTGAAAGGTACATTCGTGACTGTTTAGAACCTCACGTGATGCCATATGTGGACTATGTGGGCCCAAATTTCCTTTTTATGCATGATAATGCAAGAGCCCATACGGCCGGCATCGTCAGGGAATATCTTCGGGATAGGAACATCACAGTTATGGACTGGCCAGCCAGAAGCCCAGACATGAACCCGATTGAGCACATGTGGGACGAGATAAAAAGACGTGTTAGGGCTCGTCAGCCAGTTGCCCAGACGATGCCGGAGTTGAAAACTGCCATAGAAGAGGAATGGGAGATGATCCCTCAAAATTTCATAGAACGGTTGATAAACTCTATGACTAATCGTATGAGAGCTGTCGTAGATGCCCATGGAGGCAACACGCGTTATTAAATTAAATCTTTATTTGATAATTAAACCTTTATTTTGATAAAACATGTTTTTATTCAAAAATCAACTGCACTCATCAAGGCGCATACGCGACTTGTAGGCGTAGCTCCATGTCTTGTGGTATTCTGAATTCAAATTTTAAACAATACTGACGATACGATCGAAAAAGATGGTAAAATGTATCAGGTTTAAAACTGCATCAATAGTTTTTGTTCAATCTAGCAATCATATTTAGGTAGGGGCCATCGAAACCTAAACTCTAAGGGGGGCCAATAGATGTGTCCACAAGTGTATGTAGGGTAGATGCAATGATGGTAGATTAGTGCATGCGAACGATTTCACCGCGCGCCCCCTCCTGATCCTCGCGCCCTAGGCTGCAGCCTAATTAGCCTAAGGGTTAATCAGGCCCTGGCAGTGGTGAAGGGTGAAAATTTTCAAAAGGGAAGCTGGGGACAAAAATCTTGCCTTGATCTAGTTTGTCATAATACTATTTGACCCATGGCGAATCTGGCAGGAATTGGGTTATAGGGATACCTCGCCATTGCCATAGGAATACCTACATATCTTTTAGCTGACATAGTAAGATAGGTTGTTGAAATTCTCACAGAACACAGACCAAATTCTAGTCAATCAATTAATTATATAAGACTTATCCTGCTTTATCTTCTATACTGACGGCACAAAAGCTCCCTATTCTAACACTGTTCTAACTGAAGCCCCTGGTGTTGCACACGTCCATAGGCCTCGGTAACCACTTTCCATTAGGTGGGCCGTGAACTTGTCTGCCATTTAAGTGGTATAAAAGAACTTCTATTCATACTTCTGTTCATGCTTCTATACTGTGGTAACATTGTGTAACAGATGGGGAATTTTTATGATTTGTGTGTCTATTTTATTAAAAGGCAACTTATTCCTTACACCGTTCACACAATTACATGAGAAAAAGAACGAAGGTAGAAAGAGCCACCATTAATTTAGAGTGTACACTATTTTAGCAATTTTATTCGCTTATGGTATTAATGTATTGGTTTTTAGTAGATCCTACTTCCAAAAAGGTCACCATATATAATTGACCATGGGAAAATACGCTCTTTTCTTATGTCGATACCTACCATTGAATACGTATGTCCCTGGGATTTATTTATTGTAAAGGCAAACGATATTTTTCTCGGCTGTCGGCTTTTAAAAGATAGGTAGATAGATAGGAAAAAGCGGCAATTCAGCGGAATTAGAGCCAGCTGTTGCGTTGAAGGAATTTACAATATGTCCGAAGCTATTACATAAATTGGCACTTGCCAAACGGAATATCAATTAGATATTCATAGTTTAGACTAGCTGTTGTCCCTGATGGAATACTGGCCTTGCTCCCATTACTCACAGGAATCTATCTTCCCAGCCCATAATTTACACCTAAGTATATCGCTTTTCTCATTTATACAGATCTGATCAGCCGTTTCTGCAAGAAACAGTAACAATTTATTAATCCCCAAAAATTACCTACTAGTTAATTAACTCAATACTATTATGAAATCAATAACACAAAAGGTAACGCTTTATTAATAATAATGCTTCCATTAAGGCCTATAATCTCGTGGATCAATTTATCTTTGAAATTATTAATAGCGTTAATTTAATATTACTCGCCCGTGTTGGCGTCCATTACAATATAGGTTAAAAAATTAAAGCGGAATTTTAAATTTGGAATTATGATGTCAAACTTTGATTTCAAATAGAGAAGCAAAGGGCACTTATATTCAAATCCGAGCTTGTATTACTGCGTGTGTATAGAAAGAGGTATTTAGTACAAAATTTTAGAAGTGGTTAAACAACTTCTAAATATTTTTTAGTTTTCAGATTCTTTAAAAAAATACATTTCAGCATTTAAAATAGAAATTTAGTACTATGTCAAATAGATATCGTATTAAATTTCTATTTTGAATATATATGAATTTTGATGTACTTATACTTTGTCGCTTAGGAACATAAAATTGATTACAACGGTGACCTAGGCGCAAAAGTTTAGTCCCTCCTACTAAACCGAATTATATTTCTTTTGGCATTTTACAATTTTTAGTCTCTCTCTCTCTCTCTAAATAATAGAGAGTTTTGTAACAGCAGAATTGCCACTAATTTAGGCTTTGGATTGAGTTAAATTAAAATTTCGATTCTCATTAAATCATTTACTACACAGGAAGGTATGCAATTCACAAATATCATAATTAAAACCTCTCGATATCAAATTAAGTACTTAATTTCCACCGTAAATGATATTTCAATATAATTTAAATCGGACCATGAAACCGCAACAGTCACCATTAAATATTTGGACTGTTAAATTTCTCATCAAATCGCACATTTACTAAGGACCGCGTGTCGAGATTCGATACAATCTTTTACCTTTATAAATACCTATGACGATGAGGCGGAAATTGAATGAAGGATTTGACTCCGATAGGCACTCAACGTGAAAGATATTCTTGTAATATAAGTGATCTGAATTCCCATGTACTGTGATCAAATTGTTACACATTAAGAGCCAATTTCTCTGGAGAAGTCTGATCGAAGTTATTTATAGACAATGAAATATGATTATCGATGGAATAAGAAGTGAGGGTAATGTCGTCTATGGAGTACAGACAGAAAAGCACAAACGCTTTGTCTAATTCAGGAATTTAAACCAAAGACATCAATAACAGCCGGCTAAATGACTTAGGTTGGCTGCGCAACAATTACTGGACTGGATAATTAAAAAAAAAAATGCGACTGTACAAATATCAACAACATGGTGATTCTAAATTGAAGCAATTGTTAATTTTGTTTATTTTTCATTCAAAAAAGAAATAATAAAATATAGAGTCGACTCAACTTAGTCTAAGGGCACCCGAAATACGGCATTCCACAAAAAAATTAAGTGGAGAAATCACTATCAAGGTCAACACCATTGGATAGAAAGAGAGCGATCATATTAGTTATACGCATGCTTTGTAGTGTTGGCAAAAACAAAGAGCTGCAATAACTTCTTGTTAATGGGAAGCTCTAACCTTATTGATGATGTCATAACCTTAGAATCCAACTATCACTCAATTAGTATGCGATGCAAAGAAAACTCGCTCTTTGGCGAAGGACTAGCAGATATCAATAAAGCAGTCAAAGCGATATCTAAATCCAGCGCAGAAATAAAACCGATTTCAGCCAAGTAGCCAGCAGCTGCTAAACATAAACGACCACTCCAGGATTTAAACTGGCGAGTTCCTGCCATTCATCGCAGGTCGAGGGGCTACAACAGGAGCAGGAAGCCTGCCTCGCACAACTCCCAGAGGAATCGCACCGCGAATTCTTCGAGGCAGTCATCGCGGCCAGTGAAGAACTACTACCACAACCAACATTAAATACGGTAATATACGCTAGTAGGCTTTCATTGTTATATGATCAGTAGTCGCTTATAACTAAAGATACAACAATCCTATTATGTATTAAAGGTTATAAAAGTCCTTCCTCTCGCACAGTTTTATAAATATCAGTGCCCGCAACAAGAACAATTGCCTCATCTCAAAAACTCTTGTATAAGAATTCAATCCATGAACTCTTAAAAATTGGTGCGATTGCTGAGTGTTTACCCAGCGTACACATTCTTCACTTCACCTATTTATCTAGTATCAAAATCTAATGGAAATTATAGGTTAATTCTAAATTTAAAAGCTTTATACAAAATTATTGACACAACCCACTTCAATCTCGAAGATTTACGAACCGCACTTAAACTTATCTGTAAAGGTTACTTAATGAGTGCTGTAGATTTAAAAGATGAATATTATTAATAAGCATCCACAAGATTACAAAAAAAAAATCTTTTCCAATTTGATGACAAACTACAGGTACCTACGAATTTAACGTCTTATCTTTCGGGCTCAATACCTCACCCTTTATATTTACTATAATTAATGAAGCCAGTACTTAGATTATTCAGATCACGTGGCCACCAATCCACGGTTTACTTAGATGATAGCCTTTTGCATATACCATATCTGATACTACAAGAGTTTTAAGGGCTCTAGGCAGTAAACAAAATTTAATAAATTATTTTATTTACAACCTTAAGTTACACAATTTTTACATATTATTTCAGATGTATTGGCAAAAATTAAATTAATAAAGTTACCTACTATATATACACAATACTAAATAAAAACAAAACTAAAACTAAAAGTTAAAATGCGTCGTGGAATTCATACGAATCGCATGCCTCTTGTGGTAGCGTTCCCAGAAGACTGGCAGCATTGCCACGTAAAAGTAATCTCAGTCCGGTCACGACGCGTAATATTTGGGTATTTTTTAATTAACAACGACACATTGAGTTATAGTTTACCCGCAGATAAATCTTGAGAATTAAAAACCAGTTAATAAATTCTGAATTATTACGCACTACACAATCAGTTTGTTCATTTAGTAGGATTACTAACTTCTGGTTGTCCAGCCATTAAATACGGCTGGCTTTGCACTTAGCAACTAGAGCGATGTAAATAACGTAATTTGAAAGGGGTAGATCTATTAAACTCATGAGTATATCAGAGTTAGATAAGTGGTCACATGCTTTGCTTGAGCGACATTTAACTGTTTTAAAGTACGTCCTCCACTACCGAAGTATAATATTACATGGGATACTTCAATCGTTTTGAACAGTCTTGGTACTTGGTACCCAAACGAATCTTTAAACTTGGAATTATTTCCAAGAAAACAGTAACTTAACTTGCCTTAATAACGGCAGATAGAATACAAACACTTTCAAAGATTAATATTTTAAACATACAGTTCCACGCACATACAGTTCATATTAAAATACTCGAGCTAATAAAGAATTCCCGCCCTGGTTGTCCGCAATCACTTCTTGTACTCCCTTAATTCTTAGAATGTCCAGAAATACCTACTTCGTTCTAACCTTACGCTATTATCTAGACATAACTTGGTACCGATGATTACCTTTTTATAAGTACAAAAAAGCCTCATAAACAAATCACTTCACAAACCCTAAGAAATTGGTTTAAAACTACCTTAAGGCACAGGATACAGCTACAGAACTAGATATGCCGCAACATCCAAAGCTTGTAAATTAGGAGTTAATTTAAATTGTATTAGAAATATAGCTGGATGGAGCGAGACTTCTAACACTTAGAAAATGTTATAATAGAATAATTGCTCAAAATATAAATGATATTGATTTATTAGCTAGAGCTATTATGGGTGAATCTATTAAATGTTTTATTGTAATGAAGAATTTGTAATATAGAAGTATGATGATATTTTGTAATGGGAATTTGTTCTCAAATTTTCAATTGATTTATAATTAAATAAATAGTTATATTTTGATGGTGTTGATATTTTGTACCTTCTCTCAACATCTCTACATGCTAATCTCGAGCACAAAGCATGTTTATAATTAATGATTAAAAGAACTTACCTATTGTAAAGTTCTATCATAATTATACAAAGGCTTTGTACGAAGAGATTAGCATCCCGCCCAACTCTTAAGTAAACTTTTTACATGATCATATACAAATATCAACGCAAATGTGTATCTTCTATCTAAACTACATGAAGGTATGGTAGGCGAGGTCCACCGGCAGGTGAAAACAAAAAAAAAACAAATAAGTGCAAATGGCGACATCTAATATGTAAATATGCTAATCTCTTCGTGCAAAGCCTTTGTATAATTATGATAGAACGTCACTACAGGTAAGTTCGTTTAATCATTAATTTTATTTATCTTCAACATTCCAAACATTACAAATAATGAAATGTGAAGAAGGTTGTTTAGTAATACCGGCATTTTTCGTTTTAATTTAAAGCCACTCGGGGAAGCACTTATCTCTGCTTACAAAAAATACAAGATGGTGTCGAGTTCCTAGCTATTGTTGTCAGAGCTGGAGTCGGACAACTCTAAAAAGGAATCGCATACACCAGCGCGGTCAGCCACCGTTTGTAAACAATTTGTCCAATTACTTACTTACGTATATTTCAAATTATATTATTCGAGATTATTGTAATAATTTTCTTGAACGTGTCGGCTATACTTGATATTGAATCTACATATATAATGTTATTCTCCAGAGCAAAATAATCAGCATGATCGAAACTAGTTAACAAATCTACGATGCTTTCAACAAAGAAACAATGTTATTATGTGCTATTATTTCTATGTCATAACAAGTATGTACATTAACAAGCACTTTATTATCATTAATAAGTAGAATAACGATCTTTTCGGTAGGTAATTTATACTACAATTTATAAACTATACTATTGAAGCTGACAGATGATATTCTATCCTATCTTATCGATTGACTTTTAGTCAGTTCGATTCCTCCGGGAAGCAGGAACTTTGCGTAGGAATTTCCGCACGAAATAAAAAGGGCAGCAATATCCGTAGAGTTACGTCCCACTCGTAATTAAAGAGTAATGCAAGCTCATGGGTAATTAACACTTAGTTAGGAAAATATATTATAAAACACAGTTACCTGTTAAGGTTTTAGGGTAAATTATGAATACTTTTTACCCTTGTTACTTTGAACACCTGAGACTGATATGAATAGTCAAAACCAGGCTGTTAATCTGACCGTTCAAGCCTGGGCTTCTAATGACGACGTACCCACTCATCTGTATAATACTCGTAAGTACCTGAATTTTACCTACGCACCCTAATTTGACACTTATTTTAGGTAGTTTTTAATGCCTGGGTATATCACAAGCTATACTCTAACTATATATAGTATTCGCTCTGCTGCTCCTCATTTCCCTAATTTGTTTGTATTTACTTTCACAGGAGTGACTGCTATCGACCCATCATTAATCTATAGTCTCTGCGTAACATACACATCCCTCCTTGCTGCCTCAGCCCGGAGACATAGATATTTTTATTTTATTTTATGCTTTATTGTACATATATTTGACATTTATACAATATAGCGATACATAATTTACAAAAGCGAGCTTAACTCAGAGTTGAGTTTTCTTCCAACAAACCCGGGAGTGCACAGAGGAATTGTTATAAAATGAGAGGCAAAGTCTAGTGAACAATGTGGAGATTTGATTGCAAGAGGATATACAAGATGTATACCCCAGGTAGTAAGCAGTAGGCCTAGTAGTTTCACCAACTTGTCTAGTTTTTTTTACGTGCGGGAAATCCCCATGGAACCCCCCCCCCCCCCCTTCGGAGCCGAAGGGGGATGTTATGTCGGACTCGAACCGACTAAACCGCACGCCGTCTGTGGGTCGATGTGCTAGGCCGAAGGTGAGGTTGTCTCGTGACATATCTCTCGCACCGCGGCTGACCCAGGGCCATTCCTCTAGGTCTGGCCCTCCTCGGGAGGAGGGACCATGTGGTCCCCGACTCGCCCCCGGTATGGAGGGGGATGCGCACATCGTCCTACGATGTGCGCCACCGCCGTGGCCTGCTTCTGCTAGGGTGACAAGCGGCTCCACCCGTCAGCCTCAGGCCCGCGCTCATGGGAGGTGGAGGTCGGTTTGCGCCCTCCGACGCCCCCAACTTGTCTAGTACAAACCTATAGAAATCATTATTATAAAATCATAATATAAAGCAAGAAACTCCCCAAGTCTTCAAAAGTTACCTTGACTTGTAATCAGCTATTCGTGAAAATGACTCCGCTTTTAGCCATCTCTTCAGACCGTTGGCAACAAAGAGTAAGGAACACAATCATCACATGCGGCATACACCCACACCTGCATCAAAGATCGCATTATCACTTCAGTTTTCGAAAAGAACAGCCAACCTCGACCTACAATAATATAAATAATACTGACAGTACTATCAGACAGAATAGGTAAAACCGCGGTAGCCTAGTGGTTTGGGTAATGGACTGCTGAGACGAGGTCTCGGGTTCGATCCCAGGGTTTCCATGGCACACACCAATGACTTTTCGATGTTTTTCGAAGTTATGTGTGTATTTATCGCAAGTTTATAAGTGCCCAGTTAATGGCAATAGGCTCGCCACCTATTACATTGGGACCTAAACATAAACTGGCCGAAATGTGGGTGCTAGCACCTCTGCCTACCCCTTCGGGGATAAAGGCGTGAGTTTATGTTATGTTATGTAGGTAAAAAAATTAGATGTTTATAAAGTACGAGATTATACAGAGTAATGTAATTCCATAATGTATTTTAATTTAATGAAAAAATTGTAAGAACTTTTGAATTTTAGCATAACTAATCGAGCGCCAAATTGTATTAACCTATAAATGAAGTTTTTTTTTTTAAATTTTGAATTTGGAATACGTCCACAGACTACCGTCCAGCCCTACGTTTTTGTCCGGTTTTAGTACTAAAGAGGTGCAATATTGAATACTTTCTGAATTTTACGCGAATGTCACTCATTGAAATAAAACCTCTTTTTAACGGATGCTAAGGTAGCCGAAACGTCAGAATAAAAGTAAATAATAACAAATAAATCACGATAGAATTAATTAAAAAGTGGTTTTATTTCACGGTACAATATTATTTTAATTATGCATGTAAACTTTTTGGTTCCTTACGCTAGGTACAATCTGCTATAAAAATTCTTCTGTTATAAATTGTTTAATATAATTTGATTTTGTTTTTTTAGAGTAAGATAAATAAAAGCTGGTTTTAAAACATAATGTTCCTTAGGCGTTTTCATTTATTAAGAGTCCTTTCCCCTCTGTAGCAGAAGGACAGATACGCAAAATCCCGGAATAGCAAAATCCCAGATTAGCAGAAGGACGGATTAGCATAAAGGCAGATAATGTACTGTCGTGTACATTCCGCCCTAGGCTGGAAAGCACTGTTTCTCACATGCAAGGAAGAAAAAACCTTTTTAATTTGAAAAGAAAATTTAGGAATAATCTAACAGCAATCGGCACCGAAAATCAACATGACACCCGACAAGTTCGACGGATAGGTACCTAAAGCGGTTAGAACTCGTTACGAGTTTAATCGAAGTAAAATGTAGTTGGAAATATAACACCGGCAAAATTTCCACACTATCTTATATTACCAGGCTACAACAAATTTAGTAAGAAGCTGATTGTATTACGTAGTAACATCTATTTCAAGTATACCTCGAGACATAATCTTGGACCTTAAATGTGTTCACAATATCTATATAGTTTTTTGAGGGTCTCTTAAGGATAGCGCAGGTTTCTACTTCACCGAACGAGCTGCAAGTATAAATTAATATGAAACAATCCGTAATATATGTCTCGAGTCCTGAACTGTAACAGGTATACCTGTTGGTGCAATATAGAGTAAGTAATAACAAAGAAGTTTTTTTTTCCACTAACAGTCCCCTCGGATAGTCTCTCGCCGGCCGGTGATACTGCACGCCGTCCAGGTCTTCAAATGCCGAGGTGTAAAATGGCAATCCTGCGCACCCCAGCTGAACCATAGCCATCCTCGGATTTCCCTATCTTACCCTGGAAAAGAGCGCGTATCACGCTTCCCTTTACCCCTTACGCTACTTATGCTAGGGTAACAGGTGGCTCCGATTGTCCCCACTATCCTGCGCTCAAGGAACCTAACAGGCCTGCCGATCATCTTTTGAGGTTAGCTTAGGCTTCGAAGATCTTGGTGAGTCCATAACAATCAATAGATGTATTAGATTTTTACAGCATGGAATAAAGTAGGTAAATGTATATGTATATACTTACGCCTGTAAATCCCCGAAAGGGTAGGCCAGGTAACGCCCAGATTTCACCAACTATGATTTTCCAGGTAATAGGGCGCGATCCTATGGCTGTCAGACGGGCACTTGAGCAAGGGCTGTATGTGTACTGTGATGACGGGGACCTCTGTCACCACAGTCTTCTAGACAACGATCAATAATACACTTCTTTGGAAATTTTTGTCGTTAATTTAGCAATTATAATATTCCTATACGAATATGGTGAATTTGCGCGAGAATATTTATTTTATCAATTTTATCGTATTAGTGGATCGCGAAATCTAATGCACTTATTCTTCAATCTTCTACTAGAAGTATACTATACTCCGAGGAACTGTCTCGCATCAGATGTTTTTTCCTATCTTCTCATTTCAAATACTTTTATAGTTTTTATTGTATGATTTATTTTAAATCGTTGACACGGCGAGGTCTGACATAACTAAGTAGGTTCGTCATATGGTACGGACACCACAGTACTATCGGATGGAGACAGACCTATCCTTTAGTCACCTTTTACGTCACCCACAGGAAGTTCTCCGGGAACCAACTGAGTGTTTTAAGAAAAATGAAAGAAATAAGAACTTATTTTCCAAAACCGCCTTTATTGACTCACGGCCATACGACCGGTAGCATTATTATCTTTTGTTTTATGACGCCGAACTCCTATGCGTATCTATTGAAGCCATACGATGTACATTACATCTTGGGGTACGGAATCCACTCATGTTTAATACAGCCGTGATCTTCACATAAAAATGATAATTTACGATCAGATACGTGAGGTTACTAGCTCATTATTTCGCTTATTAGCTCGTAAACTCGCCCTGATTAAGGTAAGTGTAGTTAATCTTTATTTATATGTTAATAGACTATGTATTGGCATGACCTTACGCCAAACGAGATTGTGGAATACATAACATATTTCTATTACAATATGTAATTAGACTAATTAAAGTAAAAATTAAAATTCTTCTTCTTCTTCACCCTAGAGTTCATCCAGGCCCCTGATTCAGCTAATTTTATGAAATAACAAAACCACTGTGATTCAGCTGACATTGCGTTAAATGTCATTAAATTTTCGACTTTATTGCTGAACGTTAAAGTTCAAAATGAAAAGAGAGAAAGAGTTTATGACATTTTTTCATTCAGACAAGATTGTCATTTAATTTTAGACTTTAACAGTATAATAGTATAGTCTAAGGTTAAATGGCATTGGTTACAGTTTCTGTGGTAGGTACTGCTGTGGCTTTGCCATGAAAAAATAATAGCAGAGTCAGGGCCCTGGTCGCATCCAAAGCTGTACACTTTTAGTCTGGGGACCGCTTTACCAGTGTAACTGCAAATTTCCGTAAAGTGACTGCTATCTGACCTCCACAACCCAAAGGCGATATCGAATCATTGCAGTATGACCAGTTGTTAGACTTTTTAGGGCTCCAACTACTGCCATAGATGTTCATATGACTTAACATGCTCTCCGAGGCAAGACCAAACCAATGCAAATACCCATATTCATGGCTACAAATATTTGCATTAAGCGGGGATCGAACCCGCGACACCTGTGTAGCGGCCGCGTTCACTACCGCTTCGCTATAGGGGCCGAATGTAAGTAAAGTATAAATAAAAATTATGTAGACACAATTATTTAATTTTTTAATATATTTATTATTAAGTGGCAGGCGGTTATAGTCCGTTTAAGTCTGATATAACCATTGAGACCGGCGGGGGCTGATGGATTGAAAATGATTCTACAATGACCTAAAATATTAAAATATATTTAAGAGTAGGTACGGGAATTAACGCGATAATGGTATAGGTACTTATATACCTTTGATTGCCTGACGTTTCGACCAGGTTACACCGTCCGTGGTCACAGGCTGACTGACTCAGCGGTGCACGCCCGCCGTCTTCGAATCCGTGAGGTAGTAGATTCTTCATTTACCCGCACATTTTCAATATTTCATGTACCGTCACATACCACACTCACAGTGTCCCTATTCTGTAAGCAAACTCTCCGGAGTCTATCCGACTGCGCAGAAAAGTCAGGCAATCAAAGGTATATAAGCACCTAAACCATGATCGCGTTCCTAATTATATACCATGGAACGCGAGAGTTTAAAAGTTAGTAAATTGTTAATTATATAAGTTATAAATTACTAACTTTCAAAATAAACGTACACAACAATTAAATAATAAGCAAGTGGTTTAATAAAATAGAAATAAAATCCTAATTTAATGACTTAAATAGTCGAGTGTGGTGTGCTAACTCATTACCATTTTTCAGTATCCTTCAAAATAATAAAAGACCCTTTTCAAGAGATATGTTTTAGTTGCCATTTTGAATTTATTTATATGAGGGTTTATATCTCTCGGTATATGCGAGAAATTTGATTATTTTTACAGTAGCAATTTATTTTTTAACAAATGCATCTTACGAGGAACCAGGCCTTATTAAGAATCACTATTTTTCACAACGTGTTCAAATATTTCTCTCTTGCAGCATGTGTGTCGTCACACAACACCAGCTACCTATATAAATGCAACAATTAGGCCAAACTACAGCTCACTAAACTGTCAACCGAAACAGTAGTCCTACCATGCAACATCTGTAGTTTCGAGTTCGAAGTTTCGGACAATCAGTTCGATGGAACATATTTATCTCAAAATCAGATCCAAAGATAATATGTTAAACCTCGATTTCGCTTAAGCCTTACCGGAAGAAAACCAAACCTACTTCTTACATTGTACTATAACAGTAGCATTATATGCACTTCCGGGCTGTTTAGTCGTGGTCCATATGAAACTTGCATTCCAGACGTTTCGTCGATCACTGCGGATATTATATATCATTCGGTTAGGTACTTAAATCAATATAAACAATCTTGTAGTGACTTTTTATAAAAAAGAAACATAATATAAAAATTATTAATTTATTTCTCAACAGTCCAATTCACAATAATGTCAAATAAATCTAATATACACATAAATGTCAAATTTACAATATGTCAAATAGATACAATATAAATATAAATTCAATATTATTATAAATTAATAACAACTGCGAATGTAATGTCAACCATATAGTATCTCCTGTCGGGTTCGTCCTACGACGCGCTCAGACCTGTACCTAGTACAAAGGTGCCCATGACGATGGCCGTATTGCCCCTTTGGATGGCTATGGCCAGCCTTAGCACCAGGTACGACCCGGCGCGGACGTCTCCCGATTTCTCTCTCAACCTGCGCCCGATGTCCTCCACAAACCACTTTATAAAAAACATAATATAAAATAAATAAAATAGAGTATCTAACTGACTATTTATATTTAAAATGAGTTTCTAAAGAAGAAGGAGAATATTAGCAAACTGAGTTTTTAAATAAAATATGTTAAAAAGCACATCGAGATAGTTTAACTAACCGAATGGAGAATAGATATTTATATTACATAGCTAAATGCTACGTCATGTTACGTGTTCATATTTAGTGCGAGTCCGCAAATTCGGATGCTTCATAGTGGCCTTCCAGTTGTGATACAGACCGCATTAGCTGGTGCCGTGACGTCAAATAAGAGGGTGCAAAGCATCGTATCTCTAATCAGACTAGCTACTCGTACAAAGTCAATTTGGCAGACAATCGGAATAATTTCTTTGATGCCGAATGTGCAGACGATCGAAGATAAATGTTAATTGAAAGTTGGAATTGTAAGGAAAAATGTCTTGAGGTTGGGATGCCGAAACATAATCGGTCTTATTACAAAACACAGACTAATTGTAAAACCAGGTTTAAATCGTCTTTAGAGCATGGTGTAAATAAAGTCATATTACAAAAAGCGTTTTAGTAGTAAACCACAGATTATCTTTGGTCTAAAGATAAACCTGCGTGACTCCTAGTTTAGCATTGGTTTAAAGTGTAATCCGGTTTATAAATATATAAGTATAAAAATATAAAAAATAATTTAGGTTTTCATTATTTAGCTTGTGATTATTCGTACATATTTTTGCTCGTAATGGATATTAACGCAGTTGATAAAATGGATATCGAAGTTATTAATATCGCGTGAACTTACTGGGCATACCACGCTTACCTAACAGAAGATTTTCCAAACGTTTTGCTATGAGAGTTGTTGATTTATTTAGTGATTATTCTGAGGCTATACAATAGAAGTCATGTTTTGACCTACTTTTACTTATTTCGGAACTCCAACTTTCTGCTCTTCTTTTCTTTTGTTGTTACATTATAATTAACTTTAAACATACAACTTCAGTGTAAAGTTTCGTAATTCGTTTCGAACAACGCGGTAAATCTTCGTTCCGTTTAACACGCATAGATCTTCCAATATTTTATAACAATGATTGCTAAATAAAGGCATGATAGTGATATTTTATTACTAATCAAAGAATAACT
The DNA here is from genome assembly GCA_949126895.1 of Eilema caniola. Lineage (NCBI taxonomy): Eukaryota > Metazoa > Arthropoda > Insecta > Lepidoptera > Erebidae > Eilema > Eilema caniola. The sequence goes on along the minus strand of OX421476.1, from coordinate 17,376,729 downwards.
AATATACATGAAGTTGAATTTAATAAAAATATATGTTGCACAAATATATTTTTCACCAATCATAGTAAAGCGCCGGTAGCTTAGTGGTTAAGGAGTCGGCCTTACGATCGAGAGGTCCCAGGTTCGAATCCTGGCCATTACACTACCGACGTGAACCCACGCCTAGCACAAGCAATTTAGCTTAGTTGAAGGGGTTAGAGGGGATATTAGTAATTTCGATAATTTCGGTTGCTAATATTCTTTATAAAAAATAAAAAAAAATTTATCAACGACTTCAGAAAACTTTTACATTCGGAGGATACGGCAAGTTACGATCGAATGGTGTCACAATGAACGAACAATACTTATAGTAATCTGTGGTTTTTATTGAAGCCAAGGTTTTAATCATGGTACTAAGTGGTCTACGGTTTATTTGGTTTTGTAATAAGATGTTTAAACCATGGTCTAGAGATGAAGCCTAGACTTTATAGTTCGGGATGAAACCAGACTTAATTCCGTTTTTTGTAATAAGACCGAATGACTTGCAATACGATATAAAGGCTTATATTTAAATAAGGCTTTTTTAATTTAGATTGGATTGGATTGCACGATTGTGAAAACCCCTCCATAGTAATTCAATCTCAGGTCAGCAAGTGCAAAGCCAGGCAGAGGGGATTGTGGTCGCAGCACTAGTGGGACCAGTGGGTGTCACGCCATAATGCGACGACAATCCTCTTTTGATGAGGCCGTCAAAATGAGTACCACCATTGTTAACATGGTACGTGTATGTAATGGTGACCCTCTTTCCTGATACTTTGCCTTCAGCTTACCATCAGGCGAGGTGAAGTCAAATAAAAATAAAAATAAAAAGCATTTTTTTTTTCTAATCTAATCGATTTGAATAGTTAGCATACTAAACTACTATAAAATCTCATTAAAAAAATTCTTATTATTTTATATAAGTAAGTATGTGTGATAATAAAAATAATCAGAGGAGCGTTTTCACATTCATTCGATATCTGATATCCGATATCCGTGTCGGACGCCGATGGCCGACCTTCGATAGCCGACACAATGTGCTTTTTACAAGCTTTTATTTAACTTGCAATGTATGTTTGTTCGGGTGGAATCTTACAACTCAATTTTAAGGCACTTGCCCTCAACCGATTGAGCTGAAATTTGGTATGCACGTTCAGTTCGGATGACAATGCAAGATTATAAAACATTGTTTTTAAAAAGGTTTTTAATAATTTATTTCACATATATCCGATAAAATTGGCCCGATACGGTCATTTGCTCGAAAGCACAGACTAGTTAGGGATACTAGGAATGAAAATAAAAGAAGTGCAAGCAAAGCTTCCTTATATTCGTGATCAGCGATCAATTAACGCGAAACAAAACTTAAATAAGAAAATGTCATTAAGGTCGAAAATTGCTTGCAGTCGCTATTTAAGCCTCTTTGTGATCGGATATCCGGCCAACGATATCGGGCCAGACAATGTGAAAGACAGATACATATGTCATACATTTGAAAACGCTCTTAAGGTGTTCAAAAATATTTTTGAAGTGAAAACTTCTTAAACGGCGTTGGATGGGTAAAAAGTGTTAAACTCACGTCGGGATTACTTGACCTTTGAACCGTAACCGACAACTGACGTCATTCAACATTACAACAGCTAGATTGTTTATTTTGTTAGGTGCGTTAAGAAGCTTCGTAGCCTAACGGTAAGCGCGTCGACTGTAAGTCCTTATGGTTTCAGAAGCCGGTACGGCTTCGAACCTGGGCTTCTGACACTTTTTGCGATTATTTTTTCTTTTTGTAATTTATTACTTTTTGTGATTATTTTTTTCTTTTTGTAATTCATCAATTTCTTTTGACAGAAAATTAGTGATAGGTTCTATGATTGGCGCTATATTATAGTTATGCTATATTATATAATATATGGTATGATATGGAACGGTATGGTATGATGTGTTCTTTTTATCTTTTTCTCTGTATATAATGAAGAAAGTAAGAAAGAAAAAGTTTTCACTTCTGCCGGCACTCCCGGAGTGCAACCCATCTTTTTTTTATCGTAGTACAATGAAATGTCAAAATTCGAGTTTAATATATACGAGTATTTTGTGAAACATTAATAATGGTTTTTCGATTGCCATTGCAGTCGATTTTCACACAGGCCAAACGGGTTGGTAGTACAGGGTTTTATTTCAAGCTTTCCTTCTTTTGCAGTGAAATCGTCTGTCTATTTGTCCGCCAGTTGCCTCTTACGACACCCTTCGGAGAAGATGGGGTATTAAAACTTGTATTTGTCCCGGTCACCACATGGATAAATGTAGATAATAATTATAAATGTCACATATAATTTTAAAACAATTATAATGTTTTTCCTTAAAACCGTACTACTTTTTGCGTTATAGATATATAAAGTAAAAAAACATTTTCCTTTTTAACAATGATGATATTTATGTCTTTTATTAAACTAACACTTCATGCTTATTTATGTTACAAAATAGTTTCGATGTTTCACAAATGCTAGCTCTTTAAATGAGATACATTTATCATAAAAGTAAATATTCATATAATAATTTTTAATTATTGTTATTAACATGTCTCAAAAAAGCTGAATCTCATAAAAACCTCACACATTAGATTTAGCGTAGTCATGATTTGATTTATTTAAGGCCTATTTGTATACTTACAATATCATTTTCATACTCGAAATAGCAACACATTGGGCTCTTTAAAAATAGGCGGCTCACATAGATCTAATTTCCTGTTAATACACATTGTGTAAACAAAAATTTTCGTCAATTATATTAGCGTGTTTACATTAACAATAAAATTTCTAAGGAAATTTCGACGCCCGCTTCCTTACAAAATTATGTCGACCTCAAACAAACGGCTTTGTTGGCAATGAATATGTAATTGTCACAATTGAGAATTGTTTTATTTGCTTCAATCTTCAGTCCGGGAGCCAGCCTGTGATAGACTAGTAATAAGAATAATGTTTGTTTTTACTACTGAGGTGGCAGACAAGCTCACGGCCCACCTGATGGAAAGTGGTTACCGTGACCTATGGATGTGTGCAACACCAGGAAGGTCACACTCGTGCTGCCGACCCTGTAAACAAATTGCTCATCGTAATTCATTTCTTAACGTAAAAATAACTACGAATGTAATTTACAGAAATTTGAAACATATTTGAGGTTGGGATATAAAGTTGGGTACAAAGATACTACAGTAAAATACATTTGGGTTTCATAATAATTATTTCAGCCAGACGAATATGTTTATCATGCTAGTCAGGCAGTCATTAAATCTGTAAATATACATACCTTTCAGAAATAAACATTTTTACTAACAAAAACCAAAATACTTTTAATTAATACTTTTGTCCTATAAACAAATACACTATATTACATATTAAGAATAGGAATGCATACGAATGATCGTTTTCATTACTATACATCGACTTAAATAAATAGTTTAAGTGATTCTACAACTAGTTAAAGGGACTTAAATATTCACGCCCTGGGCTCAAGCAATACAAGTCTCGGGTCCATCACAAAGGATTTGGTTTAACTCTAATAATACTGTCTTTATTCATACCATTGTTAATTTATATACTTAATATACCTATGTACTCTTCTCATATACCTTCATTTTAATTTATTGAAGGCTGGAATCCTTATAAGCTAGTACTTTAGTCATCTAACTTTTAAATTTTCGCGTTCCATGATAATATTATACAAGTATGCTTTCGGGTAATCGTACTATAGATAATAATTATTTTTATTACAAAGGATACGTCAATATGACTTCACCTCACCTGATGGTAAGCTGCAGTCTCGTGAAAAGGGTTACCATTACAAATCCCAACAATGTTAAAATGGTGGCTCTCAGCTTGACAGTCTCATCAGAAGCTTTTCACGCTCCGGAAAGTACTCGGGAAAGTAGGAAGAAGGAAGAAATTATAGTTTATCTGCCCTCTTTTTATTTATTCCAATGTAAAATAGCGCGGCATTTGTTTCCTGTATTAATGTCTTCTTCATCCTAGTTTTAATCCCAGTCGCATCCGAAGCTTTTCAACTTGGAGTCTGGGGTCCGCTTTTTACCGATCTAACTGCGGATTTGCCTAAACTTCGATATTCTCCGTGAAGCGACTGCCATGTGACCTCCACAACCCAAAGGCGATATCGAAGCATTGCAGCCAGACCAGTTGTTGGATTTTTGCGGGCTCCAACTACCCGTAACGACTGCCATAGATGTTTATTTGACAACCGGCTTAACGTGCTCTCCGAGGCACGACCAGACCAATGCAAATACCCATATTCATTCATACAAATATTTTCACTGAGCGGGGATCGAACCCGCGCCTCCTGCGCAGCGGCCGCGCTTACTACCCCACACTAATTTTGTTTCCTGTATTAATGTATAATAATATATATTAAATCTAAGTATTTAAAAATACATCAATATTAATTAATTAGAAACCGCGACCCGTTGGTTGAGTTTTCGCAGCGTATAACACAATTATTGGTTTCGAACAAGTCGGTAAAATCATTAATTAAATTACCAACCAATCTGAGCTTCGAAATTCGTTCTCTGTGTAGCTACATCTATTTGAATATATTTACATTTTTGGTATAGTTCACAGTCAGTTTCAAACTTCAGAGAAAAGTTTAACTTGACCGAATTGTAACATCAAACGGCGCGCGCTTTAAATCTAGGAGATTTACAAATAATTTGTAGTCGGCTATAAAATGTAACATGTTGGCCCATTGATTTGCACGTTGCACAAAACAGGTAAAGGTGACACTTTTAGGACATTTTGCCAATCCTTTTATACGTGCAGTCTATGGGTTACCTATAAGCAGAGGTCATGCAGCGCTCTGCAGGTGCAGGACAATGACGCAATTCAGGGTGTTGATGGGGCTGCCACGCTACTACAGCCCTTCTGGCATGTTCGCCGAGGCGGCAGTAGATGGATTTCACGCCATCATGTGTAAAAGATGCGCTTCTATCATGCGCAGGGCATGCGATAACCCCAACAATATACTTAACACTGTGGCAGACTGGTGAGGCCGCCCTATGTGGGGTCATTGGCTGCAACTACTTAAACCTATTTGCTATCGCTAAATATTGGTCTCACTCATAAACTCAAGGTTGCGCAACGAGCTATGGAAAGAGCTATGTTAGGAGTTTCACTGCGTGATAGAATCGGTAATGAGGAAATCCGTAGATACCAAGGTTACCGCATAGCTCTTAGAATGAGCTAGTTGAAGTGGCAGTGGGCAGGCCATATAGCTCGCAGAACCGATAACCGTTGGGGAGTAAAGGTTCTCGAATGGCGACCGCGAACTGGAAAACGAAGTGTAGGACGGCCCCCCACTCGATGGACCGATGACATTAAAGCGGTCACAGGAAGTCAGTGGATGGTGAAGGCTCAAGATCGGTCATCATGGCACTCTCTTTGAGGGAGGCCTATGTCCAGCAGTGGACATCTATTGGCTGATAGATAAATAGATAGGTTGTTGTCCAAGTAGAAGGTTGTCCAAGGTTAAATTTATATCATTACTAGCTGACTCGGTAAACTTCGTACCGCCTTAGAATAAAAAAATGTTGCAATTTTCCATATTTTCGAACGAAATTCCAATGCCGGTCACGAGTTTTAGCGAGACTAAAACGAACAGCAATTGATTTTTATATTTAAAGATTTAAAAAAGGATAAGGAAATGTACGATTCGGTTGTCCAGGAGTCAAGCCAACCTTACTCGTAATTACCCAATATCCGACATCCGATATCGGAGGTAGTCAAATGTATGACATATGTATCTCTCTTCCACATTGTCCGACCCGATATCGGCTATCGGAGCACAAACCACTGTTTGGCCCGATATCGGATCACAAAGAGACTAAAAGCAATTTTCGACCTTACCTAATGACATTTTCTTAGTTATGTGTCTTTTCACGTTAATTGATAACGCTGATCACGAGTATAAGAAAAAACAACTCGATACCATGTCATGTCAATAAGGTCGAAAATTTCTTGCATTGCTTTTTTTTATCCCTAGCATCCCTAACTAGTCTGTGCTTTTGAGGAAATAGTCGTATCGGGCCGATTTTATCGGATGTGAAAACAGCACAAGTTGTCTGGCATCGGATGTCGGTTATTTTTTTCCGACACTGATATCGGATATCGGATGAATGTGAAAACGCCCTTAGTCGGTGTCTCTGATAAACAGTAGATGAGACTCTGATGTAAAGCTTCTTTTCGAAAATCATGATAAACCAAATCAATAGAAGGAGTACGAGAGCGGACCTTAGTCTCTAAAGTACAAGCTTGGGATGCTGTCGACGACTATGTAGGCAGTTACTGATGCAGTGACGCCTCTAACTACACTCTTTAATCGCAGAATAGTGACATGTTTTTTGTTATGTTATGTTACTAGTTTTTTATACCACTTAGGTGGCAGATAAGTACACGGCCCACCTGATGGAAAGTGGCTACCGAGACCTAAGGACGTATGCAACACCAGGGGCGTCACACTTGCGCTGCCGACCCTGTTAGAACAGAGAGTTTCTATGCCGTCAGTGTAGAAGATAAAGCAGGACAAGCCTTAGGTCTTCCCACTGACAGCACAAAAACTCTCTAATGAGCTCTGGCTACCATACTCACCGCCGGGAACACAACACGAGGTTATTATGCTGCTAAAATACTACTCAGGTATCTTCAAAAAACGCGAGCAAGTTCTCACAAAAGTGTTTGTTACCTGGACATAGGTGAACCGATAGACCTTAGTCATAATCTTTCTCATTCAAAAGAAAACTCATTACGTCACAAGGTTATAATAGGCTTACTTAATATTACGCTCATAAATATTTCAATGATATTGTTGACTCATTCTTGCTATAATATGTAACGAGACCCGGGGGAGTCAGTACTATTATCTATTCTGTACTGGAGGCGTGTTTATTTCTAGTTGTATTCTCATAAAAAATCATAAAATATTCTTATTTAATTTTCTTCTTAGTTATTTCTTAATTCCGTTTTGTTCAACCTGGTTAAAAAGATAGGGGTCAGTAAGAACTAAAAGATGGGAGGAATACCTAACTACGTTCATCCCTGTGTTCGCACGTAACCTGTATCAAGTATATAAAAATTCTGCCCTATATAGCCTATATATTGTATATACTATTAGGTAGGTACCTAAATATTAGGCGTCGGAGGTGGGTCAATGACATCCATCCTCCATCTGCGAGGGCTAGGGGGTAACAGGTGGGAGTCACCCTTGCAGAAGTAGGACAGTAGGAGGACAAGTTTGCACTAGCTACTTCACCTTCGGCCTTGCACTGCGACCCACAGACGCCGTGCGTTTTAATCGGTTCGAGTCCGATATAACCGCCCCCTCCGGTTCCGGCGGGGGCTATCCGTAATTATTTTGCGCACGTAGAAAAAAAAAACTAAAAAAAACGGGGGCATGTTGGGGACATAGTGGGTCCCAAAACCACAGAATCACACAGAATAAATAATATCTAATGACCACAACCGAACGGGCCAGCTCGGAACTAAAGATATCGCTAGGTCTGCCAGGGGCGACAGATATGTCTCTCTCATGTGAAAGGATCTAACATCCGGCATCTTTACCCAAGACGGCGAGTTTTAGTCGATTCGAGTCCGATGTTGTACACCATATTTACCCATCTTTGTGCTTCTCTCTGATACCCCAAAGGTGTGCTGCGAGGAAACTCAATACCGGGTTAAGCTTGCCTTTGTATATCAAATTCTTATAGTGTCAAATTCATTATTTACTGTGTGTGTGTACAGTCCAAAAGTAGCTTAACAAATTCTAATTTATTGATCACTGTGGCTGCTAATCGTCTTATAATGTAATGAAATTAAACATTAAAAATATTTACTTAGTGCTATGTGGACTACAAAACTACATAAAACATGAAAAATGAATACATATTTTACAACTCTATAAAAAATTTGTAAATATGTTAGTTTTAATCAAGTTACGAGGTTGACTGTACCTTTTGTAATTTAAGATCATAATCACAATCACAATGAGTCTACCCACAGGTGCTCGGGGCCATACTGAAGGTAAAAATCTCCAGTTATTCCCTTCAACCAAACTGGCTTGTCACGTTTTACTCGATAAAATTCAATGAGTAAAATGTGATAACGCAATTTAGTTTTGTGTTCCTGCCCTACTTGAATTCCGCTCTAAGTGGTGTGAATCAATTTGTAAGGATCACCTATTAATACGTCTGAAGCGTTCATTGTTTCTTATTTCCGCTACCAGGAGGCCAGAAGATATGAAGAGATATTATAAATCGAAAAGTCAACTACCAGAATGAAATATGTAATGTGAATTCATGTCCCTGTCCCATTCTAACTATATTATAGACTTAGGTATGTAATGTTATACTGTAAAGTAATGATACTGTACAGTACTGTAATGATCTAACCACAATAACTATATGGCGAACGATACTCCTTTAAAAACTTTTAAGGATAAGCGACTATTTAATGTGTCTTTACCTAATCATAAAAAATACTCGATTGTGAACATTTTTAAATAAACAAATAAATAAAATATACCTATATACAGATATTAGTGCGGCCGGAGTAAGCGGCACCACCCGTACTATCATCAGCATAACAATGGATGCCGCTGATTTGCAGCATGTCATTGACATGCAGAAGGAATAGCGTAGGTGACAACACACAGCCTTCGGGGACACCAGCATTCACAGACATGGAATCAGAGCATTCACCGTCAACTACGACCTTAATGCTTCTGTCTGCTAGGAAGCTACTGATTCATACACACAATTTCTCGGGAAGCCCATAGAATGGTAGCTTCGAAAGAAGTGCCCCAAGCCAGACGCGCTCGAAGGCCTTCGTCATATCCAAGCTAACGGCCAATGCTTCACCTTTTGCCTCGATCGCCTGTGCCCAACGATGTGTTAGGTAGACTAGAAGATCACCGGTCGAGTGACCTTTACGGAAATCGTATTGTCGATCACTAAGCAACTGGTGGTCCTCTAGGTACCGAAGAGCTGACTGTTGATAATGGACTCCATTATCTTCGAGAGCAAAGAGGTTATTGGACAGAATTGAGCGGTCGCCTTTTTTAGGGATCGGGTGCACCAAAGCTAACTTCCAAGACGACGGGACTACGTCAGAAGAGTAAGAGAGCCGAAAAAGACGCGTTAAAACCGGTGCCAACTCAGGAGCGCACATCTTCAGTACAATCGCAGGGATTCCATCGGGCCCACTCGACTTATGAGTTTCGAAAGAACGAAGTGCTTTACGCACTGAACTTTGGTTGAGCCGGATATCCGGCATACAGCTCTCGCACCGCGGTATAGTCGACGGTGCGCATCCCCCGTCATCCAGAGACGAGTTGGACGCAAAGAGTTTACCCAGGAGATCGGCTTTGTCTTTTGCGTCGTGGGCCAATGTATCATCACTCATGTGCAAAGGTGGAAAAGACGGCGTGCAGAAGTTTCCTTGGATAGCTTTGGCAAGAGACCAGAACGCACGAGTTCCCGAAGGGAGGCGCTCCCGTTTCTCACTAATTCTACCAATGTGCAGTGCTTTTGCTCTGGCAATATCTCTTTTGGAGGATCTGGAGGCAAAGTTAAACTTCTTTTTAAATTCGCTAGTGTTAGCGTCCCGAACTGCCGCTGCATCTACCCCGGCTTTGTAAGACTCTTGCTTACGGCGAGAAGCCTCTTTGCAAGAACGACCAAACCAGGGTTGTGTAAAGTGGCAGTGATCGGAGCATTCTCCCTGTAAGATAAAGACCGCGGGTTTGAATCCTGCTTAAACTTATTTTAATTTTTTCTTATGTTAATCGTATTGAATAGTTAGCATGCTAAATGCTTAATACAATTTCATTCAATCAATTCGTATTTTAAAATGTAAATAAAAAGAATAAGTTATGAAGAGAATAATAGTAATAGCTTAGGATAGAGAAAAATACTGAAGTTAAAATTTTAAGGGTAGTTTGATGTAACCAGGTATATTAATATAGTCTAACCATTGCAACTGCTGTAATCATTCATTTGTACTTATAAAAGTTTCACTCCGCTGTCGCTCCCGTCCTCTCTATCATGAAAGACAAAGCCTAATTGACTTGGAACGACGTATGTTCTCAATGAAACTTCCTTAAGGAAAAAGCGATATAACCTCTGTTGTCACGCGTTATTTACATTACTGAATCACAAAGACAAAAACCCTTATAACTTTTTCGCACGGTATTAAATAGCGTATAAAGTTAATATTAGATCAAGTCGAAAACAATTTTATAATAAAGTACAGAACATAGGTATTACAATTTACCTGGCTAATTTTGTTCAAAAAAAACGCGTCTTATTCAGTATTTAGTTCAAAATTGCCTGTTGTAGATGTTTTTCGTTTACCATAATAACTAAAACTAAATTAACTCAAATTCAAATATTCAAATATTCCACAACATTTCACACAACGCTATCTAGATCGATGGTAAGCATAGCTTAACTAGCTTGTGTTATGGAATCTAGAATGCGGATAAACATACTTAGATACTATTATTTTTGTAAATACATACATATTATACATAGAAACACCCAGGCCAATGCAAATATACATATTCATGCATAGAAATATTAGCACTGAGCAGTGATCGAACCTGCGCCTTCTGCGTAGCGGCCGCGTTCTTTACCGCCACGTCACGGGATACTTCATTCAACTCACGCTTACTCTGTGGAACTATCTCCCTGTTGTGATTTTTCCAAGTGACTACAATATAAAGTTATTTAAGAAAGGCATTAGACAATTCTTACAGGGTCGGAAGCATACCCTGGTTTTGCACACGTCCATAGGCCACGGGAACCGCTTCCCTATCAGGGGGGTTGAGGCCTTGTCTACCACCTAAGTGGTAAAAATTTATTTTATTAAAATATTTAACAGTGCTGAAATATTGGAAACTGAAATATGAATGATAAATATCCTGTTATCTGAAAGTTTATGTTTGTAAAATGGCGATACTTTACAACCTCGATTAATTCATACGTGCAATAACTTTAGTGGTATTATTTTTCATGAATCATACTTTTTCACTGCATTATTGTAAACTCCCTACAATGAAAATTTGCACATTCAATAATCCTATAACCCGTTCGTTTAGGAGCTTAACTAAACGTAAACGATCTTGATGTGTATTTTTAATATGTTTTATTTAAAACTCAGTGTAAAATATATAACGTTAAAAAAAAAAAAAATGATCGAAACAAGCTTTTTAGCAGGCATCACCCATTAATTTTCATCGGACCCGCACTTTTGTTTATTTTTTATTTTATTTTGATAAACCCAGTGCCACTCTCAAAGTAAATATGAATCTAACGACACCTCTCAAGCATCCATCGAGCCGTTCAGGATGCAGAGCGTGCCAAACAATTATACATACAAACATACATAGATACATAAATACATGCATACTCTCGAAATACATAACGCTATTACTGGCGTAGTCGGGTAAAAACTAAAAACCGAAATCGAACCGCTAGTTAGTAAGCCTAGTGTATTTGTTTAATATGTATTTTTATAAACAGTCGCCACAAGATTGTTGTCCTTTACTTTGGAATCTTACCGAATGGAATTTAGTAAGCTCGTCACAATCTTATTTTTACCTGGCGTAGGAATATGTTCGAACAAAAGGTTCTTTTCGACCATGTACATTTTTGAGTAAGCTTTTGGGATTAAATACCAAATCCTACCCTTCCTAAGGTGATGAAGACTTTAAAGTTAATTATAAAGTTAATTTCAGTCATTTTATATTTATGAAATAACAGTTGAAACCAGCAACTTATTAGCGAATAACAAATAGGTAAGTACTTAGTTGTTAAATATTTTTGTAAATTCTGCAATTAGTAGCGTGAAAATACTGACCTCGTTCCCATGATCCTTCATTCAAATTCCTCATTTAAATCCGTTCTACTATTTTTACGGGAAATATTATTATTATTATTTATTAGCAGACAGGCAGTTGAGACAACTGTTAGTTGCCTGTATCCAGTTATCCATTGCTGGTTTTCTTATCAGTTATAAGTTTATCAAGTTTGTTTTTGAATTGGTTTGTGGATTTAGCATTTACAACATCTTCTGGCAATTTGTTCCAAGCCTCCACCACCCTGTTGCTCAAAAAGTGCTTTCTTGGGTTGTTATTTGCTCTCGTCTTGGAAAGTTTGAAATTGTGGCCCCTTAAACGTGGGTTTTGTGTGGGTTGAAATATTTTCTCAAACGTCTGTATGTCGTAGTGGCCGTTCAGGATTTTAAATGTTTCTACTAAGTCTCCACGTTCTCTGCGTTCTTTAAGAGCGTTTTCACACTCATCCGATATCCGATATCCGACATCCGACATCCGATATCCGACATCCGATATCCGACATCCGATATCCGATATCCGACATCCGATATCGGAGGAAGTCAAATGTATAAGATATGTCTTTCTTCCACATTATCCGACCCGATATCGGTTAACGGAGCCAACACTACTGTTTTGGCTCTGATAAATGTTTATGATATGTGTAATAATATCGGATATCGGATGAGTGTTAAAACGCTCTAAGGGTAGTAAGTTTCAGTTCGGTTAATCTCTCCTCATAAGACAAGTTTTTCAGTTGTTTGGGCAGCTTAGTAAATTTGCGTTGCACTTTTTCCAGTAGGTCTATATCCTACACAAAATACGGGCTCCACAAACATATATAAGCAATCGTTAAAAATTTCATAATATGATACGACCGATGACCTGAAAAAGGTGGCTGGGACGGACTGGATGCGGAAGGCGGAGGATCGTACGTATATAGGGCCTATGTCCAGCAGTGGACTGCAGTGGGCTAATTGATTAATTGATTGAGACTCGTTAAATCGTTTGGCCACAACACATGCATTTAATACCATTCCCATCCATTCCTCGTCTCTCTAAAATTATACTATTGCTGCAAACAATAAAAAATACAAGAAATAACTTGACTATTCGGCGTTTTTGGAGAATTCGCATATCATTCAACTAAAGTTTATTTGAAATCACAAAACAATAATGTGTCTTATAGAAAAAAAATAGCAGTATATTGCCATCAATTTTAATACAGACATAATGAAACTCATAATTCTATTTGTAGACCAGTAGTGCACGTGTAGGTGTTGTGGCCAGTTGGTTCCAACAGCTGTGTCAGATTACTGCTAAACCAAGAGGTATGGTAAGCACTTACCGGACAGCCTATAATAACGGATGCTCTGGATATGCCACGATAAAATTAATTACGCAGAAGTATATGTTTTGTAACTTCGAAATTGATTAAATGCAACCAATACAAACGGCAGGTTTATAGCTACTAAGTTTTTTGTTATGACAGAAAAGTATGAAGTTTGTTATAATAATATACAGTATAAGTAACCTTTCTATAATTCATAACTAGAGTACGCGCCACGAAGTAAGTACGTTGTATTCGTAATCATAACTATAATATGTAAGTTTTGTGGCATTCTAAAGTGGTGTTTAAGTTGATAAGTTTTAACGACTCGCACGTGTTATCTCTTTAGGTAATTTCAAAGCGTCGAAAAATTTAAGAAATATCTCACCTTCAGGCAGGTCATACATGCAATAACTTCATGCTTTACAAAAGTACCGTGTGTGTGTGTTTGCGTTAGGCCCAGTTGCCTTCGATACTTACACTTTGGAGTCCGGGGTACGTTTTCTGACTTTTTCGTCTATACTTTGCACGGTCTTGAACTTCCATAGTAGACAGTATATATAGACAGTAGTTCCATAGTACATATAGACAATTTGACATACACTTTTTAGGTATGTGTCTAAACAACAATTTGCTATGTCTTTTAAACTTCTGTATCTTATCTGCCATATGGTTTTATGATTATGCGTTTTACCACACAGTCTCTGCTACTTATTTTTGAAGATTTATGGTGTTAGGACGATGTGTCATTAATTCAGGTAATATAATGAACCCTTTTTCCATAGTGTGACAACGAACCCACCCGAGTGCCTTTCGACCCTACGTTGAATCGTGTAAAAAATTACAAAAGGTCGTAGGACTTTTTCTGAACCATTTTTATTTTATTGATTATAAATCTATTAGTTGGAAATAATATATACGTACTACTAAAATTGAAAGAAAGAATACAATAGTTTGCAATATTAAATTGATATACAATATATTTTATTTTAACAGCTTCTGTGGCGTGGCGGTAGTGAACGCGGCCGCTACGCAGGAGGCGCGGGTTCGATCTCCGCTCAGTGCAAATATTTGTATGCATGAATATGTATATTTGCATTGGTCTGGGTGTTTCTATGTATAATATGTATGTATTTACAAAAAAAAGTATCTAAGTATGTGTATCCGCATTCTAGATTCTGCTTGCCATAGGTCTAGATAGTCTAGATAGTTTAGTACATCCGTGATCATGGCACTTGTAACAGTGCCGAAATACCGGATTCTCGAAAAAGATAATAAACATGGTAAATATCCCGTTTATAATTTTAATTTTAATGTAAATGACCATGTCAATCTAAATTCATAAATGGTCTAGATAGCGCTGTGTGAAATAGTGTGGAATAATTAGTTAATAAGTAGGATAATTCTAATTACACAGTTTTCAAATCTAACTGCAATGGTAATTTTTTAGTAATGCCATCCATAAAAGCGAAGAAAAAGAGTAAATAATATGCAAAAAGAAAACAAAGAGATTGCTTTGCAATCTGAAAATATTTCAAACTGCAACAAAGGTGCGACACAACAAATGCAACTACCTACATATCTCATAGAATTCAACAGCACGTACGATACAATACTCTTCACTGCCAACTTTCGAGTCTTAATAATCACGCCCCCTTCATAGTTACGTTTAGGAATTCCAATATCCACTGTAGCAGATCTACTATACACTTCAAAACTACTTGATAATCACGATGTATTACCAATTGTCCAGTCAAACGTTCAGGCAACGTCAATGAATACACATCGTAACATATATCTTGGACTTAAAATGTGCTCTATACGCGAATTACACGTTTCTTGGGTGTCTTTCGAGGATAACACGGCGTGCTCCGACGGTAGACGAGGTTATTTGCTCTTGTCTTGGAAAGTTTGAAATTGTGGCCAGTTAAACGTGGGTTTTGTGTGGGTTGATATATTTTCTCAAACGTCTGTATGTCGTAGTGGCCGTTCAGGATTTTAAATGTTTCTACTAAGTCTCCACGCTCTCTGCGTTCTTTAAGAGCGTTTTCACACTCATCTGATATCCGATATCCGACATCCGATATCCGACATCCGATATCCGACATCCGATATCCGACATCCGATATCCGATATCCGACATCCGATATCGGAGGAAGTCAAATGTATGAGATATGTATCTTTCTTTCACATTATCCGGCCCGATATCGGTTATCGGAGCCAACAATACTGTTTTGGTTCTGATAAATGTATATGATATGTGTAATAATATCGGATATCGGATGAGTGTGAAAACGCTCTAAGGGTAGTAAGTTTCAGTTTGGTTAATCTCTCCTCATAAGACAAGTTTTTCAGTTGTTTGGGCAGCTTAGTAAATTTGCATTGCACTTTTTCCAGTAGGTCTATATCCTTCACAAAATACGGGCTCCACAAACATATATAAGCAATCGTTTAAAATCTCATTATATGATACGACCTGTAAAAGGTGGCTAGGACGGACTGGATGCGGAAGGCGGAGGATCGTATATATATAGGGCCTATGTCCAGCAGTGAACTGCAGTGTGCTAATTGATTAATTGATTGAGACTCGTTAAATCGTTTGGCCACAACACATGAATTTAATACCATTCCCATCCATACCTCGTCTCTCTAAAATTATACTATTGCTGCAAACAATAAAAAATACAAGAAATAACTTGACTATTCGGCGTTTTTGGAGAATTCGCATATCATTCAACTAAAGTTTATTTGAAATCACAAAACAATAATGTGTCTTATAGAAAAAAAATAGCAGTATATTGCCATCAATTTTAATACAGACATAATGAAACTCATAATTCTATTTGTAGACCAGTAGTGCACGTGTAGGTGTTGTGGCCAGTTGGTTCCAACAGCTGTGCCAGATTACTGCTAAACCAAGAGGTATGGTAAGCACTTACCGGACAGCCTATAATAACGGATGCTCTGGATATGCCACGATAAAATTAATTACGCAGAAGTATATGTTTTGTAACTTCGAAATTGATTAAATGCAACCAATACAAACGGCAGGTTTATAGCTACTAAGTTTTTTGTTATGACAGAAAAGTATGAAGTTTGTTATAATAATATACAGTATAAGTAACCTTTCTATAATTCATAACTAGAGTACGCGCCACGAAGTAAGTACGTTGTATTCGTAATCATAACTATAATATGTAAGTTTTGTGGCATTCTAAAGTGGTGTTTAAGTTGATAAGTTTTAACGACTCGCACGTGTTATCTCTTTAGGTAATTTCAAAGCGTCGAAAAATTTAAGAAATATCTCACCTTCAGGCAGGTCATACATGCAATAACTTCATGCTTTACAAAAGTACTGTGTGTGTGTGTTTGCGTTAGGCCCAGTTGCCTTCGATACTTACACTTTGGAGTCCGGGGTACGTTTTCTGACTTTTTCGTCTATACTTTGCACGGTCTTGAACTTCCATAGTAGACAGTATATATAGACAGTAGTTCCATAGTACATATAGACAATTTGACATACACTTTTTAGGTATGTGTCTAAACAACAATTTGCTATGTCTTTTAAACTTCTGTATCTTATCTGCCATATGGTTTTATGATTATGCGTTTTACCACACAGTCTCTGCTACTTATTTTTGAAGATTTATGGTGTTAGGACGATGTGTCATTAATTCAGGTAATATAATGAACCCTTTTTCCATAGTGTGACAACGAACCCACCCGAGTGCCTTTCGACCCTACGTTGAATCGTGTAAAAAATTACAAAAGGTCGTAGGACTTTTTCTGAACCATTTTTATTTTATTGATTATAAATCTATTAGTTGGAAATAATATATACGTACTACTAAAATTGAAAGAAAGAATACAATAGTTTGCAATATTAAATTGATATACAATATATTTTATTTTAACAGCTTCTGTGGCGTGGCGGTAGTGAACGCGGCCGCTACGCAGGAGGCGCGGGTTCGATCTCCGCTCAGTGCAAATATTTGTATGCATGAATATGTATATTTGCATTGGTCTGGGTGTTTCTATGTATAATATGTATGTATTTACAAAAAAAAGTATCTAAGTATGTGTATCCGCATTCTAGATTCTGCTTGCCATAGGTCTAGATAGTCTAGATAGTTTAGTACATCCGTGATCATGGCACTTGTAACAGTGCCGAAATACCGGATTCTCGAAAAAGATAATAAACATGGTAAATATCCCGTTTATAATTTTAATTTTAATGTAAATGACCATGTCAATCTAAATTCATAAATGGTCTAGATAGCGCTGTGTGAAATAGTGTGGAATAATTAGTTAATAAGTAGGATAATTCTAATTACACAGTTTTCAAATCTAACTGCAATGGTAATTTTTTAGTAATGCCATCCATAAAAGCGAAGAAAAAGAGTAAATAATATGCAAAAAGAAAACAAAGAGATTGCTTTGCAATCTGAAAATATTTCAAACTGCAACAAAGGTGCGACACAACAAATGCAACTACCTACATATCTCATAGAATTCAACAGCACGTACGATACAATACTCTTCACTGCCAACTTTCGAGTCTTAATAATCACGCCCCCTTCATAGTTACGTTTAGGAATTCCAATATCCACTGTAGCAGATCTACTATACACTTCAAAACTACTTGATAATCACGATGTATTACCAATTGTCCAGTCAAACGTTCAGGCAACGTCAATGAATACACATCGTAACATATATCTTGGACTTAAAATGTGCTCTATACGCGAATTACACGTTTCTTGGGTGTCTTTCGAGGATAACACGGCGTGCTCCGACGGTAGACGAGGTTATTTGCTCTTGTCTTGGAAAGTTTGAAATTGTGGCCAGTTAAACGTGGGTTTTGTGTGGGTTGATATATTTTCTCAAACGTCTGTATGTCGTAGTGGCCGTTCAGGATTTTAAATGTTTCTACTAAGTCTCCACGCTCTCTGCGTTCTTTAAGAGCGTTTTCACACTCATCTGATATCCGATATCCGACATCCGATATCCGACATCCGATATCCGACATCCGATATCCGATATCCGACATCCGATATCGGAGGAAGTCAAATATATAAGATATGTATCTTTCTTCCACATTATCCGACCCGATATCGGTTAACGGAGCCAACACTACTGTTTTGGCTCTGATAAATGTTTATGATATGTGTAATAATATCGGATATCGGATGAGTGTTAAAACGCTCTAAGGGTAGTAAGTTTCAGTTCGGTTAATCTCTCCTCATAAGACAAGTTTTTCAGTTGTTTGGGCAGCTTAGTAAATTTGCGTTGCACTTTTTCCAGTAGGTCTATATCCTACACAAAATACGGGCTCCACAAACATATATAAGCAATCGTTAAAAATTTCATAATATGATACGACCGATGACCTGAAAAAGGTGGCTGGGACGGACTGGATGCGGAAGGCGGAGGATCGTACGTATATAGGGCCTATGTCCAGCAGTGGACTGCAGTGGGCTAATTGATTAATTGATTGAGACTCGTTAAATCGTTTGGCCACAACACATGAATTTAATACCATTCCCATCCATACCTCGTCTCTCTAAAATTATACTATTGCTGCAAACAATAAAAAATACAAGAAATAACTTGACTATTCGGCGTTTTTGGAGAATTCGCTTATCATTCAACTAAAGTTTATTTGAAATCACAAAACAATAATGTGTCTTATAGAAAAAAAATAGCAGTATATTGCCATCAATTTTAATACAGACATAATGAAACTCATAATTCTATTTGTAGACCAGTAGTGCACGTGTAGGTGTTGTGGCCAGTTGGTTCCAACAGCTGTGCCAGATTACTGCTAAACCAAGAGGTATGGTAAGCACTTACCGGACAGCCTATAATAACGGATGCTCTGGATATGCCACGATAAAATTAATTACGCAGAAGTATATGTTTTGTAACTTCGAAATTGATTAAATGCAACCAATACAAACGGCAGGTTTATAGCTACTAAGTTTTTTGTTATGACAGAAAAGTATGAAGTTTGTTATAATAATATACAGTATAAGTAACCTTTCTATAATTCATAACTAGAGTACGCGCCACGAAGTAAGTACGTTGTATTCGTAATCATAACTATAATATGTAAGTTTTGTGGCATTCTAAAGTGGTGTTTAAGTTGATAAGTTTTAACGACTCGCACGTGTTATCTCTTTAGGTAATTTCAAAGCGTCGAAAAATTTAAGAAATATCTCACCTTCAGGCAGGTCATACATGCAATAACTTCATGCTTTACAAAAGTACTGTGTGTGTGTGTTTGCGTTAGGCCCAGTTGCCTTCGATACTTACACTTTGGAGTCCGGGGTACGTTTTCTGACTTTTTCGTCTATACTTTGCACGGTCTTGAACTTCCATAGTAGACAGTATATATAGACAGTAGTTCCATAGTACATATAGACAATTTGACATACACTTTTTAGGTATGTGTCTAAACAACAATTTGCTATGTCTTTTAAACTTCTGTATCTTATCTGCCATATGGTTTTATGATTATGCGTTTTACCACACAGTCTCTGCTACTTATTTTTGAAGATTTATGGTGTTAGGACGATGTGTCATTAATTCAGGTAATATAATGAACCCTTTTTCCATAGTGTGACAACGAACCCACCCGAGTGCCTTTCGACCCTACGTTGAATCGTGTAAAAAATTACAAAAGGTCGTAGGACTTTTTCTGAACCATTTTTATTTTATTGATTATAAATCTATTAGTTGGAAATAATATATACGTACTACTAAAATTGAAAGAAAGAATACAATAGTTTGCAATATTAAATTGATATACAATATATTTTATTTTAACAGCTTCTGTGGCGTGGCGGTAGTGAACGCGGCCGCTACGCAGGAGGCGCGGGTTCGATCTCCGCTCAGTGCAAATATTTGTATGCATGAATATGTATATTTGCATTGGTCTGGGTGTTTCTATGTATAATATGTATGTATTTACAAAAAAAAGTATCTAAGTATGTGTATCCGCATTCTAGATTCTGCTTGCCATAGGTCTAGATAGTCTAGATAGTTTAGTACATCCGTGATCATGGCACTTGTAACAGTGCCGAAATACCGGATTCTCGAAAAAGATAATAAACATGGTAAATATCCCGTTTATAATTTTAATTTTAATGTAAATGACCATGTCAATCTAAATTCATAAATGGTCTAGATAGCGCTGTGTGAAATAGTGTGGAATAATTAGTTAATAAGTAGGATAATTCTAATTACACAGTTTTCAAATCTAACTGCAATGGTAATTTTTTAGTAATGCCATCCATAAAAGCGAAGAAAAAGAGTAAATAATATGCAAAAAGAAAACAAAGAGATTGCTTTGCAATCTGAAAATATTTCAAACTGCAACAAAGGTGCGACACAACAAATGCAACTACCTACATATCTCATAGAATTCAACAGCACGTACGATACAATACTCTTCACTGCCAACTTTCGAGTCTTAATAATCACGCCCCCTTCATAGTTACGTTTAGGAATTCCAATATCCACTGTAGCAGATCTACTATACACTTCAAAACTACTTGATAATCACGATGTATTACCAATTGTCCAGTCAAACGTTCAGGCAACGTCAATGAATACACATCGTAACATATATCTTGGACTTAAAATGTGCTCTATACGCGAATTACACGTTTCTTGGGTGTCTTTCGAGGATAACATGGCGTGCTCCGACGGTAGACGAGGTTATTTGCTCTTGTCTTGGAAAGTTTGAAATTGTGGCCAGTTAAACGTGGGTTTTGTGTGGGTTGATATATTTTCTCAAACGTCTGTATGTCGTAGTGGCCGTTCAGGATTTTAAATGTTTCTACTAAGTCTCCACGCTCTCTGCGTTCTTTAAGAGCGTTTTCACACTCATCTGATATCCGATATCCGACATCCGATATCCGACATCCGATATCCGACATCCGATATCCGACATCCGATATCCGATATCCGACATCCGATATCGGAGGAAGTCAAATATATAAGATATGTATCTTTCTTCCACATTATCCGACCCGATATCGGTTAACGGAGCCAACACTACTGTTTTGGCTCTGATAAATGTTTATGATATGTGTAATAATATCGGATATCGGATGAGTGTTAAAACGCTCTAAGGGTAGTAAGTTTCAGTTCGGTTAATCTCTCCTCATAAGACAAGTTTTTCAGTTGTTTGGGCAGCTTAGTAAATTTGCGTTGCACTTTTTCCAGTAGGTCTATATCCTACACAAAATACGGGCTCCACAAACATATATAAGCAATCGTTAAAAATTTCATAATATGATACGACCGATGACCTGAAAAAGGTGGCTGGGACGGACTGGATGCGGAAGGCGGAGGATCGTACGTATATAGGGCCTATGTCCAGCAGTGGACTGCAGTGGGCTAATTGATTAATTGATTGAGACTCGTTAAATCGTTTGGCCACAACACATGAATTTAATACCATTCCCATCCATACCTCGTCTCTCTAAAATTATACTATTGCTGCAAACAATAAAAAATACAAGAAATAACTTGACTATTCGGCGTTTTTGGAGAATTCGCTTATCATTCAACTAAAGTTTATTTGAAATCACAAAACAATAATGTGTCTTATAGAAAAAAAATAGCAGTATATTGCCATCAATTTTAATACAGACATAATGAAACTCATAATTCTATTTGTAGACCAGTAGTGCACGTGTAGGTGTTGTGGCCAGTTGGTTCCAACAGCTGTGCCAGATTACTGCTAAACCAAGAGGTATGGTAAGCACTTACCGGACAGCCTATAATAACGGATGCTCTGGATATGCCACGATAAAATTAATTACGCAGAAGTATATGTTTTGTAACTTCGAAATTGATTAAATGCAACCAATACAAACGGCAGGTTTATAGCTACTAAGTTTTTTGTTATGACAGAAAAGTATGAAGTTTGTTATAATAATATACAGTATAAGTAACCTTTCTATAATTCATAACTAGAGTACGCGCCACGAAGTAAGTACGTTGTATTCGTAATCATAACTATAATATGTAAGTTTTGTGGCATTCTAAAGTGGTGTTTAAGTTGATAAGTTTTAACGACTCGCACGTGTTATCTCTTTAGGTAATTTCAAAGCGTCGAAAAATTTAAGAAATATCTCACCTTCAGGCAGGTCATACATGCAATAACTTCATGCTTTACAAAAGTACTGTGTGTGTGTGTTTGCGTTAGGCCCAGTTGCCTTCGATACTTACACTTTGGAGTCCGGGGTACGTTTTCTGACTTTTTCGTCTATACTTTGCACGGTCTTGAACTTCCATAGTAGACAGTATATATAGACAGTAGTTCCATAGTACATATAGACAATTTGACATACACTTTTTAGGTATGTGTCTAAACAACAATTTGCTATGTCTTTTAAACTTCTGTATCTTATCTGCCATATGGTTTTATGATTATGCGTTTTACCACACAGTCTCTGCTACTTATTTTTGAAGATTTATGGTGTTAGGACGATGTGTCATTAATTCAGGTAATATAATGAACCCTTTTTCCATAGTGTGACAACGAACCCACCCGAGTGCCTTTCGACCCTACGTTGAATCGTGTAAAAAATTACAAAAGGTCGTAGGACTTTTTCTGAACCATTTTTATTTTATTGATTATAAATCTATTAGTTGGAAATAATATATACGTACTACTAAAATTGAAAGAAAGAATACAATAGTTTGCAATATTAAATTGATATACAATATATTTTATTTTAACAGCTTCTGTGGCGTGGCGGTAGTGAACGCGGCCGCTACGCAGGAGGCGCGGGTTCGATCTCCGCTCAGTGCAAATATTTGTATGCATGAATATGTATATTTGCATTGGTCTGGGTGTTTCTATGTATAATATGTATGTATTTACAAAAAAAAGTATCTAAGTATGTGTATCCGCATTCTAGATTCTGCTTGCCATAGGTCTAGATAGTCTAGATAGTTTAGTACATCCGTGATCATGGCACTTGTAACAGTGCCGAAATACCGGATTCTCGAAAAAGATAATAAACATGGTAAATATCCCGTTTATAATTTTAATTTTAATGTAAATGACCATGTCAATCTAAATTCATAAATGGTCTAGATAGCGCTGTGTGAAATAGTGTGGAATAATTAGTTAATAAGTAGGATAATTCTAATTACACAGTTTTCAAATCTAACTGCAATGGTAATTTTTTAGTAATGCCATCCATAAAAGCGAAGAAAAAGAGTAAATAATATGCAAAAAGAAAACAAAGAGATTGCTTTGCAATCTGAAAATATTTCAAACTGCAACAAAGGTGCGACACAACAAATGCAACTACCTACATATCTCATAGAATTCAACAGCACGTACGATACAATACTCTTCACTGCCAACTTTCGAGTCTTAATAATCACGCCCCCTTCATAGTTACGTTTAGGAATTCCAATATCCACTGTAGCAGATCTACTATACACTTCAAAACTACTTGATAATCACGATGTATTACCAATTGTCCAGTCAAACGTTCAGGCAACGTCAATGAATACACATCGTAACATATATCTTGGACTTAAAATGTGCTCTATACGCGAATTACACGTTTCTTGGGTGTCTTTCGAGGATAACACGGCGTGCTCCGACGGTAGACGAGGTTATTTGCTCTTGTCTTGGAAAGTTTGAAATTGTGGCCAGTTAAACGTGGGTTTTGTGTGGGTTGATATATTTTCTCAAACGTCTGTATGTCGTAGTGGCCGTTCAGGATTTTAAATGTTTCTACTAAGTCTCCACGCTCTCTGCGTTCTTTAAGAGCGTTTTCACACTCATCTGATATCCGATATCCGACATCCGATATCCGACATCCGATATCCGACATCCGATATCCGACATCCGATATCCGATATCCGACATCCGATATCGGAGGAAGTCAAATATATAAGATATGTATCTTTCTTCCACATTATCCGACCCGATATCGGTTAACGGAGCCAACACTACTGTTTTGGCTCTGATAAATGTTTATGATATGTGTAATAATATCGGATATCGGATGAGTGTTAAAACGCTCTAAGGGTAGTAAGTTTCAGTTCGGTTAATCTCTCCTCATAAGACAAGTTTTTCAGTTGTTTGGGCAGCTTAGTAAATTTGCGTTGCACTTTTTCCAGTAGGTCTATATCCTACACAAAATACGGGCTCCACAAACATATATAAGCAATCGTTAAAAATTTCATAATATGATACGACCGATGACCTGAAAAAGGTGGCTGGGACGGACTGGATGCGGAAGGCGGAGGATCGTACGTATATAGGGCCTATGTCCAGCAGTGGACTGCAGTGGGCTAATTGATTAATTGATTGAGACTCGTTAAATCGTTTGGCCACAACACATGAATTTAATACCATTCCCATCCATACCTCGTCTCTCTAAAATTATACTATTGCTGCAAACAATAAAAAATACAAGAAATAACTTGACTATTCGGCGTTTTTGGAGAATTCGCTTATCATTCAACTAAAGTTTATTTGAAATCACAAAACAATAATGTGTCTTATAGAAAAAAAATAGCAGTATATTGCCATCAATTTTAATACAGACATAATGAAACTCATAATTCTATTTGTAGACCAGTAGTGCACGTGTAGGTGTTGTGGGCAGTTGGTTCCAACAGCTGTGTCAGATTACTGCTAAACCAAGAGGTATGGTAAGCACTTACCGGACAGCCTATTATAACGGATGCTCTGGATATGCCACGATAAAATTAATGACGCAGAAGTATGTGTTTTGTAACTTCGAAATTGATTAAATGCAACCAATACAAACGGCAGGTTTATAGCTACTAAGTTTTTTGTTATGACAGAAAAGTATGAAGTTTGTTATAATAATATACAGTATAAGTAACCTTTCTATAATTCATAACTAGAGTACGCGCCACGAAGTAAGTACGTTGTATTCGTAATCATAACTATAATATGTAAGTTTTGTGGCATTCTAAAGTGGTGTTTAAGTTGATAAGTTTTAACGACTCGCACGTGTTATCTCTTTAGGTAAATTCAAAGCGTCGAAAAATTTAAGAAATATCTCACCTTCAGGCAGGTCATACATGCAATAACTTCATGCTTTACAAAAGTACTGTGTGTGTGTGTTTGCGTTAGGCCCAGTTGCCTTCGATACTTACACTTTGGAGTCCGGGGTACGTTTTCTGACTTTTTCGTCTATACTTTGCACGGTCTTTAACTTCCATAGTAGACAGTATATATAGACAGTAGTTCCATAGTACATATAGACAATTTGACATACACTTTTTAGGTATGTGTCTAAACAACAATTTGCTATGTCTTTTAAACTTCTGTATCTTATCTGCCATATGGTTTTATGATTATGCGTTTTACCACACAGTCTCTGCTACTTATTTTTGAAGATTTATGGTGTTAGGACGATGTGTCATTAATTCAGGTAATATAATGAACCCTTTTTCCATAGTGTGACAACGAACCCACCCGAGTGCCTTTCGACCCTACGTTGAATCGTGTAAAAAATTACAAAAGGTCGTAGGACTTTTTCTGAACCATTTTTATTTTATTGATTATAAATCTATTAGTTGGAAATAATATATACGTACTACTAAAATTGAAAGAAAGAATACAATAGTTTGCAATATTAAATTGATATACAATATATTTTATTTTAACAGCTTCTGTGGCGTGGCGGTAGTGAACGCGGCCGCTACGCAGGAGGCGCGGGTTCGATCTCCGCTCAGTGCAAATATTTGTATGCATGAATATGTATATTTGCATTGGTCTGGGTGTTTCTATGTATAATATGTATGTATTTACAAAAAAAAGTATCTAAGTATGTGTATCCGCATTCTACATTCTGCTTGCCATAGGTCTAGATAGTCTAGATAGTTTAGTACATCCGTGATCATGGCACTTGTAACAGTGCCGAAATACCGGATTCTCGAAAAAGAT
Source organism: Eilema caniola (assembly GCA_949126895.1). Taxonomy (NCBI): domain Eukaryota; kingdom Metazoa; phylum Arthropoda; class Insecta; order Lepidoptera; family Erebidae; genus Eilema; species Eilema caniola. The sequence goes on along the minus strand of OX421476.1, from coordinate 17,350,537 downwards.
AATAAACATGGTAAATATCCCGTTTATAATTTTAATTTTAATGTAAATGACCATGTCAATCTAAATTCATAAATGGTCTAGATAGCGCTGTGTGAAATAGTGTGGAATAATTAGTTAATAAGTAGGATAATTCTAATTACACAGTTTTCAAATCTAACTGCAATGGTAATTTTTTAGTAATGCCATCCATAAAAGCGAAGAAAAAGAGTAAATAATATGCAAAAAGAAAACAAAGAGATTGCTTTGCAATCTGAAAATATTTCAAACTGCAACAAAGGTGCGACACAACAAATGCAACTACCTACATATCTCATAGAATTCAACAGCACGTACGATACAATACTCTTCACTGCCAACTTTCGAGTCTTAATAATCACGCCCCCTTCATAGTTACGTTTAGGAATTCCAATATCCACTGTAGCAGATCTACTATACACTTCAAAACTACTTGATAATCACGATGTATTACCAATTGTCCAGTCAAACGTTCAGGCAACGTCAATGAATACACATCGTAACATATATCTTGGACTTAAAATGTGCTCTATACGCGAATTACACGTTTCTTGGGTGTCTTTCGAGGATAACACGGCGTGCTCCGACGGTAGACGAGCTCGCTTCACTTCATATATATATATTTTCAATAAATACTAATTATTATTTAATTTCATACTCATTTCATACACTACGTATTTCATGCATTCAAATGTTTGCACTAAGCGGGGAGCGAACCCGCGCCTCCTGCGTAGCGGCCGCGCTCACTACCGCTACTACCTTCTGACTGTACATGCACGGTAATATTGATTTGCGGGAAAGTGTCATACCAAGGTATTCAAACCATTTTGAGTACTTACTAGTCTTCGATCTGGTGCCTTGTCTCACTTCCCACATAAAGTTAATACAGTCGCCTACGCCTATCATCCTACGAAGCTTTGTTTAAAATAACCAGAACTACAAGCATAAAGTTTGAAATTATGTATAAAATTATCAAACGGGTTGTAGGTTGGACGAATTCATCACTTCATCACTCAGTCGACTTTTATTGTCATGTTATTAGTTTTAGACTATTGGGAATTGTGTTATTTTCAAGTTAGTTTGAAATATTTACTGAATTATATCCGTATTGTATGAATATGTAATTTGACAACGTGCGGCATATTACTATATAGCCTGTTAACTTAGCTTAGAACTTTCATAAAATTTTCAATTCAATTTTAATTCATTTTAATTTTGGCGTTTACCGCTGAGGCACTATTGAGAGAGCGTCTTAAGAGGGCCGAGGACGGTAATCATCAATACAGACGTGTTATCATACGATGTTTGTCAACATTCTTGAGGATAAAATAATACTAAAATAGATGCAGTTTTCAGGTAGGAAACATTCCATAACGTTTAGGGCTTCACATCAATCAAATCATATATCGCACGTTGTACAACCCAAATCATTTTCTAGTTCTTGTACTTAATAAATATAATTTCAAACGTGAAAATAGGTTGTAAAATGTTTTTTCCTATCGATCGGCCACAGACTAAAAGAGGTTATTTAATTCGTCGCAAACTAAATGGGGAGTTTAAAGTTATGACATCGAAAACAAAAAATATTAGTAAATTGAGTGAAAGTTTTGTTTGTTCAAAGTTCAAAGTTATTTATTTGTTGAATATGGTACAAAAGTGATGTTTACATTATAGGGTAAGATCACATATTCTGCCGGTTCTGGCGTACAAATTTTACATTTTAATTCAATGAAATAATTATTAAATACATGCAATACAATTCAAAATAATTCATGTCAGTGTTGGAGTGTCATTTAAAAATTCGTCAATACTATAATAACACTTCTCACATAGCATATCCCTTAAATTCCTTTTAAACATGTCAGTACCCAAATTTTTCCAACTATTAGGTATTTTATTGTATACTAGCTGTCGCCCACGGCTCCGCCCGCGTAGATGTCGGTTATCGCGAATCGGGGTATGAAAAATAGATGTTGGCCGATTCTCAGACCTACCCGATATGCCCACAAAATTTCATGAGAATCGGTCGAGCCGTTTCGGAGGAGTTTGGCAACGAAAACTGTGACACGAGAATTTTATATATTAGATTTTTGGAGCTAAGCAAAATATACTACATAATACTTGTCACATACAAGTTAAAGTGATCTATTTAAATACGAAGTTACATGAAATGAGCAAGCAAATTTATTTGCAATATTGAACACGCCCTTTTATTGTATCGAATTTTTTTTTAAAGAAAAAAGCAACTTAACCAATAAAATGTTGAATAAGAATCTATAACTTACTTGTGAATTATAACAATTAAATCACAATTAGATTATTAATCATAAATGGCATTATGTGCCTAATTGCGGTGAAATTTAAGCCAGTTATCGACGCACAGCCTAAACTGCAGATCGTAGAGACCTGAAGCTTGTAGGGTGTGTTTTTGTATGACATAGAAAGGTAAGAAGAGATTTACTAAAATTTTACACCTTAGAGTATGAAAAACGACGGCATGGTTTGTATGGGACAAATTTTGTATGAACAGGTTTGAACAGAATTGATGGAAAACGTTCTTTATATTGTATAGAATTTCGCCCTCTACCAGGGTTAAAAAGTGGTAGAAATTTATTTTGGGGGTGATTTGCTTCGAAGCATTCACACACACGAACCATATTGATATTTCTTTTTTTATACAATTATACAACACCAGGGGAGTCAAGCTCGTGCTGCTGAACCTGTGAGCACAGAGAGTTTCTGTGCCATCAGTGTAGAAGACAAAGCAGGACAAGCCTTTGGTCTTCCCACTGGCAGCACGAAAACTCCAGTGAGCTTAATAGGCTACCCCACTCACCGCTGGGAACACAAAAGTTGAACTGCTTAATTGAGCTAAAATACCGTCGTGACCTACCTACTTTAATATGGATCCACGAGCAACAGCTAGTTGCCAATAAATTCAATGGGCTAGCAATTCAATGAGCCAACAAACAATAAAAGTAAGTATTAAAGCTGAACGTACATACTTAGTTTATACGGGCATTTTAAATTAGAGTAATAGAAATTACTTGCTATTTCCTAACTCAAAGGCTGCAACTGAAGCCAGAGCACAGCAAAATAAAAAGGTACAATATGCAACTGCAACTGGAATATTTTGTTGGAAATTAGTTCATTTATTAAAAGTTCAACAAGCATTTATCAACTTGTAAACATCACCTAGTTTTTAATTAAGTTTTCCTTTAGATATTTATGTAAGATATTTTAATAGTTTTAACCTGGAATATTGCAGGAAAAGTCTTAGAACTTTAATGGAGTTTATTATAGCATTTTTTATAATTAGTTCGCCAATTAACTGCGGACCGATGGTAAGTTAGGGTCGATGGAAAAAGTAGAAGTAAATACGAAACACCATTCCAGATTCTGTCTATATTAAAATGGTACTCGCGTCCCTGACGGCCTCGACTGTTTATTTTTTTCACGCCCTGGAAAAGGTGAATGAACTGTATGTTAGATGATAATTATTAGAAAAGAGTATAAGAGTTGAGATGCCCGAAAGCAGAGATGAATGGTGGTGGTGCATTCAAATATATACAGTCGACAAAAAGGAGATGGCCCTTTTTCATATAAAGTTGTATGTAACAACCTTATCTCCCTTGTCGACAGTACGCCGGTGACTTACGATTTAGTCAGTTTAGTTACCAAATAGATATCAATGAATTGCCTGAATTAGATTAACAACAATATATGCAAGGTTGTTGTTTATATAAATAGCTTTTCTAATCTAATTTAAGTATGGGATAGAACCTAATTCTGGCACCACTAGTACTTATGAGACAGCGCGTATTTTAAGTGAGATGCAAATAGAGAATGGTACACTACAAACCTTGAATAAAATTGCAAGACGCAGATAGCATCATAAACCTGCATACAAGTAATTTTACCATTTGTATACGATATCTAACGTATTTACTGCTCCGCTCCCTTGTGCAGTATCGTGATGATTTATAGACCCTAGAATTTTTAAATAAACTGAGTCTTGCATTCAAACAAGGAAATAAAATGGTCAGCTTTATAATTATAAGTTACATTCATATTAATTATATTAAGCAAACACAAAACCAACAATATACTAATACCATAGTACATATCTAACCTATTATTATTACCAAGATACCATGTGATCATGAACATTTTCAACCGACATTTATTTTTACAACATATATTTTCAAATTTCATATTATGCAATGATATTTCCTGCATTTAGATTGAAATTAAACTATTTTATTCAACGGATACCATCACGATTTCTTGTTTTTTTTTACTCTTTTGAATGAAAAACATTTTATTTCGGTGCGTAAAGTTCGTGAAAACTGCCGATAATGTTATTTAGATATGATCGATCACTAAATTCTGTCATGAATTTGACCTTTATAACTACCGTTCTACGGTAGACAAATGACATGAATGAGATGAGTGATTGAAGCCCCTTCTTCATGGTATTTTTTTACGAAAAAAATATATGCTATTGTGGTTTCCCTATTTATTACTGTGCTGAAATCCCACGGATACCGTAAGTTGGACAGTTATATCCGACTCTAACCAACTGAAACAGGCACATCGTACAGCAGCCCGAACTTGTGTCTGCTAAGGTGACATACCCCAGGCCTACGCTCATGGACAACGCAGGTCCTCGGACGTCTGTGTCGCGTTCTTGTGGTTTCTTCTGTCTGGGAATTTAGTGAAGTATCTATGTAAAATGAGATGCGCTGTAAAACAGCCGGTTTCTAATAAAATTCATTTTTTTCAAAATTCCCTTACATAATATTCCAACCAAAACTAATATCCAACGATCCCTTCCAAGTAATATAGAAACATGTACCTGGTGACGAAAATTCACTTAACTTAACCTCCTTAAAGAAGAGATTAATCAAGTAATGACTACCCCGATATACCATATATACCTACCCACATATGAACACGCTACACTTTGTAAACCCAATACCTCAAGTGTTGATTATTCTGTCACTGTCGATACATTCACACCTCAAATATCATTAAACCTGTTAGCGGTGTAGACAAGAACCGAGCAATATGACACAAACTTGTTATTAAAGAAGGTTAACCTAAGCGCGTTTTCACACTCATCCGATATCCGATATCGGAGAAAGTTAAATGTATGAGATATGTATCTCTCTTTCACATTGTCCGGCCCGATATCGGTTATCGGAGCGAACACATTGGTGTTCGCTCCGATAACCGATATCGGGTGTTACATTGGTAACAGCGACTGTAAGCCATTTTCAACCTTAATGACTTTTTCTTAGTTACGTGTCTTTCCGCCTTAATTGATGACGCTGATCACGAATGTCAATAAGGTCGAAAATTGCATGTACCTTTTTTTTCATCCGTAGCATCCCTAACTAGTCTGTGCTTTCGAGAAAATGGCCGTATCGGGCCTATATTATCGGATAAATGTGAAAACAACACAAGGTGTCGGCTATCGGCGTCCGACACCGATATTGGATATCGGATATCGGACGAAGGTGAAAACTCTTTAAGGTTAACCTATAAAATTATTATACTTGGGCTCGTTGGCAATAGGCTCGCCACCTATTACATTGGGACCTAAACATAAACTGGCGAAATGTGGGTGCTAGTACCTCTTCTCTCCTCCGGGAGGGGTTATGCCGGACTCGAACCGACTAAACCGCACGCCGTCTGTGGGTCGTTGTGCTAGGCCGAGGGTGCGGTCGCGAGTGCTATACGAACATTTGTGACGTTCGCTACGTGTAGTTGGGTCCCTAAAAAGGTCTAACTACAGAACAGAGGTAGGTATCAGCAGTGAATGTAAAGCTCAGATGTCAGTTGCTTTACGGAAAATATTGAAATTGAAAATTGAAATTCGGACGTTTCTTAGCTAGATTGAAAGCCTGGTAAAAGGCTTGGAGAATGATCAGGATGGAATAGGTGAAGTTAAATGATTGCTCAAATATTAGTATTACTTATCTAAGGTTTTCTTAAACGATGAAATGTTGCACATTTTCAGCAAACTTTTTACCCCACTGCCAAGAAGGGTTATGTTTTTTTCGCGCGTATCTTGTATGTATGTTTGTAATATTCTTTATTAGCTCATAGCTTCTGAACCACCATATGGATTTCAATGATTAATATATCAGATGAAAGGAATTTATTCCACAAGTGTTCTTGGGTATACATAAAATATGAACAAAAGGTTTTTTTTTTCACTCCAACTTATCGAGTGAGGTATCAAAATTAGAAGACAATTACAAAAATTATATATATGTATATGTCTTAACTAAAAAGCATAGAATAAAATAAATTATTAAAAATAAAAAAACCCACTGATGCTAAAATGATCGAAACAAGCTTTATAGCAAGTGATACCGATTTTACAATTCTTAAACTAGATGAAAATTAATGGGTAGCGCCTGCTATAAAGCTTGTTTAGGTCTTTTCAGCATCAGTCGGGTTTTTTTTACCCATTTATACATTGCTCGTTTGCACGGTGTGTACCTAGTATTACAATCCAAAAGGCATATTCATCTAATGACGAATATTGGTAAACTTAAAACCAACTAATACAATCAAACTACATGATATGATTATTAAATTACGAAGCTTTTATAATAGAACAGCTGTGGCTCCAGTGTGCAGTATGGTGCACCCTGAACACACAAGTAAAACTTTCTAGTTAACAATATTAGTGTAATGCAGCGTTTCCCATTTACCGGGTCGCGACCCGGTACAGGGCCATCAAAATAAAATACCGGGCCGCACCATTCCCGCCTTTTTTTTAAAGACGAAGTATATCAAATATTAATTTAAATGAAGCTAGGCTTTCAAAACTAGTTTAACTTAAAAATAAATGTAGAAATCGATTTGAAGTGATATCCTTGACCCTTAGGATAAAACTATCATCATTTTCCGCCAATTTGGATTCTTTAGTAAAAAATAAGCAACAGCTTCATAGTTCGCACTGAAATTTAGTGACTAAATAGGTGATACCAAAATATTGTATGTACCTGCCTAGTATTAATAAACCATTTCTACTAAGTATTAATAAATGTGTATTATTAATGGAACCAGCTTGGGTTAAAAAGTATTCAGTGAGTCACGAAGGGGCAGTGTGAAAATTACCGGGCCATGGCAGAACAATGTTTGGGAAACACTGCACACTGGTGTAATGTATCCATCGGCCCAGACAATCTCGTAAAACTCTGAACACACCAGCGTTGGTTTGTACATGTTTTTTAGTTCTTTTCCTTTCCTTCTTTTTTTGATCGCTGCGTATGTTGAGTCAGTTGACAGTCGCTCTGATAAATCCAAGATCAACCAATTCGAAATAAAATGAAATGAAACGAAACCAAACGAAACGAAACGAAACGAAACGAAAGAAAACGAAACGAAACGAAATGAAATGAATTGAAATTTATTCGTAGGAGACACAAGACAAAGACAAAGTAGAAGGATATTAACAATTATTTTATTAATTTGATAATTTTATTATTAATGATAATTTTAACTAATTGTGTGTTATGCATGTTTAATTTCATGGAAACTGTTGCATGCCGCAAGGCCAAATATAGGGATACTTTGTAAGAAACAACTTTGTTCCAACCCCCTACCTGTATTTGCAATAAAATTAAATAAATAAATGGAGACCACGCGCCAAGGTGAAAACTTTGACTGGAACAACACTAAAATGAAATAGATCATTCCAGGGGACAAAGTACAGTCAGCGTCAAAACGATCTTGACTAAAAGTCTCAAAATGTAATGTCAAAGGTATGAACATACATACATACGTACCTATACATACATAAATATAAACACGCCTTTATCCCCGGAGGGTTAGGTAGAGTTTAATTAACACCCACATTTCACCAATCTGTATTCGGTCCCACGTAATAGGGGGTGAGCCTATTGCCGTATTCCGGGCACTATCGTTGCCTCCGGCCATGCATCTGAGGCTGAGTCTGGGATGTACATATCTGTCTGATGTTAAAGTTAATCAGCCCTATCCCTTTAGTCGCCTTGTACGAAACCACATGGGAAGAAAAGTGTTGGTTGGTGGTTATTGTCCGACCCAAAGGTGTGTACCAAATATCAGAGAAATCAGTCAACACGAAGGGGGAAGTCAAGGCATTAAGATCATTTAACCTCGGTAGCCTAGTAGTATGGGTAATGGACTGCTCAGACGAGGTCTCGGGTTTGATCCCAGGTTTTACCATGACACACACCAATGACTTTTCGATGCTTTTCGAAGATGTGTGTATTTATCGCAGGTCGATAAGTGCCCGGCTAATGGCAATAGGCTCGCCACCTATTACATTGGTACCTAAACATAAACTGACGAAATGTGAGTGCTAGCACCTCTGCCTACCCCTTCAGGGATATAGGCGTGAATTTATGTATGTGTTTCAGTACTTTGCTCGTCAAGAATGATCTGATGCTGACTGTACATTAAAAAGTCAATTGATTCATATCTTCTTCATCCTAGCGTTAATCCAGTCGCCTCCGAAGCTTTTCAACTTGGAGTCTGGGGTCCTCTTTATACCAGTCTAACTACGGATTTGGCTAAACTTCGATATTTTCCGTGAAGCGACTGCCATCTGACCTCCACAACCCAAAGGCGATATCGAAGCGTTGCAGCTAGATCAGTTGTTGGATTTTTGAGGGCCCCAACTACCCGTAACAACTGCCATAGATGTTTGTATGACAACAGGGACCGACGGCTTAACGTGCTCTCCGAGGCATGAGCAGACCAATGTTAAAACAAATATTCATGCATACAAAAATTTGCACTGAGTGGGGATCAAACCCGCAACTCCTGCGTAGGGACTGCGTTCACTACCGCTACGCCACAGAGGCCAATTGATTCATATATAGGGCAAGAATCTAGAACTTTTATCTTGGGTCACGAACTTCAGGAGACCAATTGGTTCTCGTCTCTTCAAGGAAGCAAATGATCAATGCTATGTTGCAAAGCAGTTTCTTGATATACATCGATGTTTTAAGGCGCCCACTCACTAACAGTTTACCGGACGATATAAATCTGTCAGTTAATTGCAATAACCCACACACTAACAGTTTCCTTAACGGTTTTGGACTGACGACAACTACGATCCGATAGTGTGTGGCCGCCGAACGATTCCGGACAGTTCTAAGCCGGACAGTCCTAGGCCGTCAGGGCGAACGAGCACACGTCGGCCAGCGGCCTGTCGATCAACGTTTCGTGTCAGCTTTTTTACGTAATAAACTTAGACTAAAACAGTGATTTCATTTTATTCTTTTGTCTGAAGTAATAACATTATGATGACATGTACCTACATCAAAATTTTTACTAAGATTTCATTCATTTTTTGTACATAATCGTCTATATTTCTTATGCACATAGTCCATAAGATTCAAAATAGCTAACACCTATTTCTCACAATGATTAGCACGTACTTATATAAGAATAACATAGTGAAAACTATTTTCAACCTTATTGACATCACAACAAATATAGTGTTTTTTCTTATATTCGTGATCAGCAGCATTTATTTATGCGAAAAAACATGTAATTAAAAAAATGTCAATAAGGTCAGCAGCATTTATTTATGCGAAAAAACATGTAATTAAAAAATGACAATAAGGTCGAAAATCGCTTGCACTTTTTCGTAGTCTATGTAACTGATATCAGACCATTACCGGCAGGCGATCGTACGACCTAAAACTGACGACTCACAACTGCTAGTGTGTGGTCGCAAAACTGACAACAGGGAATTGCTGGCAGGCCAAAATCGCTTTAGTGTGTGGGCGCTATCGGCTTAGGACTGCAGGCCGCCGGACAGATCAGGAACTGCAGGCGGACTGCAGGCGGACTGTTAGTGAGTGGGCGCCTTTAGAATTGGAATAGTTGTAAGAACGTGACATGCATTCCAACTATATGGGAATTTCACAGGTATTATCAAAGTGGCTACACGTTCACTGCAAAGTGAAGTTCAAAATACTTTGATGAATTGAAAATGCAGAACTTAGGATAGACGGGCATATTGCTTAGTTATTGTGCTTACTGTTCAGAAACGTTATGCATTTGGTGCCTACATAATAAACATACATGATATACGCATGCCTTATGTTCAAAAAACCTAACACCCGCCTGCCATGTAGCTCGGCCGACCGATTAACTCCGCCTAGCAGCTCGACTCGGCAAGAATTATTACTTTGGGGAAAGAAGGACCAGACAGACAGACAGACGGACGGACGGACTGATTGACTGACTGACGGACCAAGGGACGGACGTATGGACGGACAGGCGGACGGACAGACAGACAGACAGACTTAAGCTATTAATTGCATAGCTTTTATCGCGGGCTTTAAGCGTGGCAACGGAATCAAGAAAATGCAATAGCTTTAACGCGGCAGTCCCCGAGTACTACAGTCATTTTTTTTTTTCAGATGTTTGGTTTATTATGATGAAAAGTAAATCAGTTTAATCAATTTTTCACATTATTTACATTCATGAACTAGGGCAATATTCTTCGAGTAGATATTTAAAATAGGGTGTGGGTGGGCCCATTAGGTGTCAGCTTTCCTTTAATCCGAAGTAAAATTTTGGAAGTGCCGAAGTAAAATAATGCGGCTTAAGCTTTAATTAAATAAATTCAGTAGGTGTGTGTACCCTTTCATTAAACTTGGTTATTATGGACACGTCTCTAAATGTTTATATTAAAAAGTAATTTACTAGTGTAGGTGACATAGTAATTAATTAATTAAATGTTGAAGGCCATTCGACAAAGACTGTGAAGGTTGTGTTGGGAACTTACTGCTTCATTTCTTGTTAATTGGTTATTTGACTGACTAGTCAAATTAGTTGCTTTTCACTAAACGTCAAAACGGTAAGTTATAAGGTTATAAGGAGAATTGTATGAAACAATTATTTGTGACGTCATAATATTTAATAGTCAAATCATTTACTATTAAAGGTTGGGTCACTTGTACTCTTTTACTATTCTTAATTTAATAAGTTCAGCTAAATAATTTATTTTAACTACAGACAAATAAATAATTAGGTGTCATTTATATAATAAGCCTTCATTGAATACTTACTTGTGTCATTTCTCCATTAAATTTTAAACCCACGATTTTATATATTTTTAAACTAAAAGAAAATTCATACTCGCATCAAAGAACATAAATACAACATTGACTCGATTATTGATACTTCTTTTGGTTTGACCAATTTAGCTACCTATATAATCGGCATAAAATCAGTTGCAAATAGTTTTTTATTTTTTTATTTTTTTTATTTATTTAACAAATTACATAAAAGGATCTAATGACAGTATAGTAGCATAAATAAACCACTAAGGTTTGTGCTAATACTACAAGTAATATAGTTGAAAACACGTAGCTGGTACACAATTAAACAAACAAAATAAGGGCTACAATAATTACTTTACATGTTCTGCAGAAGGCGGGATTTAAGTTTAATCCTAATATTAGTCGGTGACATTATACTTCATAAATCGGAAGGTAGTTGGTTTACAAAACGAGGGAGCATATATGCAGTCGTCCGCTCGCCGTACATATTATTAGCACGTACCGTCCACAGTTGGTTTCGAGCGACGGCCCTCGTGTATACAGAATGTTGGATTTTATTTTGTAATTCATCATCAAAAAACTGTTCCTTCAGTTAAATATATTTAAATTGTGTTTGTACACGTAGAACATTGCAGTGTTTAAATAATTTATGTTCGTCATTTTGACATTGGTCCTTGATATTTCTTGACACTATATTTTTTAGTATTTTCACTTGCAGTTTATAAATTTGATTGAGATAAGTCTCGAATTTCAATGTGTAATATACATGTTTACTTAACAAAGCGCTGGAATAGAATAAGAACTTGATTGTGAACGTGTTGTAGGTGAATCAACACAAAAATAAAAAAGAATCCACAAGAAATTTCAGCCATAACATCGCTATGTTGTGATTCAGCTTCGTGCACGGTATCCCTGAGGCCGTTAATTGTAATCACATGTTAACAACGACTTCTTGACAGCTTTATAACTATACCTAGATATATACTTTCTAATACACCGAGTACCTCTCTGCCTATTACACACGTGCGTATAGTATACTCACACTGGTACACTTAGTAAAATTTTATTATACTTGAGACTTGGGTTGCATTTTGACATAGGTTGTATGAAGATTAGCCACAAGTGTATAATAAAAGCAACATAAACACTTACCTCTGTACGCGAGAGAACAATGCATAAGGATATAAAGCTATACTGTCGTGGGTTTCGGTGAATATAACGACCACCCCATCTCATGTCTTATAATAATGACCATTTATTTAGCTTAGTTTGACTCAACACATAGGCCGTCCGCTGTTCAATGCGTATCTATCTTACCAATGTATTTTTGCATGTGTTTTGTGCAAATACATTCACACGAGGCTGTGGATCGCCTCAAATTATTATCTCTTTGAAACATATTTTGAAAGTTGAATATGAAGAATCTCGGGTAATTGTAGAAATGAAACCATAAGTTCAATACCCGATATATTTATTTTATTTCATTCATAACGTCGACAGTGGTAATTAACAACGAACTAATTAAATAATGGGTATCCAAACATTCAGTTTTCGAATATTTCATCGCCTAAAAATATTTTTTTATTATATCCATTACAATATTCATTACACGTATGTATGTAGAGCGAGTATTTAAAGTACGTAATCCACTAATTTCTTATAACTTCATCTATGAAATTGACTCGAACGACAGTGTGACCCAGCCTAAATAATCCGAAGACATACAAATAGATTGTTAGATTTGCCTTTCCCCTTAGATAGATTGAAAATTACATCGAAATGTAGACATAGAAATATGTAATCGGAGTTAGATGAAATAACATCTTATATTAAAATACATTTTAGTCTTGTACCTCTTATATTACTTTGACTTCTTACTACTCTTCGGTGGGTCATGTAATATTGTTATAGAGAATCACTGTTTCGGAATAAACTTATCTCAAGTACGAACTTCATATTGGAATATCTATAATATGAAACGAATATAATGCGATTCTGAAGCCTGTGATGTTAAAAATACTGTTATGATCGAGAAAGGTGTTCACAACTCATCGATAATATGTACCTTCCATTGAAAAAATATGGAGACATTAGATGACGTCACATCACTTCTTGTCAACTTAGTTCTAGATAATACCTGTTTATTTACAACAGATGCAATACTTTCCCTACTTTCTTTTATACTTCAAAGGCGTTATCTTTTGTATAGTATCGACATTTTCATATTATTGTTAAAAGTAGAATCTTAATTTTGTATTCTGTTCATTTTTTATACCAGTTAGGTGGCAGACAAGCACACGGTTACCTTTTGGAAAGTGGTTACCGTGGCCTATGGACGTATGGAACACCAGGTGCGTTTCACTCGTACTGCCAATCCTGAAGAAAACTTCTAATGCCCTTCTTGAAGGACCCCATCTTTAATCAATTGTTTGCCAAACTTAATACGTATTCGTTTCATATTTTAAATATAAAATGAAGGTGCTAGTACTACAAGGGTAATACAGAAATAAATATGTCCAATAATACCAAGTCTACTATTGATGATTATTTATACATGTACGTAATTCTTGAACGCGGCACATATAAGACAGAGATACTTCAAATGACAACCAGCTTTAATCTACATTTAGATACAAAGAGTACATCTATGGACAGACGATACTTACGCCATCATATTTAAAATTATTTACAACAATTCAAACAACAGTTATCATTCCTAAAATTAACATACATATAAATGAGATATTTTTTAAGTTTTCGAATGCGTGCAAATATTTTTTATCGATATCACAGTAACGCTACAAGTTCTGTAACAAAACAATAAATAGATTATATATAAAATATATCGAGAATAACAGAGTTTAAACAATTTTGTATTTCTTTCATTACTAAATATAACAAAAATTTACGTTTAAATCACGTTCCTGAGTAATTCGTCCGATGAGAGCATGCCGTCCTGCGAACAAAATGATTAAATTAACATCATTGATAAATTGTAATCTGGTAACCACTTCAAACAGGACAAATATGGAACCTATAAGAAAAATAAACTCTTACTATTCTAAGCTATCAAGATTTCATTTTCTTTTGTTAAGTAAATATTTATTAAAATAACAATTAATTGTCATTAATCGAAATAAATAGGAATAGGCCTTTTCTAATTCTTGACTCAAATTCTTCTCGACTTCTCAACAGCGATTTCTAAGTACAGCTAGGCCCTTCTCTTTGCTAGGTAACTAAAATTCTCATGTACTTACACTTGTCTAATTTAAATTTTTAAGATAAGTTAACATACAGATTATTTCAGAAATTCAATAACTCCATTTCAACTACTCGTGTGAACATTTAAACTACTTTTACCCAATCAGGTTTTGATTAACTTGTAGGTATTCAAATCAAAGAAGTTGTAAAATATTACTAATTCGCTAAACACGGCACGTGTAAAAAGTAATATCGTAATCGGTGATTCCGATTCCAATCACACTCCTAATTAATTTTTGCTCAAGTAATTACACGATTTCGACACAGAAACTTGAACAAAGTTTTAATACAGTTTGGTAACAAATATTATAAATTTCTTAAAAAGTATGTTCCTACTTTAACTTAATATTTTTTCATAAATGTTATTGAGAACTTATTTTGATAGGTTTCCTAATGAGATGTTTAAAGGTTTACGAAAGTTACCAAACTATTTTGAACGGATTCTATCGTGACTTATTTGATGTTATTTTATTAATTACACTGATCCTGATATTTCCATTGCTTTTCCACACCATATTAATTGCAATAGAATCCAATAAGAGCAGTTTGATTCCCAGGCTTCTTAAGAAAAGGACTAAGTTTGGCTTAGTTGGTATAAAGCGTTACTGCTAAAGCTGTATTACTATGTACAACATGGTACAATAGTTGTAGTTTTTACCTTAGAAACTTATGCGTATCCATGATGGGACAATAAGTCATATCTTTACATTGCCTAAGCTTGTCAAATAATAATAATAATATTAAAAGCAATAAAATGTTTATTAAACATCACAGTTATAGCAGGAATATCGTGTACAGACGTGATGCTAAAACAAACAGTACTATTGCGTAAAAAGAAAATAAATAAATAGTAAATAAACAATAAGTATTGTATAATGATGTATTTTTCAAGTTCCTTCCCGGATATTGAATTCTGCCGATATAAATTTAGAGCCAGTAGATAGCTCCAAATTTTTAGATTATTATAAATGAAAAATTCACGTAAAAATATGAGAATTGGCTCCATAGCCTGCGTATCTACATTCATTACTCCGCAGTAAAAGTTGTATGCATAATTTCCATATAATATTCTGAACAAGTATTACAACGAGCTAAGATCAAACAACACACTTTCAATTGAGTTTCCTACTTAGAACATTGTTGAGCATACTCAACATGAGCATATTGAGCATTACACTAATAAAGGAAAGAATACCGAACACTTACCTACTTCACTTGGGATTTTTTTAGAGGGCTATCAACCAAAAATACTCCTACCGCTAATCCTAGAAGCCTACCTTGCCCTAAAAGATACATTGCTTGTAACCCAAGATCTCTTGATCGTTAAGATGTCTTTTTAAACTGACCTACCAACGACGCTTTCTAAAAATATAATTATTTACTTTGCTTAAAATATTCGAGGACCAAACTTACCTGACCTACTGGCTGGTATCATACCTGCTGAATAAAAAACGAGGTTCTGGCTCAAGTTTCCCTTTCAGGTTTAGTTGATCAGTCGGTAGAAACTTCCGTAAAAGCGAGGATAAGGAAAATCAAAGGAAACTCTGGGTATAACTTTTGAATGCAATCGGGACTAACGTTATGATGATTATCATGAAATGATTTTTTTTAGATTATTAGTAGTTCTGTGAATATTAGATCTCGCGAGCACCCCACTTTGCCACTTTCTCTGGTCTACTAATCGTAGTATTTTAAACAGCCCTGGATGTTAAATCACAAAATTATCCGCATCTGTTTCCTTAAACCGAAGTTTTCACCTTTTAAAGGCTTAGTTTTTTTCCACAACACCCTATGAGGAATCATGTCTTTGATATTTCAGCCAAAAATCATCAAGATCCGTTCATAATTAAGGTGACAGAAAACTTCCCCCCATTTTCCCTCCTATCAAAAAAAGTTCTCGACAAAAGTGGTGCAAAGCGGTTAAGAAATGAGCTCTCTAGACAGGTACTGACAATCCGACACAGATATGGACAAAATCACAATCGGCCACAATGTCGAAACAGAGAGTTTCGCTCGCTTCGCTCACTAGGTCAGTTATTTTAAATTGTAAAATATTTACCTGATTAAGATCAACGAACTTGCGGACCAGAGATCGCGCGAAGTCGGGGTTGTTCAGCATTTCATTCACAAACCAGTCCAGGGGAATACTGTGAAAAAAAAAACATTTTGTTAGATAACATTATAAATTAATTATAAAAAATTAAGTACCATGATGATTATTTAAAAGCAGATTTCCCCGCAAAAGTGGAATAATACGTTTTTAACGAATTCTATCGTAATTTACTTTTAAAGC
The DNA here is from genome assembly GCA_949126895.1 of Eilema caniola. Taxonomy (NCBI): domain Eukaryota; kingdom Metazoa; phylum Arthropoda; class Insecta; order Lepidoptera; family Erebidae; genus Eilema; species Eilema caniola. Next base: position 17,333,881 of record OX421476.1, on the reverse strand, counting down.
AAAACTTCAGGTCAGTTTAAATAATCACCGATAAATTCATCCTATATGTGTAATATCTAAAATTCATATTATAACAAATAGTGAATATTTTATTGCTAAAATGTCATCATAGTAAATCTATATAGCAGCAAGTTTTCATATCTAAGGATTAGTTGAGACGCAATTTCATGAACCTTTTCAGGAGAAAGTATGATATAAAAATGTGAATGTTACAGAAAATAAATCTGCTAACCATGCGATCGTTGGTACAATCGCCCTCAGACGTTGCTGAACACTTACAAATCTATTTATGTTTATTTTTGTTCAAGAGGCTATAATCTGGGTGACTGAGAATGTTACGACTAATTCTTACAAACTAGGATAAGTAAGTTCTTAACTTTATCTACTAGCCGTAGCCAATGCTACACCCGTAGCAGTAGCTACGCCAGTAGCACAGTTCGTAGCAATTTCGTAACATGTGTTAAAGGTTTTCACGATTAGATTTAGAGAGGCTGCTCCATATTTATTATTATGGATATAAGGAACAACACTATGTTCCTACTTTCTTATGTCATCATTATTATTAATCCTCACATTTTTATGAACAATATACCGACGCAATTTTCTTTTTAGGGGGCCATCTAAATATTCGTGACTTAAAGTAACAAATAGGTAGTTATTTCCTTTCTGTATAAAAAAAATTAGAAGTGTGTGCCATACAATGAATAAGGTTATAGTTTTTTTACACCTTACAATTTCAATCTTGCATTAATACTTGTATTTTGGGTTCAAAATAACCAATAAACGTTTAATACCTAAACAGCTCAGCTTGAGCTGTATAATATTCAAATATTACTTTTAATATAACATAAAATACGTTTTTGCTCACATGAAAATAGAATCGCCACGTCATTACCTTCTAATTTTAACCCTCCCTCTAATAATAGCAAACAACCCAGCCTTATCGAAACCGTAGAAAAGTAGCTCCGTTGCAGATCTGCTAAACGGCAAATCTTATCGAAGAAATACAATTTAGTGGGCAACTTGTGTGTCCCCGGACTTATAAAGCCCTCTAAATATTTACAGTAAAATAAAAAGTTTGAATCATGGTTCAGACTTTCCAGTATTTCCAGCGTTCATTCACAGCGCGATTGTAAAGGATTTTAACTGAAATATTGGTTTTTAGAAAGTATTAGTAGTAAGTTAGAAAGTCAGATAGTTTTTTAAGGTTTTATAGGTAAACTATAAAGGCCAGTTTAGATTTAGCCGAGAAACTAATGGGTTTTTACGAAATGTTTAGTGATAGTAACATCTGTCGAGGCCGGCTAGGTTTAGAGTTGACAGCATTTGGAATGGTTGTGGACGAACTCGATAAAAAAAAAGGAGGATATATAAGGACAATTTATTACTGCCTAATAAAGATATGATTATCTATAGGACACGTTATATTATAAGATCCTAGCTTTTGCCCGCGGCTTCACCCGTGTGGATGTCGGTTATCGCTATAATATCGGTTATCGTTATAAATTGTAGCTTATGTATTATTCTGATGAATCTATATTATTACAAAGTTTCATTAAAATCTATTTAGTAGTTACGCGAAAGAGTGCCAAACATCCATCTATACTTACAAAATTTTACGTTAGTTATATTAGTAGGATTTACTAATTTACAAATTGCATTTATAAAGATGCTTGGATGTTTATTTTTTTCAATCACAATCTAAAGGATTCTACTGAAATTTGGTACAGGAATAGATTGCAGTTTCAAATAGCCCATAACTTTTTATCCCGGGAATAAGTTCCCATGAGTTGCAAGCACGGAATCAAAATTCCTCGCAGGCATAGCCGCGGGCGACATTTACTGTATTCTAATTGTGAACAGTATGAGCACTCTAACTCGATTTTAAAACAGACAAAGTTTATAACTGGTTTCAGAAAATGTTGCACGATCTTTATTGACATTACATCAGGGCCTTATTCCAACACAATTATGTAAGTAAACATCAACGTCTTAGGCAAATAATGAAATTATTGTACACATGGAAACAGAGATGGGTGAAATTATAACTGTCTTATTAGGTGGTGGTAGAAATTTGATGGAACATTTGTCACAAAAATCGGCCGGGTAGGTACCACCGTGCACGATTGCGAAAACCCTCCATAGTAATCCAATCGAGATTGGATTGCGTTCAGGGGTCTGCAAGTGCATAACCTGGCAGGGGGGATTGTGGTCTCAGCACTATTGAGACCGGTGGGTGCCACCATTGTTAACAAGGCACGTGTATGTAATGGCCACCCTCTTTCCTGAGACTTTGCCTTCAGCTTACCATTAGGAAGGTAAAGTCAAATTGACGTGTCCTTTATATAAAAAAATATGAACTCATCAATGTTACAGGTATCCTTAATGCTCCGGCTGAAGACCTAAGACGGCGTGCGGTTTTAGTCGGTACGAATGTGATATAACAGCCTCCATCGGCCAGCGAGTATTCCTTCAGCTTAGACTAATTGCATGAATACTATAAGAGCTTTGTAGGAATGTATGCGGTAATACAGTTTGTTTACACAAATTACATGGTTTTATGAAATTTTACTATTCTAACTCACGAGGCCATAAGAAGATTTCACAACATATTATAATCTAAATTAATGTGAACCAATAACTAATTTTGCTGATTCCGTAATTCCATAATTGATTTTCGGGTTAATTAATTGGGAAAGCAATCACTAATATTAATTATTGAACGATTTCATAGCAAATTTGTGGGAGAATTCTAGACACCATTTTGCATGTTATTGAAATCTACTGTGACAATTTCTGAACGGAACGAGGGAATTTAGTGGTTTGACCTATTGATTGAACTGTTGATTGAAAACAGCTTAATATAATAAGCTCTTCTATAGCAGCTTATCAATTTATGATATTATATGACATATTATGTTCTATAACTATAGTTTTTACTAAACGATTTAGTGATATGTTCATCATGCGTACTGCCAAGGAGATGAATGACCTGCCCGTATCTGTGTTTCCGGATAGCTTCAACTTGAATGTCTTCAAGACTAGAGTGACTAGGTTATTTCTAGATAAGCGTGCTCCATCTTCGACCACGTCGAAACTTACAAACAGGTATAAGATAGTGGTCGAACGCGAGCCTTACAAACATAAAAAGAAACTATTTTTTTAATTCGTAATTATAATTTTAATTTTCACTTTACCTTTCGAAAGCCTTATCCTCACCGCTTTCCTGGCTTTCCCTTTCAGGTGCATTTTCCATCAGCTCCCAGAAGTTGTCCAGTCCGTACACTGTGAATTCACAACAAAATATTATCATCTTCATACATTTTTCAAAACGAATACATTAATTTCTTTAGATGTATATATGGACAGGTTTTCTGTTATATACATCTAGCAAACATTCGTAATTGTTACTCACAAAGATTGGCCAAAAAGAAAACTAGACACAAAACGAGGATTGTCAACACTGCCCACTCGTTGGAGACAAAACGGACAAGATACCAACTGTTGCTTCCTTTCATTAACTAAGCTAACAATGAAACATCCACTAGACGTAATAAGCAGCATTCTAACCAGAATTCTCGTTACATTTCCTCACAATAAAAGCAACAAGCACACATTTAGAGATACCTTCTCGCACATCGTATTCAGGACGAAAATAAGACAAGTCAAAAGGCACACTCGTGTCCTATATCTAAGCTTCACACGCACATAAATACAGCATTAACACGGATACCACATGTATGAAAAGGTCCACGATCACTTATGTTTTCTCCAAAAAGGATGTAGCAAGTTGTTACACGTAATGATGTTATATTTTTCCCCTTAGATCCTCATTTTCTAAAAAGCGAACAATAGCAGCATGGTGTTATTTTATGATCACATTTTATTGTCTAGTTCGTTTGTTTCTGTCTACTATGTAACATATACCAAGGAATTGTTAAAACATAGAGGTTAGGTGAGTAGGTGTGAACGGATTATCTGGCTTCTTACAATTTGGCGGTTCTTTTCAAAAGAAGTAGAATAAATGTGAACTGTTCTGTACGATATTAAATCAATAATAAATATTATTACCTATATGGGATAAAAGTTTTCTAGTTGAATTCTAATTACGATGCAGTAGCTATGCAGTTAAACTATTATGATTTTATTCGATATTTGAATTACTATGACTTCATTACGAGGCCTCCAAGCCTGTTTTCTAGATTGAAAAACATTAGACCTATGAGCAATAATATTTGTTTGTATATATGTTTTGTAAACTCACAATGAATAACTGCTGATATATTTATCATTAAGAATTGTTTCCTGTCTAAGCTATCAAACATAATCGTCTCTTGCTATTTATCCCTGTTATTATAAATATGACAGTCGATTTGTTTGTTTGTTACTCAGTCACACAAAACAGCTAGATGGATATGGCGGCAATTTTGCACACAGGTAGAACGTAACCAGTAGTAGGCCATAGGATACTTTCAACATTCCGCATGGATGGAGCCAAATGCTAAGCTGGGACAGCATATTAAAGTATACAGGTAAAGACATCTATGGACATTAACAGTATAGAACGAAAATTGTGCTTTGGACGTGTATCTAAGGAGAATCACTAAGTAATTGAATTTTAGTTCTGTACTGTCGTTTTAGTAGATGCATAAAAATCCTAGTTTACACATCATCATGTTTCTAGTGAATTGATACACTTTCTGACCAGTCTGCCAGGCTTTATTCGGTCAATACGAATGTTTAACGTACCAATATTTTACGGCATTGAGCCAGTTTTTGATAGACGACACCAAAAAAATCACTGATAGTTTGTGATTCCTTTAATATTGGGTAAGAGATTATCTCTATATTATAATACCTTCGTCGTTCTTTGGCGAACGATCTCTTTTGCCATATCCCCTGGCGATAAGTACGTTTGAGTTTGGTTTGAAAGTTCCCCTGGTCACTCTAATTTCCTCCTCTGTCGAATGGCAAGTCATGCCGATAAATTATTTTATACCGTAGTAAAGCGATAAGAAGCATTACTTTCACTCTTTTATTGCACAAGCGGTTTTTATTCGATTAACAATATGCTTTTTAACTTTCAAAGCATTTGAAGCGCAACTGAAGCTTGTGATGTTTTACCTTCTTCGGTATTGTCATCATTACCACTCCTTTTGCCAAAATCATAGGCCACCATCAGACTGTTCTTGGGATTGAACCTCCTACGAACGTGGCCGATTTGATCTGTTGGTGTATGTGTTTAAGTGTCAAAAATATGTATTGTAAAAACTGTTGCGATGTGGATGTTGATATACTTCTGCCTACCCGTTCGGGGATATACAGGCGTGGATATCTAACTGAAAGCTGAATGAAGACATAATTTCAGCCAGTCAATGTGGCGTTCAATGATGGTATGCTTATCAATTTGTACAAGCTCAGCAATCATTATCTAGTATAAACCAACGACTGAAAGTTTTAAACCCTTAAGTCTCAATAACACTAAAAATTTCCATTTGAAACAAATTCAAAACTATCTCCTTTGCTTAGAGAGGATAAACATAAATTGACAACATTATTCTCGAATGATCATGACCAAACTTTATTTTATTGAAAAATTATTTCTAGTATGAGAGCATCAATTTTGTCTTCTCCCTAAGTAAAAGAGTTACACAAACAATAACTTAGATATTAAATGTACATATAATGAGCACAACAAATTATTTATCCTTGCACAAACACCTGCAAAGCGTCACAATTGTTGAAACGACCCTTCTAAATGTCTCAGTGGCCTGTTTCCAATCAATTTAGCTTTTAATTCCTAACGCAAGCTAGAACGACGCGTAAGTCTGTTACACGGTCGAGTATTTCGTCTGCTTCAACGATAATTTTGCCATTCACAGTGATGCGAGGCCGGAAACCCAATCAGGCTTTTTGTGGTACCTTCACTTTCCAATTCCGGAGTTCTTTTACCAAAATCTCTGGCGATTCCAACAGTAGGGCTCTTAAACGTAGGAGTGCCTCGTTGCGAGCGGCTAGCTGATTCGTGATGATGTTGTTCTACGTCCCCTTAAGAAAGAGTAGTGCTATTCTTAGATTAGTTTTCTATTACTAAAACCTCACAAAGCCTCCATAAAGACTTCAAGTATAGAGTTTTCTTGATCTTTTTTGAAGTGGAGACTTCTTTAAGCGCGTTGGGCATTTTTCATAGAAAAAATTATGGGTAAACTGAAATCATGGAACTCACGTCATTATCACGTCCTGACCAATAGACGTCAAAATGGATAGAGCAAAAGTTCAAATAGAATTAGTTGTTACTGAATGTCTATTACCCAAAGACTATTCCGCATGTTTCCTTTTTTGTCATAAAATTTGGGTTGAATGGGACTTATTTGCTATCCTAAGTTATGATAATCGCAAACGATTCTATAGCGTCAATAGAACTTGAAGTTTTTTAAACAAATCTTGAAGTTGAACAATAAAAAGTTACAGAAAAATCCTTGAATTGCCCCGAATAAAGCAATACAATAAAGGTAACAAAAGGTAAATTCGATTCAGAATTCCGACAGTAGTGTGGCCCATTTATGTCATTTACGTCAAGACGCTAGTAAGTTGACGTATGACAAGATCGATATGTGATTTTGACACTTACATGTATGACTCAATGTGTCACTGAATGTAGCAATAAAAGCTATATTATTGATGGACCTTTTAAAAGCAAAATATCAGTAGATAATTTTTAGTTTTATTTTTAGTGGAAATAATCGGTGAGGTAATCTCTAAATAACCAAATATTATGTGTATCATTAGGTATATGGAGTTATATAACCTTACGATAATGACTTTTAAAAGGCTGGTACTTTTGAAGTTAATGTGTCACACTATGAATTTTACTACTGATGTTCTACTTTTAATTAGTACGCGTAATATTTAAACATTTTAAACACCAATAGGAAACCTGAAAGAAAGTTGTTCGTTAAATAAATATTATAATGATTAAAATGAATTTGTAAATTAAACCAAACTGTGTTTTATTTACTTTTAAAAAATAAACTCTAACTCCAGAGATATTTCAATCGTATTTTCGAATTTGACTTTGAAGTCTTTTTATGTGCAAAGTATAAGTGTATTTAATTTGCATTTACAGTGCTATTAATAACGAGAGCAATTTAAATAGCAAACTTAAGTAATCAACCCCGTATCATAGGAACTTCGTAAACTTATTTGATTTATTTATTATGATGATTTATGTTTTTTTTTTTTTAATTATGATTCTACACTCAGACTTAAAAGAAGTACCCACGTGTTGATAAAAGAAATAATTGTCGTATGTCAGCATAAACAGTCAATAGTACGCTTTGATCATTTATACAGCTGCTGTCATACATACAGAAATACTTGATTGCCCAATAAAATGAAACAGATAGAATTGAAAACTGTACAGAATTATTTGAAAATCCATGACATTATTTAATTACATAAATAAAATTGGAATAGATCATGCAATACGTTACTTTCCTTAGATTTGGCAACCTCCAAACTGTTCTAAGAATTGGAAGAAACTACTTACGCTCAGCCCTCGTGTGTGGTCTGTCCCTCTTGCCGAAGCCCCGTGCAGTCATCATCTCGACATTCTTGAAGCCACGGGTGGGACGCTGCTGCTTGGTGCGAGTGAGACGTCCCTCGGGAGCGCCAGCCACCACACACAGACACGCCACCGCCGCTACTACCACTGCCAACTGCATAGACATATTCATTGCTGGGGACAAAGAAAGAAAGAGATAAGTATACTTTCAAGAACTTCAGAGCTTTGTGATGACGTGGCGTATCATACTGAATAAGAGTTACTTTTTAGAAACGCTAGTGACCAGATGCTATCAGTGTGTTGCCATTTGTCATTAAGGCGTGGTTGCTATTTGGACGGGTGTCTGCCTATTGGTATTTTATCTAAGCGCTTCCGTGCTTCGGATGGCACGTTAACAGTCGGTCTCGGCTGTAATTATTCGTTAAGTCAAGATGGAGGCCTACATAGGCGACCTGAAAAACTCTCGTCAGTGGTTAGCCAACACTAATCAACCACTGAGGCTAGGAGGTCAAATGGAAGTCACATCATATTTAAGCGTTGGCTAATGCTAGGATGACGAGGAACTTTGTTAACCTGACATAAAATGCGGTTAGTCCCAACGTTAGTAATAGCCAAAAAAAATCTTCAATCAAGGTTCACACATACTCACACATACCGTATTTGTATGTATTGTCGTGCTCTTGAATGGAAGGGTGGATACCTTCTATTTCGGATTACATGAAATACCTATAATTTATTTCATAATTTCTAATTTCGGCTGAATGTGCGTGGTGAAACGTCGATTCTGATACCTTAGGGAGGTTGTGACTCTTGTTTGACAGTTAATGACAAATTATTATTAATATTTTTTCACAGCCCATTTAACAAAACCTGAACGCCTACCGAGGTATTTAAGGATACTGTTTGTATCGAACGAATTATTATATTTAGGCCACTCCTAATGTCTGTGTATGGTCAACAGTGGACTGCGTTAGGCGAAATAGGATTGAGATATATAATATATTTATAATTTCTTCTGGATCACTGACAACCAAAATTTTAATAAATAAAAGTTGAAAAAAAAAAAAAAACAAAATACACTTTGCAATTTTCCAACATGCAAAGCGTCCCATTTGTCGTCCCACTCAAAAGTCATAAAGCGACATCGGTAATGGATCCCCCGTGCAGGACTGATGGTGTAACAACCCGGAACTAAACCAGTTTTATATTCCTCTATGTTATTGCGGGTATTATGCTCAAAGAACTTACTTTGATATGAAAACATAAAGTAAAGAATAGTAGACACTTTGTGAAAATTATGACAGTAATATAAAGTGAACACTGGAGTAAAACCTATAGGTAGGTAGGTAGGTAGGTAGGTAAACTAACTAGAAGTTGGAGAAAAGATATCGTCCTGCAGATATTCAATTGAATAATCCTAATTAGCAATTAGAAATCAGAACATCCCAGGTCTAGGAAAATACAATTGAGATTGTAATTCATATTTATAATATTTAGCACAGAGCGGTAACGAACACACTTGTGAAGTAGTAGGCGAACCTTTTACTACATTTTTCTATCTATGTTTTTACTAGCTTTTGCGCGCGGCTCTACCCGCGTTGATAACGATTATCGCGACAAAACATCGGTTCAGTGGTTTAGACGTGAAAGACGAACAGACAGACAGACAGATAATAAATTACAGTGTGTATGAAATCTTCAAAGTAACACCCAATATGTACACATATAACATAGGGTTGTCATATACAAGTGTCATACTCATCACTAGGAAGACATTTACGCCCAGACACGTTAACATTTTACGAGGCTTTCATAAGCTTCACAAATACGACCAACTACTTAGTCGCTTTAATATCATCACTAGGTTTTACAAGCTATTGTACTTCATTACGCATCACGCGACACCCCTAGCGAATAACTGGACTTTTCGAAATACATTTCATCAAACATCCGTACGTATTAATAACGCATGTTATGTTTTCATTACAATAAGTCCCTGAGGTAATAGCTTAAATGGAGAGGGCTTGACGCGGTGATGAGTCCATATATTGAACAATCAACGTGGTTATTGATAACACTATTTTAATAGATAATGACCGGTTACATAGTAAGAATATGTCTATACCTGTACCTTTTAATACAAGGATATAGATGTCAGTTTATCCTCAAATGCTACGATCCCCTATAACATAAAGAACGGCCTACAGAGGGCAGTATTTTCGAACACAATACGAGTTCCGACATTACTTTAATCAGACTTAACATTTCAAATAAGTTGTATTAATTCCAGTTCTTTCTACAAATACAATTAGACGTTTAATTATTTTTCTCGTTACCTGCAGAATCCGCAATAATAAAATTACAGCAGGGAGATGTAAATTTACAAAAATATTCCACAACGTACCAAAAAAAGCAAAGCCTCTGGGGCGAACTGGTAAATATACCTTCCACTTTCACCGCTTTGAAAATTGCCAAGGGAAATGAAATATGCACTGCACTTTGTACGTGCCCATCGAAATGTTGTTAACGAATTTCAGATTTTGAAACTATCATGCAATATTTCCACGAACAAATTTTATAAATGCGATTTATAAATTGCCACTATAGTAGAAAAACTGTAGGATGAAATAATCTTGGAACTGATTGAAACCACTTCGATTGATGTTTTTTTTTTCCTTTTTTTCCTTTATAGATACTGCCAATATAAAACTTCTATTTAAAATTAAAATGTTTTTACTATTCATTAAATTACTAAAGGTTCTACTAGGAGAAATCATATCAATAACTGTTTTATTAATATTCTTTCTTCCACAGCAGAGTGACAATGATTTATATTATCCGATCAATACACTAAAGATGAAAGTTTGTAAATGTTTTTCCATATTTATTGCTCAATCACGTGTAAACCGCCAAACAGATTTGAGTGAAAATTGTCATATAGAGAGGCCCTTGCCACATAGGTTTCTTTAGATAATGGGACTAGGAAAGCTAAATTACATGTACATAACATAATAACATAACATAAACTCACGCCTTTATCCCCGAAGGGGTAGACAGAAGTGCTAGCACCCACATTTCGCCAGTTTATGTTTAGGTCCCAATGTAATAGGTGGCGAGCCTATTGCCATTAACCGGGCACTTATAAACCTGCGATAAATACACACATAACTTCGAAAAGCATCGAAAAGTCATTGGTGTGTGCCATGGAAAACCTGGAATTGAACCCGAGACCTCGTCTCAGCAGTCCATTACCCATACCACTAGGCTACCGCGGTTACGTGTACGAAGCCCCGGATATCATCTACTTAACAATAAAAATCCTGAATCAACAACTGTCTAGTACTATTAATATTGTTATCAACTCCATAACAAGTTTCACAAACACATCTGCCGGATATCTATTCCGGGACGCCGGTGCTGAAGCCCTAAAACCAAGCTAATCTAACGTTATATCCGGAACTAAATCGCATTATATGCACCGTACGAGCGTTCACTTACGCGACAGTGTTGTATATTTCACCCTGACTATTAGCGCGAGGCTAAGACGTTTAACACTCGGCTCCAACCAAAATTTATCTAAAGGAAATTACCGATAATTTCATGATTGCTTTTTCCAGGACTATTTTCATGTGTTTAACAATAAAAGTTTTCTTTTTACATCGTTTCTTTTTTATTACAAGGAAATTGAACAACCAGAAAGGTTTGGGCCATCAATATTATATATAAGTACAGGAAAACGATAGGTGAGAAAGGTCACATCTACTTCTGCACACTCGTAACAACATCGATATATTGCTAGGATGACACTAATTGATCAATGATTTTGATTTTATAGACACCAGTCGACACTCTTGGGCAAATAACGAACTCCTTGGCAGATTTTATGAGTTGTTTATTGGTTGTATTAAAATAGTAAAAAATAATATAGTGACTCTTATAGTTTTAGTATACTTGTACTTTCGTAAGTATTATATCCACCGAAGGATTAAGCAGAAATGTCCTTAAGTATGAGGTACTTTTTGTAAGTTATATTTTTCAGGACTAAGTTCTATAGAGCCAATCTATTAACTTCTTCAGGCATGTTTTCACACTTCATGAAGGAAATTTCTTCAATGAAAGTTCTAGCAAAAAAAGCCCAATAAGGCTGTAACTGAATGTGCTCAAATTCCCCGTCACGAAAGCAAACAAATACAAAGTTCAAATTATGCCATAAGATCTTACAGGGCCGTCAAACTACTACATTAAAGTGAATAATTAATGAATTAATTAAGTTTAATCTATTGAATACCCACCACTGTCTATCTTGGGCAATTTGTTCAAGCTATTAAGGAATGTTTAAATGAATAAATACTACCTCAATATTCAGATTCGCTGCGGTGGATGGTTGTGTTGGTACAGTCAGCATCCGATCGATCTTGATGAACAAAGTGCTCGAGATGATCTTAATTTTCTGACGCTTAATGTTAAATTGAAGATATTTATTTAAAAAAATCCCTTGTCTTAACACATTTTTATTTAAGTTTCTGTCTTCTTGTTTGTTTATTCGCGATGGATGCAAAAACTACTGAACTGATGTATTTATGCATGCAGATATGCATTTTTTCGATGTCTTAGTCAATATTAAATTAAAATCTCACATATATCTGACCACAATAGGATGTGTTTCTACTCGCAATAAGATAAAGTCGCGATAACCGATATTCACGTGGATGGAGCCCCGGACATAAATTATTACATAAAATGAAACAAGAATTAACTGAGCGGTAGGAGCAAAATTCAATTTCTATGCCCTTTAATTTGAATCACACTAGATAAACGGACTCCATTCCATAGACAGAATACACAGCATACATTTTAGTATTGCTTCAATTCATGTACAAATTAACAAAGCTACGTTATTAGACTAATAGATCTGTGATTGAAATAGTCATATATAATAGATTAGGTCTATACTTCATTAAAACAAGCATGAAATAACAAAACAATTTTTTTTAACTATTTAATTTACTAACTTCTAAAATATACAGGATGTTGCAGCAGTAACATCTTTCCGAGCTGGTTTACACCTCTTTGATAACTTTTATCTCTTCCTTCATTATAAGTTTTTGTTGTAGGTCGACATAAATTCGTATTAAATTTCATAAGTAATACAGGCATTGGCTGAAACATCAAACACGTGATTCCCCACCGGTTGTTGTAAAAAGAATCATGCCCCGTAAAGATGAACTTCGTTATAAAAAAACATATGTGAAAAAAGGAGGGAAGTTTGTCGTTGTTTTTTTTAAGAACGGTTCGTCATTATTATTTGGTGAAACATCCAGGGCTATTTAAAATAAGATGATACGTATCGTTTTTCATTTTATTTTATACTCGAAGCGTACCAGAATATGTACCAAAGGGCACTCGCGAGGTCTAGTCCTCACAGAACTATTAGTAATATAATTGGTAGGGCTATGTTCTGCGGCCACCGGCGACTATGTTCTCTGTTGTAATGCCTGGCCATGCCGCCTCCACCGAGCCATTATAGTAGGAGTCGATCCAAAATGTCCTGGCTTGACATCTTGGGAGATGACGTTCGTGCCAATAGTCTCAATAGCATATCTATGCTACCCATGACCGTAAAAAACAAACAAGTGAAAGCCTGAAAGCGTACCCCGGTCTTTGAAAAAGAATCACAGATACGAATGGAGCTAATGCGAAGATTATGATAATAAAATAGTTTGATAATAGGTACTTTGTTTGTACACTTTCATGCAACGTTTGTAGTAAATGTTCTACAAAAATGTCTTCATAGGAAATTAATGTGATTCAGTAAATTACCATCTAGGTATATTATGATAGGGTCACTATCGGATCCACCGTATTATGAAACGAAAAATTTAATTTATTATAACGTGAATAATAAGATAGTAGAATGAAAAGACAGATAGCAACCCGCCTTTAACAAGAACAAAGGTACTGAGAAATGAAAGATAAATACGTTTTTCACGCATTTTTCAGTCTGTAAGAGATATCGGAGAAAAGGGCTGCTACCCATTTCAAAGTAGGCATATTAGAATCACTTCTAAATTTAATATCTTGTAGCAATAGTATCAACATTTAATTACTTTATTTCCAGAAATCATGAGTGCTAAGTAACCAAATAAATATAAGTACCCGTAATGCGAGAGTTTTTTCAAGAGTGTTTTAATAACTATTTTGCAAATTGGTGTTACACAAGTTCTAGCTGCGTATCGGTTTGAAGCTATGTCGGTCCGATACCACACAGTTGATTTGATGGTGGTGCCAGCATCCAGAAATTGGAAAAAACTCTTGGTCTCTTTTTTGTATAACTTTTACTCGCCTATTGGTAAACTGAAGGCAAAGTCTCGAGAAAGAGGATCACTATTACATACACCTTCTTTTTTTCTTCTTTTTTTACGTGCAAGAAATCGCCACGGATACCCACCGACTAAACCGCACGCCGTCTCTGGGTCGTAGTGCTAGGCCAAAGGTGAGGTTGTCATGCGACATATCCCTCGCACCCTGGCTGACCCAAGGCCCTCCTCGGGGTCTGGCCCTCCTCGGGCTATTACAGACACCAACAATATTAGAATGGTGGCCTAAAGCTTGACAGCCTCATCAGATGCTTTTTCACGCCCCGCTTAAAGGACTCGTTTTATGATTAGCAACATCAAAAAAATTAATCAAAAGATGAACATAATGATATTAAAATTATATCGTTGACATAACAACAGTTCATCTACCATTACAATATAGCCCATTTGGTTACAGGCCTCATTCAAAAATTCCTCTGATATAAAACGAAGCTTTAACGTATATGCTTTATACATATCTTTGGCTATCAAGACTATGTGTTACGTACTTAAGAGTTAACAACCCAAAATTTCCCAAAACAAAAGTAGTAATTTCCGCTACTAAATAACAAATGGTTTTGCATGTCCTCGAGAGAATAAAGGACACCAATGACGTTTCTTTTTCATATCGTTAGTTATCTAATGATCCACAACATTTGCCTAGCAGATAATGGCTTTTAGATGCATATTTTCGAGGTTACAAAAGAGAGTTACAAACATATAACTAAATAAAAGACATCCTGCCTATGTATAACATTATTAATGTGAAATGAACAGATCAGGCTGATATTTGGTTCAGAGATAGAGTACAGCCTCTCTGGCGTAGCGGTAATGAACGCGGCCGCTACGCAGGAGGCGCGGATTCGACCACCCTAAATGCAAATATTTGTATGCTTGAATATGGGTATTTGCATTGGTCTGGTCGTGCCTCAGAGAATACGTTAAGCCGTCGTTCCCGGTTGCCGTATGAACATCTATGACAGTCGTTACTGGTAGTTGGAGTCCTAAAAAGTTCAGCAACTGGTCTAGCTGCAATGCTCGTATTTAGGTTATTGAGGTCACATGGCAGTCCATTCACAGAAAATATCAAAGTTCAGCCAAATCAGTTAGGCTGGAAAAGTGGACCACAGACTGCAATTTCAAAAAGCTTCGGATGTGACTGGAATTAACAGAAGGATGAAGAATAGAGTACAGTCTTAGAATAACATACAGGATTACTTATCCCGGGAATAAGTTCCCATAGATTCCGATAACGGGATCAAAATTCCACAATGCCACGAGCAACAGTAGAACCTCTATCCTACTAATATAATAAACGCTAAAGTTTGTAAGTATGGATGAATGGATTGATATTTGTTACTCTTTCACATAAAAACTATTGAATGGATTTTAATGAAACTTCACAATAATATAGCTTATACATCATAATAACACATTGGCTACAATTTATAACGATAAGCGATATTATAGCGATAACCGACTTTCACGCGTGCGGAGCCGCTGGCAGAAGCTAGTGTAGTACATTAAACCACATATATAGGCGTCTTTGAACCACAAGATTGCCCAGAAGTAATACCGGTAAGTAAACTTCAACGAGTCGTGGAATCTGAAGTGCTTTGTTGTTAGCAGCTATCATTTCAGTCAACTTAAACGCATCATAGCCTCAGTTGTACTCTCCTAGATTAGTAGTACATCTATTGTAAAATAGAATAGAATAATACAATACTCTATGTAAGTCGAGGGAAAAAAACCCGCACCCATTGGCAAGCCGGCAGGAATCAGGTTATAGGGGACTCCTTCGGCACTGATATATGGGATTGATGACATATTACGTTTATGATGACAGTCTTAAACATAATGTCAACTGCATACATTGATAACTCTATTCTATTCTATTTACTAACGATGTGCTACTTGTCTAGGGGGTAGTAACGTTTCTAAGCCCCATGGAGTATGCAAAGACCACATATTTCCTATTGTTAAGGTCCTGGCATAAACTCTTTAGTTCTTCTGCATTCATATTGGATTTCATACATGCTCGCCGGTTGCGTATTCTTAACTTGACCTAATAACCAAAATAGTCAGTCCCATTGGTAAGTATATTATTTATATAGTTACTAGTTTTTGCTCGCGGCTTTACCCGCGTGGATGTCGGTTATCGCGACCAAACATAGCCTATGCCGTTTCTCAATGTCTAATCTACCCCTATACCAAATGTCATCAAAATCGGTTCAGTGGTTTAAGCCTGAAAGACGGACAAAGAAACAGACAGACACACACACACACACACACACACACACACACACACACACACACTTTCCCATTTATAAAATTAGTATGGATGTTTTAAAACAGCACACCACTGTTGCATCATCAGTAACAGCGGATTCAATGTTTCGGAGAATAGGAATTTGTTTTAGAATTTCAATCTAAGTTAGTTATTAATATTCAACAAACTAACTTTTGTTTCATTAAAATAAACTCGGAATAACAAACTTAGTTTGTGTTTTTGTTACTTTTTACATTTTTCTATGTAAACAGAGGGAGAGACTGGGTTGATTTTAAACTAGTTTTAGAACAACGTAAAATGTTTTATAAAAAGTAACTATTACGGACTTACTTTAATTTTTAACGGAGCTCAAACATGAATCTACTGCATTTTTCAGTAAATTCATGTTGATTCAACCCCTCTCTGATAATAGATTAGACTAGCCTTTACTGCGTTCCACATATCCAACCATGTTTATCTAGATGTGAAAATTAATGAACATTATCTTCAATGAAAACACTTGTACTATTCCACATTGTTTATTGAATTCCTGACCGGTTTCGCCTTACGGCATTATTACATCTGATACCCAAAAAACATGTATCAACCTTTGATAATGCCGTAAGGCGAAACCGGTCAGGAATTCAATAAACAATGTGGAATAGTACAAGTGGTTTTCATTGAAGATGTGTAGCAAGTTCCACCAAGTGCCATCAATCAACAGTATAAGCAGTTTAATGAACATTGTTAAAACAAAAATTCCACATATGGACATTTTTTTTTACATGTGGAATTGGAATTATTGTAATTTAGGGAGAATCGATTTTGACATAGTCGCTGGTTAGTTAGTTTCTAGTAAGGTTTATTACTTAAAGAAAATGCCTAAAATCATACTGCACAGATAAGATAAAAGTTATTACGTAACTTACTAGGGTCTAGTGATAACCAATATTTTTATAACAATTTTTTTACAATTATGATGAAAACAAACTAAGTAAACTTTAAAACTTACGCCACTATACCCAGACATTCATTGTTATTATAGCATAATCGATATCACACTAAGTAAACATAACTTTAGTTAAATTAAATGTGTCATCCGCCTAAAATTGATCACGTAAATATATTCATAACCCACTCGTTAGGGCCTCGTGGGGCACATAGTGTTTGTGACAAGCACGGGTAACGTGGCTAAAACTGACACTGGCCTACTTACTAACCTGTGTTAAACATGTGTTATGCTGCTTTTAATATAATTAATAGAAACAAGAAAACACGTATCAACAAGACATTCTTAATACATGTTCTAAAATTTATAAAACATAAGATTACGTTCTCCAAATTTCTTAGTTGGAATAGAGAAATTAATTAATTAGTGGATACATTTTTGAAATTGTTAATTGGCTGATATACATTTTTAACGTATTCTATCACAATTTTATTCTGTGTTATTTTATTATTGAAATTGATGATCATTCTTCATTCTTTATATCGTTAGTCCTATTCATGAAAGTTTGAATGAACACACATTATTAATTTTTGTAAATTTATCATCTTAACAGCTTAATTGTTTTCCTTATTGTGTTATTACTGCAAAAGGGCCTTTGTGAATCCTCTCGGCTAAATATCATAAGAAAATTCGCAAAAGTGCGAAAACTTTAGGTAATAAATTTTAATTTTATTTCGAACTTAGCTGTAATTATTATTCTTAACGTTGAGAAAGAGCAACAAGTATTGCTATTTTTGGCTTTTTGTATTCAATACAACTTGTATTCTTAAGGAATCTTACTTGTTAGTACAGTAATAATATTGGAAATATGAATTTAATAAAAACGTGAATTTGTGCATAATTAGAAAAAGTCAAACCCTTATTTTTACTGTTACATTTCAAGGTAAGGTCAGTTTTTTCCAAACTTCAAAAAGATAACCTGGATTAAAACCTCATCCGTCACTCAGCAGAGGTTTATCAACTTGCAGGTGAAGGGGGCTCGACCTCTTACACCAATTTTTTAAGATCTCGAAAATAAAATTCTATGAAACAACTAAGGCTAGAGATATCTATACGAGCCTATAAGTTGCTACTATTCATCTGAATATATAATCATATCTACGAATGTTCACCTTGTGACACATCATATTATCCACGAACATTTTATTGCGTTACAAAATGACACTTATAGAGTCTTTGATGTGAAAGGTTACCAGAGAGAGATAAGTTCACACTTCAATAGAATATTGGGAATTTCGTTACACCGTAAAATGTTTAGATATTTTATACAACTTTTAACACCTCTTAAAGCCCTTTCGTTTAAAGCTACGGATATCGTATCCTAATCCTCTGATCTTTCAATTATGACAGTCAGTGATCGTCTTTGATAGAAATTCAGTTATATTTTTCTAAGTTCATTGTGTCCCCGTCTGTTGCAAAGAAAAATATATGAAGTCTTTATATACAAAGATACCCAATACTGTCCTGCAGCCCTTTATATGCTTAATATGAAGCACACACAATTCTTTTGGTTCATTGTAAGTTATTACAAAATTAAATAACTATCATGCGTATTTTTCTGGACATACACTTGTTCGACTATTCGCATTGAGTTTTGGCAGAATAAGAGTGGGTACATAAAATAAAAATGACATCAGCGTCTTGATATATTTTAGCTCTTCTATTATATCCCTCGTAATCAAGACTCTTTAGAACAGTTGGTGGTGCAGGGAAGAGTGAAGGGTCAGCGTTCTCGTGGCAAATCACCCACAAGATGGATAGACCTTATCAAGTCCTCAACAAAATATTGCCTTACTGAGTGTACGCGCTGAGCCATGAATATGAAGAAGTCCATGAAGACGACCACTCCACCAGGAGTAAACATTACAAAGAATAACAATTAATACGATGATATTAAAAGGTTTCTTTACGATGGGCAGCACGAATGTAACGCCCCTGGTGTTGTATACGTCCATACACCACGGTAATCATTTTGCATCAGGTGGCAGTTACAGCGTTTGTCTACTCTGCCACCGAAGTTACAGTTTCCAATCGAAACTATCACATTGACTAATAAAACGGTCAGAAGCTATAAACGCTACCAGATATTACGTGCAAATCTTATTGGGTTTGCCCTGCGAATGTACAAAATTTAAACGATTTGACGACCTTATAGATTCGATCAGTGAGGGATGGATGAATATTTTGCCTCTGATTTTGGACATGGGATAACCGAATATCAATGTAGGGATGGTTTTATTACAATCCGAAGATTGGTATGAAAGTCAAAGGTCGTGGTGAGAAGGTGGCATAAAATATCATGTTTAAATCTATTTCAGACCTTCAGTCAGTCTGACTTTTGCAAGTGAAACCTATAAAATATATTTAAAATTATACATAATCACAAACTTTGAAGGTGCAATAAAATTTCCATAAATTATTTGATAATTGTTGATTGTACTCATCGACTTATGCCAGCTCCGTTCAATGCAAGGTTCCTTTTCTTTGCGATATAATCAAAATCTCTATTCAATAAGTAACTCACATTTTCTTACTGTTACGAAAATATTATTTTTGTTATCTCAATTCAATCAGTCAATTGTCAATTGTAAATAATTTGGTCAATTGGACCAAACTATTTATGTTCATCCTATTGACAGTTAATGGAGATTATCTTTTCATACCCTACGTAACTGTAATAAGATTTCTCAAAATAAATGATACAAATTCCTCTTTTCATGAAATATTATTAATTTATTAAGATATCTTTGACAGAAAATTCGTCTCACGCAAAATTAATTAGGTAAGTAATTGCTCTACAGATATATAACTGTATACACATATAATAAATACTACGGAGCGATGATCTGGAAGCCCATACCACAAACTGTCACGGTAATATTAATCTAGCTCTGAGTCTCAGCGAAAAGTACATTTTGGTTTTCTTGCGGTAGGGTTGAAGACGAATCGAGGTATAACGTACAGTCTTCGGAACCGATTTCGGTTTAAATGAGTTCTGTAAAACTGATTGCTATATATATGGACCTACACTGGTCTATGCGGTTTCGTATATATATCTGTAGTTGTACCGACGTGCAGGTAAGGTAAGCTGGGGCTCCGAAGACCGTGATTATTATAATTATTTTTTAATATTTTACGTAAAGTATTTTTATTATTACAGTCTATTGTAAACTTGCTATTGCCAAATGTACTAAATAAAAAAACTATGTTCAGAATAAGGATACGAATGGATAGTTGATGAGATATGTGAAATTCTGTAATTTATCTTCGAGCTGTGTGTTGTAAAGTATATTGAGGAAGTAAGGAC
The DNA here is from genome assembly GCA_949126895.1 of Eilema caniola. Lineage (NCBI taxonomy): Eukaryota > Metazoa > Arthropoda > Insecta > Lepidoptera > Erebidae > Eilema > Eilema caniola. Next base: position 17,313,376 of record OX421476.1, on the reverse strand, counting down.
AATAATCACATAAAGTAGCGAGACAAATTTACGCATCATTACCTCTGGAAGAAGCCAAAATATCCCCTCGGGTGATAATCAAGATAATGAATAGTGATTAAAGTGTGCCTCGGGTTTGGGAGAACTCCTTTGGAAATCAATTGATGTTATTAATAAGTCACTAAGATCGATTCTAAATAATAATTAACAGTTCGACGAAAATTGAATGAAATGTACGTATTACCAATAAATATTTGTGTATTTTTATATCATTACTGGTTGTTGCCCACCGCTCCACCAAGACCAAAGCCAAGATGAGCTAAATTACAAACAATGTACGACAGTGGATCCTGAGCTCCGAAGAATAAAATTTACATGCAATCCGGACGAAAAAAAATATTGTATGGAGCAAAGTGCCATACACGACCACCTCACTGCGTACCCGTTGTTCGAGATAGGTGCCGCAAAAACTCACCGATGAGCAGAAAGGGCAACGCGTGGATGAGTATAAATTTATAATTGATAAAATCAATGCCAGCAAGAAAAAAAACGTTTATGAAATACTGACTGGTGATAAAACATGGCTATATAACTACGATCTTGAAACAAAGCGACAGTCGACAGTATGGTACTTTGATGAAATCAACGCCCATGAAATGTCGCCGAACATGAAGTATACAGAAGCAAATTGTCGCCTCATTTTTCTGCAAGACAAGTGATACTGCTGTTGTGGTGTTAGGAGATAAAAAAAACCATTAACTCTGAATGGTACGTGACAGTCTGTAAACTCCCCAAACGTACTGTCAGCTTGGAGTGAAAAGCGGCCGAAGTCTGGAAACGGGCAGCGTCTCTGGCATCAGGACAATGCCTCGGCGGACACGTCGGCCAGAACGGTTCACTTTTTCAATTCGAAAATGCGCCATTTTAGATACTTTCAAAAAAATAAAAGAAAAATTGAAAGGCAAGAAGTTTGAAAGCAAAGAACATGCACTCGCAGTATACAAATTCGATATCAGAGGTTCTAGGAAAAAAGAGGGCAGCCGTATTTTCCAAATGGTTTAGACGTATGGAAACCTTTATATGTGCTCAGGGTGACCTCTTTTGGAGATTTATATCTACAATAAAGAATAAATAATATAGTTTTTGAATATCTAATTTCATTACGCATGACCTTCGTATTCGTTGGAACTTAAGTTTTGTGGTAAACTGGATTTCACTTTCACACTTCACTTAAGACAAAAATCTTCCTCAATTTAATTCAAAAGAAGTATCAATTAATTTATATTTCTCTTAGAACTCGTTTTTCTTACTCGATTCACTTTAAGTAAGCATAACGATATTAATCTTTTATCAATACAACGCTACACTCCTGAAATGGAAGCCTAAAACCCAAACCTATCAAATTTTCCCGTAATCACGATGGCACAGTGGATTGAATCATTGTTTACACACACGTCGAAGTCCATCGTCTGCTATCTTAATCCTGTTCGTCTTCAGACGCCTCTTATCAAATGTGTAGGTGGTCTATCGAACCGGGTTAAATTCATACCGAAAAAGTAAGAGATGACTGGTATGTCACAGTAATTAATATACTATTGAAGAATTGGTGGTAGAAATTTGATGGCATAAATTTGTCACAAATTTCGGACTGGTGGGTACCACCGTGCACAATTGCGAAAAACCCTTCATTAGTAATTCATTCTCGGTTGGATTGCGTTCCGGGGTCGGCAAGTGCAAAGCCGGGCAGGGGATTATGGTCACGGCACTAGCGCGACCGGTGGATGTCACGCGGTGCTGCGACGACAATCTTTTTTTGATTACGCCGTCATTGTTAACATGGTACTTGTATGTAATGGTGTCCTTCTTTCGTGAGCTTTTGCCTTCAGCTTACCATCAGGCGAGGTGAAGTCAAATTGACGTATCCTATATTTAAAAAAGCCGATTACCGCTGGAATATCTTTACAGAGATGGTATAGATGTATAATAATCTAGTTACATCAATGCTTATAAGTATGACGTGTATAGTAAAGACTGCAAAAGCATTTATCTAGGAAAGAGTCTCAAGACGGATATATAGGATAAATTTGGATGGCTTCAGGCGTGGTTCAGTGGCTCAGTGTTCAGCGCATTCCCACCTGAACCGATTGAATTTTTCCTGTCATAATCGTTTAAGAAAATTTCTAAATAAAAATGGAATTTTAATTTAACTATCAGTATTCTATGCGTATATATCTCTTTCTATATATACATATATCACTAGTTTTGTAAAAGTTACGAATGAACAAATTACATGACGAAGCAAAACACTACCTACGCCATCTCAGTGCTCAGTCTTGGCATGATCAAATCAAAGTATCCATTTCTGCATCAATATACTGGCTCGTTGAACTCAGATGTTTGCTTACCATCGAACGTTGTCTATGCATCTAATACACATAGGACCCGTAACTTAACAGAATTTCCGCAGACATATCTTGCTTCTAAGCAATCTATTAGCTTTGTTGTTGTTAGATATGTATTCTACAACCGCATCTATATTCAATGAAACGGTATATGTTAACAAATCATCTGATTGCCAATTATTACAATTGTATCAGTGATGGCTATTACAAGTTTAATAGTCAGATGTTTATACGGCAATGAAAATTCTAATATAAATGACTCTTTATCATTCAAGAGTGAGGAAAATAAATTAAGAACTCCTAAATTATTTTTAAAAGCCTTTTAGCCAGAGATTTTTATTAGATGGATTTTTAATATCCTTTATGATTACTCTACAGTCTACGTAACCCTTTTCGAAAGTATACCTCTAATGCTCACAATTATTTATTTAGGAAATTAATTGATTTCAATTATATAATTCATATGGCTCTGATTGTCTTACAGCCATATTATAATGTGAAATCATTTGCCGCATATCAGATATACAGAACTTAATTTACTTTCCATTTGAATCAACCTTTAAGCGTCGGTAGCTTAGTGGTTAAGGAATCGACCTTACGATCGAGAGGTCCCGAGTTCGAATCCTGGCCATAGCACAAGCAATTTAGCTTAGTTGGAGGATTTAGAGGGAATATTAGTAATTTCGATAATTTCGGTTGCTAATATTCTTACAAAAAAAAAAAATACAAAAGCAAGTAAACTTCGAAGTACTTCCATTCACTGTAAAACGACATCGTTCCCGATAAAAATACGTATCGGTGGAGGGGTTAGAAACGCATTCACTGACACATACCTAACTGAGACGACGTAAGCCGAAAGACTATCCGCCTATATAAACTTGCAACAGTATTTGGTTTCCTTTGAGTAATTAAGAGTCTTTGCGGCCTAGAAGCGCTAAGTAATCAAATAACTTGTTCTTCAAATATATTCACGCACCAAGATTATTATATTTCGTACCATTTCGCAGAGTTGACCAAACAATTTGACGAAACTTTATTGAAACAGCAAACTATTGTGATGGAAATTTATGTGTAAATAAGAGCAAAATAAAATGTTTTACCCTTTTTGTGCCTCAGGGGCCGTATTATCCCTTTCAAAACAGAATATGCCAATCTATTGCAAAAATCATGCTCTGAATAGGATATTATTCAACGAATCAACCAAATCGTACATACGTTTAAATATTTGTTTTTGTACAAACTTTGAAGACCACCATAAAGTTGGAGTCCATTATAAAGCTGCTTACGCTAATTACGATAACTCCTAATCTATTTACATCAAAGTTAATTTAGATCCCAGGCTAAGTATATAAATTCTGTATTGGTGTTATGTTGTATTATAGTATCAAACGCAGGCCAGAGGGTATAATCCGGAGAAAGATTAAATTCAAAATGCTTCATATACTCGTACTTATTTGTTCTATAGCTTTGTGAACAAAGCTCCAATTTAAATGGATTAGACATGATATTTGACTATCAGAGACCTATGAATTTGTTGTACCGGAATCGAGTGTTTTCGATGATACTTATTATATTTGTCAATACAATAGAAATATTAGTTCCGGCTGATGAAATCTTTTGTGAATTTACCTATCGGCTTATGAAACTTCAGGATGAGTACGTTGATTTTTTTTATGATGGATTACCTTACAATAATATGTTTGTTCTATATGTATATAATTCTATATAATTGTGTATATTATGTACGATTAGTAACGAAACAATTCAGCAGTAATCAGTATTTTTGTGATTTTTAAGATATCCCAACTACTGTTTTTTCATCAAAACGCATCTTGTGTTTCAATTGTCAAAGAACCTAGGTTTATATATCTGCCAACATTATTAATACTTGATCATATATCTTCCGATAAAATTCTGTTTTTTTTAAGACACATTTGAAGTTGCACAACTTACTGTGCTGTTTGTATTTTTTCTTATTTTTTTCTTCTCTCTTATTATATTCAGTACTCAGTCAGTCAATATAATTTATATTGTGTGATTTCATCGGGTTTTTTGCTGACGGATTGGTGCTATATTCTCTAGCTTCAATAATAAGTATAACTTTGAATCTTTCATGATAAGCCATTTTATAAGTATAAATATAATTATACAATGGCTTCAAATCTATGTTATTAGTTTACCATGAAACTGTAGAGATGGTTCATGTTTTTTAATCATATCACCGGTTTTACTCAACCAATTGCAATTACACATAGGGTAAATCTCACGGTGGCCTTTCTCACAAATGAACCGAATCAAATAGTTCAGTAGTATTTGTGTCCATCGCAAATAAACGTGAAAAATTGCATAAAGAACCATTTTTGAGGTCAGAATCGTTAATATACCTCATCTTTTTAAAATCTCCAGTATTATTACAGAAACGGAGACTGGGGTCCGCTATACCAAGCCAACTGTGAATTTTGCTGAACTTCGATATTATCCGTGAAGCGACTGCCATTTGACCTCCACAACCCAAAGGCAATATCGAAGCTGTGCAGTTAGACCAGTTGTTTGATTTTTCAGGGCTCCAACTACCCGTAACGACTGCCATAGACGTGCGCATGGCAAGCGGGACTGACGGCTTTACGTGCTCAGGCAAGACTAGACCAATGAAAATACCCATATTCATGCATACAAATATTTGCATTGAGCGGGAATCATAGTTGCCTCCTGCTTAGCGCCCGCGTTTACTACCGCTACGCCACGGAGGCTGTTCCAATTTTATAATAATATACATTCATATTGCTCGCGATTTGATATGTGTGAAGTTACGGCTGACTGCATTAACATTTAAATTGCCCATACCCTTAATAGATCTCCTTATAAGTTACCTTCTCATGTAATTGACTTCGTCTCGTTCTCGTCACAAATACAGACTGTTTACCACATCACGCTTAATAATAGTATATTATGTCCATACGTATCTAATGATACATCATAAACGACCGCAAATTAAGCATTAACTACACAATATTGAGCGTAGTCGTGATTATTTGGCGGGTCCCTTGCGAATGCTTTAACCGCCACTCAACCTTAAAGGTGTCAAGTATAACGTGTCTGTTCATTAGACAACGATGAGCCTTCACCATTAATAAAACCCTTAGTAAATGCCTCATCGCTCAGTCGCTAATTGAAATCTCGCCCACTGAACAATTTGTTGTAGAAAGTGGTGAACCGGCGATTTTTGACAAACAGTATTTGGTTTATGAAGATCCTCTTATTTGGCAGTTATTTTGTTGTGAAGAGTAAACTGTCGTGTCATTTTCAATTCATTCAATGTATTAAAGTAGGTTAAAGGTGGGCGATTTTGCAGAGCTGGTACCGCACAAAAAACTAACTGCTTACTGTCAAGTGGTAAGGCTTATGGACAGGTAAGTAACTAAAGTTTAATAGAGATGAAATTGTCTATATTTGGAAAGAAATAATTATCTGCGAAAGTAAGCTTCCTTAAGTTTTATTTCTAGGGGTCCAGATAGGAAAGATAATTAGAAAAAGTTACGTTAAGTACACTAATCTCAATTGCTTCTCATAATGATTGAAAAATACTCTATTGTAAGTATTCGTGAAAAATATAAAGTTGTAGAGTTACATTTACAATACCTACGTATACTGGTACAGGGTGCTCAAGCCCAATGGGTCAGTAGGGAGAAGTCAGAAACTATGAGAGTTAACGACATCTCAGCTGGCACCTCAGCTGTAATCACCAACTTTACACACTTGAACCATAATGTACTATACCTTCAACCTTCACATATGTAAAGGTTTATACATATCTACGTGGCCGTGTGTACATGTTTACGACTTAATTATCATACATATAACGAAAATTTATTCATTCTTAATAACATTTTGACAACTGGGTAACTGTATTTAAAAGTTGATTACCGTCAGTTACGTGGGTATAAATATCTAAAACGTGAAATATGACCCGTCAATAACGTTATAATATATCATTTATCATAGTCACGGTGTGCCACACAAAAGTGGTAAGTTATACAATGACTTCGTGAGAGGTAGAGGTTCATTATTACGAGGTACGTGTTGGACGGTCAAATGTCTTGTAAATTATTCATAACCTGCTATATAAATGCAGAACTAAGAACTTACTGCAAACGTAGGAAATTGAAGACGTCGTGAAAAAGCATCGCCTGTCTTTATTATGACTTTATTCCATATTTTGAGAATATAATGTAGACGAAAGAACTCATAGTCACCTATCTTTATTATGAATTTATTCCATACTTTCTAGAATCTAAGATTATAGAGGAGATAACTCATAGTTAAAAATGGAATAGACAGGATAAAGTTGTATAAACATCAAATAAAGACAATCTTATTGCAACGTACTTTGTTTAGTGGACTTGTCTATCTATATCTATATCGAGCTACACATTTTTTATTCTTATCGATTAAATTTTTCAGGTGCGGTTTATTACATCAGGATACAATAAAAATGAATATGATTGTTGTAAGAATCCAACGCCTTTGAGCCACTTCTACACGTCTAGGATATTCGAAATGCATATGTCTTGGGATAACACGAGAATTTTTTTCTTTGTTCCGTTAAAAAAGGAGTTTATGAATAATAAAAATCAAAAAACGGAATCGATGGTTTTGGAAGAATGGTTGTGTTTTTTATTATTATTTTAAACTGTACCTTTTACTATAGTACAATGAACTGTTAAAATGAAATATTCTTATGACAAATAGTTTTAAAGATATTTAATGTTGAAATTTCAATTTCTTGAGCTGCTCGAAAACGCTCCCTAATAAATCGCAGCAAACTGTGATGTCACAGTTTGCTGGCGCGTAGTGCAAATGTTAGACATGGAGTACAAGAGAGTAACGCATTTAGGTATGTCAGTCCACGTTACGCTCACACATGTACAATACATATTAAGATTAGTTTTTCAAAAAGTTTCTTATGAATGAATTAATTACTAATTTCGAGAAAGTAGAATACAATGGCTAACCCCTCCCTGTATGTCAATGTAGAAGGGGACTGTAAACAATGTTTCCGAGTTGAAAGCAATAGACTACCTACCACTTCATGGGTCTGACATGAGTTGAAAATCTTATAACCACTATGTTTAACACTTTATACTAGATCCGAGATTAAAACCCTGGTTTTTTCATCACAGAATGGCAGGGTGATTAAACTTGTTACATATTGACAGGGAACCAAATTATACAATAACTCAATTTGGCATAAAATTCTCACGTAGACTAGATTAACTTACGTTTCATAAAGAACCTTACAAAGGTAAGTAATTCCTTATTACTTGTTTGCCTGTGATCTAAATCATAAATGATACAGGTAAAATGCCAGGGTTTTGACCAAATTCCCTGGAGCATGTATTTCTCTTTTTTTTCTAAGGGAACATAAAACTACAGCAAGATTAAACAGTGAAGTAACTTTTAACTGAAGAACAAACGAGACATCCACGTGATGAAAGAATATTGTTTGAATAGGTACGTTTTTATTTGAGGTTTTAAAACTTTTTAATTACTTTGAAAGTATCCGTTTGAACTCAGGGATATTGGAAAGTTATAGTGATTATTTATCTTACCATGAGCAAGTCAAGGGGTTGATAGCCTCTGTGGCGTAGCGGTAGTGAACACAGCCGCTACGCAGAAGGCGTAGGTTTGAGCCCCGCTTAGTGCAAATATGTGTATCTACGCATGAATATGGGTATTTGTATTGATCTGGTCGTGCCTCGGAGAGCACGTTAAGCTATCGGTGCCGGGTGCCCATACGAATTTTTAGGCAGTCGTTACGGGTAGTTATAGCCCTAAGAAGGTCTAACTGCAATGCTTTGATATCGCCATTGGATTGTAGATGTCCGACTCAGATGGCAGTCGTCTCACGGAAATTATCGAAATTCAGCCAAGTCCATAGTTAGACTGGTGATCGGACCCCAGACTCTGAGGGTAAAGCTTCGGATGCGACTGACATTAACGCTAAGATGAAGAGAAGAAGAGACCATGTGAGGAGGTGACCCCTTGCTCAGGTAAGAGTTTTTTTTTTTGAAAAAGAATATTAGCAACCAAAATTATCGAAATTACTAATATTCCCTCTAACCCCTCCAACTAAGCTAAATTGCTTGTGCTAGGTGTGGGTTCACGTCGGTAGTGTAATAGCCAGGATTCGAACCCGGGACGTCTCGATCGTAAGGCCGACTCCTTAACCACTAAGCTACCGACGCTCAGATCTATATTTATGCGACTCACAAGTAGGTCTAATTCCACACTTGAAATTATGGTCGCTCAAATTTTGAAATCCTACCCATTTAAAAATTGTTTATGCATATTCAACTTTTTTTTTAAATAAGTAGTAACAATTATTCGAAGATTAAAATATTATTTCCACAAGAGATCGTGAAAACTGAGCACTACTTATGACATGGGACCAGTGAAGAAATTATTATTAAATACTATATTTGGCGAATGTATTCATAGCCTAGACCGCCTGCTTTTAAATCCTTTACACAACCCTATATAAGAGGGATAATGTACAATTTGTCCAACAAATCCTACTCTTCAATGGCTAGAAATTGTCTTTATCAAGCATCACACAACACACACATACTTACCCAATAACATTTAGTTTCGTTTATCTTCAATAACCCCTCCCATAACTATGTCTAATTTGCTTCACTGTCGAAATATCTAAATTAATGATATATAGTGGCCAAGTACTCAGTTTTGTCAGCTGCACGACTTGGCCCGTTTTCATTAACCTATGTTCTGCAGCGATTGCCCACAGCAAAGCCCAAAGACCGTGTTAAGTGGAGAGCTAAATACCGGCAAGTGAATCCCGAACGTTGAAGACTAGAAGAGAGCGTTGGACGCGACCGTAATTCACGGTAAGATGATGATGAATAATTTTGCTTGACAATTATTCAATGGGATACCTATATTGGAAATAGTTAGTTAGCTGTTTGAAATAAACACTTTAAAGCAAAGAAAACTGCTTCGTACTTTCTCGAAAAATTCGCTAAAACGATCGACAGACAAGCGATATTTTACCAAAAACGATACAAGGGTTTAGCATACCGGCGTGGTTTAACGTGTTATTATTATTTATGTAATAATTAATTCTTTGTTCTTCTTTTTTAAACGTTGAAATGCTGTTTCTGTAAACATGAACGGCGCTATAGCTAGGTACCGGTGCAGACTTCTCCATAAATATTCCGTTCAAAACCACCACGTGTTCTTCCTCACAAGCGCTTTTTTAATAGTTAATCGACAGGATGTGTATAACTTTTTATGTAAAGCTCTGATACTGAGTCTGGAATTAAAGTAAAGTTTCTACGTATATAATGAGAATGGGATACTTATATAAATTCCGATATAAATTTTTAACTGTAACCACCAAGAAAAATAATACCGATAAATACTACCAATCGTATTTTGATGAAGCAATGTATAAAATCTAATAAATATATTATATATACTAGCTGTTGCCTGCGGCTCCGCCCGCGTTGATGTCGGTTATCGCTTAGTGTTGAGCCGACGCTATTGAGCATTTAATTCACTTCTCTACACAACTTTGTCCTCGCCTATTTTTACATTAACGATCACTGCTCCGCTCCCTTGAGCAGAAGCGTGTTGACCTATGTGTTATTCTGATGTATAAGCTAAATTATTGTAAAGTTTGTAAAAAAATATTGTAAAATCCATTCAGTGCTTTTTACCTGAAAGCGTTCATAATATAAGTAGGATAACTATAACATAATTTATAAATTATTTTATCCTACAAGTTCTATTTGTAATCTTTTATTCTTTTTTAGGGTTCCGTACCCAAAGGGTAAAAACGGGACCCTATTAATAAGACTTCGCTGTCCGTCCGTCCGTCCGTCTGCCACCAGGCTCTATCTCAAGAACCAGACAGTTGAAATTTTCACAGATTCTGTATTTCTGTTGCCGCTATAAAAACAAATACTAAAAACATAATAACAATAATGATTAGGGGGGTCCCATGCAAAAAACGAGCTTTTTTTCTGGAACGGAACCCTTCGTACGCGAGTCCGACTCGCACTTGGCCGGTTTTTTTACTATTTTCTCTTATGGTAAAATAATGTGTGAAAGGGTTTTAGAATTTTTTTCAGTATTCACATATAGCAAAATAGTCACTGTGTTTGACTTCTCACGTCGCTGGGTAATAAATAGTTATATCGTCCAAAATCTTATAGAGACATAAGGAGGGTAGGTATTCAGAAATACCTTTCCGTCTTTTATTACCATTGACAGTTCTGGAACGTGACAATTATTAGGAATATTTTGTGATTTATACAATTTTGCCATTTGAAAGGTGACAATTTCAGTCTTACTATCTTTTACTTTACTGTACATGTCATTCCCATCGTATCTTTCATACGTACTTAATTACCTATAATTTTTTTGGTGAATTTACCTATGGGCTTATGAAACTTCAGAATAAGTAACGTAGAATTTTTTTATGATGAATTACCATACAATAAAATGTGTATGTTCTATATGTATATTTGTGTATAGAAGTGTTATGTACAGTTAGTAAGGAAACAATTCAGCAGTAATCAATATTTTTGTGATTTTTAGGTTATCGCAACTACAGTTTATCAGCAAAACGCATCTTGTGTTTCCATTTTCTAAGAACCTAGGTTTATATATCTGCCTACATTATCTATTCTTAATATAACTTTCTGTTTTTCGAAAACACAATTGAAGTTGCACACACAGTGATGTATGTTTCTTTTTCGTTCATACAAATGCATGTGCAAGTTCTTATTAAATATTTTTTTCATCGTACCTTTTAATTACCTATAAATAGTAACATAACAAACTTAAATAGACTATAAGCAGCTTCAGACTTAGAAGTACATAATATTTGCTGAATGATACCTACATCATACAAATTTAAGTTTAACTCCTTAAATACTGTACTGTACTTAGAAACATGAGTAAACATTTTTTTTTCATTAAATTCAATCGCTAGTTATCATAGTTGCACAAAAAGCAAGCACTTTGAAGTCCGGGGTCCACCCTTTTATGCTTTCTCCCAGTAGAATAGTGGTTAAGGAGTCGGCCTTGCAATCGAGAGGTCACGGGTTTGGATCCTGGCCATTACACTACCGACGTGAATCCACTCCTGGCACAAGTAATTTAGCTTAGTTGGAGGGGTTAGAGGGAATATTAGTAATTTCAGTTGCTAATATTCTTCATTTATAAAAAAATGTTTATCTAAGCTTTAACGGATGCAAATAGCGTCTAACCTCAAACTAAAAGAAAAGCAGTAGGGCCTGTTTCAAATGTATCAGCTTGACTAGGAACCCCGAAGATCTCTTTTGCCGTGGAGCTCCACTGACCACTCTTTATCAAAAGCTTTTAGTCAAAAATTAACTGCTATAGCATTGGTCTGTCTTGTTGACTAAGTCGTTAATAGAATTTAAACTATAAGAGATACTTGATATCTTTGCAATATTATCTTATCTAGTGTAATACGGCCACACTACACGTACCAGAAACCTATTAGAACGTTCTATATAGCGTGGCTGTCTGGAAATTCTTTCTTTTTAGTTGTTTCCGCACAACTCTTTTCAACTGCAATGTTACACCTGATCCTCAATAAGCAGCTAGATGTCTTACAAATACCTTTTTACTTATACCATAAATATATACCTATTACCAAAGCTTATAAAATCTCTTGTAGTATCTTGATTTAAAATATGGAGTAAGGTGGGGATTTCAACACGAAAATATAATGCGCATAGTGGTATTCGTTAATTGTTATTTATCTAAGCGTGAGAGCGGTAAGTCTTTGTAACCTTGTATGTTACAACAAGGTATGACTTCAAGCATTGCTATTGGAACTAAATTATCATTTTTTTTATTTTTGCATAACATAACATAAACTCACGCCTTTATCCCCGAAGGGGTAGGCAGAGGTGCTAGCACCCACATTTCGCCGGTTTATGTTTAGGTCCCAATGTAATAGGTGGCGAGCCTATTGCCATTAACTGGGCACTTATAAACCTGCGATAAATACACACATAACTTCGAAAAACATCGAAAAGTCATTGGTGTGTGCCATGCAAAACCTGGGATCGAACCCGAGACCTCGTCTCAGCAGTCCATTACCTATACCACTAGGCTACCGCGGCTGGCTTTTATTTTTTTAATAAAACATTAATAAAAACTATAAAATAAGAACGGATATAATATATAATTTTTGTATAAAGTCGGATACGTACATACGGGTGCTGTTTAAATCATTCAGAGTACAAAGTTTAAATAGCTCGTATACCAGAATAACTGTGTTGCTAATACATATTACAGTTAAAAAGTTAAATTGGTATCTCTCGATATAATAACATTTTTAAAGTTACACATATCGTGGTTGCATGAAGAGGGAACTCTAGTGCGGATGTACTCGTAATTTCTCAAAGGGCTGTCGATGTTACTTTTATGTTCCTTTTTCAGAAATCAAGTTTGCCATACTTTATAAAGAATGAAAATTTAAAGTAATATATATGCATAGGTAACGGTATAGCAGTACAGTATTAGGTACTTCGTTAATATTTGTTTGCTTATTCAAGCATCACAAAAAAGGTCAACCAAATTGAATGGACCTTTTTAGTCTTTTTTAACATTTTTACCTTACAATCATTAGGTTAATCGATTTCCATCTACGAAATTCCTTTTTTTTTTTCAAATTCTAATTCAAATCAATTTATTGTGAAAATTGGTTACAATGTGATGTAGTATGGGTATTATGATTCTACTTCCTGCACCTCAAGGCATACAATATTTTATATAATTAAATTATGTAATTTTATTTATTAACATTTTTTTGCAGTTATATTGTTGATATCTTTTTCTTATGATTACTTTTCATATTTCCAACATATCCGATATTAAAGTATATGTACCCTAACTTATACAAAAAGCTATCTCATACAAATTAACCATTTAATGAAAAGTATAGTCAGGAAATCTAGTCTTCATGGAATCTCATTTAACGTAAAGTACTCGATCGGGACTTAGTTCTTTCATTAAATACTTTATCTTATTAGGTTTCACACTTGCAAGTTGGCATTAATGCAAACGTGATCTTTGTTTTAAAGGTTTACAGTTTTTATTATAAGAAAATTTAGATAACAAATTTTGAAAAACGTTTAAGGTTATGATGATAGTCCTTCACAAAGGAATTTAATATTTATAATTATTGTTATCAATGAAAGCTAATGTATATCTAAATTATATTCTACAAGAAAAAGTAGTATTTTAAAATGAATGATTAGAAAAGATACTGCGTCTAGTGTAGAGTATAGAAAACAATGCCCATAAGCCGCAAACGTTAAAAACATATTATTTATAATGATCTAATGATTATATATATGAAGTACATGTAGGTAAAAGTATATTTATTATTATTGATATCCAGGGGAAAACAACAACAGAAAGGGTTAATAATATTATAATACAATTCTATTTAATTGTTTATTATGAGTATGTGTATGTTACCAAGGTGTTACGTAAGCAATTTGATCAAACGATTTTATTTTATTTATCATGCTCTTTGTGTCAAATCTAGTAATTGGGTATTTTGCTGTAGTTCAAATAAATTACTTAACTCGAGTTTATTAAATTAAGAATGGTAAAAGAGTGATAGAAGTTGTTGTTCTTATTTTATCGTTTTAATTAATTTTTATTCCTCCACCCAACCTGAATGATACGTTACAATAAATTATTTCATACAAGTTGCCTTATAATTTACCGTTTTGACGTTTAGAAAAAAGTAACTAATTTCACTGTTCAGTCAAATACCCGTTTCCTGTTGTTCGGCACACATTTAGTTCAGAAGATGATACAATTTTATTTCAATATCAACCGTTTAACTTTTTTAAGTATAAGAACTAATTTAAATGCTCTACGATCTATCATTTTTTTTAATACCACTTAGGTGGCCCGTCCCTCTTGATGGAAAATGGTTACGGTGGCCTTTGAAAGTATGCAACATCAAGGGCGTTATACTCATGCTGCCGACCTGAAGAAACCTTCTAATGCCCTTCTTGAAGAACCCCATACTGTAGTCGCTTCGGTCGCTTGGCTATTATATTATGAGCAGGTTTCTGTTACAAGTTAGTCCTCTTTCTGTTACTGTATTTAATTTGTTTAATTTTTACGTAAGTAAATTTAAACTAGATGTCAATTTTATTTGTAGAAGTATTCATTTGAATTATGATCTAGTGTGGTAATCTTTCCTAAATGGAGACTGATGGCGTAATGTACTAAATAAAATAACTAGATCCAATGTTAATGGTGACCTGCATTTTGTTTTCTTTTACGTTAGTATATATTAAGTTTATGGCTTTTCTCAATTTTTTGTTGTTGTTCTTAATGTATCCACTAATCCGATTGCGATGAATATTGGTTTAATGTACCTAATCCGAATACTATCAAAAATTAACAGGCATTGTGATGCAGTCTGGGCATAAATTTTTATTAAAAGAAAATGGGATTAACAGATCAGACTGAATAATATCCGACCACAGCTTTGTATTTTGCCAATTATAATTAATCTTTATAGTTTAAAAATATAAAAAATGTTAAGTTCGGTCCAAAAAAATGTCTTTAGCAAATAAACTATTTTTTTTTTAAAGAAATCGACGAAAAAGAAGAAGAACAATAGATATCTTGTTTAACTTCTTAGTAGGCTGAATTAAAATGTTTTAAATATTGCTTAAAACATAATTAATCATTTAAATTCACGTTTTTAATTTTGAACATCGTGCATCATCATCTACACATATATAAAAATCTGGATGATCAGTTTTTCTATAATAGAAGGATTTTCACGAGAGCGTTGTCTCGTGTTTATTTTAAGAAAAACCCGTTGCCGTCGGCCCCATCTCTTGTCTGTCACTGTCACGTATATACCTGTTGACGTCCATTGTCATAGCCAAAATTAAAGATTAGTAATCTTAATTAGTTTAGTAAAAAGAACTTCCATAATCTTCCATCATTAAATTGTATTTGTAGTTAATTGGTAGTTACCTAAGTTTTCATACCAAAGTCAAATCTCTATAATAGTAATTTTTCACACTGAAGCGTTAAAAAATAGTACTTAATTGTATTCAAAATATTGAAACGCTTCTATGTGTACAATGCGTAAATCATTTAAAAAGAACATTTGACTTTGTTATAGTTTTGTGTATTGCATAATTAAAAATGTATTATTGCATAATTGAGTCACTGTATTTTTGCAACGAAATCTGAAATCTAAATTAAAACCCATTTCGTATCCACGGAGTTAGAAATTAAACTTAGAAAGTTATTTTTTCGTAAATGTACTCAAAAATAAAAGAACTTTATAAATGATGAGAATTATCATCTTTATCAAAGTTGTCTAGTAAATTATCTTTAATTATAAGTTAAATGAGGCAGGTTCAAAAACTCGAATCACATAGGTCAGTAAGCACCCTCTTACATCGTCGATTACTTTTAAAAATAACCCTCGGCTTTATCAGCATTCTACTTCTGCATATAGTTAAACCCTTTTATTTTATAACATTGCTTCTATTCATTGCCACCTTCTATTTTAAATATAACTGCCACTGTCTAAAAAGATTGTTCGAAGATGCAAATATGTGTCATCAACCCTGCTCAAAGGATTTTTGGCGGCCCTATCTATTGGTATTTTAAGCATTCATTACACAAGAATGTAAGATTTTTTTGACGTAAATTTGCATCTTTGACCATGAGTAAGTTAACTGTATTAAATACTATGAAATTAACCATACATAATTAAATTTTACAAAAAGCTAACAGAAGTCTTTTTACTGAATGAACTTTGTTTAATTAATTTTTTCTAACGAAAAAACGTTTCAGTACAATTTAGCCTAAAGTAATACCGGTGGGATTCGAACTTATTAACGACGCTGCTACATAATTAATTAAAAAAAATTGGACTAGTAATTTAGACCAATCATTTTTTACCTTCATTTTTAATTCTACTTTATCTAGGGAAAAAATACTCACATAATTGTGCAACGAACTTTAAAATATAAATATTTATTTAGTCTATTTCTTTTAATACAATAGAATATTATTATCCAATATATTTGTCAAAATATTCCCTGATTTTATTCCTTAATTCGAACTTGTTAAGTCACTCAAGAACTTACCTGCAAGTTTTCGAAGAGCGTAACCGTTCGAGTAGTGCACTGAAACACAGAGCCGAGTTGCGCGTGTGACGCGCGTTGACGGTGGTACTGTAATGGCTTCAAGAGTCCATACTCCCCCGTTATATAGTCATGGGGCAAAGCCGAAAGCGTACCGGTTGGTGCTACGGTTCTACGCCGCGCCCCGCGTAGGCGTGCGTAGGCTCTGGCCTACGGCATGCTACGGCGATAATTTTAATTATTATAGCAATAGGAATGCTAATTGATTGCCGCAACTAAATGCAACTTACAGGAAGTTGTTTTTGTATTATTTAAGATTGGAGAACTTTCTGATTTATAAAATGTTAGGGTTACCTCAATCTGGGAAAAAAATATTAGCATTTACTTTTTATCATATTCTAGAAAAACAATTATAGGCTAACTTTTATCCTTGGAATAGGTTCTCATAGGTTTTAGGAATAAGATAAGAATTCAAGGAGCGTAGACGTCGGGTATAAATAAGACTATAGTAAAAAATATAAAATAAGACTATTGGGACCTTTTAAGTACGCAAATTTCACAACTGGTAGAGTTAAATAATATTTATTTACCAAAATTTTATACACTATTTTGTTAATTGGGTACTTGACTGTCTAGTTTAGTAAAATTAGTTACGTTTTACTAAAGTTCGATACGGTAAGTTCAGAGAAACTGTTCTTCTTCTTCTTTTCGTGTGGTTAGTGGCCAACCTGTCACAGAGTTGTTCAGGTCGCCCATATAGGCCTCCGTCTTGACCTATCAACTGTTGATGGCCGGGACCGACTTTTAACGTGCCCTCCGAATGCGCTCACACGTTGTTACAAACCGTTTGGTGGTTCCACCAAACGGTCAACCATCCCAATGGTAACCTTCGCCTAGGTAACTTACCCACTGATCGTTTACAGCACACCTTGTATGTGACAATCGATAGCGATTTCCGGACTACATCCAATGTTTGATTTTTGGATCCCGGGGTACACTTATTGTTGTGATTGGGAGCTACTATCATCTGACCTTCCAGCCCCTAGGAGGAAAGCCTGCGCCAGAACCTCACCCGTTGTTCAGCACGTGTATCGATTAGCTTGATCCCTAAAAGTGTTAGGCTCTATTATACATACCGACATGTCAAAAGACTGGGTATGCTCGTTGGCTAACTTTTGAAATTAGTACATTATGGTACAAGTGTGTAAAGTTGGTGATTACAGCTGAGGTGTCATTGAGTGACTCAAAAGAGCCGAGGATGGTAATCAACAATACATACGACGTTTTTCAACACTCTTGTGAATAAAATAATACTACAAAATTATTCGTATCTAATTACTCTCATGCTAAAATGTAAACTAACAACTAAAAAGTAAACTATGTTTTTATAAAATCCTTAACGCTTAATACGATTCGTGATCCCGCGTAATACGCCATTTCACTATGTTATCCACTGGTTAAAGGCTATAGATAAATGAATTGCAGATTAGATGTAGACGCATCATTCTATTCGTTGACAACTGCCCAGCCTACCCCGCGAAAAGCAAGGTTAACGTTGCTGTTGGAAGAATATAAAGAATCCGCCATACTTCAAGGGTTTCCAGGATATTCATGTGGCACCGTTTGAAATTCAATCAATTGAAGATCTTATTAAGAACTAGCTGACCCGGCAAACTTCGTACCGCCTCAGAATCAATAATAAAAAGTTGCAATTTCCTATATTTTCTCACCGTTTAAACCTTTTAAGACCAAGATAAGATAAATCCGTTCAGCCGTTCGCGAGTTTTAGCGAGACTAACGAACAGCAATTGATTTTTATATATAAGATAGGAATAACACAAAAAAGAGGCCTTAAGTGAAGATGACGAAGCATCAGCAGTTAATGATTTAAGACGCTATGTAGCTTCTTTGAGTAAGGTGAAGAAGCATTGTAAAACTTAAATTACGTAGAACATCTTATAATTACGAATACATCGAAATATTATTGTCTTACAAAAATAAATGACTGTTATGAATAAATTATCATAATTACTCTATGTATGTACTTAACGTGACTTATAAATATTTGATTCATATATAACAATAATACGTAGTACATTTGATTTCCCTTTCCCGCTTATTACGATTTCCCACAAAAGACGCGTTTTTCGTCCGGTCTTAGCGTAGTTCCTGGTTGCATCTGAGGTTTCTAACTACGATTCTGGGGTCCACTTTGCCCCTCAACCCCCCTTGGGTTTGGCTTATACATTTTTATGAGAGCGGCCGCTGCTTCTTTATCCTGAAAGGAAAACCAACCCAGAGCCATCCGTTTAGCAGATATACCAGCTAGTAGGTTATGTTGTTTTATCTAATTAGTATAAAAGCGTTTTCACACTCATCCGATATCCGACATTCGATATCGGAGGAAGTCAAATGTATGAGATATGAGACAAGAAATTTTCGATGATCACAAATATAAGAAAAAGAATCACTCGATACCATGTCATGTCAATAAGGTCGAGAATGGCTTGCATTTTTTTCTTTTTTGTCATCCCTAGCATCCCTAACTAGTCGGTGCTTTCGAGCGAATGGCCGTACCGGGCCGATTTTATCGGATAAATGTGAAAACAGCACAAGGTGTCGGCTATCGGATGTCGGCTATCGGCGTCCGACACCGATATGGGATATCGCATGAGTGTGAAAACGTTCTAACGCAGTCCACTGCTGTACATAGACCTCTCCCAATGTGCGCCATTGCTCCGGATCCTCCGTCTCCGTCTACACATCCAGTCTATTTTTCAGGTCATCCGTCCCTCTGCTGAGGTATGTATGTATAACAACCTTAATTTATTACATTATTTAAATACCAATGAATAATCCTAAGTGATATTCAAAACTTGATGTTAAATAGATCTAAGGTTCTAATTAAGAAAACTTGGGGTTTGGGAGTTAGATTGAAATAAGTGAGGTACACTAAGCCGAAACAAGTTACACAAACTACGATGTACTTCAAGGACGGCTATAGCGAAGAACTAAAGTGTCTTCTTACCTGCAATACAAAGGTAACCTATTCATAATAATATTATAAATAGCAAAGTGTATGTGTGTGTCTGTTTGTCCGTCTTTCACGGCTAAACCACTGAACTGATTTTGATGACATTTGGTATAGGGGTATATTAGACCTTGAGAAAAGATATATGCTATGTTTGGTCGCGATAACCTATATTCACGCGAGCGGAGCCGCGTGCAAAAGCTAGTTAGTAATACGTAATCCACGAAACAAGAAGATATATTTAAAGATATTAAAAAAAATCGTCCCTATGGGTATAACAGGGGTTGAAAATTTGCTTGAAAGTCTTATGATTTTCAAGTAAGAGACTTGAAATTTGAAATGTATGCTCTATATATGGTGTGGAGGTGTACTAATAGTGTTCCCTTAACAATCCACCCCCTTTTGGGGTTAAACAGGGAATGGTAGTTTGTATGAAAGTCTAACTCTCTCCATGCGTATGAAATCGCGGGCGGTCGTATGTAACAAAATAAAATAAATATAAAAATATTAGCTTTTGCCCGCGGCTCCGCCCGCGTGGATGTCGGTTATCGCTATTATATCGGTTATCGTTATAAATTGTAGCGTATATGTGTTATTCTGATGTATAACCTGTTGTAAAGTTTCTTTAAAATCTATTCAGTAGTTTTTAAGTGAAAGAGTAACAAACATCCATCCATACTTACAAACTTTCGCGTCTGTAATTTTAGTAGGATACGGGAGTGACTCTCGTCTGAAACCTTAACAAGAGGTGGCTTTCCTCCCCTTGATCAAAATTCTTCTCTGTGGATCAGGGCCTCGATTCTACTAAAGTAAAACCATTGTCATACCACAGACACTGTAAGAATTACCCATTGAATTTTAAACTTTAATCTCATGTACTTAAAGTCTAATATTAAATGGCTTTTTGTAGAGTGAATGAAAAAGTGAAATGTGACACTCTTCATTTAATTTTGGACTTTAAGCGCATAGCAATAAAGTCTAAAATTTTATGCCATTTATCGCTGTGTCTGTGGTGTGTCAGTTGATTTTGCTTTAGCAGAATCTAGGGCCTGTATGTTTGCAAAGGCTACCCTTATTTTACGAAGGCCCTTTAACCTGTCAAGTGCGGCAAAAAAAAAAAAACTCAAAAAAACACGGGCGGGCGGGGCGGGTGACGTCATCGTGACGTTGTCTTACTATCTTGTAGAAAAAAAGGTTTTACTTTACAACGAAACCATACTTTATGATTCTGTAAACGGCAATAGATTTATTGATTCTTTTTTTATGATCAAGCCATAAAAAATGAATAATAATGCAAACAAATTATTTATTCTAATAGTCCAAAGTTTGGAAACCACGTTGTTATCTAAATTTCAAGGAATGAATGCAAATCCAAATGAATTTCAAAGAACAAGGACCTATGCTATCTAATAACGTAAATAATTTGATAAAAGACCTCAAGATGTTTATAATAACATAACATAAACAAATCGTGACCTCCTTGTTCAAAACATCTGTAACAAATACTTCACAGAAATTTAGACCTTATCAACGTAGAAATAAATACTAAAATGGCGTGGTTAACTGAACTGCCAATTTATAACGGTTTCCCACCAAATTTGACTAGCTGAGTGAAATATATAATTATTACATTATAATAGTTCTCAAAACGAGTTCTAATGAATTTACAGAGATAAAAAGTCTATACTTTTCACTGTATTCACTGACAAACATCGTAAAAATAACTCGGACAAAATTCGTAAAAATAACTCGGAAATCGGCAACTTTCTGGGGTTTTATATATTAGTTATTACCTAAATAGAATCATTATATATCATATATCATATTTCTAATAAGAAACCATTACTTACGTGAATAAATCCCGAGTATTTCAATCCAAACACACGCCCTATAAACCTGACACACTCTAAAAATAGCATCAACTGTCAATGACCGTAAAAGCCGCGAAAAAAAAAAAGAACCACAGTTATAATAAAATTATGCTTCAAATGTCAAGGAAATGTTATAGGGAACGCATGTAATCAAACTTCTTCATACAAAAGTAGAACGTAAGTATATTGAAATTGAGTCTAAAGCCGCGTGGGGAGGCCCGGTGACCGGTCACCGCTTGGGGTTTGACGGAATGGCGCGAAAATAGGCCCCGGTGACCGGTCACCGCTTGGGGATATAATGGATTGTACTCCTGGTACAGGGACACACTTTTTATGGTTTAAATGAGTAATTTAAACGTAATATATGGATGTTAGTATTAAAACACTGTATTACAATAAAAATCTATCAAATTTATAAAAGTCAGAGTATACGAGTACATTCGTTGGTACTAAAATTTTAATAAAAACTACACCTCTCGGTGTAAAGATGTCAAAGCAGTGTCAGGATTTTATTACTAAAAGAACAGGATCTATTTCAATGGTTATCTGACTATCTACAAAGACTCCGAGCTTCCTTCTTAGCTTGTTTAAGTAATAACAGCACGTCTCAAGACACCAGGCCCCTTCATATTATCTTTTTCGTTTTTGTTTCTCCAAAAAAACATTGGCACTCCGGTAGTGCTGACAGAAGTGAAAATTTGGCCAATATATTGAGAACACTTATATACAGAAGTGTCACATGGGAACTGTCACTATCTGTAGGTGAATCATCCCCATCTGTCACAAAAGGTGTAGGCAACGGTGCCACGAACTCAATGGCCTTTTCTCACCTCAAAAAATTCCATAAACAATGTCCAACGCACCTGGAGAAGTTTATTTTATTTAAGATTTAAATATGATTATAACGATAACGAAGTAACTTTGCATATTGCCACAGTAGATAGTAATAAGTACCCCCGAGGAGGGCCAGACCGAGAGGGATGGCCCTGGGTCAGCCGGGGTGCGAGGGATATGTCGCATGACAACCTCACCTTCGGCCTAGCACTACGACCCAGAGACGGCGTGCGGTTTAGTCGGTTCGAGTCCGACATAACCTACCCCTCCGGCTCCGGAGGGGTGGGTATCCGTGGGGATATCCCGCACATAAAAAAAAAAAGTGATAAGTACTGCGATATTGCTAATGATTGATTGCTAATTTGATAAAAATGCAATAACCCGTACACAACTTTATTGATTGAAAAGTTGATCAAAATTTGATTGATGAAGAAACTCTTTGAATAAATGTTTTGGGTGGGTTGTACTTGTACACAACTGTTTTGTTTATCACAATAATATAATGGTAAATTCTAATTTTAAAATAAGATAGTAGTAGTCCTCCAAATGGCGATAAATTTGGATGATCCAAATGATAGATACTTATCAAAAATTGGTAGTCTCTCCATTAGAATTCAATAAAACAGAATAAAAAATATTTTTTAAAGTTTTCATGAAATATAAATACATTTTACTTGTGATTTACAGTTACTCATTTAGTTGGAAGGACTTTTAAAGTTTAAAAGTAACGAGTTAAAATGAACAAACTAATGATAATAATTTACAAACTTTGTCTTTAAAATTGAAACACGAGGCATTTTAAATTCTCAATAAACAATTTTTTACTCTTGCACGACACGCGTTCAGACTTTATCGATTCTCGTGTATTAGAATAGTATAGCTTTTATAACTTTTATTTAGCTTAACTGGTGTTAAAACCTAATATAGCTTGGCGGTATAGCATTCGATTGCTAAGCCAGAGGATGTGGGTTTCATTTCCATTTAAGGCAAATATTTGAATGTATAAATATACCACCATCTAGCTTACCCTCCGGAAATGAAGGCGTGATTATATTTATTTATATATTTGTGGTATGAATAAGGTCCATTTACATTGATCTTGGAGTTTATATAAAAAAATGTCTCTATATTTACAAAAAAAGATGTTTCTAGGTAAATCCGAATTTTAGAACCCTTAGCACAAGCTAACTATGTTATGCTTACTATGAAGATAGTAATAACATAGTCTTAATAGGGTTATAGAGTAATATTTGGATCTTATCTAGACCTGGCGCTGTAGCTTGAATATAATCAGTTAATGGTGAATAATATTAATTGAAATTTTCCCATACGATATTTTTTTAAGTTTGGAACGGTTCTACGTATAGCGAAGGGTTCGTTAAAAATAAATTTAAAACCGGCCAAGTGCGAGTCGGACTCGCGCGCGTAGGGTTCCGTACCAGAAAAAAGGCTAAAAGCCATGAAAAAAGAGCTAAAATATTACGATTTTTGTATGGGGCGGCTCCCATACAAAAATCGTTGTTATTATTTATTATTTTGTTATTATTATTTTGTTTTTAGTATATTGTTATAGCGGCAACAGAAATACACAATCTGTGAAAATTTCAAGTGTCTAGCTATGACGGTTCTTGAGATACAGCCTGGTGACAGACGGACGGCGAAGTCTTAGTAATAGGGCCCCTTATTTACCCTTTAGGTACGGAACCCTAAAAAAACATCCGGACTTTATAACGTTGTATTAGGTAGACATGTACATTATATACAGAATGAGATAATTTCATTACATAAGTGCAAGTGACAATCAATGAGTCACACGCGTGGTAACTACCGCTGTGTAAACATTCATAAATACATACATTTAATCACTGTTGAAGTGCTTCATCTTTATGACTGCCTTTAACCTGCTTTTTTAACTATGGCACTGAATAGATAATAGACTATGTGTTTAGGGTGATGTGTATTGAGATTTTCAATAGATATACAAATATTTCATGGTTTAGTATATCATGTTTTATCACGATTTGGGATTTATCACGATAAAACTTTAGAAAACTTACTTTTGCCGACGTTAAGGGTGCGTTGCAGCCAGCACACGTGGATGAGCACACGTCATGACTGGACTGGTCTGCGAGCGTAAAAAGGTGTGCGCGGAACATTTTTTATTCTAATTTCCTTCCACTGGTTCTTGTATGAGAACAATGTATTAGTATTAGATAAGGAATATCGAGACAGCATTGGAAATATAGAGGCGAAGTACCCTAAATACTGGACGTAGCGAATTTTACACCAAAGAAACATGTCTTTATTTTTTAAGAAACAAAAGATATTTCCGAAAATCTGAAAAAAAAACGGTATTTTTGTTACATTAATCGATAGGGGCAATTATAAGAATCAAATCTCTTTAACAAACCTGGTAAATTAAAGAGGAAATCTCTGAAAGAGAAGGTTTGGGAATATTATATTACCTATAGTATTTAGGGTACTTTCCCTCCAGGTAAGTTCGAAATCTTCCACCCTGTAAATATCAGCTCCGATATAAATTACAATTTAAGCAATGATACCAATACGTGTGTTAGAAACAGTAGATTTGATTTGATTTAAAATGAAGTGGTATCAAAATTATTGATGGCCGCTGACAAAATAAATGACTCCACTAGTCTATACACAGGTTGCGGGTTCAGTTCCCGTCAGAGTATTTACTTTTTCAATTGAAGTTGCTTAAATGTGGTATATTTTTATCAAACCTATTTGAGCTAAAGCTGCACTGTACAGCACAGCGAATTGATTTCATATTACTTAATTACATCGAAATTGTAAGAGCTTTTAAGGTGCTTTCAGTGAGCAGGTGGCAGACTTTCTGAACGACTCGACTATTGATGTTTGGAAGTTCTGTTAATTACTGGACGAAAAATAAAGTTGTCTGACGCAATACCCCGAACGTGATGCGGCCAAGTCGAGGAACTTTTGCAATTGAGGGTGTGTCTAATGTTGAAATGTTGAAACTGAAAACTCACGGATTGACTGCATCAAAGCAAAAATGATGCTTTTTTTCCAAATCAAATGAATGCTCTGGCCACTGAGCCACAGAGCTTTGAGCAATGATACCATTGTAGCTCGGTGGCTCAGTGGTCAGAGCATTCCCCCTGTAAGGGAAAGATCGCGGGTTCGAGTCCCGCCTGAGCAATTCTCTTTTTAATATCTTAATCGATTTGAAAAAAAAAATAGAAAAAAGTTAGCATAGTTAATGCTTCAAAATTTCATGCAAAAATGATGTAGTTTTGTTTTTGAAATTATGTTAATTCTGTTGTTAGTAGAGCTTAACCGAACAAGTTTGACAGCACAAAACTGTGCCACTACAATTGTTTTTCAATTGAAAGCATAATGAAAGGATATGATTCATTTTGGTCCATAATTGAAGTTATCATGCATTCGGCCCAAAAATCAGTCAGTGCAACAATTAAACCATTTGCTTGTATATTTTGATGAAAAGATATCTACGTATTGTTGTAATACACTTAGTTGTTATAATAATATCAGATTATTGATTTTGGAGACCACTGTAAGGCAGGTAATATATAACATAACTTACTAAATGACTTCAATCAAGAGAAGATAAACAGAAAATGCTGAAAAATATAAAGAGACATTAGATTAGGCACATAGAACACATGAAATGTTGTATGTAGGCAATGACCAGGCAGGCTGTTTAGAACAAAATTTGTGCCACGGTTCCTAGGTAAGGCGGGTTTTATGGATGAATTTTAAATTTGGAACAGGTCGCAGGAACGCAGCATTCGTATTAGTAGTAAGTATACATAGAAGTAGGAGAGGGAGGGACGTATGTCCAGCAGTGGACTGCAATGGACTAATTAATAACAACAAATAATAATTGCGTATAGGTACTTTCGATAGTACAGTCAGCATCATTAAAATGTCGCTAACAAAAGTACTCAAAATAATCCAAATACCAAAATCCCAATTGTATATTGGTTATTAGAGTACTCAAATAGTTGTAAGAATCCAGAGTGGTCTAACTATCTTAACAATCGGCCTTTCAAAATTATGTCAGCTAGTGGAGAATTCATTTTCATAAACATAATCGCCGGTCGATAGCATCCAGTCAAGCATAATTTCAAAAAATCTAGACATTGTCATTTAATCGCATTTCGTATCCCTTTCTTACTTGTAAAGTCATCCTTTTCACACAATGCCGGGATGATAAGGGATGGGTATATGAGTAAGAAAAAGATACAAAGTGTGTCAATTGACAATGGCTTTTTATTTTTTATAGTTGACAGTTGCATAAGCCATGAACTATCAACTTGCATTAGTGAGAAAAGTACAAATGTCTAGATTTTTTGAAATTATACTTGACTGGATACCATCGACCGGCGTGATTGTGTATATGAATATGAATACTCTACTAACTTAGATTATACTGGAAGACCGATGGTTAAGATAGTTGGGCCACTCTGGATACTTACAACTATTTGAGTACTCTAATAACCAATATAAAATTGGAATTTTGGTATTTGGATTATTTTGAGTATTTTTGCTAGCGACATTTTAATGA
Organism: Eilema caniola; assembly: GCA_949126895.1. Classification (NCBI taxonomy): domain Eukaryota; kingdom Metazoa; phylum Arthropoda; class Insecta; order Lepidoptera; family Erebidae; genus Eilema; species Eilema caniola. The sequence continues at coordinate 17,286,482 of OX421476.1, read as the reverse complement.
TGCTGACTGTACCTATCATAAATCAAAATCTAAAATACCTTATGGAACAAAAATATTAAAACCATTGCTTTCAGTTTCTTTTGATAGATAATATTATTTTAATAATTTAATGTTTGTGCCTACAATTTCTTTTTATTATAAGTAGCATGTGCTCAATAAAAAATAAGTTTGGCATAAATTCAAATCCCTAAAGTCAAAATCCATAACGAGATTTGAACCCGTGACTAATCTTATCGGATATATTGCGAGTTCAAATCTGGATGTAGATTTTTTCTGATTTAGATTTATACTAAACGTTAGCTTACTAATTGGTTCAAATTAATAGCTTAGTCGTTAAGTCGGCCTTACGATTGAGAGGTCCCGAATTTGAATCCTGGCCACTACCGACGTGAACCCATTCCTAGTTCAAGCAATTTAGCTTAGTTGGAGGGGTTGGAGGGAATTTTAGCTATTTCGAGAATTTCTGTTGCTAATATTCGTTAAAAAAATGCAATAACTAAATAGGTTTCTTTTTAAATTTTGATATTACTAATGCTACTTCTTTGACAAGCATATACACTACATACTACTATAAATTATTTAGGTATACGGTAGGTAGGTATACCTATTACTTTATTCAATTATATTTCACTTGTTGCCTTCTTTCTACAGTCCCGAGTTCATTAAACTGAGGGCCTTAATGTCTTTAATCGAACCAGTTTAAGCGGGTTGTGAAAAAACATCCTGCCTAAACAAAAAAAATGTGGGAAAAGCATCTGATGAGGCCGCAAGCTGAGGGCCACTATTGTAACATTGTACGTGCCTGTAAGGGCTGAAGCTGAAGGCAAAATTTCAGGAAAGAGGGTCACTTTCCTGAAGCTTTGCCTTCAGCTTACCATCTGGCGAGTCATATTAACGTACCCTTTATAAAAAAATAGTTAAGTATGATTACATTCAAGAAGATTAACGAGTAGCAGATTTTGTTAGATAAAATTAATCTGTCGAAGTGTAGGGCAATGTGTTATCCATCAGTGTGGAGAAGGGCATAATTAAAAGTGCGGATAGGGCCGGTAATCAATTACAGGACATAAAGCAATCATGTCGCAAAAGATTACGGAAATACTGTATTACTGGTTAACAGAAAAAACACTTGTATTTGTTCTGTGATATATCACCAGCATTGTGCAAATACGGGTGATTACGAAAACATACAATTTTCGAGAGCGCGCCAACATAAAATATGCAAGTAGAAAAAAAACATTTGCTTCGTTTACATACCTCGTGTTTCTCTGTATTCTAGAGAGAAACACGAGGTCCGTAAAAGTTTTGGAGCCGGTCACACAAAGCTACAGAGTAGATAAATAGATAAATAATGCACTAAAATAGCCCTGGCATTTTTGGTATCTCACTGCGCACGGGTGTATTTGTGACACTACTTGACGCGGGTTCGATACCATATGAGTTTGTTAGTAAGACATTGAATCTATCACAAAAAAGACAGCAGATCTATTATTATTTTACCCACAAACCCTATTATTTTGGTGACAGCTTAATAAAACACACCCACTATGACATACTCTACCTATACACGTATAAAAAAATCAATTTAATGAAATATTTTAATTTTAGATAATACTAGTAAATAGGTGTATAATATACATAATAACAGAGCCTTAGGTATATATTGTAAAAGAATCTGCATCGCGCAAGCTAGTAAAAGAATAATTTGCTTCATGCCCTGTTCGATATTGGAGGTCATTATATTGTGTCTGAATCTTTTTGGCTCAAAATATTTACTTTTTTGCCATAAACATACACAACAAAATATTTATGTTTGTATCCATTGCCGTAATTAAATTAAATTGGATTTAATTGTATCTTCATCAAACCAGAAATCTGTAAGAGACATATTTCAAACAGATGCTCGCGGCTTTCAGCTTTTTCATTTTCTTATAATATTAATTGAATACTACCGACGTATCTTTGTTTAGATATAAGTACCGAACAGTTTCATTCCAATGTCTTTAGACAAACAATACTTGGATCTTATGAGCATCGGCGAATCCGCAATCATATGATGGTACAGCAACTTGAAATATTCATTCTTGTAGTGATGTGATACTAAAACTATTTGAATATCATTATTATCGACATTGTCAATTATTCTGAAATTAACTTATGGGTTGACCGTTGCGCTGAGGGTGTGTAGGTAGCTCCGAGTGAAAATAATAAGGGTAGGTAGGTCAGGTCATCCAATAGTGCGATCGGTCCGTCACATGAAACGAGCTCAGGTGCATGTGAGAACAAAATTTCACACTATTATAAGGCCTCCATTTTCTTCATGTACAAGTATTTAGCTGCATTTTTATTTTCAACTTATTGGGTACAGCTGAAATAATTTTAAACTAACTGAATAATAATTTAAAATTTGTCTTTATATAATACTACTAAATAAAGAAAGGACTTACTATTTTTATTTTTGCAATGTACTCTCTCTTGCCAAAACTTTGATAATGTTGAATTCATAGCATCAAAAAGTTAAAACCACTGTGTCACATCACTAAACCTCGTAACTTTTATATATCTAAGAAGACACAACACTCATAAAAGACTTACTAGAAATAGTACATAGCAAGACGTAATAAGATTTATATTCCTTTACTATAAGGTTGAGAACTAAAATAACATGCACTTTCCGTTGAAGTTTGTTATTTCAGACTGAAATAAAAATGTTCCAGAATATGAAATGCATTACGAGTCGTCGGATGCTAAACGCCATTGCTAAACGCTGGCCATTTATTGGATTTCCATAAAACATATGTCATATAGGAGCCCGGGCTAGCGAGTCGGTACACCGGCTGATTAAGTAGAGGCCTTAGCGCAGGTTTTTCTCTTAAATTTAGGTGAGACGGGTGCCAGTCTTGTAAATGTTAAAATAAGTCCGATTGATTTTTTGTACTCAGGAAACTGTACCCCGGCACGAAAAATATTCGAATTCGTGACGTAAGCGTATCGAGAGAACGGAGGATTGCGATTGGTACACAATGGGTACACACAATGTTCGCAGTAGGTAGGCGACCAATCGCAATGCCCCGTTCTCTGGATATGTTTACGTTAGGATTTTGAATGTTTCTCATGCTCGGGGCACCGAAGTAAAAAGCGCAAGTGCTTTGATGAAACCGGGATCTTCTTTTCTTTTTCATGGAGATGATGACGATGTTCAGTGGTATTAGATGTATTGTGTCCAGCACAAAATTCAGCTTCGAAATTCAAAATTCGTTCCCACCTCACCCGTGAGCCCGTGACACTATTTTTGTTCTGAACAGTTAGTCTAGTAGTCGATATATACCTATCGGCTGATTTTATAGTTGTATTGAATGAAGATTTTAGGCACAGTTAGATAGCAAAATCGTCCGGATAATTTAGGTAATAATTTAGCGAAAAAACATTTGTCTTTATCATATAAGGGAATAACGTACATGTGAACTGAAAAATGTACGGGATTTACAATTTTCTTTGAACCGTTCTCAAAATCTTACACTTTAAAACTTCTATGGAATCAGCCGGTGTATAGAAGTTATTGCCACTAGTACCTTCAGCTAGAAGTTGTTCTGAACTGATACGTGGAGACTGGTCCCAAGGAACTTTCATCTTGCATAAAATATATTCTCTATGTTTGGAAAAAGGACATACCTACCAATATTGTGAAAAGTTTTCAAATATAACTTCACTGAGTTGGGGATGTGTCAGTATCGTCCGCCTTTTTTGAAACCAATATCTTTTAGCAGTACCTAGGTATTTGCCAGAATATATTCATTGCATCCATACTAATATTATAAATGCGAAAGTAACTGTGTCTGTCTGTCTGTCTGTCTGTCTGTCTGTCTGTCTGTATGTTACGCTTTCACGCCTAAACCACTGAACCGATCTTGATGAAATTTGGTACAGAGGTATATTAGAGCTTGAGAACGGACATAGGCTACCTTTTATCACGAGAAAGGGGGTTTAAGGGGGCGAAATAGGGGATGAAAGTTTTTATGAAAGTTTTTGAGGATGAGGATAAAAGGGGGGGGAGTTATAGGGGTGAAAGTTTGCCAGTTTTGAAGACTTCCTGATGATATATTTGGTACATAGATGGATTGAAGCTTGGAAACGAACATAGGCTATCTATTGACGCGAAAATGGAGGCATGGGGGGGGGGATTATAAGGTTTGAAGTTTGACAGTTTTGAAGATATCTTGATGAAATTTGGTACAGGGATTAATTAGAGCTTGGTTACGGACATATGCTACCTTTTATCGCGAATAATGTGGTGAAAGGGTGGGGGAAGGATATGGACTGGATAGTTAGTATGAAATAGTGAAATTTGGTACTGAGATGGATTAGAGCTCGAAAATGGACATAGGTTACCTTTTATTGCGAAAAAGGGAGTTGAAGGGGTGGAATAGGGCAAGGGTATGTAAGTTTGGCAATTTTGATGATATCTTGATGAAATTGGTATAGAGATGGATTAGAGGTTGGAAATGGATATAGGCTGCCCCTCATCGCGAAAAAAGGGATAGAAGGGGGAGGGGAGAAGGGGAATAGGGCTATGGGATTAAAGTTTCTAATTTTGTATTGGCACAAAAAAGGTGAATATGGCAAGAATTTCTTTAAAGATGTCCTCATGAAATTTAATACAAAGGTGAATTAGAGCTTCGGAACGGACATAGTCGAGTAACGAACCAAATATAGAAGCCAGTGGAGAGGAGAGTAGAGATTGTTATAGGGACGAGTGGACAGGCGTGTAAAGATCGAAAGTCGAGTAGAGTCGACTACAGGGGCGTGTAGATATGCGACTAGAGAGCCAAAAAGAATGCAGTAAAGGGTTGAGTAGAGAGGCGAATAGGTAGGCGAGTGGAAAGATGAATGTAGTGGCGAGTAGAGATCGAATAGAGAGTTGAGTAGAGGTGCGAGTAGATAGGCGAATGGGGAGAGTCAAGTAGAGAGGCGAAAAAAGAATCGAATGGATGGGCAAGTAGAGAGGCCAATGGAAAGGCGAGTTTAGAGAAGAGTACAAAGTCGAGTAGAGAGGGGAACAGAGAAGTCAAAAGAGAGTTGAGTATAAATTCAAGTATAGAGGCAAGTAGAAAGTCGAGTAGAGGGTCGAATATAGAGGCGAGTAGAAAGTCTAGAACAGAGGTGAGTACATTGTCGAGGACAAAGTTGAGTAGAGAGGCGAATTTAATGCTCAATAGCGTCGGATCAACACTAAGCGATAACCGACATCCACGCGGGCGGAGCCGCGGGCAACAGCTATACATATATATACTCACGCCTGCAAATCCCCGAAGGAGTTGGCAGAGTTGTATTAACACCCAAATTTCGCCAACTATGATCTTCAGTCCCACGACATAGGGGCGTGCAGGCTATTTACTATATTTATATATAATACTTAGTCATGGGTTTACTGTGGAGAAATGGAGAACAGCCCTGCCCTTATTCACTTTCTACGATACTTACAGGAAGAGATGGAGTGGCCTTATTCTACTCATCAGGGAACCAACAACAACTAAGGAGTAGTGTAGAGCTTGTAGGTTTAGAGCGTGCAGTCTTTAGAGCTTGGCTTTATACGAGTTCTGATAACTTTTTCACAAGGTAACCTACGTAAACTCGTCTTGGCAACATTCTGACATGAAAACGTTTTTGGTGGGATTACATTTTGTAGAAACTGTAATAAGCAACGCGCTAGAAATATCTTTTAGCATGATCTCTCTTCCACCGTTTTACAGCTTTTTTAGCTACATAGGCAAAGATACCCGAGGCTGTAGAACTCCAAATATAGGAACTACCACATAAGTTTTTTTTATACCACCGAGATGGCAGATAAGCACACGGCCCACCTGACGGAAAGCGTTTACCGTGGCCTATGGACGTGTGTAACACCAGGGGAGTCAAACTCGTGCTGCCGACCCTGTAAACACAGAGTTTCTGTGCCGTCAGTGTAGAAGACAAAGCAGGAATTTGGTTTTCCCACTGACAGCACAAAAACTCTCCAGTGCGCTCTGGCTGCCGTACTCACTGCGGGGAATAGAACGCAAGGTTATTATGGCCGCAGTATTCTGTAGGCCAGAGGTACTTTCCCAGTCCGACTGCTCATTTGGACGGAAATTTTGCACACGTCCAGAGGCCAAAGTAACCACTTGCCATCAGGTGGACCGTGTGCTTGTCTGCCACCTCAGTGACATAAAAAAGCTCCGCGTACCCGTTTTTTCGACAAGTGTAATTTTCAGCGTTTGTTTACCATGGTACCGGCATAGGTTAACTAGCTTGTAATATGGAATAAGAATGTTCTTAAACAGGTAAGTTGAGTCCTTTTCACGAAAGAAGACCCGCGGCAATTTGAGGAACTAAATTTGATAGAACGGCCATGTTGACGTTGACAAGTGTTGTGATTGTGTTTGGTTGCTTATGAGAGGAGACGGGATAGGAATTTACAATGTCATAGGTGTTTTTCTTCAGCCTAGGTACTCCAACGTGCAACATGACTTTCGGCCTCTGTTTTCTACTATATTCTTCCCTTGTAAATTCACAAAGTTCTGATCCATAATTGCATTTTCCAAGTCGAAACGTTAACCCTTTTCTTTAAATCCATATGGGTAAATTCGTAATAACTATTGAGTTGTTGGCGGAAACTTAGGAATCGGCATATTACGAAAAAAAAAACTACAATGTATTTTTGGAGCACTCATAAATTAAGTTAATAAAGTAGTAACATACCTACATATAATCACGCCTTTTTCCCCGTAGGGTTAAGCAGAGGTGAATTAACACCCACAATTCACCAATCTGTATTCGGTCCCACGTAATAGTGGGTGAGCCTATTGCCGTATTCCGGGCACTATATTGTTGACTCGAGCCATGCATCTGAGGCTGAGTCTGAGCTGTACATATCTGTCTGATGTTAAAGTTAATCAGCCCTTTCCCTTAGTGGCCTTGTACGATACCACGTGGGAAGAGAAGGGGTGGCCCAAATTCTACTCCGCCGAGAACCACGCGGCACTATAAAGTAGTAAATGCTGGCCATATTCCGTCGCACGACGCTAGGCGACGCGTCTGCGGGACTTCTCTCGTGAAAAGGACTCTACTTATAATACGATTTAGCTACGTCTATACGTAAACAGTAATTATGCAGATAATGATTTTGAAACTAGTGTCTATGTTAATCACTGCATTATAAAACCTTGTGTCGGATGGTAACGTCTCTAATTAAGTACTTGTCAGTTAAAATTTAATTAATTCTCTGACTCCAAGCACTTATATATCTACATCAATAGAGTATCAAAGAGATAGCGCCACAGGCGTTCGACTATTTGTCTAACTTTATTTACCGGCCGCTTCAAACTTAAATCTACAAGTCTTCCTTTGGTAATTTGATCGACAATTTTGAAGTGAAACTTACGGTAAGTCGCATTTAGGTTACGGCTGGCTGCTATAAAGAGGAATACAAAGATTCGATAAAGGTGTGGCCAGGAAGAGAATGTTGTAACAAGGATTGAGAAGGCTATATACGGGTTGGTTTGGGCACGTATAGAACGAATAAGTACGGAGCGTATGATAAACCAAATATGTAAGGCACAGGCGAATGGGCAGGCTTGCCGGAGTCAACCTTCCTACAGAAATACGAGGCCAAAATTAATGAGGCATTGATACAACGACAGGACAGAAGCACTCGAAATTAGTATAATGACAGTAGATAAAGCGCCAGTGCCCCGAACATGAATCATATTCGAATTCGTAACGTAAATGTATCCATGGAACGGAGCTATGCGATTGGCTGCCTACTTACTGTGAACCAATCGCAATGCTCCATTTTTTTGATACGTTTTCGTTACGAATTCGAATGTTATTCATGCTTTGGGCAATGAAGTATGTAAGGATAGAAGCAGATGGCGGGCTGTTGTCTCTGCCTACCCTGGAGGTAAATAGGCGTAAGCATATTATGTATGTACATTATACGAATATCAAAGCCCATATAAGGAAAAATAAAAAACAAACACTTTCTTCAGCTTCATAATATTACTTAGTACCTACCTATAGATGGGCATTTTGGCAATAATAAAAAAATATGCCTTAAAGCGCTTTTTTAGATTTCGACCTGCATGGGAATGAAATAGGGGATGAAAGTTCATAATGTTTGGTCGTGATAGCCTATGTCCACGCTAGCCAATACGCGGGCAAATGCTTATGGTAAGTATAAAAATGAAAATATTGACTAAAAATCGTGTGAAATTTTCTACCTCGCAGATATTATTTAATATTGATTTTCTTTTCTGCCCTTTGGACAAGTGGCAATTCGTAATAGTATTACGAATGTATCGGATTTGACGTTTATGACATGCGTTAACGACTGTCATATACGTAAAATCCCATACATTCGTCATTCTATTCCATCAAACACCGGCCAACGAATTGGCACTTGTCTAGAGGGGCTGTCCCCTACTACGCCCACACATATAAATTAATCTACTTATCTCTTTTCTTTCTTACGCACAGATTGATCATTATTTCTATAACAATGGCGAGAAATGGAGATGTCACGTACCATTTGAATTACTAGATGACCAAAACAAACAGTCCAATATTTGGAGACAAGCGTCTTAGATAATTTGATTTCGATGTGAAAAGGTGAGGTCAAACGTTGAATCACATATGACGTAATTAGGTAAGTAATCAGTGCCTGCGACTTAGTCCACGTTGGCTGAGGCTCAGGGTTGTAGGGTATTTTAAGTACCTAGATTTTGGTTTCGATTCTTTACCTTAATAATATAGTTGGATTAATTACCCGGAACATTTCTACAGGTAGAAAGACACATCGCCTTGTCAGCCTCTGTGGCGTGTACATTGGTCGGATCGTGCCTCGGAGAATACGGCCGCGCATCGCAGTGCGGCAGCACGATTGTGATGCTCTTGGTGATGCATACGTCCATAGGCCACGGTGACCACTACCCATAAAGTAGGCCATGTGCTTGTCTGCCACCTAAGTGGTATAAAAAAGCTATTGGTGTCAGTTGTCATGCGGACATCTATAGCAGCCGTTACGGGTATTTAGAGAACTAAAAAGTTCAACAACTGGTCTAACTGTAATACTTCGATATCGCCAATGAGTTGTGAAGGTCAGGTGGCAGTCGCTTCACGGAAAATATCGAAGATTAGCCAAATCTGTATCTAAACAGGAAGGAAAATAAAAACCCTAGCCTCTGAGGACTAGCTTCGGATGCGACTGCGGGTTTGGGATTAACGCTAGGACAAGGAAGAAAAAGACACACAGACAGATAGAAAGACCAAATATTAGACGCAAAGGATTTTGATGGGCCACCACACACCTAGTATCTATTTTTGGAAGAACTTGTGAGATATAATCTCTTATTCTATTAAAAAAAATTGCGCGTTGTGTTGGTAGTCGGTTTTGCCTATGCTTACTACTAGACTTGTAAGCATTACATGAATCCATCCCAAGATACAGGCTTTTGCCTAGTTTGGGAGACAGCAGTGTATGTTTTTGTGTTTTGAGTACTAACCTGTTTTATTGTTAAATCGTTCAAATTGTGTAGGTACTAATTGAGGTGTGACAATAAACTTTACTGTGCTTACTTTACTTCATTGCCCCAACATGAAAACGTTTTCTTTACGTGAAAGTGTCGGGTGTTAACTGGAAAATCTGAGTATAAACTTATTGTTGAGGTGTGGTCATCACTTTTACGATCATTAGCTAGCTAGACTCACTAGAGGGTTTCTTCATCTAAACACTTACAAGGTCAAAATAAGATAGGAAATAGAAATCAATTATCCTCCTAATATTTAACATTTTACAGTGTATTTTCACACATTGATAATTTTTTTATAAATTTCGGTGGGAAAAGTTTACTAGAGAATTTGAATGTAGAAATACTGAACAACTTTTTTTTAATTTGTTCTTCTTGGTGTCGTTTAGCAACCAGTCATTGAATCATTGCAACAATGTAGAGGAGTTTTTAGTAAGAGATAGGTTAATACGTCATAATTTTTATAATCTATGCATGTACTTATAATAAAACTCTTAGAATAGAATAGAATAGAATAGAATAAAACTTTATTTGTACACAATTTACATAAATAACATTTTAGAATTAAATATAATTTATCCTCTACACTTGTTGTACAAAGGGCGGCCTTATCGCCATGATAGGCAATATCTTCCAGGCAACCTTTGGATGGACTTGAGTTAGGTGTAAGAACAGGTGGTAGTTGGAGCGATTGGAAATGATAGAAAATGATATATGATTATTATTATACAAATATGAATGAATATACATGCGCAAACGCAAAATATATACACATATTACAATCAGATACTTACATACATATAAACAATATATATACCCATATATACAATACTACAAACATACATACCCTCATACACCCATACATACATACTTACATACATATTTACATATACCTACAGCAAAATGACACAGATAATTTATACGTCTCTCCGTATTATCAATTTAATATTATTACTTAAATTAACTTTACCTCTCAATAGTTGGATACATAGATATATAATAAGTACTAAAGTGATAGAAAATGCTCATGTAAAAGTTTTTTAAAACTTGCGCTAGTTTGTGCTCGTCTGATAGAAACTGGCAACACATTCCACAAACGCACTGCTTCTACGGTGTAGGATCGTCCAAAGAAATTCGTGGAATGCGTCGGCATTTTCAGTCTTAAGTTCTCCGATGACCGTAGGGACCTCGAATGTGTGTCATGTAGGAACCTAAAACGTTCTTTAAGGTAAGGGGGTGCTTTGGGGTTAAAAAGGATATTGTAAAGAAACGTAAGAATATGAGTATTCCGGCGAAGGCGAATTGGCAGCCACTTGAGTTTTAGACGGTATTCTGAGACATGATCGTATTTGCGTAGGCCAAATACGAATCTTATACAATAATTTTGAAGTCGCTCAAGTTTATCTAATTGTGCTTCGGTGAGATTTAGATAGCTGACATCGGCATAGTCGAGAATTGGTAGAAGGAGGGCTTGTGCAAGCGCAGCCTTTGTTGCCGTGGGCAGAAAGTTTCGTAGCCTTCGTAAGGAACCCCCTGAGGCAAATAGCTTGCGACTTACCTCTTGCAGCTGGCGATCCCAGGACAGCACTTTGTCAAGGTAGATCCCCAGATCTTTGACACAATCCGATATAGGCACTACTGTACCTTCAAATTGTATCAACGGCATAGCGGACCAATCGATATTACACATCATTCTGGAACTACCGACAACAATTACCTGAGTCTTTGATGGATTAATCTTTAAACCATAATTTTTACTCCATTCACTAATATGCGCCAGATCTAGGTTCATTGTGTCAAGTGCCTCCGATAGCTGGTTAAGTGGGGCCTGGCTGTATATCTGTAAATCATATGCATACAAGTGGTAGGATGAAACTAGTTTCTGGGAAATAGAATTTATAAAAATCGCGAAGAGCAGTGGAGATAAAACGCCGCCCTGCGGTACGCCAACTGTTGTATTGCACCATGAAGAGAATGACTCTTCTATGCGTATACGTTGTCGACGACCAGACAGGTAACTTTGAAACCAATCAATTGCCGTTGGAGATATGTTAATAGAGCGAAGTATACCCACCAGGACGTCGAAATCCACAGTGTTAAATGCATTGCTAAAGTCAAGGAGCGAAAGAACTGTTATGTTTCCCTGATCCATGGCTAGTCTTATGTCATCTGTGACGTGTACCAAAGCAGAAACAGTGCTGTGCCCAGGTCGGAAGCCGGATTGAAATGGATTTAGTATGGTGTTTCTACTAAGGAAGGAGCTAAGTTGGGTATGGATTAGGCGCTCAAGGACTTTGGAGAGGAATGGTAATATAGAAATAGGTCGGTAATCAGAGAATGTGGAGGGCTTGGATTTTTTTGGAAGAGGTGTAATTTGAGCTTCTTTCCATGCAGATGGAAACTTGCCACAGGATATGGAGTGATTGAGTATGTGACACAAGATGGGTAGGATTTGGTCGAGGATAGGGAGTATCATATTCCGACTGACACAGTCACTGCCTACTGCGTTTGATGCTATTGACGTAATGCTCTGCTTAACACCACAAACCGTAAATTGATCAAAGACAAAAGATGGATATTGAGGAGTTGGAAGTGATGAAAGATAGTTAAGTGTGTTTATTTTAGTTGTCCCGTCAATATTGGACGAAGATGAGAAGTGATGATTTAGTGAATCAAGATTTAAATCTTTAGGAATTGAGTCATGACGAAATTTTCCAACTCCCAGTGTTCTCAGGAACTTCCAAACCTTAGCCGGTTCTTCATTCTCAACAGAGGTGTGAATATGCTGGCGTTGTGCTTTCCTACACATCTTGTTGCAGAGATTCCGAATTGCTACATATTTATCCAAATTAGATTGAGTAGGTCGGCACTTGTACCTACATTTAGCAGCTGCTTTCTTAGACATAATTAGCTTTATGTCCTCGGTAAGCCAAGGAGAGGGTAAATGTTTGACTTTGACTGCTCGAGTCGGTGCATGGACATTATAGAGACTAATCAGATTGTTTGTAAGCAGTGCTACTTTAGAGTCAATACATTGAGTTTCTAAGAGAGGGGTCCAATCAATGTTGCGGGCATCCTCACGAAGCTTGTCACGATCCATAGTTCCAAAACTGCGCTGCAAAAGTATTCTCGGCTTTGCCTTGGGAGGTCGGATTTTATACGATAAATATATCAAGTCATGGTATGAGAATGCATCAGCTGAACATTGGCCATGCTTGATGGCATGTCCAGGTGAAGAAACTAAGATGAGGTCTAGAAGACTAGGGATACAGTTAGGAAAGTGGTGGGTTACATCAAGAGGAAGTATATACAAGTTGCTAGATTCAACTATACGGGTAAGTAATGACGAGCGATGGTCATTTTTCTTAAGGCACGTGTTGAAATCACCCATTATAATACTATGAGTATAAGTTGGAGTCAAATTTTCTAGAAGAAGTTCAAAAGAAGAGAAGTAGTCAACGTTTGAAGAAGGAGAGTAGTACACGCCAAGAAGAATCTTAGTATGATACAGTTCTACCTCCAAGAAAAGATGCTCGCCAGCGTTTGCCGGTGGTGGTTGTGCAGATATATTCACTATTGTGTATGGAATATTAGAGCGCAGGTATATAGCAACACCCCCACCACGACCAATAGCGCGATCGTTTCTGATTAGAATGAATCCTGGAATAGTGTAAGAAATGGAAGGCAGACATGGCTTGAGCCACGACTCTGTGATTAGGATTACATGGATGTTTTGACAGTTAAAGTTTGCCAGCATATCTGGGAAATGGGCTGGAATACTCTGGGCGTTTATATGGATGACATTAAAATTCCCCGGTACATCGGCAAACAGAGACTGAAGGGTATATTCAAGTGTTGGTAAACTAGAGAAGCTATCATCGAGACTGTCTGCTGTGTGAAAACTTTCATTATCACTACAGGACAAATCAGACATATACACATATATATATATATACTTATACTATTAATATTTAAATACAATATATATTTGTTAATGATATAAATTAAGATAAATTAATGAATAAAATAATATAAATATGACTCTCAAATACACTCAAATGTATAAGTCCACCGGCCAGTTGCGTGTTATAACAGATACAATATACAGGTAAAATAAAATACCATTAAAATGAAAGAACAAAATTACAATTAATAAAAGTATTAAATAAGTTAATATGAAATTGTCCAGGTTAAAATGTTGGCCCAAAAACCTCTTACCCAATATCGATTTTGGAGTTCAGAATATGAGGAAACAAAACGCATAAAAATGACATTTAAATGAGTGAACGTGAAGTGAGTTGACAGTGTTTGAAAGTTTTGTAATAAGATAAGTTTTATGGTAACTACCTTAAAGTTTAACAAAGCATTATAATTTATAGTTTATTTTATTATAGTTTAAGAAGGTAGTGAAGGAGACAGAAAGAAAGTTAAATAGTTAGGTATAAAGTCAATAGAAAAGTGGGTACGAGATTACGTTATCAATGGCCTGCAATAATATAAACAATATATACCTGGACAATGTTTGGAATAACGCTACTGTTACTTTTTCGCCAAGGCAGCAGCTCTTCGTGTCTTCGGGGCGGGCTTTATTGAGTCTGGGATATTATTTAAGTCAGCGACAGTTGCTATCCGGTGTCTGTTACCATTGGGGCTCAGGACATAAACAGAGCCTTCTCTGGACCAGCAGTTTGTGACCCCATACTTCTCTCGCGCCGCCATGAATGCCGCGTGTCGCGTGCGAGTCAAAAACTCTGAGAGAGTCACACCTGTGCCCTTCAACTTCTTCTTAGACATCCAGATGCTATCCCTCACTAACACCGACTGCAACTTCACCAGTATGGGCCTAGGCTTGCCTCCCGGTGCTATTCGGCCCATTCTATGACACCTTTTGATGTCCCCGGCTGCGAAGGAGTCCACCTTGAGGTCACGCTTGATGGTGTTTGCCACCAACTGCATAGTCTGCTCATCCTTCTGCTCAGCTACGCCATGAAGAAGCAGGATCTTGCGGCGGCTACGTGTCTCCATGCTGTCAACCTCCCGAGCCAAATAATTCATCTGATGCTGAAAAGCCTTCAGACTTTCCAGCATAAACATCTTAAAGGTACCAAACTCTTCTGTCAAGTTGGTCAAGTTAGATGTACCTGGGGCTCTCCTTTGAAGCTCTGCCTCGAAGCTAGCCATTCGCTCCATGAAGTTAGCCTGCATATCCACCATAGACTGCCTCATGTGATCCATATTGTGAAGAAAATACTGCTATGTAACTGCTGCCTTAATCTGTGTAGTTATTTTGGAGATAACACGGAACCAGCGGGTATGCACACTTAAGTACTTATTTTTAGCATGTAACTTCAAAATATTATTGTTTATATATTTTAAATTCAAATTATAAATAGGAGCAATTTTATACTTGTGTTGTTGTTTCAACTACCCACTACAAAAAAAATACACCTTATCATACTAGCGGTTTGCGTGCGATTTCGGGGCGGAGCGGAGACGACGCGGTTGCGCATCGGATCCGACCCTTAGAGAATCCCGTCTGTGATATAACTGAATAAAGCCATTATAATATGTAGTTAATAATAATAATACCTACCTATTTATTAATGTCATATCCTAAGTAACATCAAAAACTATTACTGACGTGAAAATACGCTAAAATTAAATAAATTAAGTGATAGTAGGCAATCAAAATTTAATGATATCATATGTAGGTTATCCAATGAAATAAACGAGTCCAAGAGTGGAGACTGCGAGAAGGCAAATGGAAGGTGGAATCCTAGCCAGATGGATTGACGACCTGAAAAAGGAGGCTGCAACAGACTCAATGCGGAAGGCGGAGGATCGGGAGCAATGTCGCACACTTGGAGAGGCCTATGTCGATGTCCAGCAGTGGACTGCAATACACAGCAATAACTAGATTCTAGCTAGACCCAAAGTAAGCATTGCTTATATATTTTGTTTTATAGGTCATAGAATGCGGATAAATATATTTAGATACATTTTTTTCATGAATACGTAATTCATAATCGAGTTGCAGTTTGAGACAACCACATGAACATTCATCACTCGATGGGTATATAGCTAGAGAATCAAATAACTCCTTCGTGTGGAGTGAACCTGTGAAAAGCACACTGGGAATAAGGCGATTCCGACACTGCCCCACGCCACGAGGCAGAGCGCGGTGAAGCGTGGGCTCGCGTCGCCTCTACAGAGCACTTTTTGTATAGAAAAAACACGAGGTCCAACACACTGAAAACGCAACACACGCGGAGCGGCAGACCTCACGCGTGCATGCGGAAAACACGCGTCGCCGCGTGTGATGGCGCTGAAAAGCGCAAGGTATGGCACGCTGAAAGCTGCCATCACGCGCGTGAATTTGCCGGGATTTTAGTCCGCTCTTGGACTCATTTTTTTATAGGTATACATTTTTTGGTTTGGTTACAAGACCTTTAAGCCATGTCTTCATTTGTTGATGATGACGATAATGAGTTGATGATGACGATGATGATGATGACGATGGCGGCCTCAGTAAAGTTGTGAGAACTCTACTGAAAGCTCCCTAGAGAGATTTGGATCGAACACGAAAAGTCACAATAATAATTTAGGTAAGTACTAAGTATATTATGCCACTTTCTTACACTTGTGTGTGTTGGTCAAGACGTTATGTCTAAAAATTCACCATTTTTATACATTTAAAACTCGAATTCACACTAATTTCGGAAAAGAGGTAGACGGTAAGAGGCCAGACGGGCTGACTTTGGTGCCCTGGAAGAACGGCAAGTGTCTAATTTGGGATGCAACTTGCGTCAACACAGTAGCCGCCAGCCACCTCAGTCGCACCGTTCACTCTCCGTCTGCCGCGGCGGAAGAAGCCAGCTCAAAAAAGACCATCAAATATGCCGAGTTAAAGCCATTGTACCAATTTGTGCCGATAGCGGTGGAGACCCTGGGGTGCTGGAGTAGGGAGGTCATAAAAGAAGTCGGAAAGAGGCTCATAGAGGCAACTGGTGACTCCCGCTCCGGAGCGTTCCTGATGCAGAGGCTAGCCATCGCAATCCAGCGTGGCAACGCGGCGAGTGTGATGGGTACTTTTGCGCCGGGAACGGTCAGGGGCGGGTTATTTGATTAATTTTTAATTTATGGACTTGACTATAAATAGTATTTTGTATTGTGTATTTCGGAAAATGAAATAATACTGCGATGCGTCAGTTTTCGTGAACCCGCACTCCCACGAACTGTTAAACAGACTTGTTAGGGATACAAGGGATTACAAAAAAAGAAAAAGGTGCAATTAATTTTCGACCTTATTGACATAACATAGTTCAGAATCGAGATTTCTTTTTCTTATATTCGTGATCAGCGTCATCTATTAACGCGAAAAGATTTGTTACTAGGAAAATGACATTGAAGTCGCAAGTCACTGGCAGTCACTGTTTTAGTCTCTGTGTGAAAGTTATAGTCGGTTCGAGTCCCACATAACTTCCCCACCTGCTTAATTAGCTCCTGTGCTAGTCTGTCTCTATATAATATATATATCGGGTCAACACAGCGGTATCGGTTCCGATAGCCGATATCAAGCCGGACAATGTGCTAGACAGATACATATTTCATACATTATATTACTTCCTCCGAGATCGGATATCGGAGCCGACAATCGATAACGATAGCTCTCGAAATAAACTCAAACCGCTGCCCCGCGCGTGATAGCAGACAAATCTGTGCGCGGAGGCAGATCTGCTCCCCCGCGGCAAAGCGCGTGGCTGCGATTTTCAGCGCCCCGTCGTCGCGGGGTGCGGGGCTATGTGTCAATCGCCGTATGAAATTTTTGTGGAGGCAAATGATACCATCGTAGTGACAATAATGAGAATAGGTTCTCATGAGTCGTAAGAATGGAAGCAGTATTCCACACAGGCGAAACCGCGGGTTCCATCTAATCTAAAATTTAAAATCGTCGATTGAAGAATCGAAGAAAAAAGAATCTTCCATCGATTGAACTCAAATGTCACGATCACGGTCATTAAGCTTAGAACATTTTAGTCTCATATTATTCAATATACTCTGTGGTCACGATATACACTATGGAAATTCTTGTCAATTCTTTCGTATCGATAGATGGCGTTGCCCTTGGATCCATGGAAACTTGGTCGGGTCATAGGATGTATTCCCGGGCGGAGACGGGACACAGGCCGATACCTACATCAACACGACATATTTTAATAGTTATGCATCTGCAAGACATCTGCCTTGTTAATACTCAAAAGGTGCATACTGTAGGTGGATACATCGTAGACATTTACGTCTGTGAGTCCTACTTATATCTGTTATTATTATATAGCGTTTTTAAATTCATCATCCATTAAACACGTCCATTTTAAATAGCGTTTTCGTAAATAATGCATTAGAAAAAAAATAGCACTTTAATTCTAGTACCTTAAAACGAAAGGTGTAAAAATATATTCCAAAATGATGTACATTTGTGTACCTTTACGTATAACGGAACAAGCTCAACCACTAATTGAAAATAATTAATTGTCCATGGTTTTAGTTTATGGATAGATTCTCGCGTTCTTATTGGTCGAAATGGGTTGGAAAACAGTGTCTTACAAAGTTAAAAATGGCGCGTGTTTTGTCACATCCTGTTATGTGTTGAGAGAGTGCATGGCCTCGACGTTGATCCCGTTCTAAGATATTTTTCTACAACGCCGCTGCTGTGAATATAATATTGACGGCGTTAAAATTCGTGATGGTGTTCCTAAAAAGGCCATGGATTTGATGAAAACGGTAAGAGACACACTATTGCAGTATATTTACTTGAACATTTTGTTTGGCTTTTGTTTCTTGTTTTGGTGATATTGAAACTGGCCATTACATTAGAAAAAATATCTCTTTCCAGAAATTGTATGCACGTGGGAGGTAAGTGCTTATAGTTACTGATAAATATATAGTGTCCAGTTTCGGATTTATTTACTAAAATCACCATTGTGTTGATTTGTCAATACTCTGATGGTACCCGGCAACTGAGCGTTGTTACGCCATCTTATAGTCCTCCAAATGTTTCGCATATTTTGCAGCTTTGTGTTAGTGCAAGAAAGAATTATACGCTGAAAATCATGCTTTAGTTGAAAGAAATTCAATAGAAGTCCCTTCGATGTACATTGGTTCATTAATAGGTATGTCATTTTCACTATTGCATTGTATTTCATGGTTTGAAGAACCACATGTTCTATTGATTTGTTATTGTTTAGTCGGCACGAAATTTATTGTATATTGTATTGATTGCACGGTAATAATACTTTTGTCTAAAGAACGTATTTATGGTGATGTATCTGTATAACGATGACTTGTAGTTATAAAGTTTCAACTCAAATAACCTATAAATTTGACAAGCCGTGAGTCCAACGTTCAAACGGGTTGTCATTTCTGTACAATATACAGCAATAATCAAGGTTATTTTTTTTGTAAAATTAGCTACAGTTTGAGAATGAAGCTGATGCCATGAATTCATGCAAAATAGTTTCTCTTACTTCTTTCAGTAATACAGGTAAACAGAGATTTCATCAATATTTACAGTCCATCATATGAATGTTGCTGATACTGATTGTATACATACAAAAATATATAGTATTAGGAAGCTATGCACATCAAAACTATAAGAATGGTACACCTTTTTGTATTAATCTATTCTAATATGTAATATTTAACTACATATCTGTTGATAGTTACATAACCTCTAAACAGTTTTGAGAATGAATGCTCCATAGTCAGTGTTCTTTTTTTCTATTGTAGTAAATGATAATAAACCCCTATTAAAATACATTTAATTAATGAATGTGATTGTTAATGACATTCAGTGTTTCCAACTTCAAAACTGTAAGCTATTAGGAAAATTGTATGAAAAATTTATTTTTAACGTCATATATTTAATAGTCAAATCATTTACTATTAATGATAATGATGATTAAAAATTATAAAATAAGAATCAACACAACTGTTATCACTTTTTTACCATTCTTAATTTGATAAATTCAGCAAAAAAAATTTTTAACAATTGGAAATGGCAACCTAAATTAGATATTGCTAATTGTTTGTAGAAGTACTTTCTGCTAACTATTAAGAGAGATAAGAATCAAACTCATTTTGATAAAGTAATAGGCTCATCAACCAGTAATTAGTTAATTTATACTAATATAGAAATTAAACCTTGTATAATTAGTATAAGTCATGTAAGGTAATGATGACAAAGTTGTTTATTAGATGTCTGTTAGGTATACAATAATGCCAACCGGAATCAACACAATCATGATATAGGTACATACAATCTTTGATTTGCCTCACATTTTGGCTAGGTCCAGAGCTTGGTCACAGGCCAACTGGTAAAAAAGTCTGTTAGTTATTAAGGGCTTAAATTGGCAGCATCAAAATTACCGAAGGCGTTTGTGTTGCAAGGACATGCTGACTTCTCATAATTGTTGCTTACAATGATAATGATCTTATATGACATATAATGAAGTTGGCAATAAAGGTTTAATTATGACAAATAATACAGTTATTAAGGAAGGAACATTGTAATGGAACTTGATGTTCTTACTCATTACTTTAATAACTCGTAAATGAAATTAGTTTGAAAATATTGTAGGATTACATCACTTTTTTTTTGTGAAGAGCAAACAAAATTTGTTTATTGTTAAGGGAATTAATGTTCTTTTATTATTATAGTAGGAGATAATATTACGTGTAGTTAATGTTATCTGACATAGGTTAGATTCTTACACATGTTAGGTGCACAACATAAATTTGGAGTGGTTATGGGATGACTTCTGTTGTTTGAAATGTTATTCACATTAGAATAATATTTACTTTCTTGAAGAGAATAAAGCTCATAAGTATCTACCACTTCCATCTATCAGAGTATCACACTTAGAAAATTTCTGGCTAAGCCTAAGCTAATAAGCCTTCTTTTTAATTTGAAATTTTGTGGGTTTTTGTTGTTTGTGTGGCTACTATCTATTAATTCCTTAAAACTTATTGTGTACTTATTATACACTTACACTAACTCCATTTGGTTAGGAAGTAAACTAAACAATCTTGATGTCTTTTAATCTGTTTTATGTAAGTCTTAACAACCAACAATTGTCTCACGGACACAATTTTGCGTTTATGCTGGGCTCGAATCTGCCTTTTATTTAATTTTTGGCCAATGTTTTACAAATCTAAATGTGCAATAAAGTTACTAATTAATGAAATTAGTACTTCATCCATTCACAAGTGTACATTAGATACAATAAATTGCTGTTTGATTTGAGTGTGTGTGTGATACGATTTAAATACAAACAGAGGTCTGGCAATCACTAATGCCTACCCTACCCGATACCACAAGGTTATAACTAACTGTAAATAAAAACAATCCACCCTCACACTCAAAACAAACAAAATGTTATTGTGTCTTTGGGACACTTGTGGGTTGATGAAGTACTATTTTCGTTTATTTATTATTAGCTGTTGTCCGTCCACGTGGATGTCAATTATCGCTTAGTGTTGAGTCAATGCTATTGAGCATTACATTTTTCTAAAATAAAATCCTGTCAAAATCGGTCTAGCATTTCAGAGATTAGCCGTAACAAACAGATAGACAGACAGACAGAAAGAGTAGACAAGAGCCCTGTATTATATTTATATACATGTATTCAAAAACAGTTATTTCAATATTACAATATGTTGGTAACTTTATTATTTGTAACATTGTTTAACAGTAATTTGCTTGGTGATAAACTAGATAAAAGGTAGATTTATAAAAATGTATAGGTACTTTAATTTGTTAGGACAACAAACACAAAAATTACACCTTACATATTTAAAATGTGTTCGTTGGACACTAATGGGACACAATTTTACAAAAGGATACATGTTAAGGGTTAAAACTCAGATTATTAATAATTTGAAGACTGAATAATTTAAAAACTTTAAAAACGTCTAAAAACCGAAGTTGAACCCCTAGTTAGTCAGTTAGCCTAGTTTATTTCTTTTATATGTGTTTTTTTTGACAGTCGTTACAAGATTGTTTACCTTTAGTAAAGTACTAACCAAATGAAGTAAAGTTATCTATGTCTTACTTACTGTCTGGCCACTGACTGCATACAGACTGCATACCGACAGGGCGACAGCGCCATGAAGCGAATGGGCAGCTAATACATGTCCACACTTGAACAAGTGCATGGCCTGCACATTTTTTTACATTAGTTCTAACTACCTACTGCACCACCCATTGCTGTAACAATATGCCTTTAAGTCTGTGGCCCAACAGTAAACAAACTACTTAATAAATTGTATGATAATGGTAAATGCCTAACATAATGTTGCAATAACATGCCAATTTCATTTTAGAGTTTTTGTATAAGCAGGAGCCTAATCTTAACAATGTATGTAGTATGAGAATACTAATAAAATGCAACTAATATTGTTTCTAATGTTTACTAGTAATGTATTACTAACAGTATGTATAATATGAATATCTTCATATGGGTGGACTAGGAACTATGAGTGATCCCTCAGTTGACCTTAGTATAGGTGAAAACAATCATCTTCAAAAAATGTCTGTAAGTTCGTGCATGTGCATTATATGGACCAAAATCTGATCAACCAATGATATGAGCATTATGAGATTGGTTAGTGGTCGCGCCTCAGCCGTCACATCCCACACTGAAATAAAAAAAACTTAAAAACCATTTCTGTGCAGCTATAGATATTATAAAATTGTTAGCTGGTATTATATAAAACTCAAATGTAGTTTACTCACCTCAAACTATTTGAATATTCATGGTCTTTTTTAATTGACACTTCATTAGTACTACCATAAAGTTCCAAGTCCATTTACATATATGATAACAAAAAGAAGGAAATACAAAATAATAAATTGTATAATTCCTACTTTAACTTCATTATTATTTATATTTGATGATCGACCACTCAAATTTTTGGGATAATTTCATATCTGACAAATACAATTTCATCAAATATCCCATAGGTAGTCCCTAAATCTAAGAAAATGACTCCTATTATAAGCCCCCACTCCTGTTTGGATAAGAATGATCGAGGCCTGAGCACATCCACTCGATATCAGCAAGCCATTGAGTTTCTTTGCTAATAATGTTAGTTGATTGTTGTCCTGGAGAGACAATTTACATGTTCTGTACAATGTATTATGTTCAAGGTTTCTGGCCTAATGTAACAAAAAAAATTAGTTTAAAAATTTAAAAGCAACATTGTCTTACAAACAGTGTAACATGTTATTCCCATCCTTCACTGAGAAATGGTTTCACATTGTCTTTTCCCTGTTAGCTACCTACCACAATCGAGAGTTTGTATGACCAAAGTTTGGCATCTCATCAAGATCTACACACATAAAAATTACTTAACAGTAATAAATTGTAAAAATGTACCAGGGATCCTGGACCTTGAATGTAGTTCAGAACATTATAATTAAACCTCCCTTTGAATGACAAAAAATACTGTTCATGTGATAGGTTTATGCATAAGTATTTTTATGTATTACAGTATCAAACAAATTCAAAGGAACATGAACAAATCTCGAATGGAATGTGAAACTCACTAAGCAGATATTTTGTACCATAAAATTTTCTGTCAATGATACATGTAAGACTTTTAAAATTAAATAGTGGATTTGGATTGGAAGGTATGACAAATTTTAATTATTCGTTAAATGTGCATGACGTGTTTCAGGACTATGAGTTCCTAGACTTATCTGATGTGAAGGAAGCAGAACTGAACAAACTGCAGTGTGCCCTGTACGAGCGGATTCCGGATATATCGGCAACCGGTCTCGCCGGTGGCTGGAACGTACCTACTATAGGTAAACTACAGTCAGTTACTAGTACTACTAAGATCTTATTAGAGAAACTACTTGTTTCGCAATTTTACTTTTACACGATTGCAGTTAATAGCTAGCGGTAACGACCAGCACACGGCATTAATAGTGTAATCGTGATGCATACGTGTTGCATCATATCGGTAATTGTGTGCTGATTAAACTGCTAATTTGTAAATGTATGCAATAGTAAGTCCGCAGCGAACCATTTCCCATGTTATCAGATCCGTCATCGTGTTCATCGAGCTCGGTGGGCCCTCCGACCGTGTCGAGCAGCGTGGACAGCCTGTCGGGCGGCGAGTGCGAGATGGCGCCCCACTCGCCCGCGCGCGGCGCGCCCCCGCCGCACGCGCCGCCGCCGCCCTACGCGCAGCCGCCGCCCGCCTACCCGCCGCCGCACCACAACCACCACTGGCCCGTGGCGCCGCCCAACGTGTACGTGAGCCAGGTCACGGCCAACGTCAACGTGCACGGCTACATGGGCCAGTACTACCAGCCGCCGCAGCCGCAGTACGCGCCGCAGGGCCCCGCCGAGCGCGCCGCGCGGGCCCCGCGCCGTGAGCGCCGCGGGAAGCGCGCGCCCTCCCCGCCACCGCAGCCGCCGCCCTACTACCTGCAGTACCCACAGTACTACCCCGCCGCGCAGGCGCAGGGCGCACCGCTCTACCACCTACCCGTATACCAGCCGGTCGTCTACGGACCCTACGCCTACCCTCCTTACTATCCCGAGTATCCTATGCCTGTGGAGGGCGATCCCGACAAGGGTCCCGACGAGTACCAGCAGGAAGTTGTGATGGAGCAGGAGGCGGTGGACGCTTACTATGCGAGCGCGCACTACGGGGGCCCACCTTACGGTCCGCCGGTCGACGGTGGCGTGGAGTACATGCCGCCCATGTACCTACCTCCTCCCCATCATCCGCCGCCCATACAGATTCCACAGCCACAGCCACCACCCCCGCAGACGACGCCGCATCAGTTTAACGTGCACGCGAAAAACTTTGTTCAGGGTCAGAACCAAAATAAGACTTATACCCCACCTGAAAAACCTCTGGAACAGAAACCTTCACAGCCTCCGGCTTCGGCTTCCGCGTCTGCGTCTGCTTCTACCAGCTCTGTTGAGGCTTTGCCTATAAAAGATCTCAAGATCAGCAAGGGTCCAAGTAGTCCTAAACAGGCCGACGTAACCGCGGAGCCTCCACCGAAGCCTCCATCTCCGAGTGAAAAAGCTCCCGTCGTTGCCCCTAAGCCTGAGACCCCAAAAACTACATGGATAGCTGCCGAAACTAAAGTTGAAACTACTGTCACTACTCAATCCCCTGTGTCGAAAACTTTCCCGGTGACCACTCCTGCTGTCAATCAGGTACCGGCTAATAAGATTCCGCCCGCGACAGGAAAAGCCGCCAAGGGTCCCGCGGCTCCTTTCTCCGGCGGAAAACAGCCGGCAAAACCAATCGTCCCTCAGACCGTGGTTCCTGTACAGCAAGCTGCATCTACCCCTAAGGCTCCCTTCAGTAATAGGCAGAAGCGCGATGCTCCCACTAATCGCTCGCCATCTAATGAGAACAACGAGAGTACGGAGAGGAGTACTCCAGCTATCGAACATGTCAAACGCGACCCTCCCTTGCCGCCGAGCAAGGCTCCGATGCCGATTTCGATAACACTACACTCAACTGGGCCTCCGCTCATTGTGACAAATAAAGCTCCGTTCGGGCATTCGCGTAAAGGTCCGCCGGCTCCCGAGCCGCCCCCAGCACCTCAACCGCCCCCACCGGCTCCGACCGCTTCAGACTTCCCACCACCGCCCACACCGCGTAACCGTGGTGAGCCAGTACCTCCACCGGTAGTGCCTCTGCAGCCACAGCCTGCCCCCGGCAAGTCCTGGGCTAGTCTGTTCTCCAATAAAACAACTGGACCCTCTGCCTCCGTGGCACCCGCTCCGGCACCGGTTTCTATTCCCCCGACTGTTGCACCGGAGGAGCCGACAAGTCCTACAGCGACCAATCCGCCTGCTGTAACAAACGTGCAGAAGCCAGTGGCTAAAGTTCCACCTTACGACGCGTCGCCGCTGCAGACAACCACAATGGATAAGACTTCCCCTACTCCGCGGCCTTCAACTGTTACGACACCGCTTCCACTGTCATATTCGGAGAAGACTTCAGTTAATGCAACAGCTGGAGGCGCGCGTAGTGCTCCTGCAGTGTCCGAAGTCCGTGAGGTGCCCGTACTTAAGGAACCGGCTCCTGCCGTGCCTGTTCAGCCTTCGCCCTTCAGCGATGATCCCAACTCATACAGGATGGGAGGTGGGTACATCCTACTACTTGTCTGCTATCATTTAATTAAGCAATCTCTTACTTATATAAATGTAGCATGTGGCATGACTTTTAGTTATTTTTTTGTAGTGTTATGCAAATCAACTTGAAGGTCGCGGCAGATCTGACGGAAAATACATCGGGCGTAGTCATAACTTCGCTCGAAGCACTGACGAATAAAATCCGTTGAGTGAGTAAGGTCGACTGTTTGCTTATCCACCTATCCGTGGCATTAGGGCTAACGATATGCTGCGCATCTTCCTTCAGATATGTTGCGACCCTAAAACTAATTTATACATTACATTATGTAGTACCTAAATCGTAATCCTCATATTACAGAGTTCCTGGTGAAGTATCAGCTTGACAACCGCCCTGTGTCGCTGCTACCGCGGGGGCTCACTAACCGCTCCAACTTTTGCTACGTAAATGCGATACTGCAGGCTCTAATAGCTTGTCCACCATTTTACAATATGCTGAAGGCATTGCCTTACCAAACGCGACGTGGAAAGTCTAGCACACCTGTTATTGACTCGCTGTAAGTATAATTAACTGCTAGCAAATGTGGAATTTTGATCCTATTCCTGTAATCCATTCAATCTGACTTGTTACATACACACTTTTATATAAGCACTAGCTGTGGCCCGCGTCTCCGCCGTTGATGTCTGTTATCACTTAGTGTTGAGCCGAAGGTATTGAGCATTTAAATACTCTCTATACTCGCCTCTCAATTGGCCTCTCTACTCGCATCTCTATTCGCCCATCTATTCGATTCAATTTTCGCCCTTTACTCGACTCTCTCCACTCGCCTATCTACTCGCCTCTATTCGATCTCTACTCGCCTCTACATTCGTCTCTCCACTCGAATCTCTACTGGACTCTGATCCTATACTCGCCTCTAACTGGCTTCTCTAGTCGCATATCTACTCGCCCCTGTACTCGTCTTTCTATTTGACCTCTACACGCCTATCCGCTTGCCCCTATAACGATCTGTACTCGCCAGTCCACTCGCCTCTATATCTGGCTCGTTATTCAACTGTCTCCGTTCCTAAGCTCTCCACCTCTTTACGAAATTTCATGAGGATATTATCTTAAAATAAATCCATTCTATTTATCCTTTATTTTTTTTCCTTTTCTTTGCGCGATTGAAAATGTCGTACTTTCATATAAACTTTAATCCACTAGCCCTATTCCCCTATACTGTGAAGGTTGCACATTCAAGGCTTAAATTCAGACCTCTTCACGTCATTTTCACGCCCGCTTTTCCATTTCCATTTTCATTTGGTTTATATGGGTTTATGTGAGCGACTAACAATTAACCTCCCAACACCAAGGAGAGAAACTGCAGTGGAACCTCTTCCGTCAATTAATATGTGTACCGGCTTGCGGGTGAGGCTGACTTGGCCCCAAAGATCTTGATGTGGTCCCATTTAATAATGTGAATACTTTCTCGTGACACGTATCTTGGACCCAAATAGCGAAATGAACGAGGCCCTGGGCCCTGACGCGCTCGGATTGTTTTGTAATTGTCTATGCTTAGTAAATTTGAGCTAGCACCCCGTGCTTCTTAAAAGGCACACAAGAAACCTGTACTGCGTGTATAGAGCTCATTTTAGGTCCAAGATAGGTCTCAAGGTATACTTTATTTTTACTTTAGCTATAATGTAAACTGTTTTGTAGGGTTGAGTTGTGCTACGAGTTCAGTCCGCTCGCGAGCGCAGGACGAGTCGGCCGTGGCGGAGCCGCGGCGGGCGGAGCGCCCGCGGTGCCGGCCGGCCCGCCGCTGGAAGGCGGGGCCGGACAGAGGGTGTTGCGGGCGCTTCGCCCCTTCCCCGGCTCGCAGGAGGGCCGACAGGAGGACGCGGAGGAATTTCTCGGTTGTCTGCTCAACTCGCTCAATGATGAGATGCTTGAGGTAAGACTTACTGATGTTATCCTGCTCTGAAATTTATCTAGATGTGTTGTTTATTCAATATATAGTGCTATAAAATCTGTGCACCGACTTGCTAGTGAGGTTAGCTTGGGCCTCAAGAAGATCCATCAACGAGAGTTTCGTGTTTCCGACGGTTCACTCACTAAGTGCGGCATATGGCACACGGCAGGTTGTTTTAGTGCGGTAAGAGCCCCACAAAACCGCGCAGCTTACCCGAGCCCTTGAAATGCAGAAGGTACATTTGTATGTTCTTAGAGCCTTGTACTGTACTCCATATTTCAGCAATGATGTCTTTTATTTTTCGTCTCCAATCGTGCTAGCTCACGGTAAAATGTGGACAAGCTTCAACTGAGGATAATTTATGCAGCTACACTACATAATCAATAAGTTTGCCGGCAACTAATATTTATATTGCTATTTGCAGCTAATGAAGCTGGTCGAAGGTTCGGAACCGGGTGCCTCTGCACCAGCGGCGGGTGCTTCGGAATCTGATGATGATGATACATGGAAGGTGATGGGTCCGCGGAACCGAGGTGCGGTCGAACGTCGCTGGGCCGCGCGGCGCACGCCGGTCGCCGACGTGTTCCGTGGTCGTACTCGACTGCGTTTACACCGCGCGCCTCACCATGACGTCACTGATGCCGTGCAGCCGTTCTTCACGCTGCAGCTTGATATCGAGGTTTGTAACTGACCGAATATTCTTTGAATAGCAGTACACAGGAACAGGCATGTGTGGCATATTGTGTATTCGCCATTTGTGGGATTTGACATTGTCATAATATACGTCGAGTTACCAAACACGTTAGTTACCATGATATTTATTTATTTATCTTACTGAAAATTTTCTATCATATAAATTCAATAATGCTTTACCCGATTCAAACTCGTGCTACCATTTGCACTTGCCGATTTCAAGACTTGAGTCTTTCCACTGCCGGACATAAGTCTCTCCGAATGTACGCCATTTAACCCGATCCTTAGCCTTTCACATCATCTATCTTTACCCTGTCTTTTTTTTAAATAAATACTTACGGAAAGAAAACCTAAACTTGTAAAACTATAATTCATTACTACTTTATGTTCAACATATGCAACAAAAAATCCCATATTAATACAGTTATAATATACCAACAGCGCGCCAATAGCGTGAAGGATGCTCTCGAGCTCCTGGCTGGCAAGGATACCCTGGAAGGTGTCTCCGACGCCTGGCAGCAGTTATCTATAGAGCAACTACCCGTAGTATTGTTACTGCACCTCAAGTGTTTCCAACTCGACGCAGACGGACACACCGCCAAAATAGTCAAAAACATCGATTACCCTATCGACCTGAAGATTGATCCAAGTAAGTATACTGATCAGTGTTGTGCATCTTAAAAACAACCATTGAATAAAGATGCTTCTATAAAAACGCCAATTTTTGCAAAGCTTTTCTTCTTAAAATTTTTCTCTTTATCATTATAGAGAAATTATTTTTAAACTCCACGAACATTTGAAACATTTTTATGTATGGCAAATTATGCCAAAAAATGAAAGTTGATAGTCACATGTAAGTTTATGCATAGTTTGATTCTTTGAGATATTACATTTTATAATGATGCTATTTATTTTTCGTCTCTGAAATGACATAAAATGTCATAATTATGTGGTAAATTAACACTGAGATATATTTAAATAAGATAAGTAACTTTGTACTTTCAGTATACTAACATGTTTTAATAATCCATTTTAGAAATAATGTCATCGAAATTGAAGTATACGAGTAAGCAACGTGTTTACAAGCTGTTCGCTGTGGTGTACCACGAGGGCGTAGAAGCCGTGAAGGGGCATTACCTCACTGACACCTACCATGGACAAGTGGGATGGATAAGGTAAATATTTGTTTTATATCTTTCTAAAGCGCTCGAATCTGGTGTTCGAGCATAAAAGGGTTAAAACAGCAGAGAAAGGTTGTGATGTGTGTGAGGATAGACGGAGAAGACAGACTGTTTTCTCTGTCAGTCCCAGAGAGAAAAAGGTCAGATGTACTGTACCTGCTATATATATACTTACATTGAACATTTGAAGTAGTTTGTTATCTAATTATAAATTGCGTTTATGATTTGCCATGTACTGCAAGATGAAAACTTTGTTTTCTCCACCATACCACATTTGAGCAATGATGTCTTTTATTTTTCGTCTCCAATCGTGTAAATAAATCACGGTAAAATGTGGACAAACTTCAACTGAGAACTCATCCCAGTCAGTAAAGAAATAACAAAAGTGGATCATGATATGTTAAACGGTCGGCTTTGTTGCAGGTACGACGACTCCACAGTGACGCAAGTAGGCGAGAACCAGGTGCTGAAGCCCAAGGCGCCGCGCATGCCCTACCTGCTCATGTACCGGCGCCACGACTCGCTGCCCCCGCCGCGCGCCGCGCCCGCCCCCGCCTCGGCGCCCGCGCGCGACTGATCGCGTATGTTTGTCTAGATCTGACTACAATACTTATCGTTTACGAACTGCAATGAGTTTTCCGTTCTACAGAAACGTTATTCAGTGATTAGTGTGAAACTCGTAGTTTACTAGTGCGGTTCCTGGGTGTAATTCTTGTAAATAATTGTAGTGTGTGCAGGAAAACTGACAGAATAGTGATTCTATGTACTGTTAACGGTGTGTGGCAAGGTTAATGGGGTACGAGTTGTACCTCCCTCCCTTAGTGTACTCGTAACTTTTCTCCTTGACATTATGGAATTGTGGTGTTTATAAATTATAAAAAAAATGTAAAAAAATATTGTAGGTTCAATATACATATTATATATCCAGCGAGTTCAATATACATATTATTTCTATCGGAGTTGAATGCTCAATTGATATAAACGACCGCTAGATAGTACAAAGCCATTTAAAGATGTGATATTAGTCTCGAAAATATCAGTGTACTATCAATAGATACGCATGTATTTGTAAATATTGCTGATATTTTGAGACCGGCGTTAGTGCACGTGAAGAAAAAATATGTAACTTGAATTAAATAGTGATAAGCTATAAATTAAGGGGTTGAGATAATAATGCTGGACATGTGGTATGGTAACGGTGCTGTGAAGGACTGAAGGAGGTGTGATATGTGCCCTTTGATACTTGTGATAATGGAGTGCTTGTGGACGATTACAGCCGATGGTTTAGTTGTGCACGCTCTATTGTATAGATATTGTTAAACCAAGTATAAGTGTTAACTATAAATAGATTATATAATTATCTCGCTGTTGATATGTTGTGAGGAGTGTCTGTTTTTAATATTATTCGAATTCTGGAACTCTTTTTAATCTGTTTGGAAATCTACGGAACATAAGATTGCACTCATGACTCTTAGGCGCGGTTTATACAGAAGAGACGTGACGAGGACGTGTGGCGTGTCACTTAGTGGCGGGACACCGCCTGGAGGTGCGGGCGCTATTCTCCTCTAAGACGAAAACGACGTTACTGTGAACTACATAAGGTTTATATTGTGTTACTTAAATTGTCCGCCACCGCAATACGTCCCCGCCACGTCGCTTCTGTATAAACCGCGCCTTAACTGTGGATATAGGGCTGTTATCCCGTAAGGAGTGAGAGTATCAACCTTGTGTTACAATCAAACTAGCTGACTGTTGGATATTCGAAATTTACGTATTAGTTATATTATTAACATTCAAAATGTGACTCATATTTGACTGGAAGGTAAGTGAGATAGCTTAAGTGCTATAATTTATGTTAATGTCCATTAGAATAGTATATGAATTGACTTTTGTATGTTAATAAAAAGTGCATTGCTTTAGAGATGACTAGCTAGTTTGATATTACATGTTTATTAATAGCTGTGCTATCCATTTATTATTGTAAATTAGTGATCCCGATGACCATTGATCTCACTCATGTTGTTTGTTATTTGGAAATTGTCCCGAGTTTGGTTGTAAATTTTCTCATGATGAAGGCAATACATTTTGCCTTATTAGGTATTCGAAATTTAATATTACGTAATTGACCAAAAAGTATGGATATTATTTTGAAATTGCTGCTATTCTAGCTTTTCTACTTAGTGTTATGAACCTAAACAACACTGTTAGGTGTTTAAACACAATTCTTAAATGCACTTCGATTGTGTCCAAATTATAATGAAGGCGTATTTAATCTTATATTTAGTCAATTTACCTATTAGTGTAATGAAACGAAATAGGTTTAATTTTGTATAATAGTTTCTAAAACAGAGTTATATACTAACTTGCTAAACTTTTTATGTATAACTTGGTTGTTGTTAATTCGTTTATTTTGGAATGTGGGTAGGTATAGGTTAGTTAGCGGAATAACTGGCAATAATGTGTAGCCCCGGCGAATAGTTCGGAACGAATATTTCACTTGGTAAGTGTTGGACAATAGTGGGGATGTAATTTTTGCTATGGATCAAGATATTTAACTTTTGTTATCTAATTTTCATATCACATAATGTTACATTCCTAATACTTTACTTGCTTGATGACATAGTGCGAAGGAAGTCTTAAAAACGTAGATATTTAACAAAAAATATAAACATCTCAATTAAAAACCTTGATTTTTGAAGTCATGAGCCTATTCCGTGACCTGAAGAAATCAGAATCACATAGGCTGTACATTTATGACAGGAAGGAGGTAGCAAGATTTTCTCCTCCCTTTTGACAAGTTTAAAATTCAGAAATTCTCGAGATACAGTTTACAATTATTGTATCGCGTATTTATAAAAAAATGCTATCCTATAATATGCTTTAATTTTGTAATTAACAGCTGAATATCTTGATTCGTAACAAAACTTATTTAAATTTAAATGCATGTCCTTAGCAATAAATTGCATATATCATAAAATTTATAAAAAGATATAGTTGCAGCTGCTTGCAATGTACATAAGGATAACATTAAATGTTCCGTAAGAATAAAAACGAATTTATTCATATATTTTACATAAAAAGTAATGAGTAGTCTAGCGTAACTGCTGGTCCAATCCCACGGAATTTACTTGCACAAGTGTGTAACATTATCCTAGTTTATAAATATATGTTCCTCTCATAGCTATTTATTTAACAAGTGTGAAGTGTTGAGCTGACATTGCTTGCGTTTTTTCAGTTTAGTTTTCTGGTTATGTTTGTATTAAAGCACTTTGGCACTTAAAATTTTAACTTTGGAGGCATTATTTTTTGTTTAATTCTAAGTTTTATACTAGCCAGTGATACCTGTATCATGGCTTGAGATAAAACTTCATGTAAATAACCTTATTTATGAAGGTATGTTTGAGTGAAGTCCTCTATTGTATTTGGTGGGATCTTATAGGCGTAAGACTGAGCGCAGGGTTCCCTTATTTATGTTTTACTTTGTAAACATGTGCACACATAGTGATTAAGGTTTTATAGTAACAAGCTGCCTTTTAGTTAAGTGTCTGTGTTGCGTATTTATTAAATAACGAACTTAGTTTAAAACTGGCATAATCTTGCATCTCATGGTAACAGGTGTAACTTCGAGCCTTCGTTCGATTTTGTCTAAATATAGAGTGCAGTATACCACATAAAATACCCCATAGTGGAAAATGATGTGCAAAGACAAAGTTTAAATATGGTCCAGTTTAAAAAGAAAAAAGAAAAAAAAGGCGACTGACTGACTCGAATATATTGAATTGAATATTACAACGTTTGTTTGTAATTATGATTGATATTTTTATTATTGAATATTTTTATATTTATACATTATTTTTCAGTGTTGGGTTGGACATAATTTGTAGACAATCTTGATATGAAACATTCAACAATTTATGGAGCTTTACCATGATCATGTATCTCTGATTGATATTTACAAATGGTTCTAATCGTGTAGTCGGAAGCTCAATGCCCGGTAGCAACATCTCTGCCACATTCATTTCAATCTCACAATCGCTAATCACAATGTGACCTCATTGACATGATAAATGTTATATATAAATACTAGATGTAAATGTCCACATTACATGTTTTGTATATTAGTTAAAATGAGTAATTAATTAGTAAATGTTCCTGACCTTAATTTATAATAACAGATCAAAGTAGTTGTGAGTTAATCGAACTAATTTTGTTTGTTTTATTTATGAGAATGAGCAGCTTTTTAAATCTGTATGTTGAAATGCAAAGTCACAATACATGGTCGTAATGCAGTGATTCTTTAAGCATCTTTGTATAGTTTCTTCAAAAATGAATGCTAAAATCGATTAAAATATGAGAGCTTATTATCACTCAATGTTAAATTTTAGAACTTAGTAT
The DNA here is from genome assembly GCA_949126895.1 of Eilema caniola. Classification (NCBI taxonomy): domain Eukaryota; kingdom Metazoa; phylum Arthropoda; class Insecta; order Lepidoptera; family Erebidae; genus Eilema; species Eilema caniola. The sequence goes on along the minus strand of OX421476.1, from coordinate 17,252,529 downwards.
TTAAAAATAATATATAAAGTGTGATGATCTGCTCTCTGCACTTTTATAACTCCAATACGTGTGTGCCTAGCCCAAAACACTGAAATGTGAGATCACTTTAAATATATCATCGGCAAATATACCATTCAAGAATTAAAAATCTGCGTACTAAGTATGCGATTTTTAGCATAACTTGAAACAAAAAGTTGATTCAGAATCAATAAGAGAATTTATAGCAATAAAGTATGTCAATCGAATTTTATATTTTAAATGCAATTATCTCAACAAATTTGTAATTAAATCCAAGAATATTCGTACGACCTAATGCTGCATTATTTTTGGTCAGATAAGCAATTCTTCTAATTCCACTTAGCAAATTAGTTTGTAAGGATTCATCTACCCTTGCACGATTTAAAGAAATACAGTGATTTGCGTCGATACCAAAACTAAATAATAAAAAAGAAAATGTTTTAATCGTCATTCCGATTCATAGAAAGGTCTTACGAGGTCCGCATTTAGAAATATATCAGCAGATATTGACCCTGGAGGTCACGACTACTAGAGGTAGCGAGAGAGAATATATTCACGCCCGTAAGATACATAATATTTGGATATCGTTCTACCTACATATTCCATAATCTTCATAAAAATTATGTTAATACAAAAACCTTGTTTATCAGTCGTTAAAAATGAAGCTATTAACCTTGACAACTGACATCACAAAAAGTATTGTTTGAAATATAACAATTTAAAAATATAGTAGAAAATATACGGAAAGTACGGATATCTTCTTGTTCAGATTCGAAAATACTGTCCTGTCTCGACAATTAACTAATTTTATTGCCTCATATAGGGTCAATTTTTGTCTTCTAAATTCGCTGAACGCCCATTCGAATGCACCAAGCACGATTTTTTTATATTATAAGAATATATCATTTTTATTCCGTTAATTTTATTGGCGTAACTGTATAATTTTTAGGGACTGTAATTCGTAACGCTATACAAAACTTAACATCAACTTTCATTTAAACACATGGGCTCAACACATAAATACCATTCGATGCATTTATTTTGTTGTTTATATAAATAACAAATGTTTTCTAATTCATATAATTTTATTATATTTAGTTGACCATCTATCTATACCATGGAAGTCTTGAAACGATAAGTGACAAAATAACTAGGAGGTATACATAATTTAAAAAAATGTTAATCTCATAAGTTCTACTTGCAACTCGAACGTCTTATGAAATTTGAACCTTTTGGGACCATAATTATGTTACATGATTTGAGATTGACATGGTCATTTACATTGATAGTAAAACACTCACCAGGATATTGACCATGTTTCTTAGTTTTATCAAGTATCCGATATTTCGGCGCTGTTGCAAGCGCCATGATCTCGATGTACTGATGTACTGGTGCCGCCGAGTTGATAAAACTAAAGAACATGTCAAATATCTCGGCTAGTGTTTTACTATTAAAGTTTTACTACTTTGTCATTTTGTTACTTGAACATTTTTAGACTAAACCCTATGGAATCCGTACTACATTGATTGAACCTTCGGTATTCTACAATTGAATATATGAAAATATTAATGATTGAATCGAACATGGGCATTGTTCGTAGGATTTCCATTCGGCAAGTAAATAAATTACAAGAAAAAAACACGTCGTGCTATGAAAAATTTAAAAGTAATCGCATGTATTGAACTGAACATCTAGGGTCAAGTTACGCCAATTACACCGTACTTTGCTAACGCTAAATAACTAGTGATTCTTAAGACTATCAAATATGTATATTTAAAACCAAAAATCTTATTTTCGATGATTTATCTTCATATATTGTGACCAAGTTTGTTTTCAAACTACACATCTAGTCCCCTCTTGAAATCACTACAGCTATCGTTTGGTGCAATGAATATTAATTATATTTACGGGAAGAAACTTTATTGTTACCGTCGCTAAATTATTTACTGATATAACCGATATAATTTGCAATAGTCTGTATTAATAATAAATGAATCAATGATAAACTAAGTAACATTACAATGAATACTTTGGCGGTCTATCTACTTAGATTATAGAACGTTTAAAAGAAAGATGGATGTAGTATGATGATCATTATTATTTTTATATGAGAGAAGTTCATTATTTAAGTTACGTTTAATTTTAGAAATAAGATCCAAGGCTGTATTAATAGGAGTGTTTTTTCCCAGTCAGTGCAAGCTGATTTAACGTATTTTGTTTGATTTAAATTGTGCAAAAAATACTCCTGTTGATCATAATAGATAATGTTTCTGGAAAAAGACAAAAAAAATGCCAATTTTAATACTGTGCATTATTTATTATGATCAGCTTTCTAAGTTGTTATGTGGATATGTGTGTATGACTAATTATAAAATAATCCTTTATTTTGGTAACAAATTGGTGTTATGAAAAATTTTGTGAATAAAATAAGATGTCATTCTCATCAAATCTTTTATTTCGACAAACATCTAGTTACTGGCGAGATCAAAATCACTGATGAACAATCGAACTATTTTTCTTGCACGATATTCTGAAACAAAAGGTATATGAAGCTCAAATTACTGGAACAAAGTATAAGCAAGTATCTATCATGTTATCTATGTGCTACTAACTCTGACTCTGCACTTGAATATGGCGTAGAATGAAGTCACCAGGAAAATGGGGAATGTTTGGAACGACACGAGCAGCCAGCCTGCCATCACTTCACTGGTCGCCCAATTAGCTAAGCCACCAGCGAACAGGATCTAAAGTAAAATAGAAACAAATCAACGGTCAATATCCACTGATATAGAAAGAGCACGAGCCGGCGAAGGCCTGAGTCTTGAAGAAAAAAATGATTCAGTGCTTTGCCTTCCAATCGATAATATTATGATCTTTTTTTCCGTAGATAAGATTCAAAATGGTTTATATTTTGCCTTAAGAAGCCGTTGCTCTTTCAGTGGGAATTGGCCCTAAGCAACGTTTTATCGTTTAAAAGGCACGAAACATGACCATGTTACCTTACCATAATGGTCAATATTTCAATATTTTTGAAGTTATACTTCTTTAGGCGCGTTATGAAAAAATGATGAGAGTGAAATTTTAAGATGCGCGCGCACCTGTGACACAAAATTAACAGTATGAAGTTAGGCGCGTTATGAAAAAATGATGAGAGTGAAATTTTAAGATGCGCGCGCACCTGTGACACAAAATTAACAGTATGAAGTTAGGCGCGTTATGAAAAAATGATGAGAGTGAAATTTTAAGATGCGCGCGCACCTGTGACACAAAATTAACAGTATGAAGCCGTCTGCTTAACCGCTCATTAAGTCAAAGAAGTATAACTTCTCACGCGCGTACATAAGTACACGCACCCATTTTTTTTAATACAGCCTCTGAAATAGGTACAGAATAGTCTGACTCGACTAACTCCTCAATAGGCTATTTGGAAACCTGATAGGGTCAATCCTCACTGAAAGAGCAGCGGCCAGACTTAAATGAAGTTATGTATGATCAGACAGTTTCGTGATAAAACTTACAGTTTTGCTGAAAATCGTGAAATACAACTTTTTGTGACACTTGACTCCAAAACAAAATCCGGGTATCGGATTAATGAAGACTTTAAGTTTCATTTATAATACTTAGTGTTTTTAACATCAAAATATGATTGACTGTAATTTGTTGTGTATCTAAATAAATAAATAAATCCTACCAAATTTCAGCTGGGCCTTGATCTTTTAATTTAGTTTAGATAGACCCGGTCTATTTAGACTTTCTAAGAAGTCTAAAATTAAATGGCTTTTCTAGAGTGAATGAAAAAAATTAATGAAACTCTTCATTTAATTTTGGACTTTTGAGTCTAAAATTGTATGCCATTTTTATCAGTGTCTGTTTATGACAGTAGTTTTGTTTTAGCAGAACCGAACTGGTTGAAACGTCAGGCACCTATACCATGATCACGGTAATTCCCGTTAAAATCATCGTAGATAAACTTACCATCATAAGCGCCGGCGACAGCGCCCAACACACCCTCATGAATACGCTGGGATACTCCCCGACTGCGAAGTACACATCTTCACAAAACGTGGTCTGTCCATAAACGTAGGTGATGATAGTGGCGACTACTGAGGCTATTACACAACGTGGTTTAGATGCTGGCCATACCATTATGAAGTCCATCAGGTAAAGACCACCCTAGAAATAAATTTCTGTTACAGAACTAGGTATTCTATTTCAGTGGCGAAGGGTAAATATTTTCAGAAGGGAAACCGGTGGATAGAAAAGTTCCACTATGCGGCCGATTGGGAAGCCGGCCGGAATAAAGATCATTACTTAGCTGAGAGCGAGAGAGATACCGTTATAAACGCTAACGGCGGTATCACTTCGCTCTAATCTCATGCTCTTTCTATCACTCTCTATACTTGGTACGGCGCCACACCGCGCGCTGTCATACTACAGTTAGTGCCTCTTTATGCCAATACGAAACCATATTAATATACTAATAATATTAAAAATGCGAAAGTAACTGACTGTCTGTCTATCTTTCCGTTTATATATCTAGCGTAAGCGTAAGCGTAAGCGTTATAGCGTAACGCTTTCACGCTTGCCTGTCAGTGGCAATTCGTTGACCGGCGTTCGATGGAATAGAAAGACGAATGTATGGGATTTGACGTATTTGGCAGTCGTTAACGCATGTCATAAACGTCAAATCCTATATATTCATTATTCTATTCCATCAAACGCCGGCCAACGAATTGCCACTTGTCTAGAGGGGCTGAACCACTGAACCGATTTTGATGAAATTTCGTAAAGGGGTAATACTTTGAGAAAAGACATAGGCTATGTTTGGTCGCGATAACCGACATCCACGCGGGCGGAGCCGCGGGCAAAAGCTAGTACAAGGTAGTAAATAATGCTTTATGGCCAGACCTGCGTGCATATAGTAATAACTCCTATGAAACAAAATAGCAGACAAATGACGATGAGAAAAGCCCATGTGATCTTCTTGATGGCGTGGCCCGTGAACGTCGACATCACTGTCTGCACCAGCATTGCCTGTAATGATCGAGCTTTCTTAAATACCTACAATAAATAGGTAACAAAGTTATGGGTTGCTCCCAATTACACCGATTTTTTTTTCTGTTTCATATTATCACGTCATTATAAAACAAAAATAAAGGGGGGGGGGTGAATGGCGTAATAGATACTAGGTAGGGGGGGGACACGACTAACCCAAAGAATTATATTTATATAATTTAATTAAATTATATTATAGTACCTATATGAAAAAAATATCTTTAATCTCCCTATACCTTCCTATTTTGTTTCTGGTGCAGCTGAAGTAGATTCTGTTTTGTTTTATTGAAATAACAGATTTTTAGTGAATACCTACATTTTAGTATACTACTTAGGTACCTACTAAACACACGGCCTACATGTTCAATTAAAAATATTTTTGTCGTGTCTGTTTGACGTGATTAGCCTCCGAAACAGCATGTTGGGCCGATTCACTACAAATACATTCACTAGCAAGTAGCTAATCAAAGAAGTAGGCTAATCACTACATAGTATAAAACAAAGTCGCTTTCTCTGTCCCTAAATCCCTTTGTATGCTTAAATCTTTAAAACTACGCAACGGATTTTGATGCGGTTTTTTTTAATAGATAGAGTGATTCAAGAGGAAGGTTTATATGTATAAAACATGTTTAATATAGTAGAGGGTGCAGCGGGAACGGGATCTGACACCACGCGGGCGGAAAACTATTGGCGGTACGGAGTTCGCCGGGTCAGCTAGTATTAGATATAAGTATTAGAAAAAGAATTAACCAATACATACCGCAGTAGTTACTGATAATAAGAAGAGTGTGAAGAATATAAGCGCAGCCCAAAACTGGCTCCCTGGCACTCGCACCACGAAGTCAGACCACAATATTATTGCTGACGATATTCCTGCAATATACCTAGACGTAATTATGTTTGAATAAGTGTTAACAAAATGACCCTTTAATTTATAATAACTTTTGCAACACCAGGGGTGGGTATCACATTCGCACGGAGTTTTGGCGGAAACCTCAAAAGTCCAACAACTGGTCTAATTGCAATGCTTCGATATCCCCTTTGGGTTGTGGAGGTCAGATGGCAGTCTCATTTAATTTAGGAATACTCCACAAGATTGTCAAACCTACTTAAAGATTTAGGCCTATTGAGAGCTACAATAAGCTCATTACTAGGACGAATGTCTAAAGCGGCACTAGTAGGTTCGTATCAAATTTGGTTAGGCAGGGAGGGGAACTTGGGTAGTGAAGATGAGTGTTGATGTACATCAACAAAAGGGGCCCCTTCTAAACCTACACTTGGGTCGCAAGTCCCAGGCACTGTCCGGAGTTCCCAACTCAGCAACGCGATGGACCCGGCACCCGCACGGAGAATCCATGGATTGCTAAGAATATCGTCTCTCTCTCTTATTTTAGACTTAATGGTATCACAGTAAAGTCTAATGTTAAATGGCATTTATATCTGTGTGTTCGGTATCTGTGATACGGCAGTGGTTTTGCTATGAAACAACAATAGCAGAATCAGGGTCCAGGCCCCCGATTCTGCTAATTTTATGACATAACAAAACCACTGTCATACCGGTTTCATAAAATGTCATTAAATTTTAGACTTTATGGCTGAGATTTAAAGTCCAAAATGAAAAGGGAAAGAGTTTATAACATTTTTCATTCAGTTCAGTTCACAAGATTGTCATTTCATTCAAGTTAAATGGCATTGGTTACAGTGCCTGTGGTACCGTAGCGGTTTTGCTTTGAAAAAAATTATAGCGAAATCAGGGCCCTGATATTTATAATAACACTGTTCATTATAACATTGAACTAATCTATGTTTTCGCTTCAATGAAAATAACAACAGAATTATATTTTATTTCTATTCCCCCGTTGATGTCAATAAAATGTTAAATGGAATGGCCTTGCAGTGTCAGTGGCATGACAAATGATTGACAAGTACCAGAATTGGGATCCGGAAATATCTTAACGTCCCTTCACTTTTAGGTAATTTTACTCACCAGGTTTAATATCAGTAGCATCATCATAATCTTTGCTCAATGCTCCGTGAGTGGCTCCCAGAATGAGCGCAGCCACCATACTGCTCGACTTGGCGACCACGAACGATAGCATCGCCGTGGTCCCGAGCTTGTGTTGGGATTTAGGACAGTAGGAGCCAAGCATCACGAGGGACCCTTGGCTGACTGTCATTTCTAGTAAACTGTATTCCATCGCCTCACGCCATATCTAAATAGTAAGTATAAAGCTTTAATAGATAAAAAATCGATATCTGAAACTAACCTCGATCCAGTTAAAAACACGAAAAATACATTCACACCGTTTTGTAACAAGATCTTCTAACTTAAAAATGATTCAAGTGTCCACAAAAATTCACAAAATAGAGTACATTACATACATATTCACGCCTGTAAATCCCCGAAAGATGTTTGTCCAACTGTGATTTTCGGTCCTTACGTTACAGGGGCGAGCCTATTGTCGTTAAGCGAGCACTTTATCTTGTGCTGTATGTTTCCTGTTGGATGGACAACAGCCCTATTCCTTAGTCGCCTTTTACGACACCCACAGGAAAAGCTGGGGATGGTCCTATTCTATTCCGCCAGAAACCAACATGGCAATAGAGTACCTACATAAGTAGTACCTAAGTATATTTAAGATGCCTTAAATTAACCTGCCCCTCTAGACAAGTGACAATTCGCTAGCCGGCGTTCGGTGGAATAGAATGACGAATGTATGGGATTTGACGTAAATGACAGTCGTTAACGCATGTCAAATACGTCAAATCTTAAACATTCGTCATTCTATTCCATCAAACGCCTACTAGCGAATTGCCACTTGTCTAGAGGGGCTGAACTCTGTTCCCTTTTAATACTAACATAGTTATTAAGAATATTTTATACTAACACTGAAATAAATGAGTTATTATTATTATTAAATATAAAGAGTGACTAATGGTCATTGCAACAAAAGGCAAAAGCCAACCTGTCCTGCTAATTAGGTAACAGACAAAGCTCTGGCTTTTCGGAGTTGGGACAGTATCGCTCCCATAAATGTTGTAGGAGCCAAATCACAAAGGAAAAGGAGTACGTTAAGTCCGGGCTTCCAGGTGAAAGGCTCAGATGCATCCGGAAACAACTCTAGGCTGCTGTGATGATATATGGGTAGGATACATCCACTTATTTGTAATCAAGGAACGCGAAAGTTTAAAAGTTTTTTTTATACTCCTGAGGTGGCAGACAAGCACACGGTCCACATGGAAAGTGGTTACCGTGGCCTATAGACGTGTGCAACCCCATGGGAGTCACACTCGTGCTGCCGACCCTGTAAACACAGAGTTTCTGTGCCGTCAGTGTAGAAAACAAAAACTGACTGCACAAAAACTATCTAGTGAGCTCTGGCTAGGCCACCCTACTCACTGCCGGGAACACAACACGAGGTTATTATGGCCGCAGTATTCTGTAGAGCGGAGGTAGGGGAGAGTGGGTAACAGTGGATCACTTTTTTTTTTAAGCTACAGAAATCCCAAGATTATGCCTTAATAATTAATCTATGATAATTAACTACAAGATACGTCCGTAATCTACAAAAACAAGTGCAATTATTGGTAAAAACGGCAAAAACTTACAAGTTATAACAAGTTTAAAAAAAAATGGAAAATGATCCACTGTGACCCGTGGATGGGTCACTGTGGATCTTTTCATGGGTCACAGTGAATCGCTTGGGGTACACTGGATCTATTAAAAAAAAGTTCAATAAAATACTAATTTTCTACATAATTATTTATTTATTTATATTCTAAGACATCATGCTATCACAGTATTATAAAAAAATACAAAAGTCTTACAAATTATGCTGGTATAAAGAGACCTAAACTTATCAAAATTTTGTTTAAAGAAGCAAGCGTTTTTCGCCTTTATTTTCCATAAAGCTCTCTTTTCTATTCAATTAAATATATTTACTTCTTCAGTAATCATTAACAAACATTTTCATTATAATCATGTGTTGTTTAAAGTGCACCCTTGGGAATGTCATGACGGGCGGTAGTGCATTACCTAAAGCACTAAATATGTAACCAATAGTTGTTAACGTCCCTCGTTCTGCGCTTGTGACCTTTAAAAACTGTCTTTGTCCTTAGGCTGCTAGCACTTTAGCACTTTTTTGCACTGTCATGGTATTCGTTTCATCTACGTTAAATACTCTGGTTCCATTACCAAAGACAGGTTGCCGAGACGTAACATTTTCTAAGTTATCGAAGAATAAACCAACATTGTGGCGTATAAGTCTTCAGGCTTTCACGGCCGGCGTTGCATGTAGAATATACTGCTTCCGGGCTGGTTGGCCGTGGTCCATGTGAAACTTGCGTTCCAGACGTTTCGTCGATCACTGCGGTCGACATCTTCAGTGGCGCAGGGCCGGGCGACGACAACTTCGGAGACCTTGCCTCGCCGGCGGCTGACGTGCGAGTGGCGCGATGGCTTGAGTCACGGCTGTATTTATAGGCACGGTCGGAGCGGGGAATCGACTCACTTGATTCTGATTGGCCAAGCGCTGTGGCGCGGACGTTCTCGATCCTGATTGGTTGTTTGCACTGTGATAACCGAAAAAACGAGGGATTTCAGCTCCAAAAAGATTGGTACCCAGCACTGAGAGCCACTCGGTATCACAGTGCAAACAACCAATCAGGATCGAGAACGTCCGCGCCACAGCGCTTGGCCAATCAGAATCAAGTGAGTCGATTCCCCGCTCCGACCGTGCCTATAAATACAGCCGTGACTCAAGCCATCGCGCCACTCGCACGTCAGCCGCCGGCGAGGCAAGGTCTCCGAAGTTGTCGTCGCCCGGCCCTGCGCCACTGAAGATGTCGACCGCAGTGATCGACGAAACGTCTGGAACGCAAGTTTCACATGGACCACGGCCAACCAGCCCGGAAGCAGTATATTCTACAACATTGTGGCGGTTGAAAGATGTCGTTCGACTCAAGCTGCAGCCCTCGGGAGTTCGCAATGATAATCTGTTATCTCTCTTCCTAAGATTATATATAGATATTCGATACCTGCTAGTTTAGTTTCATGCCACTTTTTTGTTATTCAACAGTGGTACTTCATTAATCAAATTGCGAACGTCTGTCATAGTAAGTCCATAGAACATTTGACTGCACTTAAGAGTAAAATCAACTATCTCCTTTTCTTCTACGTCAGTAAATATCTTATGAACTGCATAATTAGGTGTTAGCCTCATTGGTTTTGCAGGATCAGGGTTTTTCGTTCTCTTGACATAGTATCGATATAACTTTGTATATGGAATAGCAGTGGATTTAGCCACAGATCTTATTATTCAGCCATTAGATATAAGTTTTAAGGCGTTACTCATCTGTTCTTCAGTGTGAAGACCGATACTGGTTTTTCGTACCCGATTGCGAGGCATCGTTACCTACGAAGAAGTACAAAACCATTTTAATTTCATGCTATGTATGTAATTTCCACATGGGTCACACTGGATCACAGTCCACTGTGACCCAAATGAAAACTATTCACTGTGCCCCATAGGACGTTACGACAGAAAAAAAATATTCAAAAAATAACTACTTATACCTAAGCCAAAATTACATTACCCACAACCGATTTAACAAATAACAAGTTCAAAACATACAACTGTCATTAATATTTATTAAAGGGGTGGGAATACGACAAATTTCTAAATTACGTAAAAAATTTTTTCGTACTTACCTACTGGCCTGCGTGTAACAATATCGTGATTCCGCTCGGCGAGCGGGGCGGCAAAATAGCGCGTGAGAGGGGGGTATCGACGAGCAGTAGCCACGCGTTTGCTTGTGTGCATAAAGCATCACACGTAAAAATTATAGCGAATAATCCACTGTGACCCGTGATCCACTGTTACCCACTCTCCCCTACTTCCCCAGTCTGATTGCTAAATTGAATGGAAAAACGTAGGTCCTGTTAACTCAATGTTAACTCTCATCTCAGCAACAAAAAATTGCTGTCAATGGTCTCAAATTCTCAATGGATCAAGACAGTTAGATGCTACACGATTACTATAGGTACACATACGAAGAGCTTACTTTCAATCCTTCGAACATGACGCCCCAGTCGCACTCTTTGAACATGCGGCCGGCTCCCTGCAGCCGGGTGACGCCGACGCTGCATGTCACCAACACGAAGTAAGCCAGCACGTCTTTGAATAGAACCATCTGGGAATTTGTAGACGTGATTTTATTAAAGATAGTTCCAGATGAGTTTAAAGATCGACATTTTTTTAAATAAACTGATGCAATTTGTTACATAGATTAGGGCTTCGGTAAGGACATCACGGGCGGTGGAGGTAATAGTTAGTTTTAAATTAACGGTGTTAATTCTATGTCGCAAAAATATTAGGGTTAGCACTGTTAGCAGTAAAATACTTAGCAGGTCTGCCGTATATAGGTTTTATTGATTTTATAAAGTGCATTGTCACAAAAGTACCTAACCGCGCTCTGCCATATTTATTCACCGGATAATATTCCTTTAATATTCCTTTAAAAAATAGTCGATATATTTGTAAATTTGTAAATTACCTTTTTGGCGAAATATTTATAATTTGAGTAGCTACCAACATTTGATGAAAAAATATAAAGGCTGCTGACAATATTTTTTTATACCACTGAGGTGACAGACATGCACACGGTCCACCTGATGGAAATTGGTTACCGTGGCCTATGGATGTGTTCAAAACCAGGAGAGTGACACTCGTGCTGTCGACCCTGTAAATACAGAATTTCTGTGCCGTCAGTGTAGAAGACAAAGCACGAATAGCCTTTAGTCTTTCCACTGACAGCACAAAAACTCTCCAGTGAGTTCTGGCTACCCTACTCACCGCCGTAAAAACATCACGAGGTATTCTGTAGGGCGGAGGTAGGTACTTCTCCGTTTGACTGCTCAATATGACGGAAATACCGTCGTGTCTTAACTCCTTAATTTTCTAAATTAAATAATTAAAATTCCTCCTAAGTTCTCCTTTTCTTGAAGAAATATTCTAGGACACAGCGTTATCTAGACCTAATTTAGGGAGCTATGCTTACCTAATATCTATATTAGGTATATTAGGTATCTGTGCTAATATGCTAAGGCTGAAATTCAGACTAAGTATAGCTTTTCTAATCTAAGCTGTGTCATAATGTATATACAGAAAAAGAAATTCTATTAACCTTAGAATAACTGTATATTCGTTTGATAGCAACGAAGTATATAAGAACCCAGCAGATGATGTAGTACGTGGCCAACTCCCACGTGATCGTACCGAGTCCGCTGGTTATGTCGTCGCGTTTGAGATCCAACACGTAGTTGCTACAACAATATATTATAGAGGTGTCACAAAAAGGTGTCGGTAGCGGTGTCACAAATTCAATGGTTATTTCCCATCTCAAAAGAAGAGACAAAGTTTTTATACATACATACAAATAATCATGCCTTTATCCCTGGAGGGTCAGGCAAAGGTGAAATTACATCCACATTTCACCAATCAGTGTACACGGTCCCACGTAATAGGGGGTGAGCCTATTGCCATATTCCAGGCACTATTGTTGACTCGAGCCATGCATCTGAGGCTGAGTCTGGGCTGTATATAGAGGTCTATAAGACGTTAAACAGCCCTATCCCTCAGTCGCCTTGTACGACACCACATGGGAAAAGATGGGGTGGCTGAGTCTGCTGCATCAAAAATAGTACTAACAAGAAGAAACTCTGCGCGGGTGTTTCACCCCCCGGCGGCAGCGGCCGGTGCCTGGCAGCGCACGGCGGCGAGGCCGAGGCGGCGCAGTGCAGCCACGGCAGGAACACGTGGAACGAGTGCACCAACAGCGCCAGGCACCACGCGCCCACTGCGCTCGCCGCGAGAGCGCTGAACACGCACACGGCGAGCATTGCGAAACCTACACCTGAAAAGTAGAAATTAGGTTTATTTTAATAATAATTCCCACTCCTCTCCTAACACAAGTTATTTAGTTTCGTTGTAGGGGCCAACTAAACTAAGTAATTGCTTTAGTGTGGAGAGGGTTCTTGTAATGAGAATACCAGTAATGTTGATAAGTCTTACGAATGTTACATTACAAAAAATAAACGAGAGCGTTTTAGCAAGCATTCTAATCGAGCGTTCTAAGCCAGCTTTTTCGCGAACATTCGCAAATATCGCACAACAACAGCAAAGTGCCTCGACTAGACTTTTAAGCTTTCGCTTAAGAGATCATGAAAATATTCGTAGGGATATTTGGTTCGGTTCATTGTTTAGTTTGACAAATTTGAAATCGGCGAATGCAAGTCTATCAGCACCTTTACCAATAAAAATAGCCTAAACCTAGTCTATCAGGAAGCAACCGAAATATCACAGATTCAACTCTGACAGAATACAGAACCATTCTGGGAGATCCAAATAGAAACGTTCACCGCCAAAATTCAGGTAAATCAGCTCCATGATAAATAAGTCAAACATTTCTTTCTGTGGGAGTACCAATTAACATTCAATATTTACCTCTAGCCATAGGCGCTAAATCCCAGCAATTTATCACCCCCTTTTTCGTCACAACACCCAAAGCCAGTTCCAAATAAAACAGCGGATACGCGATGATTATACTGAACAGCTGGTATAGGAACAAGAATGGGAGGAGTCTTCGGAAGTCATGCACGTAGGGGTGCCAGCACGCTTGGAAGATACCGATGCATGAGGATAGGACCAACTGACGGTAGCTTATGTTGTTCGTCCATCGGTCGAACAGCTGTTGGGAAGGCGAGATGCGTTTTAATGGGTAAGTATATTTAATAGTTAACATGTTGTATACTTCGGTACATATATCTTGGGCCTGTCGCAAGACGAAAGAAGCCCTGGCGCGCGCCGATTGTTTTGTAATAATCAATGCTTGGTGAAGTGAGTCGGCCTTACGATCGAGAGGTCCCGGGTTCGAATCCTGGCCATTACACTACCGACGTGAACCCACTCCTAGCACAAGCAATTTAGCTTAGTTGGAGGGGTTAGAGGAAATATTAGTAATTTCGATAATTTCGGTTGTTATATTCTTAAAAAAAAAATGTTAGCTGGTCCACCGGCGCGTAGAAGAAAGAAAGAAAGAAAGAAAGAAAGAAAGAAAGAAAGAAAGAAAGAAAGAAAGAAAGAAAGAAAGAAAGAAAGAAAGAAAGAAAGAAAGAAAATGTGTACAGCGCGTATAGAGCACATTTTATGTCCAAGATATAAGTAGTCCTGAATTATAATATTGAATTGGTAGATAGCCTGTTGCTCTGATGAGACCCAGGTAGATATTAGGGGTTAAAGTATGAAATTGCCGATTTGTACTGACAAATTGAAATTCGTTTTTTTTTAAATTTAACGTATTTATTTAATCAAAATAATTACCATTATTATCTATACATTGCTGCCATCTAGTAGGAAGGTCATTTATGCCTTTGCGATAGAACTCTGGTGATCTAGATTCGACAAACTGTGTGAAAGCATTTTGTACTGCCTCCTGAGAAGAAAACTTTTTATCACATAGAAAATTGTCCAAATCACGAAAAAAATGGTAGTCTGTTGGAGCAAGGTCTGGCGAATACGGAGGGTGACGGATAGTTTCTTATTGCAGTTCCTGTAGAGTTAAAACGGTTTCTCGTGCTGTATGAGGTCTCGCGTTATCATGGAGCAATAATGGTGAAGATCGATTCATGAGTCGGGGCTGTTTCACTGCTAGTTTTGCTATTATTGTTCGGAGTTCGGCACAGTAGACATCTGCTGTTATTGCTTGACCAGATTGTAGAAAGCTATAGTGAATAACACCATGCTGAGACCACCAAACAGTTACCATTACCTTTTTATTGGTAAGCTTTGCTTTAGGACACTGTTGTGGCGTTTCACCTGGGGTCAGCCATTGCATTTTTCGCTTACGGTTATCGTAAAGAATCCACTTTTCATCACATGTCACAATTCGATCCAATATTCCTTCATTTCTGTATCGATTCAACAAGGCAACACAAGTTTCAACACGCATTTTTTTCTGCAGATCAGTCAAATCATGAGGTACCCATTTTTCACATTTTTTTATTTTATTGATTTGACGCAAATGAGTCAATATTGTTGGTAAGGTAACGTTAAACCATGCAGCTAATTCCTGGGTAGTTTGGCTCGGATCGGCTTCCACCATGTCTTTCAATTCATTGTTATTCACCTGTGTGGACGGCCTTCCTCGTGGTTCGTTCTTCAAATCAAAGTTTCCATCACGAAAGCGTTTAAACCAAAATCGCACGGTGCGTTCATTAGCAGTCCCCTCTCCAAACGCAACATTGATATTGCGAGCTGTTTCTGCCGCGTTAGTTCCGCGTCGGAACTCGTATTCAAAAATCACTCGAATTTTCGAAGTATCCATCTTTCTTGTCTAAGCTGAATAAAAAAAACAACTGAAAGTCGGTAATCGAATGTTGCACATTTTTAAATGAAGAACTACATAGGTACCTACATGTGGAAAAAGTTTCACTCAAAAATCTCAAACCATGAAGGTTCTATGTCAATTCGAAGTACCTATTACAATGAAACGGCAATTTCATACTTTAACCCCTATTATATGATATCGCGTATAGCATTCACAAAGGTACTTTGCTCTCACTGAAAATGCATGACTGAAAATGCATACTTTTTCACTCCCATTTCTGTTGAGATAGGGTGAAATAGCCTCTTTTTGAGTAACGGTTTTTAAGCACAATTGATGTATCCACCCTTTTTGAATATAAGATTATGATCAAACTTTTATACAAGAACTTTTTACATACATTCTATATATAAGTACTTATATCGATAGTCAAAACAAGAACATGTTGAAATTACATGAAATATTCTATACACGGCATCGTACATGAACCTGCATGCTACATATTATTCTATTGTAAAAATCATATTACTTACCAGTGGCCCTTCCGTAGATTCTGAGTCGGCTGACTCCGACAATGTTTTGGTCCTAGAACTCTAAAAGAAAAGTATTAGTTATGTGGATGGAGACATCGTCAGTAAATTCAACATAAAACAATCAAAAATGTTAATTACTACTTACCCCGCTATCGGTCATTATCAAAAGTAAATATCCAAAGAAATAATATTTGTCTAAAATATTTCAGATGCTAAATTGTACATAAACAATTAAACTTGTCAAAATACTTCTGTGTCTAATATCAGTACATATTACTCTATGCTTGAGTTTGGTTCAAAGAGATTCGATTGTTCTAAAAATATCGAGACAGTGGGACCGTTTAGGATCAAAAACATTGAGTGTGTATTGTGTTGTGTACAACTTGTGTAGAGCATTTGGCTATTAAAAGGTCACTTGTTGAATTCCCGTTCAGTCTCAGTCAGTATTTTTATGTGTGAATATGCAAATTTGCATACGGATGAGTGTTTTTATGTATGGGCATTTCGGTTCTGGTTATTTTTTTCTACTCGTTACTTGCAGATATGCATTGGTATGACATATATTAGCTTGTTGATCGATCAATTTGAAGTATATTCTAGGACATTACATTCAACGCTATCTGGACTCAAAGAAAGCAAGCCTAACTTGCTCGTGTTATGGGTTCTAGAATGCGGATAATATCACAATTATATATTGCAGAGCAATGCTCACATACAGGACCCCCAGCTCCTTGGAGCCTAAGTCAACCTCGTCTGCAAGACGGGAACAATTAAGGCTTTCCTCCCAGGGTTAGAATGGTTGAAAGATCAGTAGGAGAGTCGCTCCCGCAAAAGACAATATACCAATCCAAAACCAAAAACACATCTTGGGCTCCAAACCGCAAGCATTGGCCAAATAAAAAACCAATATTGTTAATATAACAAATTCTATATTTCACAAGTCCCTAATTTTTAGCTATACACTGAATTTGTGGTAGCTAAATAAATTATAACTTATCGCACCAAATTACTCTATTATTTGGTTTACAAACGTGATAAAACCATAAAATATCAACGAAGGACGAAACTAATCAAACAATCTTGTATTTACGTTTTAGTACACAGCAACTGTTGGACCAACCTTATTTCACTTAAATCTACAAAAAATGGTCCTCTCTGCTGTCAACTGGAACGTTAAATACACATCATCATCAACTTAGTGTGTCTCGGTTGTATCCGAATCTTCCATTTCGGAGTCCAGGGTCCGCTAACGTAATAAACACATGAAACCACAAAATCTTTTTTAAGATTTCTTAAATTCACAATAATGATCTAGTTATACTAGGACATTAAAACTAAACCACAAAAAATATAAATAAATGTCTTACTCATTATAATAGGATAATGCTATAATGGACAAGTCTAAATATATAATCGAGAACAGAATGAAATTATGAGTACCTACATCTTAAAGACACGAAAAATATTCTTATACACAAACATCAATAACTATGTACAAACTACATAACTAAACTCCGAATAAGTAGTTAGGCACGCACGACCAAGGAAATACGTATACACCAGGGCCCTGCAAACCACTCTCATACATGGACACCGCTAAAAATACGTTTGGTTT
The DNA here is from genome assembly GCA_949126895.1 of Eilema caniola. NCBI lineage: Eukaryota > Metazoa > Arthropoda > Insecta > Lepidoptera > Erebidae > Eilema > Eilema caniola. Next base: position 17,234,934 of record OX421476.1, on the reverse strand, counting down.
ACACTTTAAAACAGTCCAGTTAAAGTCCAAAATTAAATGGCTTTTTACAGAGTAAATGAAAAAGTGTAATGGAACTGTTCATTTAATTTTGGACATTAATAGACATAAAATCTAAGATTTAATGCCATTTTTTAACAGTGTCTCGGTTTTGCTTTAGCAGAATCGAGGGCTTGTACATGTGTAGATGTATACCTATTCCTTTTTTCGTGTGTACAACATGCCCATATAGCTTCATGTCGTAACTTATTATTGGTGTCGATTCTGTTAGACAAATTGAACTAAATGAAATAGGACTAAAACAAAACGTACAGGTAGAATATTTAGTTCAAATTTGGTAACAGAATTAGCACTATTTTTGTAGACATAATGAACTATAGAGACGATAATACAATAATAATAATCAGAGAGGGAAGCCAAAATTACATTGATGGGAGGAGCAAGCGGAAAAGCACGAGTTCAACTCGATTAATTTTTAAAGACATCTTAAGCCGCGTACAGACTTCGCGATTGGCTCGTTTCGAATGCCTTGGGCAATGTGATTCGTCTCATTCGATATTTGCAAACGCCGCCTCATGCGCCATGGAGACCGCGCATTGTTGTTTGCGTACTCAGCTTGAGCATTTGTGTCGTTTAGGTCGCATGCATAAATGTACCGCCGTATGCCTCAGGTAGAGGAGAGATGAAACATTCGCGACACAGGCCTCGGAATGTCTATAAGCGGCTTTATAATTACTTTTTTCCCAAGTCCGTACAAAAATATTGTTTCTTTACTGCTTCTGACGAAGACATAGTATTTGTATATCATCCGTTAGGACAAAATTACCTATACACACAAGTAGCTCTATTTCTTGGTAAGTATGTACTAAATTTAATATTTTCTATCTATGTCAATATTATTATCGATTTTCAATTGTGATTTTGTGATACACATAAACACCTTTGAATACCTACTGAACAGGATAAATCAAAACTAACATAATATATGTAAAATAAAGGATCTATTTGCTCACGACACACACATTACTAGACAATATTTTATTTTTAGCGGTCACTATCCAATCTGCTATTATTTTTAGCATAAGCTACCTTAGTGGAGACTATCAACTAGGTGCTACCTACATGTCATTTGTCGTTAAGTAATATATTATGGGCAACATTGTAACATGTATCATGTACAAGATTGTAACATGTATTATGGGCCGAATTATGGGATCTATAATGGGCCGCATTGTAACAATTATCATGGCCCAGGTTGTAGTATTTATCATAAGCCGCATTGTGTTATCTATTAAGCCGCGTACAGACGTACGAACATAGTGAGCTTAAACATCAAACATGCGCATTTAGTTTGTACGTCTTGACGGCATGTCCGAACACGGACGCGAACATAGTTTTAATTGAGTTCGCGCACAACAGACACGAACTCAGCGCCGTTCGTAGTGATCGATTTAGAAGTAGCGGAAAGATTTTTGGTGATTACAGTGATTCACATGATATTGTTTAGAGAGTATCCTAGATGGTGGGAAACAGATTTGTATAAAACTCCTATACCCCAAGTTCTATTAGAAACAGTTTTGTTACGTAACATTTATTAAAACTATTCGAGCACCGTCCATACAGAACATTCAGATAGCCGCGAACATGTTTGACGAACCGAATGTTCGATGTTCGTTAGCGGTGCGAATCAAGTTGTTGCGTATCCTGGAACGCAACAAATTTGTTCGTACGTGTGTATGCGGCTTTATGGGCCGCATTGAAATTGAAACACCCACATGGACCAGATGGTAGCATCTGTAATGAGCCGCATTATATGATTTATTAAGGACAGTATGGTAAATATTTATCATAGACCGCATTATAGCACATAACGGGCCGCAATATAGGATCTAGTACATAATAGTAGTGTAATACACACAAACATTTCGACAAATACATACATTTTTCAAACTAAATTTCTATTAACTTTCACTAAGTCATAATTTAATTTCTCATTTTTACATAGTCTAATGGTTATGTCTATGTATATATACAAATTGATACTTTTTGTAACTTTTTAAGGCAATTATCTGCGGTAAGGCAAACATTATTACAAGTCTATGAAATAGTCAATGCGGTGCACAGCCGAAGCGGATCGTTGTTTGAACAAAATTAACATTAGAAATGCACATTTTAATGTATACAGAACATTTCCTTTGCGAAATTGAGATTGCAGAATACCGTCTAATTGCGTTGGTCGTTGGTAAGTCACAGAAGTTACAACATAATACTTATAGTGTTCGTGTCGTATAGGAATCATTAAGTTGCATATTGCAGCAGTAATAGACGTAAATGGCTTTAGCCGCTCAAACCTAAAGGGACTTCGGGATTCTTTACGAATCTGAAAGCTACACTGATAACAATCCGTGATGACGTTTTATCTACCAATCTAAAAGTGACTTCTTATTAATTAAATTCCATAACATTAGTCAATCATTTTCAACATCAAAATTACTTGCCATAAATTCCAAAACATAATGGATATTCAATACAAATCGCAACGATTAAAATTATCGCAAGTATACGTCAATAGTGAAGTGCGCGTTTTTTATTCGATACAAGCGTCAGGATCGATTATGAATCGCATTCAAAGTCACAAGAACCTTTAACCTTTAATCTATCTCTATGACGTCACCAGTTGTATGCGGAGGTGTCCTCGGGCGCATTTGGGATTCTTTGTTGCGATGACGCTGGCGGGGTAAGGGAAGCCCTTGGGGTGCTATAGGCCTTTGGGGTGCTAGAGGCCCGTGGGGTGCTAGAGGCCCATGGGGTGCTAAAGGCCCGTGGGGTGCGAGATCCTCGTTGGGAGTTCGAGGGTGGGGCGGTCGGTGCCGCCGTGCGTGCCCTCACAGAGAGAAAAGGTCGCCAGCTGACGGCAATGGGGCCAAACCCCCGGTTACGTCCGGTAGACGAGACACGTCAGGCAGGTTGTCTATGTGCGACTTCACTTCCGCTTTGACTGCGTATATCTTTTGGAGTTTTACGTTGTACTCCTGAAACATAATGAAAAGACATTTTAATGGTTTTGATTCAATCAATCGGTCTATTAACTTATCGCAGTTCACTACTGGAAATAGGCCTCTCCCAATGTTGGGCAGCTATTGATTATCACGAAACAGGGGGTGATTATCACAACACTGGGGTTCCAAGAAGATCCTCGGAGCCCACGTCAATATCACCCGTACACCGGCTGATTACCGGACAAAGTTATCTTCTCGGGTTTGGAAGGTCAGACGTTAGAATCGAAGAGGAAACTTCCGAAGGGCAACCTTTAAATGAAACCGAGAATAACGCTATAATGAGGATAAATCACCATAGCACAATACTTTGACTAATAAAATGATTTCGTCAATCAAACTTTTTTAGGACGAAGAGATTGGAGATACTAACTTTTGTTGGTAGCCGATTTCATTGGTTTCAGTGCTTAAGCATGATTAATTACTCAGAATGTAAATTGGAGATTTTTGTTTAATTTATCTCCTGGGCTAGAAGAATAGCAGATAGGTTGCGGGGTGCGAGGGATTTGTTCTGACACCCCAGCATCTGAAGAATTGCGATTTTAGTTGGTTCGAGGCCGGCTCCACCCCCGCTCGATGTCGATTATCGCGATCAAGTATTGCCAATGTCCTTTCTCAAGGTAATCAAAATCAGCACAGTGGTTTAGATGTGAAAGCAACAGGCAGAGTTACTTTCGCGTTTATAATAATTAGTATGGAAACTCCTACCCTTACCTCTAACCTCGTCTCTGCCTGCTTGGCCAGGTCTCGTTGCGACTGCGCGAAGTCTCGCAGCATAGCGGCCATCTTTCTTCGTTTCTCCAGCTCCTCACTTAGCCTCAGATTGTATTCTGCTAAGAGGTCCACGGCCGAATTCACCACGTTACTCAGACTTAGGGCTGATTCCTTATCTATAACATAACAATTAATAATTGATAACGAGCTGATGCGGACTACTGCAACTAGTCTATCTGCCATGCAAGGCTACATGCACAAAATTGTCTATCCATGCAATTTATGTTACCCTAGTACCTACACCCCTGATACCTGTGTGGTAGGATCAAACAATCAATATCACGATATGATATATTGATTGTCTAATCCCCAACTATCGATACTTGTGAGACTCGTTACCTCGTGCAAGATGTACTGTTTATTAATGTATAATTGGTTAAATTATTACTAATAATTGAAATAACAAACTGGTTTACATATGCGCACATCGCAATATTAAATTTTACAATACTTCGATGTCAGTTTTAAGCATACACTTCAGTCAATTTCCGATTTTGGTAACATGTTCACAGTCCGTGTATATGTTACCGTCAATCTTTATAGTTCAGATATTCTATAGAATGCCTAAGCAATGTATGCTATTATACAGAATGCCTACTGCTCCACCACCAATGGGTAAAACAAGCGAAACTTCTATTTCTGGACGTTTATAAAAAATAAATAAGTAAAAATAAATAAATAAATAATAAATATTAATTAGAGTTGCTGCTTTTTTATTAGGAAATCTCTTTATTGTAATAAAACTGACAGGTATAGCTACGTAATAAAAGTTGTGATTATATATGGATTTTAATGGAGTTGAGATGTAAATGAAATATTTTTGATTGAAGAAGTAGACAAAATGTAGCAGTAAAATACAATTCCCTCACAGGGAATGCAAGGAATGTGTCATGTGAACTAAAGAAGCCCTAAAAAAAAAAAAGAAATGAAACAAAAGATACTTTAACGTCTAATTTATTAATTTAATTCCATAAAATCGAAGTAAACCATTCGTCTAAATTTATATAGATCTGACAAAAGTAGAAACCTTCTTTTGAGTAGATTACCTTCTAACTTTGATAATAATTGAATCTCGGACACTTCTGGCGGTAGAGATGCGATGCGTTCTCTCACAGCTTCGTCGCTAGATGCGCTTGATTCGAGTTCTAAAAGTGCCTGCCAACAAATAAACCTTATTTATAATTTTGTAATTTGATTTCATTTCATCTACCGGGTATAAGGGGAACGCTCCCGAAGCTGAAAGCACCTGGTAGTACTCCAGGCACACTACATATTGGCAAAAAAAATGATTTGAGGAAAAAAAATTTTTTTTGAATATTTTTGGACCTTTCAATTAGCATTATTTGGAGATCATATAATGATAATAAAATGGTATAAAAAAATAATTGAAAAAGAAAATATTTTAGCAAATCGTATTTTTTATGCCAATTGTAGTATACCCGGAGTAGGTTTCGGCTCCGGGAGCGTTTCTCCTTACACCCGGTATAAAAATAAATTAATTACTGTAAGAAGTAGTATCGTTTGGCAATAAATAAAATTTGAGATGACATGTTGTTTTCCTTACAAAATGTAAGGAAAAATTTTTTGGTTATCTGTCATGTCTAGTATTCAGGTACTCATATCTAAAAAAGGCCAAAGGACTCTTTTGATCCCCTCATCAAACAGGATCGATTAGCACAAAAATTCTTTTTTCATATCTTACCATTTTTTTTGCTGACTGTAAGACTTTCCAAAATCTGTGAATACAGTTCAGAAAATTTTTAATGTTATGAATGGTTTCTTAGGAATGATTAGCTGTAATTATAATGGTTAAAGTGCCCATACTGCCCTGTTAAAAAAATACAATTGACAAGCCAATCATGCGACAAAGGAACCAAGTGCTAGGTTGGAGATAGCGTTGTTTCCACTGGAAATGTGACACTTTGTTTGCGAACATGTTGTATTGTTGTGTCTGTTGTTCTGGACAGGAAGGGAGATGGTGGGATCAGCTGAAAGAGCTCATCAGAAAAATATAAATATACACACCTTGATAAGTTCTTCAGGCTCTGGAGGGTCCCCAGGTGGTGTCTTAGGGCTAAGTGTTGTGTGTGTTTCGATATGGCCATCAACCTCTTTGGTCTCACTTCGACGGCGTTCTTGTTTGGCTTTTACCTCCGCTTTTGGTTTCTTCTCTGGTAGTTCCTTCGCTTCTACATCTGCTGACTTACGCTTCGTGGCTTTGGTAGGTAATGCATCAGCAGGATCCACTATGAAATAAATTATTTATTCATATCAAAAACTTCACGTTTTTCATACATAGACAAAAAGATTTAGGCATTTATTGCCAATGGACTATTTAAATTTTGCCGCTAACCGATCATTAGGTTTTTTTACTTACTGCAACTAAAAGGGCTTGCTCACATACTTTATCACAATTAATTTCTTCCAAACAGCATATATGATTTTAAAATGAGGTTGCATTGGAGATTACTGTGATAGGTCAAGATTTTAGAGGTTTTATGGGTATGTACTATGTAGCCTTGTAGAAAACCTTTATATCAACTGCATTGCATTTAATAAATATAAACTACATTAAAACTATTTCAAACATGATATTAAGAAATACAAATGAAATCTCACCAGCTTCTTTGTATTCTTGTATCTTTGCAGCATCATAAACACCTCTTTCTTGCCATATTGTTAGTATTCTGTGCAGTGAATGCTTAGTCTTTGTATTAATACCCGTCCTTGCCATATGCTTGAACGATTCTACGAGCACCTTTCCAAATTCATGTCCGTACTCAGGCCCCTTCTTTTTACTGTTTTGTATAACGTCATTTGCAAGATACATGAAGGTGAGTTGCCTGCCATCTTTAACTATAAAAGACGTAAGTTTTACAATTGAGGTTTACTTAAGTGTTCTTATGTTTAGTTACTAATAGCTGTTGCCTGTTGTTCTGCCCGTGTGGAATACCAATGATGTCCCCATGATCCAAGGGAATCTATTCTTGGTAAAAGTGGGCCATTCCCATAAAAGCCAACAAAACAAACCAATAAAAAAAAGAGTAGAATGGGTTTTAAGGTACTTTTAATGAGACTGAGATTGGAGTTCAAATAAAGATGAACATGTCACCTGGCGAGCTATCATTCTGTTAACCAGATTAGGATTACATTAATGTTAACAGGAATCCATGGAATCATGGGTATATGCATACCTTGGTCACAGACTGATCTGTAACCATTGCCGGTGAAAGTGTAGCCTGATTGAAAAATCATGCAATTCAAAGGTACGTAGATTCTTATGCATACTATGATTGCATTGATTCCCATTCACATTATTGTGTACATATAATGGAATGTGAGAATTTTAAAGTCAGATTGTGTTTTACATATACAATTTATGAGATAAAAGTTTACATTTTAATGATAAAATGCCCTACGCTTCCTGCATTTAGTACTAGTAGGGGTTTTTTTTATTCATGCAGGAAATCCCCACGGTTAGCCGGAGGGGGAGGTTATGTCGGACTCGAACCAACTAAACCGCACGCCATCTGTGGATCGATGTGCTAGGCTAAAGGCGAGGTTGTCATGAGACATATCACTCGCACCCTGGCTGACCCAGGGCCATTCCTCTCGGTCTGGCCCTCCTCGGTTGTACTAGTTGGGGTAATTCTCATAGAGGTTTAAAATATGAGGTGGAATTGTACAGCAGTTTCCTTTTATAACCATAAGAGCCACTGTGGAATATAAGTCTTGTAAAACATTTTATTGTTAGAAAAAGTAGGTTTTTCATTTTGTAAATAAATAAAGCACAATAAAAACTCAAAGCATTGATGGAGGAATGCTTTTAAATTTCTGGGTTATTTTGTTCTGTGGGTTGTTGTTCCTTGAATAATATAGTTTTGAGGCCACTGGAGTAAATCAATTTCACAAATTATCACATTATGCAAACATTTTAATGATATTCACACTAGCTTTTGACTACAGCTCCGGCTGTTTGGATGTCAGTTATTCTCAAGGTCTAATGTACCCCAATACCAAATTTTATCAAAATTGGTTAAATGGTTCAGGTGTGAAAGCTTAACATACAGACAGACAGTTACTTTCGCATTTTATTATTAATATGGAAGTATGGATTATTAATCATGCAATATAATTTGTACTGTAAAGTCATTACCATCATCATGGAGACCTATTTACCTTGATTACATAAATTATGTGAATTCCGAGCTCTGTGTATGCCTTGTATAAAATACAAATTTTATTGCATGTAACTAGAAATTGATTTTCTGTTACCTGTATCACACATACATGCATTTTTTTTAATAACTTGTTATGTTACGATAATATACACATTTCAATTTAATTTATTTGTATAATATGTAATACCTTAAGATGTTAGTTCAGCTGACACTGTATTTTATATTGCTGATTGAAGTTATGAGCTATAATATTGGCTATTAAATTTATGAGCTATTGAAAATATTTAATTTTTTAAATAAACTGTAAATATATATATTGCAACTTGTAGACATAGTAAATAAACATCTGACTATATTTTTAGAAGTAATTAAATAATGCAAGTTAAGTTCTTTGCAATATTCACAATCTCAAACTGTAGGTAGGTGTGTTACTTATTGGTATTGGCGAAAAAAAAAAAAAAAAAAAAAGACGGGTTGCACTCTGGGAGTGCCGGCAGAAGTGAAAACATTTTCTTTTTTTCTTTCTTCGTTATATACATAGAAAAAGATAAAAAAGAACATACCATACCATACCTATAATATAGCGCTAATCATAGAACCTATCACTTATTTTCTGCTAATTTTCTGTCAGAAGAAATTAATAAATTATGAAAAGCAAAAATAAACACAAAAAGTAATAAATTACAGAAAGAAAAAATAATCATAAAAAGTAATAAATTACAAAAAGAAAAAATAATCACAAAAAGTTTCAGAAGGCCAGGTGATTTGAACCCGATACTATCTGAAACTATAAGGACTTACAGTCGAAGTACTTACCGTTTAAGCTACGACGATATCTATGGTAAATTGCAAAATAGATAGTCTTTACCTAATCTTGTATGACGTCAGTCGTCGGTTACGGTTCAAAGGTCAACTAATCCTGACGCTTCCTTAACATTTTACACCCATCCAACGCCGCTAAAGAAGTTTTCACTTCAACAAGAGAGAGCATATCACAGCATTCTCAAAGATAAGCATGCAATTATTAATTAATAAACATCTGAGTCCCAAATAAACAAATAAAACTCTTGGATTATCATGTTGCACAGGCCCATAGATATAACCTAAAATATATAATTTATACGTGGAAATAACAAATAGTATGTTATAGGTAGTAAAATGAAGGAAATAAAAAGATTATAGGTTACCTTTAAGTAATTCTTTGAACCAAGTTTTGACGACAACAGCGTGATGTTTTCTATGATGTATAAGCCACAATGACAAAGTTTGAATACTTTGTTGGCTCGAGTTAAGTTCCTGGAGCTTACGAACTAATGCGGTTTCAGTAAAACCGGCCATGGTACCGTATATTTAAAGAGTCAGACACAACACACCATAGGCTTATCTACTGATAACCAGTCACATAGCTCGGTTCAGTCGAAAGAATTGAAGGAAACTAATATAGACTAAAATCTAGAAATTGTTGAAAAGTGACAGCTAACGCCATGTTTTTCTTTTTTATCATTTGCCAGCTTGGATACAAGTCCTTAAAGCCCAACTTTTGTAAAAAGGGCAGTAGTGATAAAACTATTATAAATCATGACAAATGATAGTTAATATAGAGTTGCCTATCTCTATTTACACATAGAACATGTATGTATGATATGGTTTTATTTAATTCATCTGAACGAGGTTGTCCAAAAATAAATAGGAAAAATGTTGCCTTTTAAAATTTAAGACATTATATATTTAGTTTAGAAATAATTCCAAGGCTACGGCAGCCTACTTTTTTAAATTATATTCTCTCTATATACTCATACATCTATCATTTTAGACTTATTCGAAATTTGTTTAAGCTTAACTCTCTGAGAGCTTAACTCTACCAATATTATTATAGCTCATTTCTTGCGTTTGTTAATGAAATTTCATCATCTTTTCTTTTTATATTAGTAATTTCTTTTAAAGACGCATGAAAAAGCGTCTGATGGATGAGGCTGTTAAGCTTAGGGCTACCATTGTAATCGTGACGTGACATTATAGGTTACGTGTATATAATAGTGACCCTCTTTCCTGAGATTTTGCCTTCATCTTAGCATCAGGCGATTGTCGTGTCCTTTTAAAAAAATTAATGTAAATATTTTAATACCTAGATTAATTGAGTAGTCAGTAGAACAATTATGTAAGTCACCCCTTTACGGTACTGAAAGTAAGTAAGTACCTACTGAAACTAGTAGGTATGTGCACTACACCACAATATATCAAGCTCGGACGATGAATAGTTTATAGCTCTCGTACATGTTATAGTTAAGTATAACTATTAATCAATGGCACTTGTAGTGGAACTTTTCACATAAATACATTGAATATGCATTTATGCGTTTCCAAAATATTTTATTACTAGCTGTTGCCCGCGGCTCCACCCGCGTGGACGTCGGTTATCGCTTAGTCTTGATCCGACGCTATTGAGCTTTAAATTCGCCTCTCTACTCAACTTTGTCCCCGACTATGTACTCACCTATGTTCTCGACTTTCTACTCGCCTCTATATTCGACTCTCTACTCGACTTTCTACTCGCCTCTATATTCAACTCTCTGTTCCCCTCTCTAGTCGACTTTGTACTCTTCTCTATACTCGCCTTTCCATTGGCCTCTCTACTTGCCCATCCATTCGATTCTCTTTTCGCCTCTCTACTTGACTACTCAACTCTCTATTCGATCTCTACTCGCCACTACATTCATCTTTCCACTCGCCTCCCTATTCGCCTCTCTACTCAACCCTTCATTGCATTCTATTTGATTCAATACTTGCCTCTCCACTGGCTCACTAGTCGCATATCTACTCGTCCCTGTAGTCGACTCTACTCGACTTTCGATCTTTACATGCCTATTCACTCGTCCCTATAACAATCTCTACTCGCCTCTCCACTCGCTTCTATATTTGGTTCGCTACTCTAATTCACCTTTGTATCAAATTTCATGAGGACATCTTAAAAGAAATTCTTACTTTCTTTTATATAGTAAAAGTAAAGTCTCAGGAAAAAGGGCCACCATTATATACACGTGCCATGTTAACAATGGTGGCTGGTGGCACTTAGCTTGACGGCCTCATCAGATGCTTTCTCACGCCCCGCTTAAAGGACCCGGGACTGTAGGAAGAGGGAAACACGTGAGCTGGCAAGGAATTCCAGGTCTTAATGGTGCGACAAAAGAAAGAGTCACCGAACCGCTTGGTTCGTGAAGGATTTTTTTTCTATTTTGTTCTATTTATGCCATATTCACCCTTTTTGTGCCATTGAAAAATAAGTAACTTTAATCCCATAGCCCTATTCCCCTTCCCCCCTCCCCCTTCTATCCCTTTTTTCGCGATAGGGGTAGCCTATGTCCATTTCCAAGCTCTAACCCATCTCTATACCAATTTCATCAAGATATCTTCAAAATTGTCAAACTTACATACCCTAGCCCTATTCCACCTCTTCAACTCCCTTTTTCGCAATAAAAGGTAGCCTAAGTCCATTTTCGAGCTCTAATCCATCTCTGTACCAAATTTCACCAGGATATCTTCAAAAATGACAAACTTTCATACTAACTATCTAGTCCTTATCCCCCCCCCCCCCTCTTTTACCACATAATTCGCGATAAAAGGTAGCATATGTCCGTTACCAAGCTCTAATTAATCCCTGTACCAAATTTCATCAGGATGTCTTCAAAACTGGCAAACTTTCATCCCATATAACCCCCCCCCCCCCTTTAACCTCGTCTTTCGCGACAAAAGGTAGCCTCTGTTCGTTCCCAAGCTTTAATCTATATCTGTACCAAATTTCATCAGGAAATCATCTAAAAAGACAAACTTTCATCCCATAGCCCCTCTTTCTACCCTTTTTTGCGATAAAAGGTAGCATATGTCCGTTCTCAAGCTCTAAACTATCTCTGTACCAATTTTCATCAGGAAATCTTCAAAAATAACAACCTTTCGTCCCAAAGTCCTAGTCACCCCCCTTCTTCCCCCCTTTTCGCGATAAAAGGTAGCCTATGGCCGTTCCCAAGCTCTGAACTATCTCTGTACCAAATTTCATCAGGAAATCTTCAAAAATAACGAACTTTCATCCCAAGGCCCTAGTCCCTCCCTTCTATCCCCCTTTTTGCGATAAAATGTAGTCTATGACCGTTCCCAAGCTTTAAACTACCTCTGTACCAAATTTTATCAGGAAATCTTCTAAAATGATAAACTTTTATCCCAAGGCCCTGATCCCCCCCTTCTTCTCCCCTTTTCGCGATAAAAAGTAGCTTATGTCCGTTCCCAAACTCTAAACTATCTCTGTACCAAATTTCATCAGGATATCTTCAAAACTGTCAAACTTTCATGCGTTATTAACCCCCCAAATGCCTCCATTTTCGCGTCAATGAGTAGCCTATGTTCGTTGCCAAGCTTCAATCCATCTCTGTACCAAATATATCATCAGGATGTCTTCAAAACTGGCAAACTTTCATCCCTTATAACCTCCCCCCCCTTAACCTCGTCTTTCGCGACCGAAGGTAGCCTATGTTCGTTCCCAAGCTTTAATCAATATCTGTACCAAATTTCATCAAGAAATCTTCAAAAATGACAAACTTTCATACCAAGGCCTTAGTCCGCCCCCCTTCTACCCCCCTTTTCACGATAAAAGGTAGCCTATGTCCGTTCCCAAGCTCTAATCTACCTCTGTACCAAATTTCATTAAGATAGCTTCAGAAATGACAAACTTTCATAAAAACTTTCATCCCCTATTTCCCCCCCTTAAACGCCCTTTCTCGTGATAAAAGGTAGCCTATGTCCGTTCTCAAGCTTTAATATACCTCTGTACCAAATTTCATCAAGATCGGTTCAGTGGTTTAGGCGTGAAAGCGTAACATACAGACAGACAGACAGAGTTACTTTCGCATTTATAATATTAGTATGGATATTAATATTATATATTATAGTATGGATTGAACCGGGCAGGTTCCTACTCAATGTTCAAGCCATAGGTAAGTTGGCCAAGCTTCATCGTAACCGAATGACGTTACGTACGACAGCTCACAAAATATGAACAAATAAACATTAATTCTTCTATATTAGATATAAGTAGACACTCATACGAGTAAAAAAAGAAGATAGACAAAAGGTGAAAGCGAAGTGGACCCACAGCGAAAGGCCGTGGTCATAGTATCGAGGGAATTTTGAGTTCGATTGTTATCTATGATGAGATCATTACACGACAATCGCAAGCTTTCAACACAGTGATTAGAAACAGGTGCCCGGGCCAAACAATGTCCGAACAGAAAGATTTATTTGATTTCAATGACTTCCGTGTATTACCTACCTACATGTCTACTACTGGAATAAATTAAATGAATTTTGAATTTGGCACGGGACGGAGATAGTATCGGATAAGGGCGGCGGTAAGACCCATCATGGGGGAGTGGCTAGAGAGGCCACACGGTGGCCTCTCGTACCGTCAGACGCAGGTGATTACCGGACACGGTAACTTCGGGCGGTACCTGCATTTGATGGGCATAGAGCCAACGCCCGAGTGCCATCACTGCGACGCGAGCGTGGACTCGGGGCTGTACACGCTCACCGAGTGTCCGTCCTTTGAAACGCCGAGGCGGGAGCTTGTGTGGGCCCTGGGGGTGAGAGTGCTCACGCTCTCCACCCTGCTCGCGGCCAGCGCCTCCTTCTGCGAGCAGGTCATGCTCGTGAAGGAGACAGCAGAGCGGGCGCGGCGCAGCGAGCGAGAAAGACTCGCGGACATCGCTGGCCGCGTTCGAAGGCGGCTCGGGCGTCGGAGGGTGCAAACCGACCTCCGCCCCCCATGAGCGCGGGCCTGAGGGTGACGGGTGGAGCCGCTCGTCACCTTAGCAGAAGCAGACCACGGCGGCGGCGCGCATCGTAGGACGATGCGCGCCCCCCCTATACCGGGTGCGAGTCGGGGACCACGTGGTCCCCCCTCCCGAGGAGGGCCAGACCGAGAGGAATGGCCCTGGGTCAGCCGGGGTGCGAGGGATATGTCACGAGACAACCTCACCTTCGGCCTAGCACATCGACCCACCGACGGCGTGCGGTTTAGTCGGTTCTAGTCCAACATAGCCTCCCCCTTCGGCTCCGAAGGGGGGGGGGGTATCCGTGGAGATTTCCCGCACGTAAAAAAAAAAGTATCGGATAAGGAGTCGGCCTTATGAATGAGAGGTCCCATGTTCAAATCCTGGCTATTACACTACCGAAAGTAATACCACTCCTAACAACACAAACATTCAGCTGTTACGGGAATAGGTAGGTACTAGTAGGTGTAGGTAGAATCACTCAGAAGACCATAGATTTAATATTTTTCTTAGAAGACCAAATTCTCCTAATAAAATCTGTTCAAAGTTCAGTCTAATGTCATTCACTCCATTGTCCATTCTCATAACATAGTTTTCAAGAAGGAAAATTGATATTAAAATTGTTTTTGATATTTAGGCAATTGAGATTAGATTATGACTGAATTTTGAATAGATTTTTTTGATTTATCAGAATTGCTCCTCAAATATTCGGAGCCCTAGACTATCTCACATGCGAAGCGGTATACAAATATACACGAAATTGAAAAATGTTTTAGTTTTTCCTTAATTCACTACACTAATACGAAGGTGTACGTGGTCGAAAATAGCCTGAATTGCTTCGAAAAAAGAACGGTACGGCCGTGGCGCTTTTTTTCCACACTTGCTGCTTAACAGACATCGCTTAGGTACAGGCATTGTGTTAAAAACGGAAACTGGACACCAGGCTCTTAGGTGAAAGCTTCGGACGCAACTGAGTTAGACATATCCTGGGTCAGCCGGGGACGCCGGGGTGCGCTGGGTCAGCCGGGGTGCGAGGGATATGTCGCATGAAAACTTCACCTTCGGCCTAGCACTACGACCCAGAGACGGCGTGCGGTTTAGTCGGTTCGAGTCCGACATAACCTCCCCCTCCAGCTCCGGAGGGGTGGGTATCCGTGGGGATTTCCCGCACGTAAAAAAAAAAAAAGAGTTAGACATATCAAACTTAGTTGTATTAAAAAAAATCAGTACATTTGTTTATATTAATGTAATGATATGTAATTTTAACACCAATAAATATTATATTATATATTATTTCAACGACTCAACTCTAAAATAATGATAGGTAGGTACTCTTGCACTAGTCTTCTGAGGTTAGGTGGCTAGACGGCACGTCAAAGCCAAGATAGGCTAAATCAGGAGACCGTGTCGGAGGCGGTAGGACACGACGGTATTCCCGTCCAATTGAGCAGTCCGACTGGGGAAGTACCTCCACCCTACAGAATACCGCGCGGCTATAATAACCTCGTGTTGTGTTCCCGGCGGTAATGTAGGGTAGCCAGAGCTCACTGAAGAGGTTTTGTGCTGTCAATAGGAAAAAAAGGCTATTCCTGCTTTGTCTTCTACACTGACGGCCTAGGAATTCTGTGCTTACAGGGTCGGCAGCACGAGTGTGACTCCCCTGGTGTTGCACACGTCCATAGGCCACGGTAACCACTTCCCATCAGGTGGGTCGTGTGCTTATCTGCCACCTCAGTCGTATAAAAAAAACACCTATACCGCAACGAGGTGGGCGAGTATATAATGACGTTACCATAGCAGATAAAATACAGATGACATAATCTGCACATGACATTATCAGAATTTACATATTAAAAAATCAAAACACGCAAAATAACTGCCATTCTTGTATAGATTTAAATGCTTATTAGCTGGTAGACAGAGAACTTTTATGAAAATGAAGACAGGTTAATCACGATTCCCCCATTACATCATAGGTTTCCTTTAGGATTTCGTAGAATTACATAAATAATATAATAATAAATATTCCACAACATTTCACACAACGCTATCTAGACCCATGGTAAGCATAGCTTAACTAGCTTGTGTTATGGAATCTAGAATGCGGATAAAAATACTTATATACTTTTTTTTGTAAATACATCCTATGTACATATTATACATAGAAACACCCAGACCAATGCAAATATACATATTCATACATACAAATATTTGCAATGAGCATCGATCGAACCCGCGCCTCCTGCGTAGCGACCGCGTTCACTACCGCCACGCCACAAAGGCTAGAGTAAGAAAAGGTAGCTGATACCCCATCCCTTCCCGTTGATGTCGCGACTAGGGATAGGGTTGTTCTCCATCCGACATTGGACATATACCGATGGCAAAGTGCTCGCTTGCCGCCAATAGTCTCACTCTATTACGTGTGACCGAAAACCATAGTTGGCAAAATATGGATGTTAATACATCTCTGCCTACCCCTTCGGGGATTTGCAGGCGTATTAAATTTACATTACATAAACTCACGCCTTTATCCTCGAAGGGGTAGGGAGAGGTGCTAACACCCACATTTCGCCGGTTTATGTTTAGGTCCCAATGTAATAGGTGGCGAGCCTATTGCCATTAACTGGGCACTTATAAACCTGCGATAAATATACACATAACTTCGAAAAGCATCGAAAAGTCATTGGTGTGTGCCATGGAAAACCTGGGATCGAACCCGAGACCTCGTCTCAGCAGTCCATTACCCATACCACTAGGCTACCGCGGTATATATATATATATATATATAAAATCGTCGTATAAAGATTGCCTGTTGTCTGTTGCTACAAAGGTAGTTTTTAGGGTGTTCATGGGGTTGTACCAAAATCGCCAGGTCCTAAACCAATCTCGCCTGTAAGTCATTACAGTACCTACTGCGGGAGGAAAACCATGGAACACCAATGCTTCTTTTTAAAAATAAAGGAACTTTTATTTTTATTGCTATCTTCAGTATTTAGAGCACTTGCCTTCCAGGCCTACGCTTGGAAAATTTCGCCCTGTGTAATGTTAAGATCACTGTGACCGCGCCCTAGAACCGCACAAGGTGTGACGTGTAGATTTCGATATTACAATTTATCATAGTTTAACTAATAATGATATAATACTTGCGAAACTAAGCGTGAATATTACACATTGCAGTGAAACTACTGTTATCTAATTTAAATGTGATTTATTTGGTAAGTAGGTACCCATCATCACCATATAGGCGTATTTTCTGGCTTCGAGTTAACCGAGGCCGGTGCTCGGTTTGCTCGACCTTGGGCATCCTTGGGCCTTGGCGATAAGTAGGATGAAGATGACTTCTATGACGACGTCAAGTTATTCCTTCCTGGGCCTACTCCTCTCAGCGGGACCCGGCGATGACAGCGCCATTGCTTGACCCAGTTTATTAAATACTTGTTACTATTTATATCCTAAGTATATTTACAATTTTCCCGACTTTTAATTTTTCTTCAGAATTATTTACACAACATAAAAAAATTACAGCCAGAATCTAAAAAATCTAGTTTTTCTTATCCATCAATAAAAATAGTTTCATTTCAATAATACCTAATGATTTAAATTAAAATAATTCCATTATAAAAACATAGTATGCATAGATAACTACACAATTTGTATTTATACATACATTCATCTTTAAAAGCTTCCATGATATAATGTAATCTAAAACGTGTTATGAACCGCGAATATTTGAAACTAGTGTAAGCACTTGTTGTGTCTGATGATAGCTTGATAGCGGCCGATGCCATCGACCGGTCCTCAACACGCGTTGTTCTTTCTTTACATACACCTGCGCGAACGCAGCCTCTCAGTTTAGTTTCCAAAGGCTGCGACGCACGCTCCTACCACACCGGCCGTTAATACTCGCGCGTAAATAATATCGAGATTCTCAATTTAAAATTTAAATCCGTTCCGCAAACGTTTACAAACAGATCAAATACTTAAAATAAGAACTAGTGTTGTTATCAGATTTAATAGTGGACATAATTAATAAATAAAAATGAATCTAATTTTTGGCAATGGTATCCCAAGTGTGATTGTCATGTCGCTGGTTATATTGGTGAATGCACAAAGATCCTCGAACTACAGAGATGTTGGTAAGTCTTATAGATTAGTATGATACTCCTAATAAGCGTCATAAGACTAATAATCGTATGATCTAATTAAAATAATAATAATAATGAACTAATTAAAATTAATTACCTAAGTAGAAAGTGTTATAACTTCCTCTTACTTTATTTTTTTTAATTATTATAAAATGCATAATAATATATTATCACTGGAAACAATTATTGTCTAATCTCAAGAAATTTATTCAAAATATTCTCATAATATTCATAACAAATATTTTTATCACAAACAATACTCACGATATTAAATAATAAAAAAAATAAAATGAATTTATTTAGTGCCCATTAGGTAGATATATAAATTTTACGAGGAAACCAACCAAGGTTCGCTCTTGTGATGCGTAGGGATGAAAGTAAGTAATGTCGTAACGAAGGCATTAAAAGACTATACATGGAGGATGCAAAAGATGATATGCCCGGGCAGAGATTGAATGTTAAGATGACTGGAAGTAGAGACGAATGGAATTAGCACACGGGAGGTACATATCCACCAAATAAACATGGTAAAGGGATAGGAAAACTAGGAAATTAATCATCATCATCAACCTAGCGTGTCTCCCGGTTGCTCGTCCCGCCTAGCGCGGGAAAACCCAGGGTCCGCATTCCTACTCAGTCTTTTCCACTTTGCACGGTCTTCGGCATCCTGTTTGGTTAGTCCGTTGGCGTACATGTCATCCTGGACGACATCAAACCAGCGTTTCTTGGGCCGTACCCTACTTCTGGCGCCAGGCAACGTCATGTTGAGGCATTTATTTCCCACGTATCGAAAACGAGGCAATTAAAATGTATTTGAAATACGATGATGCACTTGTCATGTATTTAGATCTTGGCTAATACTGCTTATGGAAGCGACTACAGATTGACCACTACCCCGAGTTAACCCGAGCAGAAAGCCTGTACTAGAGTCAGGCCTTTATTTTGTTTTATTTTACCTGCGGGAAATCCCCACGGATACCCCCGACGTCCCGATACGACCGACATAGCCTCCCTCTCCGGAGCCGGAGGGGGAGGTTATGTCGGACTCGAACCGACTAAAACGCACGCCGTCTGTGGGTCGATGGGCTAGGCCGAAGGTGAGGTTGTCTCGCGACATATCCCTCGCACCCCGGCTGACCCAGGGCCATTCCTCTCGGTCAGGCCTATAAATCGCTTGGGATCCGAAGATCTTGGTAAGACTCCTATACCCTGTAGAAAACGTATACCTACTTAGAAATGTAAAAAATAGTTATAACTAGCTCTTGGCCGCTTATCGGTTTTCGCTTAGTGTTGAGTCAACGCTATTTCTTTAAAATAAAAGTAGCCTAAGTTACTTCTTAATACATCAGCTACCTGCCAATAAAAGTCCCGTCAAAATTGGTCCATCCATTTCAGAGATTAGCCGGAACAAACAGACAGAGAAGAATTGTAAAAAAAAATATTTTGGTGTTTGTACCATATTATATTCATAGGCATGTAGTAAAAAACGGTTATTTCAATATTACAAACGAACACTCCAATTTTATTTATATGTATATGTATATTAAGTAGAAGATGTATGATGGAATTACTTATACCTACATTAGTTTATCATAATGTTATATCTATTCAGAAAAACACGTGTTATGACATAATACGTAGGTATCTACTTAAAGATAATGTTATGAACCTGGTCGTACCTATATATTTATATTGAATAATAAACGCAGTGAAGACATGATTATGTAACCATTTATTTATTCTTATTTTATTTTTATATATTAATGTTGTAGAACGAGCTCCGAGAATTTTTGTTTTTTGTTCAAAACTAACTGTTTATGGTACAGACTGTCCTCGTAGCTTCTCCAATTTTTTTTTCTATAATCATCCAAATCGTTCGAGGCGTTCTCAAGTTTTCCGCTTAGCAAAAGAAATAGCGATTCAGTTTTATTTACATAGCTAAGTAAAGTACCTAAGTATGAATGTAGAGAGCTTAGGAGCAAAACAAGAAATGATGGATGACAAGAGACAACGTGGCATGGAAACGATTGATTGAGATGATAGGAATGTACAGTACTTATATTTTAACTGGCATGTCGGGGATGAGAGCGAGAGTCTGATTAAGATTGGTTTGGTTTGGTTTTGTTGCACTGAGAGAAAAGACCTGCCGAAATCGGAAGGTATTTCCTTCCCTTTTGACTCAGCAGGTAATCTACCTTCTAGATTGGCAGGAAATGGTTGTAAAATCTTACCATCCAAATTTTACTAAATGGAAGGTAATTATTGGAAGGTAAATATATTCTTCTCAATTTACCCACTGAGTCAGAAAGGAAGGTAATTCATTGGAAGGTAATTCTACTGGACGGTAAAATCAGGAAGGTAACTACAGACCTTCTGAATTTACCCACTGAGTCAAAAAGGAAGGTAATTCATTAGACGGTAATTCTACTAGACGGTAAAATCAGGAAGATAACTACAGACCTTCTAAATTTACCCACTGAGTCAAAAAGGAAGGTAATCTACTGGAAGGTATTATCAATGGACGGTAAAATCAGGAAGGTATTATTACCCTCTAAATTTACTTTGATAGGTAACAAATGGACGGAAATATCTTTGGATGGTAATTTAAAAATAACCTTTCAAAATCGTTGCAATTACCTTCCTAATTACCCACTATTGTGGAAGGAAAATACGGAAGGTTTGTGCTTGATTCGGTAGGTAAGTTTTGATTTTCCTTCAAGACCTTACAATTACCCATCGAGTATAGAAGGTAATAAGAGAAGGTAAACAACGAATTCAGTAGGAAATACAGGATTACCCTCCAGGTTCCCCAATTACCTTCCCAATTACCCACCATTGCGTAAGGAAAATACGGAAGGTTTGTGCTTGATTCGGTAGGTAAGTTTTGATTTTCCTTCAAGACCTTACAATTACCCATCGAGTATAGAAGGTAATAAGCGAAGGTAAACAACGAATTCAGTAGGAAATACAGGATTACCCTCCAGGTTCCCCAATTACCTTCCCAATTACCCACCATTGCGTAAGGAAAATACGGAAGGTTTGTGCTTGATTCGGTAGGTAAGTTTTGATTTTCCTTCAAGACCTTACAATTACCCATCGAGTATAGAAGGTAATAAGCGAAGGTAAATAACGAATTCGGTAGGAAATACAGGATTTCCCTCCAGATTCCCCAATTACCTTCCTAATTACCCACCATTGCGTAAGGAAAATACGGAAGGTTTGTGCTTGATTCGGTAGGTAAGTTTTGATTTTCCTTCAAGACCTTACAATTACCCATCGAGTATAGAAGGTAATAAGCGAAGGTAAACAACGAATTCAGTAGGAAATACAGGATTACCCTCCAGGTTCCCCAATTACCTTCCCAATTACCCACCATTGCGTAAGGTAAATACGGAAGGTTTGTGCTTGATTCGGTAGGTAAGTATTGATTTTCCTTCCCGACCTTACAATTACCCATCGAATATAGGAGGTAGTAAGCGAAGGTAAACAATGAATTCAGTAGGAAATACAGGATTTTGCTTATTACCTTCTCTATTCGATGGGTAATTGTAAGGCCTGGAAGGAAAACCAAAACTTACCTACAGATTCACACACAAGCTGTATTTGCCTTCCGTGATAGGGGGTTAAAAGGACGGTAATCGGAGAATCTGGCGAAAAAATTACCCTCGTTTATTATCTCCTTATTCGTTAGGTAATTCTAAGGTCTGGAAGGAAAATGAAAACTTACCTACCGATTCCAACAAACGTTCCTTATCTTCCTTTCGCATTAGGTGGTTATTAGGAAGGTAATTGGGCAATCTGGAGGGAAATCATTCATACTCTTCCTAATTCGTTATTTACCTTCGCTTGCTACCTTCTACACTTGTAGTGTAATCCTAGTCTGGAAGAAAAAAAATTCTTTACACATTGGGGGAAAAATAACATGAGTCACAAACTATAATCTAAGTATAAATCAAATCTTAAAAACCGAATCAAACAACTACGTAGTATAGTAACTAGTAATAACAACAACAATATTTAATAAAATCAGTTTTATTGACATAATATTTATAATAGTATAAAAACAGCTTGAAAATTTCTTAAAGCGGCAATAATTACAATGGATCCCATTCCCATGGGTCCCTATTCTTCCCCAATACAGAGGCATGTGCCACTTTTTTCATATGTTTGCTAGTACAAAGAATTTCTCATAATTACATACCACAAGCCATGAGGGGGCAATTTAGTTAAATTATTAGGCTTGCAAAAAATTAAAGAATCGAAAGGTACCCATTTTTTCAAGCCGTCTCTTTTTGATACACAAAAAGCGTTTACGTGAGGATCAAAGAAAACATTTGTAAAGGTACAGCCAGCAAAGTATACTTTCGGTCTATCTAATTTAAGACATAACTGCTCGCCTAGTTCAGCAGTTGCCCGGTGGTTCCAGTCGAATTCTGTATAAATACCATATACACCTTGTTGTATGAACTCCCATATATTATGGGATTCCAGAGGGTATTCCGCATGCAAAGAATGAAATAATTGGAAGCAAACCTCTACTGCTTCAATTTTAGTATTAAATGTATAAAGTACCCTGTCTTCCTGTCTACCACAATACATGTCTGTTCTATTTCACTCCACGAAGTCCCTACTGCAAGAACAAATGGCTGCAGCAGAATTGATTTCCAGTTTAACTGATTTTGTTTCTTCTTTATGTGATTACGTTGTATTTCGATACCTTCAGAAACATCTGCTTGAGTGTCTACTCGAAATATGAAGGCGTCCAGTATTTGATATTTAGAAGGCTTCCAGTTCTTGTAGATCTGGTACACTCCTGGAAACAGGAACGGCAGCAGAAGTAGCAGTCCCGAATATTGTTGGTTCAAGTCATCATCTGAAAATTAAAATAATATCCCATCAAAAACATAAATGTGAATGATTGCCAAGTTCGTAAACGGTTTCCACTAATAAAAGAAGTGAGACCTAACTGGAAACAAAGTTCTTTCAAAGATCCTTAGATCACTGTATCTGTCATACATAACGTTTTTCAATTATACGACAGGGGGTTCTCAATCTTTTTTAGTCAGCGGCGCTCTTGCCAGTATAAAAATTTGAAATAGACAGTATTGTATTGTATTGACTGTATATACTAGACAGGTATAGTATGTACCACCATACCATATGGTATAGTATGGTGGGGAGGATTGCCTCACGGCGCCCCTCCGTACCTTCAACGGCGCACTAGGGCGCCGCGGCGCATTGTTTGAAAACCCCAGGCTTACGACATATATGGCTAAAAATGTTCTAGAACTAGGCTATCAACCCCTTAAAGCTTTGCTTCTAGCCACCAAACACCTTGTATATTGCATACAGTATTTGTGAATTATTGGTAAGTATATTTAACAGTGGTAGCAGACTGGTTAAGACCCCGCCTCTCACGAAGAGTTTCGAATCATGGAATGGAATTTGAAATTAATAAAAAATCTGCGAAGTAATTCAATATACTGTACCGGCCAATAATAACAATATATCACCTTTGTGTTTTTTTGTATGAGCATTTATAGAGTAAACAATATGCATGGGTTAGTTGGTAGATTGCATAATTTACTAGTCATTTTATACAAGTATATGATGAATACTGCAATGAAATATTGTGAATTACAATAGAAGAGGAGACTCAGCATATTAATAATAAAGCTCTTATAAAAAAATCAAGTTGACTATATATTAAAAAGAAAATTCTATGAAAAAACCATAACGTGAGATCAATTTTTCTTATCGCTCTCACAGGACTACTACTAGACTACCTAAATGAGTGAGGTGGAAATCACTTACAAATATATAAAAAGTTCTATCGTAAAAATATGAAGGTCATATATTTATTATATTGGTCGGTAGTGTACGTAAAGGTAATTACGAAGCTCTCTAGTATAAAACTTACCTTGTTTCGCCAGTTCCAGAAATACTTTCAGCTTGTTTCTCTGAATCTGTGCAGTTAGTTGTAGCTTTTCAGCTAATTTTATGATTTCTGCTCGGTTGTTATGGAGAAATTCTTGAAGCTTGCTTGTTCCTGCGGTTTCGCCTTTAGCATGTAAAAGCTCGAAATCTTTCTTTATCTAAAAACAAAAAGTTTCATTGATTTTACTTAAGTTTAGATAATTATAATATTATTAATAAGCGGTGGTGGCTTGGGGCTAAGACGTCAGACTTTCAATCCGGAGGTCTCGGGTTCAAACCCCGGCTCGTACCACTGAGTTTTTTGGAACTTATGTACGAAATATTATTTAAATTTCATTTGATATTTCCCAGTCGCTTTTCGGTGAAGAAAAAATCGTGAGAAAACCGGACCTAATCGGAACAAGGCCTAGTTTTCCCTCTGGGTTGGAAGGTCAGATGGCAGTCGCTTTCGTAAAACTAGTGCCTACACCAATTCACGAGATTAGGTTGCCAAGCGGACCCCAGACCCAATTAAGCCGTGGCAAAAGATGGGACAAACGCTAGGAGGATGATATGGTGAAGATAAATTATGATTACTTGAAGTACTTACAAGGGTAGGTCCAATATTTGGTATAGTAAGGCTTTTGTATAATGTCAAGTAGTCCCACAAGTTCCCGGGAGAGTCACAGAGTTCTTTTTTCGATATTCATGTGTTACTTCCCAAGCTTCCAATAGTTCAGACGACACAAAGTTGGGAATTTCACTCCTCAAATAGTCCAATTTAGCTTTTAGTTCCTCGTTGTCTGATTCTAAAAGTAAATCAATGTTTAAAAACTGAAGTAATAAAACAAAAGTCATACATAATAGTATTAAATAATACCAGGAGGTGTGTATGGCAGGTCAGATTTCTCTGAGCAGATTGGACGATGACAAGCCCTTGAAATTCTTTGCGGTTCTTGTGGCTGTTCAGAGTTAGCAGTGTGGCCGCTGCTGGTACTTGCAGACGATGATGATGATGGAGCTCGGAGTCTGGCGTTTGTGTCCTTTACCAACAGCTTTCTCCTTAACTGAGCCAGTTGGGTATGTAATGCCCCCGTTGCTCTTCCTTTATTAACACCTTTCCCGTCTTTTGTCATATATTTTTCTCTCTTAATATAATAAAAGCGACATGGACTTGTATTGGGAAAAAGCTTCTCAAAATAATTATTTGTCCAAAATGTGCACTTTTCCGGTAGAACCTGCCTCTTTGGTGGTGTTGCTTCAGAAAACAAATAATTTGCAGTTACTGTAGCAATCTCTTTTATTTCACTTGCAGTAAGCTTGATGTTTTCTGGAAGTTGTGAAATTCGTCTAGCTTCTGCTGAGCCTTTAGTTAACAATAACCAGATTGGGTTTTGTTTACGGTCATCAGAGCTTGTTACTGGCTGAATGTTAGGCAAATCATGGTTCTCATCAACAAAATTGACAACATTGGCAATATCTTCTGCTAACATAACATGTTTGTCTATGTTTTCTATACTAGATTCCAGGAATGACACATCTACATCAACACTTTCAGTGTCTGCGCTATCAGTAGCATGAAAAGATGATGATGACTGTTGATGCGATACTGTTTTTAGCTGAGAATGATGAATACCAGCAGTCTGCAAAATAAATTTTTAATTTAATTATTTATCTACTTTATTTTCGGTATTAGTTTGATTCTTATTCCATTGAAGGTACAGAACCAGAAGAAAAAATCCAGAGTCCATTTCCTAGGCCTTTCAACTTTCTAGTGACGATCAGTGAGCTAAGCGGAGTGACGCACATAGTGAAACTATATCGATTCCTAGTTGGCTACGGAACCCTAAAAATTGGCTTTGTTACATACATTTTACAATTTAAACATTGTTCCATTCTATTCTACCATGCAAGCAGTAATAATAAAGAATGATCTCTTTGAACTGCAATAGAAAAAATAATAACCAAAAGAAGATTTTCTTCTATTTCCTGATCAAACTTTAGTAGCCAGGAAATAAGAGCATTTGCAAACTTTTTTCTTGTCAGCATTTGTGGTATTACAGTTTTTAATTCATGGTCTGTAATGTGTTTTAAATCTTCTAAGCTTGAATACCCATTACCTGTAATTAATGTTAAATACCAAAATCACCAAAACAATACAAATTAGTAAGTTAACAAAGCCCCAGAACCGAATAAATAATAGAAAAGGTTAATAATGCTAAATATTATAACACCTTTTTATAATTAAACTGGAGGTCAATAGAAAAGTAAATATATGTAAACAAACCATTTTACCTTCAACAACCATGGTACTATCCGGCTCGGAAACCGGTATTTGCTCCATATTAAAATACCAGGTTTTTTTATTTCGTTTACTATTGGATATTTAATCGAAAATCTTATAACATGAAGTCATTAGTTCATTAACTAAATACAATATTGTTTTTATTTTTATTTTTATACGAACTGGCAAATAAGCATAAGGCCGGCCTGATGTTAAGCAGCTACCATAGCCTATGGACCCCATGTGCGTTGCCGACCCTCAAAAAGGAGGATTCACTGTGTTGACGGCTAAAGGAACAAGAGGGTACCTCGTTGTCAACACACTGGGTCCTCTTTGAGCTCTTTGGACGTAGTTTAAGGACATACCCGTGGCCGGGCGTAGTTTTGTTTGTTTGGACCAGGGTATGTCCTAACATACCCTGGTCCAAAAAGATCTATGTAAAACTATAAAATAATTAAATATGGGTTATTTAGGGGTTTTTTGCGAAAACCGGTCCCGAGCCCTGGTACCATCGTCAATTTATACTACTTATATATATGGGCGAATCAACTTTTTGACCGAGATAAATCTGTCCTCAATGTTTAAATTACGTTAAAAATTTCACCATTAAATATTGTCGGTCAAGAGTTGATTGGCCATTATAACATTTCGGTGAAAATGAATTTCAGTAATATTTTCTCATGTTTCAAACGCTTTTTTGCCTAGATACCTACCTATATGCAGTCAGTTGACATGACAGTCAGCCATGTATGCTTACATATATTTACTTTTCTATTGACCTCCGGGGCTTATGAGTAAAACAATCAAATAAATAATAATAAATATTCCACAACATTTCACACAACATTATCTATATCCATGGTAAGCATAGCCTGTGTTATGAAAACTAGAATGCGGATAAACATACTTAGATATATTTTTTTTGTAAATGCATACATATTATACATTGTAAATGCATACATATTATACATAGAAACACCCAGACCAATGCAAATACCCATATTCATGCATACAAATATTTGCAAATCAAAGGAGGTGGAGTTGTAATAAAAGGCTTAAACTTCGCAATTTGAATGTTAGTTTCTCAATAAAGTTCCATATTTTGATGCATTCTGTATTATAAAATCGTAAAAAGTACATACGTGTCACACTAACCAAGTAGTTTGTCCGGAAAGAGAAATGTCTTGGTTTATATATAAAGGGAACTCATACCATACATAATACGACACTTCTTTTTTCGGGCAGATTCTACCTTCCGTTTTTAAATGATTTGATGGGAAATTTAAAAAAAATCGAACGCCATTTTGAATAGCCTTTCCTGCGAAATGAAGCACATAAAATAACAATGTACTGCGGTACTTGTGCGAAGAAAAGTTAATATTTACAACTATTAAAGACTTTATTAACAATATTAGAAACAAATAAAGAAACAGGTTAATTCAACTCACCCAAAAAACTATCTATTACTTCCTGAGTAGCGCCTAATTCACGTAGTTTTTCTTCCATTGTTTTATTCAGTTCACATTTACACTATTTAAATAAAAGTCACACCACTACAGCAAATAATGCAACGTATATTAATAGGTATCGTCTTTCATATAACCAACCGCGTAACACACCCGACCGGCCCGACACAACGTTCTAGAAGAAATGTTCGAGTCCAAGTGAGCGAATATGAATGAAAACAAAATCGGCTGTACGGTTATTCCCCGTGTCGTAACAGGGGAATCCCGTGACTAGACAAGGATCAGTCGCATTAAGTATCGGTGTTGTCAACATTATAGTAAAAAATACCTTATAAAGTTTCCTTTATTATTTTCTTATAACGCTTCCTATATTTATTATTTACGATTGCTTTCTGAGAGAAAGCTCTTGAGGTTTTTTAGTATATCCAACTAAAAAACCTCAAGGGCTTTCTCTCAAACAAATTGACAGAGAGATAAGCATGAGATGAGCATTTAGGTAAGTGCTATTCTATTATGTTTACACTGTGAGGTCACATATACTATGCCATACGTAAGTATAGGAGTTGACTAATATAATCCATTAGGTTTTTCTATAACTACCATTAATAAATACAGTGTACAAGCCTTAACCCCTGTGTAAATGAGGCCACTGTTCCGACCCCAATGTACACTGGCTCATTTCTGTTTTCTTAATTTTTTTTTCCTAATGCTTAATTTCGAGAACGAATAATACATACATAAAATAGATAAAACTTGCTGTAATATCCATCTTAATACAACCTCCTATGAGTATTGGTTTCGGAGTTATGGCCACTCAAATAAAAGTGCTCAACTGTCGACCTCCACATGAAGTAGGGGGTGAATTTTTTTTCGCTCTAACCCTGTCGTGAATCTTTGAATAAATCTTTCAAACTTTTGATATTTAATAAGGGTCTTTTAAAACAATTTTTGGATAAAACTAACTTTAGTATATAATATCTCCGCAAAATTTCCCCGATTTGGTCAAGTGAAAGTTGATTGTTTTGTCAGGTAAGGCACTTGGAGGAAAAATATTCGGAAGGACTTGCAGATTTTTTCTCTCAGTTACCTACTGTAAAAATCCTACCAAATTAGTGGGTACAAGCTAGCAGGTATATCCGAAAATTCCGTCTAGTTTTTTAACTTTTCTTCCGACTTTACCTACTGTTTCAAAAACCAAGCAAAGTAGAAGGATCGGTTTGGACGGTAACAATAAATTACTTCTGGAGCTATACCTCCTAAAATTGTACCGTCTAAAATTTCCCATGAAATATGGTGGGTAGTCAATTACCACGCGATTTGGTCGGTAGCATTCGGAGGGAAAGTTGATTGTTTTGGTAGGTAAGGTACTTAGAAGGAAATATTCAGAAGATCTCGGCGATTTTTCCTCCAAATTACCTGCTGTTAAAAACCCTACCAAATTAGTGGGTAAAAGCTAGCAGGTATCCGAAAATTCCGTCTAGTTTTTACCTTTCCTCCTAACTTTACTTACTGTTTCAAAAACCTACCAAAGCAGAAAGATCGGAATGGACGGTAACAAGAAATTCCTTCTTAAGCTGTACCTCCTAAAATTTTTCGTCTAAAATTTCCCATGAAATCTGGTGGGTAGTCAATTACCACGCGTTAGTCGCGTTAGTCGGTAGCATTCGAAGTGCAAGTTGATTGTTTTGGTAAGTAAGGCACTTTTGGAAGGAAATATTCGGAAGGTCTTGCCTGTTTTCTTTCTAAATTACCTGCTGTTAAAAAACCATACCAAATTAGTGGGTAAAAGCTAGCAGGTATCCGAAAATTCCGTCTAGTTTTTTACCTTACCTTCCGACTTTACCTACTGTTACAAAAATCTACCAATGTAGAAAGATCGGTGCGGACGGTATCAACAATTTCCTTCATAAGCTGTACCTCCTAAAATTGTGCCGTCTAAAATTTCCCATTAAATCTGTTGGTTAATCAATTACTACCCGATTTGGTCGGTAGCATTCGGAGGAAAAGTTGATTTTTTTGGTAGGTAAAGCACTTGGAAGGAAATATTCAGAAGGTCTTGGCGGTTTTTCCTCCAAATTACCTGCTGTTAAAAAAGCCTACCAAATAAGTGGGTAAAAGCTAGCAGGTATCCGAAAATTCCGTCTAGTTTTTTACCTTTCCTTCCGACTTTACCTACTGTTTCAAAAACCTACCAAAGTAGAAGGATCGGAATGGACGGTAATAACAAATTCCTTCTTAAGCTGTACCTCCTAAAATTGTACCGTCTAAAATTTCCCATTAAATCTGGTGGGTAATCAATTATTACCCGATTTGGTCGGTAGCATTCGGAGGAAAAGTTGATTTTTTTGGTAGGTAAAGCACTTGGAAGGAAATATTAAGAAGGTCATGGCGGTTTTTCCTCAAAATTACCTGCTGTTAAAAACCCTACCAAATTAGTGGGTAAAAGCTAGCAGGTATCCGAAAATTCCGTCTAGTTTTTTACCTTTCCTTCCGACTTTACCTACTGTTTCAAAAACCTACCAAAGTAGAAGGATCGGAATGGACGGTAATAACAAATTCCTTCTTAAGCTGTACCTCCTAAAATTGTACCGTCTAAAATTTCCCATTAAATCTGGTGGGTAATCAATTACTACCCGATTTGGTCGGTAGCATTCGGAGGAAAAGTTGATTTTTTTGGTAGGTAAAGCACTTGGAAGGAAATATTAAGAAGGTCATGGCGGTTTTTCCTCAAAATTACCTGCTGTTAAAAACCCTACCAAATTAGTGGGTAAAAGCTAGCAGGTATCCGAAAATTCCGTCTAGTTTTTTACCTTTCCTTCCGACTTTACCTACTGTTTCAAAAACCTACCAAAGTAGAAGGATCGGAATGGACGGTAATAACAAATTCCTTCTTAAGCTGTACCTCCTAAAATTGTACCGTCTAAAATTTCCCATTAAATCTGGTGGGTAATCAATTACTACCCGATTTGGTCGGTAGCATTCGGAGGAAAAGTTGATTTTTTTGGTAGGTAAAGCACTTGGAAGGAAATATTAAGAAGGTCATGGCGGTTTTTCCTCAAAATTACCTGCTGTTAAAAACCCTACCAAATTAGTGGGTAAAAGCTAGCAGGTATCCGAAAATTCCGTCTAGTTTTTTACCTTTCCTTCCGACTTTACCTACTGTTTCAAAAACCTACCAAAGTAGAAGGATCGGAATGGACGGTAATAACAAATTCCTTCTTAAGCTGTACCTCTTAAAATTGTACCGTCTAAAATTTCCCATTAAACCTGGTGGGTAATCAATTAATACCCGATTGGGCCAGTAGCATTCGGAAGAAAAGTTGATTGTTTTGGTAGGCAAGGCACTTGGAAGGAAATATTTAGAAGGACTTGCCGGTGTTTTCTCTCAATTACCTACTGTTAAAAAACCCTACCAAATTAGTGGGTAAAAGCTAGAAGGTATACGAAAATTCCGCCTAGTTTTATGCCTTTCCTTCCGAGCTTACCTACTGTATCAAAAACCTACCAAAATAGAAGGATCGGTATGGACGGTAACAACAACTTCCCTCTGAAGCATTATCTCGTAAAATTTTATCGACAAAAATTTCCTTTTAAATTGGAAGGACAATTTTGTATTCCTACTGAATTTTGGTAGGTAATCTATACCTCTAGATTTGGTCGGTAGCATTCGGAAGGAAAGTAGTTTTTTTTTGTAGGTAAGGCTCTTAGAAGGAAATATTCAGAAGGTCATGCCGGTTTTTTGTCTCAATTACCTTCTGTAAAAAAACCCTACCAAATTAGTGGGTAAAAACTGGAAGGTATTCAAAACTTCCATCCAGCTTTTCACTTTTCCTTCCGATACTACCACCTGTTTCAGAAACCTACCAAAGTAGAAGGATCGGTATTGACGGTAATAATAATTCCTTCTGAAGTTTTACCTGCTAAAATGTTACCGTCTAAAATTTCCTTTAAAATTGGAAGGAAAATTTCATGTTCCTACCGAATTTTGGTGGGTAATCCATTACCATCCGATTTGGCAGGTAACATTCGGAGGGAAAGTTGATTTTTTTGGTAGGTAAGGCACTTAGTAGGAAGTTTTTGGAAGGTAACGCCAGTTTTTTCTCTCAGTGTGTGTTCTTTCTATCCTACATCGGGTTGATAGTTTAATACCTTCAGGTTTATCCAACCAGAACTTTTTTGGGGTGAATATCTCCGCGGATACCCCCACGCCAGGCAGTGGGGCGACTAAGCCCTCGCGTCTCGGGTCTCAAATGCCGGGATGTACCTGAAGAATGACCCAATAAGGCATTTTCCTTATACCGCGGCTGAGCCTGAGCTGATTCTGGAGATAGCGATGGCGAACGGTGTCCCCATCTTGCCCTGAAAGTGAGGGGGGGGGGCTGCCACAGTCTACTTTTTCATCTAACAGGTGAGACCACTACCTCCGAAGTGGCAGACAAGCACACGTTCCACCTGATGAAAAGTGTTTACCGTGGATTATGGACGTGTGAAACACCAGAGGAGTCACACTCGTGCTGCCGACCCTGTAAACCAGAGTTTCTGTGCCGTCAGTGTAGAAGACGAAGCAGGAATAGCCTTTGGTTTTCCCACTGACAGCACAATAACTCTCCAGTCAGCTCTTGCTACCCTACTCACCACCGATAACACAACACGAGTTTATTATGGCTGCGGTATTCTGTAGGGCGGAGGTACTTCCCCAGTCGGACTGCTCAATTGGACGGAAACACCGTCGTGTCCTAACTCCTTTAGAAGCTACAGCTGAAAGGTGTCTTACCTGTTACCCAGCCATCTGTTCGACTGTTAGTTCAATCTCTAGAATGTTCTATTTTATAAATTGGCATGATTGTATCAAGGTGTCATAGCTCTTGGATGATTGCCATCGCGAGTCAGTTTTACTCTGGAACACAAAACCAATGAGATATGTTTGACCTAATTTAAATAGTGATTTAAGGTTGCATGTAAGGGATAACCTTCAAGAAAGAAAAAGTTAAATTCTTGGTGTATGTACCTACCTTGCCTACAACAAAGCCAAGTCTATCGTATTATCGACACTTGTAACAAAATTGCCTACTTCATAATTAAATATTATTAAATATTTGACATCTTCATTTGAATTCCGATGAGATGCATAATTACGGCACAGTATTACTACTATTACGGCATACATTATAGAGGTAGGTAGATATATATCAGTACGCTGTCTGGCTCTATCCCTACACTCCTTATATACCCACTTCAATGAGTTCTTCTAATGTCATTAAACTTTTGACACAGATATACCTACGTCCTTTGACACAAGTCTGTATTTTTAATCTGCTTTTTTTTAACAGATCATCAACTAGATCTGACTCTCTAGACAAGTGGCAATGCGTTTGTAGAATAGAATAGAATGATCAATGTATGGGATTGACATTACTACTTACATTACTTCCAGCGGGGGACGCCGTAGACCGGACGGGTGATCTGCCCTTTTGTGGGGGCCATTTCACCCAATTCCCCTATTCCTCCTATTTGGAGGTCAAGAAGTGTCCGGCAATCACGGCGTTCCGTCGAACCTACCTGTCTCTTTACAGAATCTTACGATCTGTTCCACCTTCAGATCCTCGAGGTCTTGTTCTTCTAGGGTGTCCGTCCCCATGGTTTCCCATCTTATCATTGAGTACATGGGGCATTTGGCCAGCAGGTGGAGACTGGTTTCCTCGTCCTCCATGCACTCTGGGCATTTGGGGTCAGTTTTCACTCCTATAAGTGTCAGGTGCCTATTTAGTCGGCAGTGTCCCGTTATCACTTCTACGACCAGCCTCATGTTTCCTCGGGAGAGTTTCAACAGTCGGCTTGATTTCTTTGTGTCAATGCTTTTGATGAAGATCTTCGACTGTCTCATGACTGGCGAGGTCTTCCATCTTCGATTGGCTTCCGCTACTATGCTTCGGCTGATGACTCCCTTTGTTATTGTATGGGCAATAGGTAGTCTGGGCTCAGGGCCCACCTGATCTTCATCAGCTCCCTTTCTTGCCAGTTCGTCCGCCGTTTCATTGCCTATGTTGCCCTCATGTCCGGGCACCCAGGCAAGTGTTACGTCGAGTTTCCTGGACAGTCTTTCAATGATTTTCTTGCATTCCTTGACGAGTGCAGATGTCGTCTCAGTTTTTCCTAGTGCCCTCAGTGCCGCCTGGCTGTCGCTATAAATGGTTACCTTGCCTGTATCTTTTAGGCAGTCCACCATTTCCGCGCATTCCATTATGGCATAAATTTCCGATTGAAAGACACTTGCAAATTTGCCTAAAGATATCGTTTTATTTATTTCTGTTCCGTTTTCGCATCTGATGTGTACGCCGGAGCCAGAAAGCTTGGTAGATTCTTTTCTAGAGCCGTCCGTGTAGCAGATGATGCCTTCTGCATTCATCATCCAGTCCTCTCTTGATCCTATATGTATTCTATATTTCTTATCAAAAGTCCTCTCCTTCCTAATTAGGTCATTGTTTGACAGGACCATTGATAGTCTTTCTTCGTAGCCTTGACTGATTCTGGCATGGCCCTCATCGAATGTATTGGCAGTCCACTGACCAGTGCTTCTCAGTTTGAACCATTGTTCTGTTGCTTTCCTTTTTATTTCAAGGTCTATAGGATTCAGGCCCAGTATGATTTCCAGTGCGGCTGTAGGAGTGGTCCTCATCGCGCCGGTGGTCATAAGAGCTGCCAGTCTTTGGACTTTGTTCAGTTCTTGTTTGTTTTTTCCTGCTTGGGCTTTGTGCCACCACACTAGAGCTCCGTGTAATATCCTTGGCAATATAATTGCTTTGTATATCCACATCACTATGGATGGTTTCATCCCCCAGCTTCTGCCTACCGCTCTTTTGCATTGCATCATGGCCATTTTCGCCCTGGAGCATGCTTGGCTTATGTGTGTCTTATAGGTCAGTTTACTGTCCATTATTACTCCTAGATATTTGACCTCCTTCACCACTTCAAGGTCCTGATTATCTATTCTAATTGGTTCAGTCTGTCCTATTTTTCTCTTGCTGGTGAATAGGACTAGTTTGGTTTTGTCAGGGTTTAGGTTTAGACCTTTGCCCCTGCACCATTCTAGTGCTTCTTTAAGCCCCCTGTTCATGATGTTGCACATGACACTGAGGACTTTTCCTGTGACTAGGAGCACACCGTCGTCCGAGTACACCTGTGTGTAAATGTGCCTCCTATTAATCTTGTCAACTAATTCATCTATTAGCAGGCACCATAGTAGTGGCGATAGACATCCTCCTTGCGGGAAGCCTCCTTTTGCTATCACCGTGCGTTTTATTCCTGCTATCTCTGCTTGTATCAGTCGATGTCTCAGCATGTTTTTCACCCATCCTGATACGTCTTTGGGGATGGGATTGACATACGTTGACGACTGTCATAAATGGCAAAATACGTGTCAATCCCATATATTCGTCAATAGCTTACTCTTGTAACATTGGCCCCCTGGAATCCAACCACGCGTCCTGATCGTCCATCTGCATCTCGTGGGGGGCGGACACACGGACACAAGACTGGCGTGGCTAATGTGGCTCTGGTACACTTGAGATTGGCGTCTCGCCATTAATAATTGGATAATAATACATTTTACTTGACATTGGCAAAATCGGGTATTTTCCTGTAATTAAAGAAATTATGTAGCTCAACTCATTAAATTAAGAATAGTAAAATAGTGAAAACAGTTGCGTCGGTTCTTATTTTGTCGTTTTTATTAGCCCAACCTTTAACAGTAAATGATTAGATTATTAAATACTGTGACGTCACAAATATATTTTTCATACAAATTTTACTTATACCGTTTTGACGTTTAGTAAAAAGTAACTTATTTGACTAGTTACTCAAATACCCAATTGGGGGGGGGGGGGGGGGGGGGTGAATTTTCAGCAGAGGCCATTTTGAAGAAGTTGGAGCTGAAGCTTGTAACATTGTAATATCAACGAATTGTCACTTGTGTAGGGGAAACTATTCCAAACAGCGGCAATCCTTTATCACATTCAAAAGACATCGATGCTCTGGTGTGAAAAACCGTTGCATACTGTTCAGAAATATGAATTACCGCGAAGCTGTTTTTATGGCGGTCTCGATTCTCGATGTTGATTTTAAGTTTGAGTTTGCAGTTCTGGGCCCACTTG
This sequence comes from Eilema caniola, assembly GCA_949126895.1. Taxonomy (NCBI): domain Eukaryota; kingdom Metazoa; phylum Arthropoda; class Insecta; order Lepidoptera; family Erebidae; genus Eilema; species Eilema caniola. Next base: position 17,199,149 of record OX421476.1, on the reverse strand, counting down.
GTTTACATCAGCACCTTTCCTAGCCAGTTCGTCTGCTTTCTCGTTGTCTGTAATGCCCTCGTGGCCGGGTACGCAGGGAATCGTTACGTCGGTTGCTCTGCCAGTCTTTTCAGCGTCTTTTTACACTCTTTTGCTACCACCGAGATGGTTTCTATCTTGCCTAATCCAGTGCATTCTTGCCTAGTGCCTTCAGAGCTGCTGGGCTATCGCTATACACAGTGACCTTACCTGTGTTCCGGATTTTTGTGATTTTCGCGCACTCCATGATGGAAAAGATTTCTGCTTAGGATACACTTGCAAACTTAGCCAGTGAAGTACCCTTTCGTAGTAAAATAATAATGTTGAACATCTGTACAACACTTAGTCATCATTCACACAGTTCATCCATCCTCTTTTCGCTCAGGTCACCTATTCACAGTAAAACATACAGTAGCATATAGCATTATAACAATCCAATTAAATCCAAAATCGCAATTTATTTCATGAAACCTTGATACATACCAATTCAGACATCGAATAAAATGATCTGTGTTGTGTAATAATGGCCAGGTTATACATAAGAATGTATAAATACAACATTTCGGGCTGATAGTGGTCTCAACAGCACTACTTTTACTTTCGTGACACCGCTGTGTGATTTCTCTTTCGGAAGCCAGCTATTGACTCTTACAGATACATTCGTAGTTGTGATATTTGCATTTTATATTATACCCATCAAAATTTTGCTGTTGATATTGTCAATAGTTTTGATGAAGTTTTTATTACGTATTGTTTAGTATCATGACTCTTTATTGTTTTATACCTCCATATAAATCGAGAAATTGTGTAATTTTATTCATCAAACTAGACAGAGCTAAAAGGCAACTGAAAAAGGAGATTCGGTCGCACTTTTCATATGAAGTTGTATGTAAAGGTGCAAACGTATCTCCTTTGTCGACTGTACATGTAAGAAGACAATGGGGATGCCGCCTGCGCTTTTATCCCTACAGAGGGCCTTGTAATGGCCAATGTTAGCTGTCATCTACGTAGATTTCATTGTTTGTCTCTTCAAATCTGACAGCTATGAGTTTGTTATTGTCACAGAACAGATGGTTATTGTTGTTTGGTCATATGCTGCTGCCATCTATAATTAGTTTGGGTCGGCATCCTCATTACAGAACGTAGAAATTATTTGAAATGTGGATACCAGGATTACAGCTAGTGGTAAAATTTTGTCTCTGCATAATATTATCCATAGCATAGCTTGGGTTTAGGTGTGGGATTCCATCAAGATCTTCAGATTCCATTATTATTAACGTCATATCAGCCGCACATAGTCCACTGTTGAACATAGGCCTCTCCAATGGACTTCCAGAACGACCGATCTGAAGCATACAAACCTATAACTTCACTTGCAAGCTGGTCAGACGTTATATACGTCACGCATAAAGGCAATAGAAGGATAGTGCGTACCTCTGGCTCCAAGAGCTTTAGATTAAATGCTTCAGTGACTAACACTGCATTTTGAGGAATGTAGTTATTTTAATGTGGGTCGAAGCTTGTATGCTCGATTTATTTTGTGTCGTTCAGCTTGGAACAGATCTTGTGATATAAACGGATGGCTTAGCATAATGAAAGTGGTTATACTTATTTCAAGTTATTTAACAGCAGTTCTATCTATACTTCTATATCTATACTAATATTATAATGAGGAAAGATTTGTATGTAGGTATAGTACATTACTGCCGCGGCCACCAATTGTAGTGTTGCCGGACGATCGTGAAGTATGCGGGCCGAGGCGCAGCCGAGGCACGCATTACGGAGTCCGGCAACGCTCAGTTGTGGCCAAGGCTTGTATAGTGCTTTTCTCAAACAATGCGCGGAAATTAAAACTATGTAGTATCTAGGCAGAATTTTTTAGTTACCTACTTTTCAAAATCAATGACGAACAAGGAACAACAGTAATTATTCACGCGGCGAAATGTTCATTGGTTTTTTATTTTTCTTAATAAACAGCATTCTATTTGCAAACCAGTTCTATATTTTTCTCAAACATGCTTGGAAATGTGAACATTATTTTGACAACCTTCTTCGAGATAAATCGAAATTGCTGTACATGCGAGCAGCGGCCAGATAAAGTTGTATGAAAATCCATATCTGTCGTGTTTTAGCGGCCAAATAAATTACTATGTAAACTCATTTCTGTCGTGTAATTTAAAAATGGAACCATCTTTTTCTCCGAACCATGGCAACCGCGGAGGTAACTTATCCAAGGCATTAGGTACAATCAGTTTCGTGAACAGGTACAATCAGGATATAAATAAGTACTAGGGTAGCAGAAGCTAGCAGGAGGTTGTTACAATTTTTTTTTAAGTGACTCATAGTTTTATTTTGTACCCTAGTAGGTACTTTTTAGATATTACTGTAGTAGGTTAAATAATGGTTAGTAGAGAACCTCCTGCTAGCTTCTGCTACCCTAGTACTTTGTACTAGAAATAATGAGTGGATATGTTGCACTATAATTTATAAAAATTACTATTGTTCGTTGTTCGTCATTAATTTTGAAAAGTAGGTAACTAAAAAGTTCTGCCTAGATACTACTTAGTTTTAATTTCCGCGCATTGTTTGAGAAAAGCACTATACAAGCCTTGGCCACAACTGAGCGTTGCCGGACTCCGTAATGCGTGCCTCGGCTGCGCTTCGGCCCGCATACTTCACGATCGTCCGGCAACACTACAGTTGGCGGCCGCGGCAGTAATGTACTATAAATAACGCCTTGGATAAGTTACCTCCTTGGTTGCCATGGTTCGGAGTAAAAGTTGGTTCCATTTTTAAATTACACGACAGATATGAGTTTACATAGTAATTTATTTGACCGCTAAAACACGACAGATATGGATTTTCATACAACTTTATCTGGCCGGTGCTCGCATGTACAGCAATTTCGATTTATCTCGAAGAAGGTTGTCAAAATAATGTTCACATTTCCAAGCATGTTTGAGAAAAGTATGTTTGTAACGAAGTGGCCAAAAGGTACTGGATCGATTTTAAAAATTCTTTCACAATTTGAGTACTACATTATCACCGATTAATATAGGCTATTGTAATTGCAAGAAAATATACTACGCGATAAGTGACATAAACGCGGGCGGAGCCGCGAGTAACAGCTAGTTATTGATACACGAGATTAATGTTTAGAAGTTATATTATTATTGTTAACGTTACTTGTGGATAAAATGCGACATGAGTTCCCATATAGTTTATTGAACCTACTCGTAATTATGTTTAGGCTTATAATGCAATAAGTATCTATATAATCATGATCGTTTTATTTTAATTGATCTTAGAAGATAGCTTAATTAATAACGGCAGTTTAGTTTAGATCACCCGATAAAATTTATCGAGTAATGTAGGTACAGTTGGCAAAATCGATAGTATCCCACCTTTTCATATAAAGTTGTATGTTAAGGTGGGTTATTATCGATTTTGTCGAGTGTACAATATTATTACTAAGTAGGTGGTAACATTGAAGCGTCCGTAGCTTAGTGGTTAAGGAGTCGGCCTTACGATCGACAGGTCCCGGGTTCGAATGCTGGCCATTACACTACCGAGGTGAACCTACTCCTAGCACAAGCAATTTAGCTTAGTTGGAGGGGTTAGAGGGAATATTAGTAATTTCGATAATTTAGGTTGCTAATATTCTTTTTGCCAAAAAAAAATAGAGGTAATATTGAAGTCATTCAATGGCACACATAACCTCCTTCTTCACGCGAGAAGCAGGTTTTTCTTTCTTTATTCGTTAGTACCTACCTATATCAAAGCACCGCCATCAACTATTTGTTATCCATAGTAGGTACTTAAATCACTACATAGTATAAAAAAAAGTCGCTTTCTCTGTCCCTATATCCCTTTGTATACTTAAATCTTTAAAACTACGTAACTGAATTTAATGCGGATTTTTAATATATATTATATACATATATTGGACGAAATGGCCCGCAGAAGCCGCGGATGGATCGTCCGTCCGGCCATCCGGCGTCCCCAAATTGAATAATAATACATATAGTATGATAGATAGATAGAGTGATTTCAAGAGGAAGGTTTATATGTATAATAAATGTTTAATATAGTAGAGGGTGCAGCAGGAACGGGATCTGACGTCACGCGGGCGGAATAATATTGGCGGTACGAAGTTCGCCGAGTCAGCTAGTCACTACATAGTATAAAACAAAGTCGCTTTTTCTGTCCCTATATCCCTTTGTATGGTTAAATCTTTAAAATTACGCAACAGATTTTGATGCGGTTTATTTTTATAGATAGAGTGATTCAAGAGGAAGGTTTATATGTATAATACATGTTTAATATAGTAGAGGGTGCAGCGGGAACGGGATCTGACGCCACGCGGGCGGAAAAATATAGGCGGTACGAAGTTGGCCGGGTCAGCTAGTAATATTATAAATGGGAAAGTGTTTGTGTGTCTTTTGGTCCGTCTTTCACGGCTAAACCACTGAACCGATTTTGATGACATAGGTTAGGTTTGGTCGCGATAACCGACATCCACGCGGGTGAAGCCGCGGGCAAAAGCTAGTATCGATATAAATCAGTAATTTGGTCAATTACTTACTTTCGCTCAGTGTAACTCATCAATGAGATATCGAATGAGTCAAGAATGTATTGAGAAGTTACTACTCCCACTCCACCGCACCTTTCGCACCATTTGATCGCATTTTCATGAATGAATGGCGGTTAAATTTTTAACATGCAGTTTTGTATCTTTGTGTTTGATGATTTTTTTTGTTGATAAGAGTAAGACTTAAAAGAGGATGAGTAGAGAAGAGTCGGTATATCTGTCGGCAGTCTTCAACACGATGCGCTAAGGCTTATATTGTAACAAGAATATCTAGCCTAAGTACTTAATTGTGGATAGTGTTGGTAGGCTTGCGCCTGCGCACCTTGTCATTTTCAATTCCTACTATAACTACATAAATGCAAGTAAATTCGTTTTTTTATACCACTTAGGTTGACCAATACGTTAGATTTATTAAAATGATTAGCTTTTATATAAATTTTTATATAAAACTAGCTGTTGTCCGCGGCTCCGCCCGTGTGGATGTCGGTTATCGCTTAGTGTTGAGTCAACATAGTAGCTTTATGCATGCAAAGTCTCAGCCCGACCGGTTTTAAATTGACTAACTTTCATCCCCTATTTTATCCCCTTGGGGGTAGTATTAATCAAAATCCATTCTTAGCGGATGCCTACGTCATAACATCTACCTGCTTGCCAAATTTCAGCCCGATCCGTCCAGTGGTTTGGGCTGTGCGTTGATAGAACACTATGTCAATCAGTCAGTCATCTTTGAATTACAAACCTATATTTAGATCTGAGACGAGGTCTCGGGTTCGATCCCAGGTTTTACCATGGCACACACCAATAACTTTTCAATTCTTTTCGAAGTTATGTGTATATTTATCGCAGGTTTATAAGTGCCCGGTTAATGGCAATAGGCTCGTCACTTATTACATTGGGACCCAAACATAAACTGGTGAAATGTAGGTGCTAGCACCTCTGCCTACCCCTTCGGGGATACAGGTGTGAGTTTATGTATGTAAGGTTATGAGTATAAGGATTTATGAGGAAGGTCGTTTTATTAGAAATCAATCGTTAATTAACTCGTTTACTATAATTAATTACATTTTATTGTACCTACCTACCTATTCGAGAATTATATTATATTATCTGTGCTATTAGTCAGAAGTTCAGAATTATAAAAGCATAAAACTATTTCAAGATGCGCTTTTATGACTTCAAGACTCGTTCTTAAAAAGTTTGAAAAAACGTTGGTTGCACAGGGAACATAGTCACCTTACTGGTTCATCGTCCTTATTCAAGGACTGACTGCATCACGATCCCGACATTAATATACATGCAGAGTTTCGATGAATAATAAAAAATAATAGGCCTCAATTGACGCTTCGTTATGAACAAGCTAATAAATATTATACCTGTCACGGAACACCCGCCAGATATGGCAAATATTAAACTTATACGAGTTCATTACTATTGAAGAGTCACAAAAAGCTCTTTCGTATCGTCTCTGGTTATATGGGGAACAAATGTCTGGTCATGCAAGTATAGGTACCAACACCAAGACCACAGAAAGTCTTCCTACAGTCCCGGGTCATTTAAGCGGGGCGTGAAAAAGCATCTGATGAGGCCGTCAAGCTGATAGCTACCATTGTTAACATGGTACGTGTATGTAATGGTGACCCTCTTTCCTGAGAAAAAAAAACTAAGACCACAGGAAGTCCCATAATCACGGATATCTGTGCCCTTAATAGATTAAGATCTCAGGCTGACTGCTGCAGAGCAACTGATACTGATACAATGGTGTTAACTGGGTGATGGCTGTGACTGTGATACACCTGAAGGATCACCTCTTTTAGACAAGCACACGGCCCGCCTGATGGAAAGTGGTTACCATGGCCTATGGACGTGTGTAACACCAAGGGAGTCACACTCGCGCTGCCCACCATGTTGGAACAGAGAGTTTCTGTGGCGTCAGTATAGAAGATAATCTAGGACAAGCCTTTGGTCTTCCCACTGACAGCACAAAAACTCTCCAGTGAGCTTTGGCTACCCCACTCATCGCCAAGAACACAATACGAGGTTATTATGGCCGCGGTATTCTGGAGGGCGGAGGTTTCTTCCCAAGTCGGAATGCTTAATTGGACGGAAATACCGTCGTGTCCTACCTCCTACAATACCTCATCTCAGCCTGCGATGTCGAATGAGCAAATATAGGAGGAGCGGTCAATGTCACCGTTTCTTGCGCTGAACACAATACATGTGCTACTAATTAGTACCCTACCTAACTACCAACTAAGTACTTAGTTAATCTGTGACCTAACTCTTAAGGCCGGGTTGTAGAGAGAGAGAGAGAGAGAGAGAGGAGAGAGAGAGAGAGAGAGAGAGAGAGAGAGAGAGAGAGAGAGAGAGAGAGATGGCCGCGAGAACGCGAATGCAGCGATTTAGAGGCTTTATATTTGTATTCAAGATTTTTGAAAAAAAAAAGTATGTGCGTGATAAAATGTAACTCTACCAGTCCGTTTTTAATACTAACTGACATTATTTGATAGTAGCGTCTTAGTATAAAATGTGTTCGAAATAGCGATTTAGAGCATTTTAGAGTCATACTCATGTTTGACGCTAATTTCTATCGAGGTAAATATCATGAATCGTGTTTCTGTCTTTACATATCCCTAGTCGTTTTAGCCTACTTTATGAATTTGATTTTTATTTGGCGTATTTAGTTATATAACTTGATGATAAATGTTTTCAAAAATGTTGAATCTCGGTCTTAAGCTTATTTTGAGAATGTCACAGTTGAAAGGAATGTCAAATGTGAAAATTATGTGAAATGATCCCTATGGGTAGGTTATTGGGACCTCTGGCTCGCAAGTACTACTTCGGATGCAACTGGATCCTATTTCTGGTGTAGTCCAAGAGCTCGCAGTCGAATAGCACCTACACGGATGCCACCAACACTAGTCCAAGAAGAGCACCTATTAGCATTTTATTAAAGTGTCTAAACATCTATTTGCACATTAGATTGTAGTAACGACGATGTAATGTAACGATATACTGATACAGATTGCTTCTGCATACGAATTTTGCAATCGTTTTGTCGACTCGAACCTCATGATTTACACATCATTCTAAACAAACTTGTATTTCGGCTAAATTATAATATTAAAATGGTTTAGCTGTTTGGTAAGCATTTTCACAATGTTTTTGCGTCGCCGCTGTTTAGTATTTAACACCGCGAAGGTGATAATTTTTGCAAAATGACTTAGAATGTTTACTGAAAGTGTTACAGGTAAAGTACATTGCTAATATAAGTTAATTATAATATGTAAATGTATTAAAGGAATGTTTAACCTACATCAATATCCGTGCATATCTAATAAAATAATATGTAAGATACCTATAAAAAATAATATTCTTGGAAGTTTATGCGAATGTTTACACATTGAAATAAAATTATTCGTAACGGGTTTGTTTTATTTAATTTGATGTTGATGTTTGTTCGAATTTTATAATGCGTTGTTGTATCATTTTACTAATTAGGTATATCAATGTTATAGTAGCTGGGATAAAATGGATTGTGAAGGCGTAGGACTGGGAGTTACGGCGCAAATTGGCTTACATTAAGTATATCCAGCAGTGAATGAAATAGTGCTTGTACCTGCTTGCACTTGCAATTATATTAAAGGACTTTACTATAAAAAAAAAACAAAATATGAATTTTTCGACGTGTCAGTTAACACATAGTAATATTTCAACAATAATTACACATACAATATCGTGTGTGCATTTAGGAATTTTATCTGATTCTTTGCTTCATATTGGTGCAACATTAAAATATTTCGGTGTGTTGCAATTCAATCAGGGTGTGACTGTGTCGTCGACACGGCCATGTGTTTTGTGTGAATGTAATGGTGGCACTCCCCCCTTACCCCTCCTCGTGATACGGAGGATACGCGGTGGGAATTTTGGGCTTTACAACCCTCCCCTTCCCTTCTATAGGCTACGTCGAATAAGACGAATAATTATAAATTTCATATTGTTATGTATCCTTATTAGATTTCGACTATACTTGCCGCTCCCCCCGACTTCTGACTTGCGGGTCTAAAAAGGCCACATTGCGCGATGCCGCCAAAAACTAGTAACTTTATGAATTTCCACTAGATGTCAATACATTCCTATAAAATTCGTAATATGGTCAATTATATGAGCAGAACCACGACAATTCATTTATTAAATTGGTTCTAATTTATATCCTAATATGTACTATAGATACGAATACGATAATGAAGTGGCCCTTTTGACTGCTATTGATAGCTGAATCCACCTTTGTATATATCAATGCCTTTGACTGTCTCACAAGGAGACGTCGAGTCGAGCCCGAACTGCCCGAAGCTTCGCAAAATCTAATAATAATAAACAATACAAAACCAAATTACTTAAGTAAATTGTTGCCAATACTTGTCCTAAAATTCTTCCGCGTCTCTCTGATGGCATAATCTTCCTCATAGGTACAAATTTAATATATTATTTACATACCTACCTACTTAATGTTTTGATATGAATATTTGAATCTTTCGGAATTCTTATACAATACATTATCAAGCCGGTTTTAATCGCAACTAATATGGTAATAAGTTACCTACTATTTTGTTTAAGTTATAAGATTTATATTGGGATAATATTTTGACAGCTTTCTGAGCTCTCCTCTAACGGTTGGCCATTGTTTAGGTAAAGCGTTCGGGCATTGAAACTCTAAGTTTGAGGTTCGATTCCAGCTCTGTTGGTGTGCAGATAGTCGTAACCCTCGTCCAATACTATCTATCTTGAACATGACGTACCTACTTCACCATCAATGGGCAAACTGCAGCCTATTGCAGGACATAGGCCTCTCGTAATTTGGGTACTAACAATTTGTTACGTTGAAGAAATTCCAGAATACGCAACAACTTGGTTCGCACGTGTGTACCCTAACGAACATCGAACACTCGGTTCGTCAAATATGTTCGCGGCGATGGACGGTGTTCGAATAGTTATAACAAATGTTACCTAACAAAACTGTTCGTAAAGAACTTGGAAGGCTACAGGCGTTTATTTTTATACAAAGCTATTATCCACCATTTAGGATCCGCTTAACACAATATCTTGTGATTCACTGTAATCACCAAAATTCATTCCGCTACTTCAAAATCGACCACTACGAACGGCGCTGAGTTCGCGTCTGTTGTGCGCGAATTTAATTCAAACTATGTTCGTGTCCGTGTTCGGATAAACTGAACAAACAAAATGTTCATGTTTGATGTTTATTTTCACTATGTTCGTGTTCGTACGTCTCCCAATTCTCCGAATACCTAGTTCCTACATGTCGAGATTAAATCGGTTCTCTTAGTCAAATCATTGAAACACAGACATACCTAGTAAAATGTGTCATTTCAAAACCTAGCTTTCTTAGGTTTTGAAATGACATATAAAATTTTATTTTTTAATTACAAACGCAATCACACTACGAGTGATTCTCAAGCTTTAGTGACCTTACGATATAATATGTAGGCCTTGTTTGAAAAGATGATATGGAATACCGAAGTTTTTATTAGTTTTTCTTGCTAATCAATTTTAAAAAGTGATAATCATTCAGACATTGATTTATTTAACTAATTAATTTGCTAAATGTCACTATGCCTTATAATGCCTTGATATGTTATACTTCGCCGATAAGCAAATTTTTGGCGGTCAAATACCCGAATGTACTATTTTGGTATTCTTAATTCGATCTATATTCTTAATAGTGAGTGATTTGAATACAGATTAACACGAAAACATTCATTCATACGTTTTTTACGTCATAAAATACGTTTAAAATAAGCCCTAATACCATAATCATACCATAATCATTATGTCAAAATTGTGCCTATGTTGGTAGGAAGTTAAGTACCCTTTCTTCATTATCTCACCATGTGTCTTTATTTATTCATATCTATTTGATGATACTCTATAAACATCGACGACTTAAAGCAAATTGGCACGACACGAAGTCCAATGCGCCGCAAAGCGTTCTTAATGTCATTTGGGCCCTTTTTTGTTTCAAAAGTCGATGTCGCTTACATATTTTTGCCTTAAAGTCTTTTTAATAGGCTCAAACTAATGACTGTAACAAAGCTGTATAGCGCCAATACCACTGCTCTTTGTACATTTATAATGACTGCAATCGTTGGCGGTTACAATGCGTGGGATTTACAATGATTTATGTTTTATATGGTTGTTACAAATTACGATAGTGTTAATACTATTCATTGAAGCGTCTAATGTGCAAAGAACACGTAATATAGACTTGTAACACATAAGATGGTGTCAATGGTGAGCGGTAGTCTGGAAGCGGTGCGTCCTACAGTTTTGACGTAGGTATTTTTGAAGTGAAAACTTCTTTAGCGGCGTTGGATGGGTGTAAAATGTTAAGGAAGCGTCAGGATTAGTTGACCTTTGAACCGTAACCGACGACTGACGTCATACAAGATTAGTACAGAACTACAGACTATCTATTTTGCAAGTTATGATAGATAGCGTCGTAGCTTAAACGGTAAGCACTTCGACTGTAAGTCCTTATAGTTTCATATAGTATGGGGTTCAAACCACCGGGCCTTCAGGGATTTTTTGTGATTGTTTTTTCTTATTATAATTTATTACTTTTGGTGATTATTTTTTCTTTTTGTAATTTATTCCATTTTATGATTATTTTTTCTTTCTGTAATTTATTATTTTTTGTGATTATTTTTTCTTTTCATAATTTATTAATTTCTTCTGACAGAAAATTAGCAGAAAATAAGTGATAGGTTCTATGATTAGCGCTATATTATAGGTATGGTATGGTATGTTCTTTTTTATTCTTTTTCTATGTATATAACGAAGAAAGAAAAAAGAAAATGTTTTCACTTCTGCCGGCACTCCCAGAGTGCAACCCGTCTTTTTTTCGTCTAAGTAATCATCATACTGAATTTCCCTGAAATCTGTCCAGCCGTTTGCTCGCGAAGCAACGAGTTACAATTTAACATACAGAAACAAAAAATTCATTGGTTGGATTAATAGACAATTATAAAGTATCAAGTGATTCAGAATTCTTGTTCTTTACTTTGATGACGCAATTGGATTTTTTTGACATTTTTTGTTTTTGCCAATGGAAAGGACCAGTATGATGCCTAACCTACCATATAGGAAGGTTAGGTATCGAACTGATGCCTTTTAATTTCTCAATTTAATATTTAAGATCTTTTTTTGTTGCATATAGGTAGAAATTCACGCCAATAAAGATATTTGGTAAAATTGATAGAAGACTCTATACATGTTGCCTTGAATGAGACTCACGTGAAAAAATAGAAGACGTTATGAATTCCCTCTCACAATATATGTCATTGTTAAAGAAGAAATACTAAGATACGCCCTTATAATACATTATAAGCATACATTACAATAGCCTTTCATCTGTAAGAAACGAAACATCGACACGTGTTCACTGTGTATGTTGTAATCTCAATAAGCCTTTCACTGCTTCAAGTTCAATCTCAAGGCGCTTTTGATGATTGTAAGGCATGCTCGAATTACAAAGTAACTATCACTTTTCTTTGACCGCTATAGTATAAGCCGAGAAAGGCACATCTTATATGCCTTCCTTATGTAAGACATTGACTATAAATTTATTATCCTGTGTCCCTAGTATTGTAAGTGCGAAAGTTTGTAGAAGTAGGTGTCATGTTGTAGGTGTATGTTTGTCTTTTTTTATTTTGTAATGACGTAAGCCGATTTGAATCCAAATTTAAATGATGAAGGGACATCTCTTTCGTCCAGATAAAATGAACCGAGCTTTTTTTATTACTGTTCTTTATTATAGATGTTGTTTTTATTCAATAAATAGGTATATATAATGTATAAAACATATAAGTTGATCTACAAAATTTGTGGTAGGTACATTTTGAAAAAAAAAAGAATTGTAGTAGTGTAGATACAATATAATCGTAAGACTGTGTGGTGTATACAAATATGTACTTAGCGAGTGTAAAAACCCTGTCATGGATCCACGATGGGTTCAAATATCTGTGAGCGATGAGGCAAACATCCGTATTACCTACTTTCCAAACAGGCTTTACTGGCGACCGCGACCACCAATATGCCTGCACAAAATCCACACTTATTTTTAATTTAAAGACCAGCTAGGTTTATCTGTGTTTCTCTATTATAATTATACATTTATTACGTGATACATCCTTGCTCTTGAATCACTCTAATCTATTAAAAAAACCTCGACGACAATCCTCTTTTGATGAGGCCGTCAAGCTGAGTGCCACCATTGTTAATATGTTACGTGTCATATAATGGTGACCCCTTTCCTGAGACTTTGCCTTCAGCTTACCATCAGGCGAAGTGAAGTACAACTGGCATGTCTTATCTAAAATAAAAATAAAAACCGCATTAGAATTTGTTGCGTAGTTTTAAATATCTAATAAGCAAATTGATAGGGACAAAAACACAGTGGTAAGCGACGTTGTTTCGCTTAAATTGAATTATAACAATTCAATTATTCATTCATTATTAGCAATATAAGCTTACAGTTTGCGCCAAAGCGCTTATTTGCAGTCAGTTACATAAATATACATTACATTAAATTAATTATTTATATGATAAATTTCTTGAAATCAGAAAATTTTATTAATTTTTTTTTTCAATTTAATAATTTTGATGATATTGTTTCGATTTTTTAATTTTTTCGTTCCGTTCGAGAAACTGAATTGCTCTTAAAAAAACATTTTTTTTAATGAAGAGTTCGCATGTTAGAAAACATTCTATCGGTGATAAGGGTTCTAAAAAGATTAATCTACGAGCTACCTCTTAAAAATCTCTGAAAATTGACAAAAAAACTCGGCTTTGCATTTAATTATAAATCAATGGTATTACTTTCAGCACATAAATTTTAAGTAAGGTATAGCCAGAAGAGAAAGCCTGAGGTAATCTTTGTTTTTTTAGCGTAGGTATATACGAACTTTCATAAGGTGATTGACAACGTGGGCATTGTTAATTTTTAGTTCCTGTTTACACATTCGGTCATTTTTGAGATTGTTTGCAACTAACTTATAAGGTTCTTTTGTAAATTGCAAATAAGTTGTCTCTACATTAGAGAGATTAGATAAGTATCTAAGAAAAATTGAGTCGTGTGGAATTAATAATTTAGATTCTTTTTGGTATTCGCGAAAACTACAGAAAGGATTTTGATGCGGTTTTTTTTATTAAAATGGTCTGAATCTTACTTAAAATCTGCCGTATTTTTTATTGAAATTAGTGAAGTAGAACTGGAGATATGACTAAAAATTTCATGATAGTCAACAACAGTCTCTTATATTTCGCAAATTCATATATAAGTTTCTACGAAATATTAGACCGGTAAGGTGTGAAGTAATAAATGGTTGTGAGTATAATTAATTAATTATATTTCAATCAATTACCATATCTCATAAATTAATTACGTAACCTAAACCTTTCCCCGTTTTATTCTATTCTACTCTAATTCCTATCAAAGGAACTAATTAAAGTAATTGTAACAATTTCTCAAGCAATTCTTATGTACAGTATGTTGTTTTATTTTCCATACCCACAGCACATACGTTAGAAGTAGTGCTTATTCCAAGTTCAAAGAATAAAATGTTCAAGATGTAAATACTTATACAGCAATAAACAGTGTATTTTTTAAACGGGACAGTAAGGCGAGGTACCTTAACAGTCGTAATAACAGCAAAATGCTCTTAGAAGACTGTCGCTAACGTTTTAAAATATTTTGAACTGCATTCACGGATTTTGAAAAAATCGTACAGCAAGCAAGAAAAATGCTAAGAGTCGAAAAAAATAAATTCGTGTCTACGATCCTTTGAACTAAAATCGGGACGCATAGACCGGTCAGTTCTTTATTTTTAATTTCACAGAGTAAGAAAGGCGAACACTTATGTAGAAAGTGAAGGGTTCTGATGAAATCTCATTAATAAATATTTTTTGAATTTAAATATTTTACGTGAGTTTAATTAAAAAAAAGACAAGTAAATATTATTAATTAAGATTAAGTATTTTAAATAAATAACATTAAGAAAATATATCCTATTGTTTGTAATTATCGTTAAAAGTACCCTGGACCACATGAACTTTTTTAAATAAGTCCTTAAAACAAAGACTGTAAGTATTTCACGCTGTTAAACGTTCGCTTTTAAAATAAAAGTACTAGTTGCTGCTTCATAAATCATAATAATAGTTACATTATTATTAAATAATAATATAACTATTATAATGACATCTGCCGCCGCTTCGCTCATTAAAATTGTTATTAGGTACTAAAACGATTGCATTCAACGCATGGAAACGAGAGCGGATATCGCGCAATCCAGTAAATGCATGTAAAATATGCAAAGCGAGGACGAACATCTAGTAGGCACGAAATATTATACCTAAGTAACTGACTTATTTGAAACATCCTGTTGTTAAATATACAGTTTAGTAGTATTTAAAAGTGTTTTTGGGACTCTATCTACTGTGATATCCACCCTCCGTGGCAGATATTACTAGTAGTTGCCTGGACATCATGTGTCAACGATATAAAAAAAAAATCATAAAATTAAAAAAGAAAAGATTGAATAGAGAATTTAGGAAAATACGGAACGTGTGGGACAGTTCCTGACGGTTGACTTGAGGTCTTGAGAAGAAGCTAGCTAGGCTCCGGAAGGTCAAGATTTAAAGAGAAGTGTGCTCGCTTCCGCGGTCCCTCTGAAACGAGTATTGTATAAAATTAAAAAAAAACCTCGCGTAAAATCCCATTTTAAAAAAGCTCGTGTAGGAATGATGTGTTTTATCCCAATATCAATATTACGGCAAAAACTCGTTTCATTCGTAAAACTGTGGAGATCAAACACCCGACTCCACACTACCTTCTCAAGCTTGTTGGACGAAAACCGATTCCTACAGCTTTGGGTTGGAAGGTCATACTGCAGTCAGCTGGGTGTCGTAAGAGGCGACTAACGGAAAAATACTCTGACGATAGGACGATGCGCGCCTCCCCACACCGGGGTTGAGTCGGGGACCGCGTGGTCCCCCCCTTCCCGAGGAGGGCCAGACCGAGAGGGATGGCCCTGGGTCAGCCGGGGTGCGAGGGATATGTCGCATGACAACCTCACCTTCGGCCTAGCACTACGACCCAGAGACGGCGTGCGGTTTAGTCGGTTCGAGTCCGACATAACCTCCCCCTCCGGCTCCGGAGACGATATAACTGCGAGAGAAGGAAAATCGGTACCAACGCGTCTTGGTAGCGTGAAAACAGTAGGATAAAGTCTTCCAACATTGGGAGAGGTCTTTATCCAGCAGTAGACAGTGATGGACTAATTGAATCGAATTGAATTATTATTATTATTATTGAAAGTAAACCAAATGAAAAGAAAGAGTAGAAGATAGGGGACCTAGGGCTCCGAACTCCGTGTACATGCAATCGGGACTAACGCTGTGATTGAAATAAACCACTTTTTAACGAATTCTTTCGCGATTTATTTGTTATTATTTACTTTTAGTCCGACGTTTCGGATAATTTCAGCCGCCATATTCGCGGTTTGACTTAGGATGGTAGTGATCATATACTTTGAAGTGCAAGTTATCTCAAAGTAGGTACCCGAATCATGATGAATTGTTGGCGGTACTATTTACGTTATTAGTTCAATGAGTGATATTCGCGTAAACTTTAGAAAATTATCATAACGCTGTAATGATTATGTCAGGAGTGGATTTTCGTCGGTAGTGTGACAGCCAGAATTCATACCCGGGATTTTTGTTGAGAAGGAAATCCACGTGTAAGTTATGTAAATAAACAATCTTTTTCACCGGACGTATGAATATAACTTACCGTTTTTAATGTCTACTGCATTGCTTCTTAATTATACTGCATTCTAATTGTAGGAATAGCCTAGATTTTAAGAAACTTTCATTGCGGCATCGCTACTGGACTAAATACCTGTATAATGTATGTATCGTTGCATCATCTACCTCTAAACTCATTGTTCATATAACAGGTCGAACTAACTACCAATAAGTACTACATCTCTGACCTTCGCGTGTTGTTTTGCCTATACCTTTCATTATTAAATTTGCGAAGAGCTTTTCGAACTTCGAACGTTCATTATAAAGGTGAAGATACATCGTGAGCCTTTAAGTTCAGTGTAACGAAAATTGAATGCAATTCGATGAATTCGTGTTATAAGTACGAACCTTAAAGTAAATTATACATCGATTCAATTATTATTGTGACAATGTCAGATAATGGTAGAGATGCTCGTGTTAAGGCGGTTTTCCACGGCATGTGATTTTGCATAATTTTATCATGCATTGTAGATGATCATTGACAGCCACATATCGCGTATTACCTTATTGTCCGTGGTCCACCTACATAGTCCACATCCACATACATACACACATCATCAGTAGTCGTGGTGTCCGTGGACAAAATTTTTTTTACTGTTTAAAAAATTCAAATGAATCATCATCTTTTTCTGGATAAGGTAAAAGAAGGTTATTGTGTTTGTTTGTAAGCCGAGAAGTGACACCATGAACCATGACATCAATGTCGTCTAACAAGTGTTGCGTATTGCAATACGTTATCAGTTTCTTACTTATTAGGCAACAATATGAATTAAATTTTTACATGCTAAATATTCATATCGATTTCAATTGAAAAAATTGAATTGGTCTAGGCGGGGATCAAACGCGCGATCTTTGCCTTACAGGGGCAATGCTTTGACCACTAAGCTACCAGATCCGGTCTTCGCCTAGTCCAATTCAATTTTTTCAATTTAAATCGAGGCAACAATAGTTTCAAAACTGTATTTTATCATAAATATGATGATAATGAATAACACTATCACTATCTTCTAAATCCGACGGCTAACGATCAAAGTTCTTTAACAGTAAATATTTACAAATTCACACATACATTGGAATACATAATACCTACCAAAATTATTATCAATGTATAAAACCAATTTTTATACATCTATAATGCAGAAGTTGCTTTTTATTTTGTCTTATTGTAATGTCTTAGCTATAGTGATATTAATAAATTTCAATTTAAATTGCAGTCTAACAACCACAGCTACGAGTATTCTATTGGCTGTTGAAAAACGAACAGTCAATAGAATGCTCGAGTTTAAACTGTAAAATTACATACAAATACTACTTGTGAATATTCGCCCTAATATATCATACTTACAACAATAACAGCCATTGTAACATCCTACCTATCTTTACCATGAATGTAACGTGAATTAATCAATTTCTTTTGACTTTTCATGGAATATTTGTAGGCTAATTGCTTTTTGCATATGGTTTAAGGTATTTATTGATTAAGTAAATCGATACGCCATTTCTAGAACGGGTAACATATAAAAGATTAGCTGAGTCCCGGACTTCGTCCACATACGTGGAGTGAGAATAAATCCTGTAAAAAGAGGCTACGCTTTTTAAGAGAAAGCCCTGCACGAAAACAGCGAGGAAAATAGTTTTTTTTTTGTTTAGAGTTTTCTAGGTAGGTGCTTAGGTACAGTCAACAAAGATGATAAAATTGCACATTTTCATATGAAAAAGCGCAACCGTATCGCCTATATTAGCTGTACCTACCTAACTACATACAGTCACACACATTATTTAAAAATAAAGATTACGATGATGATGTTGACTTAAAAGTGTTTCATACTCTTCAATGTATTTGTATGTACAGATAAATGCAGTCAATAACTTCGTAATGTGAGACGGATCTAATTGCATGTACGTAGTATGCTACGCCTGAGGGAATACACCGCCCTTGGTATTATGCGTGGTATAGTAGGTCAAATCATATCCGTTATTATCGACTAAGGTCAAAAGGTCAGGAAAAAACTATTGAGCTAATTGCTTTTTGGATGTGTGCTCAACTGATATAGGTGTAATTATTTGTGTTTTTTTACACTTAATTTTCACATTCATCTGCGATCTATGTTGTCAATTACTCCAGTCCTGTGCTGTTGATCTGCGCTTTTGTCCTGTGCTTCTATCCTGAGCTTCTGGCCTGTGCTTCCATTCTGAGCTTCTGTCCTGTGCTTCTGATCTGTGTTTCTATCCTGCTCTTCTGTCCTCATATACCTAAAGCTTCTTCTATCGTCACTAAATTATAAGTACACCAAGCTCAGAGTCTCCATTGTTTTTAATTCATCAATATGTAGAGCACATCGTGGTGGTATTAGATGTACTGAGTAAGTTAAAACTGTTACGTTCTGTGACCTTTATTAAAATAATTTCTCAATAAAAATGAAATAAAAATTAATTAACTGAGACACTATAAATCGCATATCAGCTTTGCACAATAGCACTAAAAATTTCACGGTGCGTAATCTTGAAAACAATGAAGGGCCTTAAAATGTCTTTTATTTTTTTTATTCAATGTTGATCCGATAAAAATAATTTTGCAATATGTATGATTAGCACATTATTATGGTTAAAAAATCCAAAAGTCCTTAAAAAAGCGTTTCCTTTCCGAATTTAGAACCACCTGTTTATATTTTAACGAAATAGCTTCGTTTAATTTACCAACGTTAAAAAAACTGCAGCTAATAAACTTGTTTTTAATCAAGTTGTATCTACCTACTTAACTATTTTTTAATGTTAAGTGCCGTGGGCGTGACTCCTCAGTATATTGATAGAAGCTAGTTTTGTATATATGTACTTACATTATAATATTTGGCGGGTGTATAAGGCCCTACTAACATTCTTGAGGCCCAAGCTTACTTCACCAACTAGATAGTGTATCTAAATGTGTTGCTAAGCGTAAATCTCGAGAGCAGCCCCTCTAGACAAGTGGCAATTCGCTAACCGGCGTTTGATGGAATAGAATGACGAATGTATGGGATTTGACGTATTTGACATGCGTCAACGACTGTCATATACATGAAATCCCATAAATTCGTCATTCTATTCC
Organism: Eilema caniola; assembly: GCA_949126895.1. Lineage (NCBI taxonomy): Eukaryota > Metazoa > Arthropoda > Insecta > Lepidoptera > Erebidae > Eilema > Eilema caniola. The sequence continues at coordinate 17,179,575 of OX421476.1, read as the reverse complement.
ATTAAACGCCAGTGCCTCTAGACAAGTGGCAATTCGCTAGCTGGCGTTTGGTGGAATAGAATGACGAATATATGGGATTTGACGTATATGACAGTCGGCAGCTAGCGAATTGCCACTTGTCTAGAGGGGCAGCTAGCGAATTGCCACTTGTCTAGAGGGGCAGCTAAACCGATTTAGCTAATTCTTTCTTTAGAATATTACTACTACTTAGTATGAGAATGGTTCTTACGCCAAATTATTTTTTTTTAAATGTCTGAAAACTCAAAAAACAACACTTTTCTATAATCCCATACAAACGATTCGTAATAATACTTAAAAGTAATTTTTAACTTTAACGCCATATCATAAAGTTCAAGTGTTAGGAGAGAGGTTCCGGGAACGCAAAATAATTAAGTGTCGCATAATGGCTTAGGGGTGCTAGGGGGTTGAAGTATGCCACAAGCGAAACCGAGGCGGGTCAGCTAGCTTTTCATTCAATTTTCCTTATAACTTACCGTTTTAACGTTTCGTAAAAAGTAACCAATTTGACTATTCAGTCAAATACCCAATTGAACAGATCCACCTAAATGTAATGCCTGTTAGATTGAAGACTACCACTACGGTGATAAAAACTGGAAATACTTATGAGTCATCTAAAGAATTTGGCACATTCTACATTTAAGCAATAACAATCAAAAGTAAATAAAGTTAATCAGACTAAAAAATTGTTACGCTACCCTACCTACCTATTTTGAAAACCCAAAAAAACACTAATTGCAGGTTATTACAGTAACACAAATATTATAAAGTTAGTGACGAATTGTGAAATGTTTATCTCGGAAACAGTGCGTTACGATTACGTAAACCTAAACGTTGAATATTTTATTCTTTTAAGTGCAGTAACTGGGCTAGATGCTCGGGCATTGCGGCAGAATGCGTGTGTATATTAAGTTGTTATGTGGTATGTATTAGACGCGTGCGCAGTTGTGGCCGCGTGCATTGATTTATGAATGGTTATCTGTTCACTACAATCTGAAGGTCCACCTGGAGTAGAGTAACTAGAACATTTATTTACCCACAGAGTAAAAGGGGATGGAATGGAAAAAGAAGTCGGTAAAAGAAAGAGAATAGGAAAAAACAATGATGAGCGGAAAGTTAAAAACAGAGAAAAATTAGAAAGGAAAAAAATTCAAATTGGAAACAAGAGAAGGTAAATTAAAAGGGGAATGTAGGTTAGGAGAATTGAAAATGAGAAAATAATGCTAGACAAAGAAAAAATAGTGTACTTATTCCCTCGATAACATCATGCTGCAATCCACACGAGTGGAACACTGACTTTGATAGGTTATAACTATTCATATACGATTATCTGGACAAATTATGTATTGTGAGAATGTGGCCTCAATCCGTCAAGTCGTTCAGTCGTAACCGTACTATGACAGAAGAACCCTATGATTATTTCAAGATTAGCTGTGCTTCACGGCATAAAGTAATTAGGTTTTTGAATGGAAACTATCGTGAGCCATTTTTCATTCGATAAATTTATTACGGCTATACTCACGTCACTCGTCAGAATGCGCCCGACTAGTTTCGGACCCGACCGGAGTCCTTAATCATGACCAGAGCACCCAGGCGCGGTGACGTCAGGTGCTTTAAAGCTAAGAAACTAGTCGTGACGCATCCTGACGAGTGACGTGAGTATAGCCGTAATAAATTTATCGAAAGTAATTAGGTGCAGAAAGCCGGCTTTGACCAACTAGCGGGAACACACTAACACTTTGACACATATCTACTTTAAAGGATCGATTTAGTGGGAATTTTTTTGAAATCCGTTCAGGCGGGACTCCAACTCGTGACCTTGCCCTTACAGGGGGAATGCTCTGACCACTGATGCAAATTGGTGTAAAAATTTCATTCAATAATTATTAGGATTTTAACTCATTTCAATCGTTGTAAGTTTCGGCGTTCTAAGATCGCCTGCATATGTTGTTAAGGTAAGCTTTCTTTGGAATTGTGATTGCTAATTCCTGGAAAACCCTACAGAGGCTTTCATTGAATTCGAAAGGGCCATTTTGGTACTGAAGATGGCCATCTTCGGTATTTTGGCTACGTACGTTAGGAGAATTGAAAATGAGAAAAAATATGTAGACAAAGAACAAATAGTGGACTTATTCCCTCGATAACATGCTGCAAACCACACGAGTGGAACACTGGTTTTGATAGGTCATAACTATTCATAGTCGATTATCTGGACAAATTATATATTGTGAGCATGTGGCCTCAATCCGTCAAGTCGTTCAGTCGTAAACGTATCTACTGTAACATTACATTTTCAAATTTCATTTTATCGATTAGCGTTGCACTCAGTAAGAACATATGTTTACAGAGCTATGTAGTTACACTAACCAATTAATACTCTTATTAGAATCCATTGACCAACGTGTATGCGGAAAACCAGAATTATGTCCATGTAGAGACATCTTAGGCGTGTCTGTAAGTCTAGATTTTTATATTAGTCCAATATTGCATCTATCTCCCGCTTTAGGCAATGCACTACTTTATGTGCTTGATATACCGATAAAAAGTGTTAAATTTTTCCTTAAGTGCCTACTTAAATGTTAGTGTGATATTTGGTTTAGCGAATTAATTATTAGAAGTAAGGCGATACCCATTAATTTTCTTTTTGTTTATGATTTGAAAATGTGTACCTTCAAACTTATTTTGATCTTTTAGAAGCAGTCGGGTTTTTAACTTTTTAATAATTTTTGAAAATCGTACAAATGACTTACTTACCTTGGTATGTGAGTCTATACCGAGGCTTTAGGGTCAAGCCAACGTTACCTGCTTGCCGATACACCTGCTGACTGATGGATAAGTTTCTGTTACACGTTTTTATTCGAGGTTAAGAGGTCAGAGGGCAGTTGTTTCCATAAAAGCCGTATCGTTAGAATCATTACATCATTCGGAGTGACACTGATTAATTATTTGATAGGGCCTACCTGTTTTTTAATGAAATTTTTGTTTCTAACTGGTCATATCTTACTTAAGTAATAGAATTTTGAATTGATTGAAATGAGATGGTTATGTGTTACCACTATTTCCCCAACAGCTTCTTCTTTTACAATACAGAAGACGCAAAAATATTTTAATGGAATATTTTACTTTCAATCTTTACATGAACGTTTATATTTATGTGAATCTTTATTTCATTGGTTCTATTCAATTCTCAATTATTCAAATGTATTGTAAAATATTTGTAAGTATTAATTGCAGTATTTCATATTTCAAAGTAAACTAAGCATATCTGCCGTTTACATGGCCCAAATACATAAATGATATAAGATGGAATGTAAAAATGTAAAATTTCTATGTCTTTATGAATTATTTTATAAAGTTCAACAGCATAATAAGATTTAATGGACGTCGTAAAATCATATTCAGATATTATACTTTTACAAAATAAACGTGAAGTGCCAATTAATTTATATTCCACATTTGCCAACCCTAATTTCGAAAGATGCACCGATACATTGCTTAAAATGTTAGTGGAAATTAATCAAATTGTTGGTGGGTGAACATTATATCACGAAACAATACATTTTACAGTGTTAATTAACTCTCTCTCTCTCCATTTAAGAGCTGTGCTCTTGCCGGTGGACCAATCGCCATTCCTCTTGACCTCCTGGTATGACGCGACCTATATCTTTTCCTTTATCTGTTTCATAAACGTTCTTCTTGGGCTACCTGTTCCTCTCTTACCTTCTACCATCCCTTCTATGATATTTGTTATCCTGTCTGTCCAGCTTATTCCCTCCATCCACCTCCAGCACCTCATTTTGAACGCTTCCAGCCGTTCTCTGTCCCTCTGTGTTATAGTCCACATTTCACATCCATAGAGTGCAATGCTCCAGACATAAGACTCTATAAATCTTTTTCTTATTATTAACAATATGTTTTTTTAATTTCAATATATTATGTTGTTTTATGATAAAATCTACTTCATAAACCAACTAACAAAAAACGCTAACTGCGTGTATAGAGTATAGATTCAAGATAGATATGCCCCGAAGTATTGTTAAATTATGCCTCATAGTCGAAGTATATATCATTCTTTAATTATGAGGGTTTTGGGGTAGTATCACCAGATTCTTATTCCATCATATAAAAAACCACAGCTCATTAAAAGCGTTATATGTTAATTAGGTTAATGACTTTTGAAATAATTTATTTGTCATGTTTCTTTTCAGGTAAGTGTCAAGCTCAAAATTTCGATTTGAATATTCTTGGATGGTAAAGTATTCTGATAACATATAAGTGCTTTCTTCTAATACCCAACGGTACAGATTGGGCATCAATGATCTTCAATATATACTAGAAATCATTCATAAACTTATCTACATTGTGGGATATTCTGTCGACAATAATCGCACATATTGGGCTAATGTGTACAGTCGGCTTAAGGTATTTCGTAATGAAAAGTTTATGTATATTATATAATACCTATAACAAATGTAGGTACCTACAGATTCCAATAATTTGAAAAAAATTACGAAATAATAACCTTGTTTTCAGCGGTACTTAGCCTAGTTTAACGGCATTTTTCTGACTCATATTCTTTTCTGTCTGCTTAAGAGTTCTTTATTTTATTTTTTCTATCTAATTAAGCTGACACTCCAATGTGTTCATTTTTATTCAATTTTTCAATTAATTTCAATTAAGTATTAAGTAAACATATTTACTACCTTTTTGAATGAGAAGAAAAACATAATTCTCTACAAAACGTGGCTTGCATTTAAACTAGACATTTATAGAATAGCATATTAAGTTTTTTTATACTACTTGGTGGCAGACAAGCACACGGCCCACCTGATGGAAAGTAGTTACCATGCCCAATGGATGTGCAACACGAGGAAACTCACACTCGTGCTGCCGACCCTGTTAGTACAGAGAGTTTCTGTGCCGTCAGTGTAGTAGATAAAGCAGGACAAGCCTTTGGCTGTTTCACTTCTTCATCCTAGCGCAAAAACCCAGTCGTATACGAAGCTTTAGACTTTGAGTCTGGGATGTAATTCGAAAGTCATAAAGTGGGTGAAAATTTAAACACATTTTATGTCAAATTCATAGTTACTGGTTAAGTTAAATGGGTAAATACTTGCCTAACGTTTTTTAATAAGAGAATGAAAAAATTAAAATTAAATTAAATTTTCATTCCCTTTCTAAAATATTTTTTTTAAAGGAATGGAACTTTTATAATGATCCCTTTTTAAATTGAATAGTGAAATCGAGTGCTTCATCATTCACCATACACCATTACCTAAAAAAAATTATTTTATAAAAAACAGGCTTCAAAAATAAACCACCCAAAAATACTGCGTGACAGTAATAACTTGTAAAGAGATTATTACGTGACTTCGCATAAAGTTATGTTCCGAGTTTTTTCTACAGTGACATTTTATATTATGTAAATTTATAACAATGGATTACATATGACGGATAAATTGAACAGTAACATACGACTAACATTAGTCGATAGTGAGACTAGTGAGACTACTTTCACAACTAGTCTTGGGTCTCGAGACACTACAACAGAAGCTTAATTAATCTTTAGGTAACTGGAGCAGTTTGTACTGAGAGATCCGATCTGAATTCCAACTTGTTCGACTGAGAATTTGCAAGTTTCACAAGTAATGTAAGGCTGCTCGCAATCTGCTGTTGAGAAAAACTATGGAAGAATTAATTAGGACTCCATTTTTTAGTAGTCAGACATTTTCAATAGAGTTCGCCCGTGATCAAAGTTAGTAGAATGGTATGGAAACGTTTCATACAAAATGTGGGCTTATAAGGACTGGGTCAAATCATTCATAATATAACTATATAATATGATTATTTAGTCGATTATTGTTAGTTTTAAGGTAATTATGTCCATGGTGTGGATGATGATTAGGACCGAAGTTAATGTTTTTTAGCAACTTATTTTGTTAATTAAAGAAAGAAAGCGCTACTATATATTTATAACCGCTATTCAATATCTATATGAATTACTTAATTAGATATGTTTAATGTACTTTGAATATATTGTTTATGATGTGAGTAATACAATTCGTAACTTGATGATAATGCAACTTAGGTCCAAAGGAATCATGTTTATCATAGTACCTTTGTTTTAAAAAAGTACCTAAACTTTACGTAGTTACTTTAGTATTATGTTATCTGTGACGTAGTCAAATTAGCGGTCAAAAACTGTACCCATTCCAAATCAAATTATGTCAGCTATGCCCATGATCAATTCAGTGGCATTGATACTGTTTGTGACTGAGGACATAGTAAGGAGTCATATGTGTTATGATAACAAGACTCACGACCACTCACGACATCTGTCAATACGCTCAAAGCCATTTACACATTTATAATCTGTGCTTTTATTAATGTCCTGTCAATAATTTGGTATCACGATGTCCACAACATGATCACACTAACTTTCCCGCGCTGACTGTAAGATAAGTATGTAGATGTAAAAATTTATGTACTCATTTATCTATCTAGTTTTTTAAATTGAAAATTGATTTCCACCTCGCCTAAACACCATAATATAAATAACGTCTCAATACACCCTTTCTCCTGAAAATAATCTACGAGGAAAAGTGTTCTACAGGTTCAATTATATAGAACCTTTTTCTTTCTTATAGGCAAAAATTATCATGCTAATAGGGGTTAAAGTATGTAATTGCCGTTTCATTGTAATAGGTATTTCGAATTGACATAGAACCTTCATGGTTTGAGATTTTTGAGTGAAACTTTTTCCACATGGTACCTATGTAGTTCTTCATTTAAAAATGTGCAACATTCGATTATCGACTTTCAGTTGTTTTTTTTATTCAGCTTAGACAAGAAAGATGGATACTTCGAAAATTCTAGTGATTTTTGAATACGAGTTCCGACGCGGAACTAACGCGGCAGAAACAGCTCGCAATATCAATGTTGCGTTTGGAGAGGGGACTGCTAATGAACGCACCGTGCGATTTTGGTTTAAACGCTTTCGTGATGGAAACTTTGATTTGAAGAACGAACCACGAGGAAGGCCGTCCACACAGGTGAATAACAATGAATTGAAAGACATGGTGGAAGCCGATCCGAGCCAAACTACCCAGGAATTAGCTGCATGGTTTAACGTTACCTTGCCAACAATATTGACTCATTTGCGTCAAATCAATAAAATAAAATAATGTGAAAAATGGGTACCTCATGATTTGACTGATCTGCAGAAAGAAATGCGTGTTGAAACTTGTGTTGCCTTGTTGAATCGATACAGAAATGAAGGAATATTGGATCGAACTGTGACATGTGATGAAAAGTGGATTCTTTACGATAACTGTAAGCGAAAAATGCAATGGCTGACCCCAGGTGAAACGCCACAACAGTGTCCTAAAGCAAAGCTTACCAATAAAAAGGTAATGGTAACTGTTTGGTCGTCTCAGCATGGTGTTATTCACTATAGCTTTCTACGATCTGGTCAAGCAATAACGGCAGATGTCTACTGTGCCGAACTCCGAACAATGATAGCAAAACTAGCAGTGAAACAGCCCCGACTCATGAATCGATCTTCACCATTATTGCTCCATGATAACGCGAGACCTCATACAGCACGAGAAACCGTTTTAACTCTACAGGAACTGCAATTAGAAACTATCCGTCACCCTCCGTATTCGCCAGACCTTGCTCCAACAGACTACCATTTTTTTCGTGATTTGGACAATTTTCTATGTGATAAAAAGTTTTCTTCTCAGGAGGCAGTACAAAATGCTTTCACACAGTTTGTCGAATCTAGATCACCAGAGTTCTATCGCAAAGGCATAAATGACCTTCCTACTAGATGGCAGCAATGTATAGATAATAATGGTAATTATTTTGATTAAATAAATACGTTAAATTAAAAAAAAAAACGAATTTCAATTTCTCAGTACAAATCGGCAATTTCATACTTTAACCCCTAATATAATACTTGGAACTCAAATGTGTTTTTAAATGGCGGTCAGGTTGAATTCAGGTAGATAGATACTGCGTTCAGGAATGGTTAGCACTAGTGTACCTACTGTGGCAATAGTCTGAACACATGTACGTTGCAATTACGATAAAATATTCTACCGACAATTGCAATATAACGTTTCCTAGCACGAAACTTTGCAGTACGATAGCCCGATGATAACACTTCGTTACATTTCAGACGTGAGTCGACAACGTGGACCTTGTAAAATGGTTCTAGCACCACCTATGATGTTAAATATACCTAACTGTTCGGAATATAAGGTTGAAAATTGTGTTATTCGACAGGGTGTTGGTAAAATGATTATCCATTTGCGTGGAAACTACGGCTAAACGGTTTACGTTACCATTTCGTGCATCAGTTTTCAATTTCGGAACGATTTTGTTTTATATTTTGCGTTTGAATACACTGCCGTAATATTTTATTATGGTGGTGAATGATTTTGTGTCATACTCTGTTTTAATATGTGTCTATTTAATTATTATCGTTATGTGTTTACTATGTGATTGGTTTAGAAAAGAACAATCCATTCAGATTGAAAAGTTAAGGCCTACTTACTTAGAATTCGAAGTTTTTACTTGGTTAGCAATTGTAATTCTTGTAATTCGCGTTACATAACATACCTACCTAATTGCAACCATAATTTAAAATTATTTGTAAACTAGCTTTTACCCGCGGCTCCGCCCGCGTGAATAATTATGTGTAAACTAGCTTTTACCCGCGGCTCCGCCCGCGTGAATTTTGGTTATCCCGGCCAAATATAGCCTATGTCCTTTCTCAAGGTCTAATCTACCCCTATACCAAATTTCATGAAAATCGGTTCAGTGGTTTAGACGTGAAAGCGTAACATACAGACAGACAGACAGACAGACAGAGTTACATTCGCATTTATAATATTAGTATGGATTATGGTCACATTACCAATTCCTTATTGTAATTATGGTCTCAAGAATAAATATCTGCGATCATGATATAGGTATGCAAGTAGGTGGGTTCTTCGAACTGGTCTTAAACACAGGCTGATGTGATTAAAGGCATACCTAGCAGATTCTCTTTAAAAATAATTATAACCTATCCCATGTATCATACAAGTATCAAAAACTGAAAGGAATTTAATAATGTACAAAAACATTTCAATACCTTACTCCAATAAATATTTACAACATTTAATTACATGTCGTTTATGGTGGTAAATAGTACCTACCGCATATTACATGAACAGTATACCATAATTTAAACCATATACACCTCAATGTTATCTCTTAAACAATGAAGATTCGAGTTGCATAACACGCATGAGGCATCTTTGAGGTCACCATATGACTTATGGAGTACTATTATCAATTCTGTGCTTATGGTTCGAAGTGGTACCGTATTCCACAAAATTGATCAACTTTTTTAGAGTACGTGCCGATTGACATTTGTGTTATGGAATAAGAAGTTTTTTGTTATATAGGGCACGTCAATATATAGTCACCTCGCCATGGCTTGCTCAGGAATGAGGGTCACCATTTCAGACAGCAACTACTTATATTACAATAGTGGCCCTTAGCTTGACGGTCTCATCAGATGCTTTTTCACGCCCTGCAGAAAGGTCCCGGGACTGTAGGAAGTAAGAAACATGTGTGCTCATGAAGATTTTCAAAACTTTATGATGCAGTAAAGAAAAGAGTGACTAAACCGCTTGTATGCATGCTGAGCATTGGTAATTACCTGAGCTTTCTGTGGTGAAGCATGGGAACAAAAAAGAGGAGTCTCTATGGCCTAGATACAGTTTCTTAAATGCAACAGACAGTCTATAATGTTCTATTGTTCTAATCACGTAAGGCGTGCACCTTTCATGATTCGATCTTACCTAATAGTCAAGATAAGAATCAACAAGAAGTTTAGGTGCTACTAACTGATCCGAAATTATGTTAGGAAAAGAAAAATAATAAATTGAATGAAATTTTAAAGCAATTTAGTATGCTAACTAAAAATAAGTATAAAATTGTATTCTTACCTGGCCCCCGATTCTGCTAATTTTATGACATAACAACACCACTGTCATACCGCTGACATTGCATAAAATGTCATAAAATTTTCGACTTTATTTTTACAGATTTAAAGTCCAAAATAAAAAGGGAAAGAGTTCATAACAAATTTTATTAACTGTACAAGATTGTCATTTAATTTAAGACTTTAACAGTATAGCGGTAAAGTCTAAAGTTGAATGGCAGTGGTTACAGTGTCTATGGTACCGCAGTGACTTTACCATGAGGAAAATAATAGCAGAACCAAGGCCCTGGTCATTGACTTGCATGGAAACATTTGAATTAATTCGATTCAACATTAAAGTTGTCATTATAGTACACAGTAAGGACGTTTCAAAAACCGAGCGTTAGTCCCAGTCGCATCGAAGCTTTCCACTTGGAGTCTAGGGTCTGCTTTACCTGTCTAACTACGAATTTCGCTTAACTATTTTCCGTGAAGCGACTGCCACTGACCTCCACAACCCGATGGCGATGTCAAAGCATTGCAGGTAGACCAGTTGTTGTATTTTTGAGGGCATAAACTACCCGTAACGACGACCATAGATGCATCGCAACCGGGATCAATGACCTAACGTGCTCTCCAAGGCACGACCAGACCAATGCAAATACCGATATACACGCATCCAATATTTGCATTGAGCGGGGATCGAACCCGCGCCACCTGCGTAGCGGCCGCGTTCGCTACGCCACGGAGGCTGTCAGGTACTCCCTAAACTAAGCTAACTTGTTAGAGGTAAGAGTGGGTTCAAGGCAGTAGTGTAATGGCCCGGATTTCAACCTGGAATTTTTCGATTGTAAGGTTCTTAGCTACTAAGCTAAGCCGGTGAATGATATAGAGAGTGATAATTTTTTAAATATATAGGTAGGACACGTCACTTTTACTTCACCTCCCTAAAGGTAAGCTGAAGGCAAAGTCTCAGGAAAGAGGGTCACCATTACATACACGTACAATGTTAACAATGGTGGTACTCAGCTTGACGGCCTCATCAAAAGTAATAACGCTTCAAGTTGGTCCAAATTAAATAGGGCGATAAACATACTCATTATAAAGCCAGTGGTGTAAAATAGGGCCTTTTCCCGTGTATCCTATCTTTCCCGGGGTGTCGTTGAAGGCGACTAAGAGCCAGGGTTATTATTCACCCGAGAAAACATACAGTCCGTTAAAAAATTCCCTGTTGACGTCAATACGCTCGCCCTATATTATACCGGGGACCGAAAATCACTACTATCGAAATGTATGAGTCAATAAGCCTCTGGCTATCCCTTCACTGATATCCAGGTATGAATAGTTATGCAGCCGCCTACCCATAACCGTACCTGCATGGGAAACACGCATATTTTGTTACCCATGACTGCATGCCTGGGAAACAACACATATTGTGTGTTACTCATGCCTATATGCATGGGAAACACGCATATGTGTTTTACCTATGCCTACATGAATGGGAAACGCATGTGTTTCCCTCTCTTTTGGCCGCCAGACGTCAGAGCAAACTTAGGCCACATCGTGTCATTGATATCACGGCCATCTTTTACCGGTTTGCGTCATTGTTGGTCAATTTAGAAAGCGTTCGTGTGTATTACATAAAATTAAAGGATGATTCGTACAATTTTTTGTAAAACATTTAACCTTTTCGATTATGAAGTTGACACGATAATTTGGCTGAAATATCTGATAAAATAGGTAAGAAGCTGTTCATACGCACGCGGCTCTATCCGTGTTAAATATTATTGTTTAGACACAGCTTTTCTTACAAAAAGTAGTGAGTAAGTTATGTCAATATTGTTATGTAGAATTGTCATGAGATGTATGTGTAACAGTGTTGAGCAAATGTTAATTGCAATTAAAAAAATATTAAGCAATAAAAAATCCCGACTGCTGTTTTAAAGATCGAAATAAGTAAACCCGACTGCTGTCTAAAAGATCGAAACAAGTTTGAAAACAGGCTCTACCCTATTTCCAATTATAAACCAAAAGAAAAATTAATGGGTACCGCCTTATTTCAAACTGATTTCGATCTTTTAGTCGTCAGTCAGGTTAGAGCCCGTCCATTAATCACGTGATCTTTAAAAAAAATAACATTTTTTTAACCCCCCTCCCCCTTGGTCACCTTGGTGATCCGTGGTGAGGTTTAAGACTGCTTTCCCCCCTCCTCTTCAACATCACGTGTATTCTTAGTACCTACAAAGAATCTTAAAATTTTTAGAATATTATCTTTGAATACAGGTATTATAAAGTATAATCTTATTTTATTCTGAAATTAAGGACCCATGATGAGAATATCTAGACAGAGTAGACTAGACTTTTCGGTTTAGAAATCGCACGTTTGCTGAAAAATAAATACACGTGATACCTTACTACACCCCCCTGCTCCCTCGCGTGATATTTCATGATTTTTGTCAATACCCCCTTTCAAGCCTCCGTGTATAATCGAAGTTGCAAGTTTAATTATAATTAAAATGCGACCTACCCATATTCCAAAGTAGTAGTCATTTTTTACGCAGCGATGAAATGGCGCTTGCTGCTTCTAGGTATAGAGTATGTACCTATAAAGTCTAAGCTTGTTGTATTTGTTCAGTCATTGTACACAATAATTCATCCATCCTACCTTCCTCATTTACCGGTAGAAAGAAAATGATATTTTAGGACAGTGTGTTGCAAAATGTGCAGCACTGTCTGAACCCAAAAGCATGTATGTATGTATGAATTCGTTCAATCTTCTAAACCATAAAGGTATGTATAAAGATTTGCAGCACGCTTGCAGGTTTTTTTAAGTATAATAATTTTAGTTTCTGAACGTCTTGGCTAATTGGGGCCACGTTCGCGCGAAAATGTTCGTTTTGTTCATGATAGATGGCGCTGCCTGTAGTGTGGGACTCTATTTTTTTTTGTAGACAGTTGAAAACTTAGTGTCACAACGACACATGGTGTGACACAAATCCTTGTGATTTTTTTTATTCTGAATGCATTCATATTTAAGCATATTATAACCTAACTTGCCGCAAATGGACTATCATATGCAGAAAGATTATTTCAAATCGCATTTTATATTTTTTTTGTAGTTCCAGAGATAAGCACGTTCAAATAAACAAACTCTTAAGTTTTATTACTAGTATAGATGATCAAAGTTTACATTTATTAGAATCACAATGCAATTGGTAAACCTATGACGAAAGAGCCTGTCGGTAAAAACTCATGCTATTTATTTTTCAATTACATAGCAAATTATAAATGGATATGTGGTATTGCAAATCGACATAAGTAATATAAGTACCTACATGCAATCAATAAACAGAACTTCGGAATAATATTAATTAAATATAAAGAAATTACAATGATGTGGCGATAAACAGTTACAAAAATGACAGAAGATAATTAATAATTAATAAACGATTTTCATAGTAACTATATACAACGACCTGTTGTATATAGTTACTACGTTTGTTTTGAAAAAACTTTTAATCGAATGTGGAACGAGACGTAGTAGCAGGAAGAAGGTAAATGCCTTAATGAATTTTTATACTTTGTCAACCTATACAGTGCGTAAGTATCTGCTTATTTGCTTCGTGCAAATGTTTTTTATACAACTTACAGGCAAATACACGCCCCACTTGATGGAAAGTGGTTACCGTGGCCTATGAACGTGTGCCACACCCAGGGTCGTTACACTCGTGTTGCCGTTTCTGAAGAAATAATGCGCTTTTTGAAGAACTCCGTTTTTATTTTATATACGACTTAGGTGGCAGGCAAGCACACGGCCCACCTGATGGAAAGTAGTTACCGTGGCCTATGGAAAACCCAGGGCATCACACTTACGCTGGAGACCCTGTTAGAACAGAGAGTTTCTATGCTGTCAGTGTAGAAGATAAAGCAGGACAAGCCTTAGGTCTTCCCACTGACAGCACAAAAGCTCTTCAGTGAGCTCTGGCTAGCCTATTCATAGCCGGGAACACAACACGAGGTTATTATGACCGCGGTATTCTGTAGGGCTTAGGTACTTCCCGAGTCAGACTGCTTAATTGGACGGAAATACCGTCGTGTCCTCCTCCTCGTACTCCGTATTGTAGTCGTTTAAGAAAACCACAGCGGGATACAATATACGTATAGAGCAGCATAATATGATGTAAGTAATTAGCAAAACTACATTGTACGATAATATAAAAAAGCTCTATTTGTGCACCAAAGTGCGTGCTGTAAAGCCAGCGCACGCAATGTAACGGACGCAATCAGCCATCATCCATTATTACAGCCTAATCCCCGGTTCACATTGTGTCAGTAGCATTCCAGTCCAGGGAGCGAATCCAGTGCTGGAATGCTATTGGAATAATGTAAACCAATCACTGGATTGGTCTGCCATTCCAGTGAGTAATCGAGTTAAGTGAATCGTTCAAGCGCGTTTAAAACGTTGAAATATTGTGAACACCACAATTCAGTCCAGTAGTGGACTCATTTGATTTGCTGGAATACTGGACTGGGATAATATGAACCGGGCATAACATAGTCCACTTTCTTCAGTACTATTTTTTTTACTATTTTCCATTTTGCCATAAGATTCTGACAGTCGATTCCGATTGTAACATTTTCAAGTTATTACAATAAGAACACAGTCGATGGACTAGCTACATCTCTAAGCTTTCTGGCTGACGTGACGATGTCAATGACATATGAGGTATTGGCATCTAATTTTTGTTCGGAGTTTTCGGCATAGACGCTAGAACAAAGTTATATCGAGCATTGTGTGTGAGCTGTCTGAATAATTGGACGGAGAAGTTATACAAGTACAATACAAGGTACTTGAAAAATAATATATAAAAAAAAAAGAAACATTACAGACATATTAGGCATATCATACGATCTAATGCCACTATAACTGTGTCAGTGGCCGTTTACAGATAAGAATCTGAGATGTTTTACATTTTGCCGAGACGTTTTGCAATCTGTATACAACACCTCATGTGATGTACGGCTGCGATTAGTATTTAAAAAACACACATTTTGCAAAAATTCAATGTTTAGTAGAATTTAATCAATTAGCCTACGACAGTCCACTGCTGGACATAAAACTCTTTCAATTTTGGGAGCCTTTGGTCTACTGTTTCAATGCTGCTGCGTCTGCGTTTGTTTTAATTTTGAGTTTTCTATCTCTCAGAGTGATATCTTCTGAGTATTTTTCCGTTAGTCATTAGTGGTCCTATATTCCCGAGGAGGGCCAGACCGATAGGGATGGCCCTGGGTCAGCCGGGGTGCGAGGCATATGTCGCGAGACAACATCACCTTCGGCCTAGCACAACGACCCACACACGGCATGAACTCCGAATAGGCTCGCGGCGATGGTTCGCTGCGCGGATGCGTGGGCGGCCAGCGCCTCCTTCTGCGAGCAGGTCATTCTCGTGAAGGATTCTCGTGAAGGAGACAGCAGAGCGGGCGCGGCGCGATGAGCGCGAGAGACTAGCTGACATCGCTGCACGCGCTCGTACTCGTAGGCGGCTCGGACGTCGGAGCGCGCAGACCGACCTCCGCCACCCATGTGCGCGGGCCTGATGGTGGCAGAAGCAGGGCGGTGGCCCGCATCGTAGGACCCCCCTCATCCCCCCTCCCGAGGAGGCGGTCAGACCGAGAGGAATGGCCCTGGGTCAGCCGGGGTGCGAGAGATATGTCTCATGACAACTTCACTTTCGGCCTAAGGCCCGGAACCGGGGCCCAGAGGGGTGGGAGGGAGTGTTTCCGAGGGTATTTCCTGCACATAAAAAATCCTAATGGGTGTACTGAGCTAAAAACTGGTTAACCCCGAATAGGCTGACGTAGACCCCGCACTCCTTCCCTTCTCTACAGGTACCTATTACTATTGGCACTCACGTTTCAAAGTCAGTGGCTCGTTTGCGTCGAGTCTAAAACTCATGCCGTTTCGAAATTTCTTAACTCTAAATAAATTTCCCATTGGTCTCACGAGTACTGTAAATACCTATTGCATCTACATAGATTCCATATCAAAATGACAGCATAAACAGTATAGTACGTGAGAATATACCAATAAAATTGAAACGATCGACTAAATAACAATTGGCTATGGGCATAGAGAATGTTCTAGATTTATAGTTAGATTGTAACTTTAGTGTTTGCTCCAGTTAGGGTCTGTTGCACAACACTACCTCTTCCTTGTACAGATAGTTGGCCCAGCGAATGTTTCCTGCGTAGGTACACGAAGTACCTACCTACTCTCTATTCTACTATCTAACTGCAGGTAGGTATCTACTTTAGAAGGTAATGTCTGGAATTTGTTTGTTGAAAGGTTTTGTAATTGCATATCACTTTACCTTACGTCAGCAATGAAATGCAGCTCTGTTCCTTAATCGCCGATACTTAACTAGCAACCAAAGCGGGCAAGTAGATAATTGTAAATGATTTTTTTAAACAAAAAGCATGTTTTAGTCCCATAAATCGGGCAAAGTCAACATCTGGGACAGAACTTGAAATCCTGATCACCTATCGAGACGAAAAAGGTACTCTGATCAATTAAGCTTAGTTGGATAGCTGAAAACAATGTACTGTCGTAATAATATATTCCGTTCCGTTGTGTTTGTGTTAGTTCTAAGAATATTCGGTAGATGGCTCTGAGTCTGCTACCGAAAACGAAACATTGTTTTCGGCTATCCAAACTCCGTTGGTGAGAGTATTCCCACTAGGTTCTCTTAACACACGTAGAGAATTTGTGCCATCCAATTGTAATCCAGCAGGGCTAACATGCGCGCGTCGTCAAATATCTCGAATCGAGATGAGATATCATCTCGAGTCTTCTCGAGCGAAGGAACGCCGACATATTTTGTCGCGTCAAACTTTTTCAATTGTTGTCTATGGCATACACATTTTTTTAAACATTTATCCGATAAAATCGGCCCGATACGGCCATTTGCTCGAAAGCACAGACTAGTTAGGGATGTTAGGTATGAAAAAAAGAGAAAAAATAGTGCAAACAATTTTCGACCTTATTGACATGGCATGCTATCGATTTTTTTTTCTTATATTCGTGATCAGCGTCATCAATTAATGCGAAAAGACACGTAACAAAGGAAATGTCATTAAGGTCGAAAATGGCTTGCAGTCGATGTTTTAGTCCAAAATGAACCGAGCACAAAAATGTCTCTTCTCGTCGACCAAATGAAAGACAAAACATTTTAATTTAAAAAAGAGAAAAAATAGTGCAAACAATTTTCGACCTTATTGACATGACATGCTATCGAATTTTTTTTCTTATATTCGTGATCAGCGTCATCAATTAACGCGAAAAGACACGTATCAAAGGAAATGTCATTAAGGTCGAAAATAGCTTGCAGTCGCACAAATGTACTAAATTTGGATCCAAAATGAACCGAGCACAAGAAAAGTTTACTCGAGATAACTTCTCGTCGACCAAATGAAGGACGAGAGACAAAACATTTTAAATGTCAAAATTCGAGTAAATAAGGGCACGTATGTTACAATTTGCAGACACTAAGTAGAGATGATTTCTCGAAGTCGAGTTATGTCGACATCTGACAGATCGCCATGAAATTTGCCAAGTTACCAACAGTCGATATCGACATAAAACGGCAAAATGCCCCGAGATAGCTATCTCGTGGCGCGCATGTTAGCCCTTCATGCTACCAACAGTCGACATATCAACATAAAACGGCAAAATGCCTCGAGATAGGCATCTCGTGGCGCGCATGTTAGCCCTGCAGGTATAGTTAATCAGGCCCGTAATCCAGAACAACGCTCAGTTGTAAATCGACTCTCACAATGACATAGAACTGGACCCTGATTCTGCAATTTTTTTTATAGCTAAACCACTGCGGTACCACAGACACTGTAACCAACTTTAGACTAGACAATCTTGTGAAGTGAATGAAAAATGTTATAAACTCTTTCTCTTTTCATTTTGGACTTTAAAACTCAGCTGTAAAGTCCAAAATTTAATGACATTTTATGCAATGTCAGCGGTATAACAGTGGTTTTGTTATGTCATAAAATTAGCAGAATCGGTGGCCTGTCATGTAGAATACAATCTATCTTCAGATCCAGTTATAAATCGAGATTCAGGACCTTTCCTAGAAAGATAAATAAATAAATAAATAAATATTCCACAACATTTCACACAACATTATCCCCATGGTAAGCATAGCTTAACTAGCTTGTGTTATGGAATCTAGAATACGGATAAACATACTTAGATACGTTTTTTTTTAAATACATACATATTAGACATAGAAACACCCAGACCAATGCAAATATACATATTCATGCATACAAATATTTGCACTGAGCGGGGATCGAACCCGCGCCTCCTGCGTAGCGGCCGCGTTCACTACCGCCACGCCACGGAGGCTGTCGAAAGGTATTACCTAGTCCCTATTTAAGTAGTTACGGGTCTAAAGTTATTAGGTTTAAACCACCCGAAAATGTATTAGCAAACAAATAATTAGATAATAACTTTATGGCGTTTACTCAATATAATTTAATCCATCATTTTATTCTAGTTTCACATAAGTATGACATGTAATTTATTTAATGTCAGTAGAGAAGGTTGCAAGTGCGTTTGTGTAAGCACATACATACGCAATTTTAAGGCTGTACCTGGCTACCTCTTGTAAAATGCGAGTAACTATCTATTTATGGATGGTATTATCAC
This sequence comes from Eilema caniola, assembly GCA_949126895.1. Classification (NCBI taxonomy): domain Eukaryota; kingdom Metazoa; phylum Arthropoda; class Insecta; order Lepidoptera; family Erebidae; genus Eilema; species Eilema caniola. The sequence continues at coordinate 17,160,856 of OX421476.1, read as the reverse complement.
GTAAATTGTGATACGAAATATTTAAAAGTTAATAATAATCTAATAAAATATTTTAATAAAAGAAATAGAATTAATAGGTGCTAACAGTCAGCATAAGGTCGATGTTTACTAGCTAAGTACTCAAAATGATCTTGATACTTATCTACTAATGATTCAATCGAGTGGTCCCGGGCTCGAATCCTGGCTATTACACTATCGATGTGGACCCACTTCTAGCGCAAGCAATTAAGCTTAGTTCTCCAGGTTACTGGTATTATTAGTAATTTCTATAATTTCGGTTACTAAAATTCTTTAAAAAAAAAAGGTTTATACCAAACTGTTTTATTTGATTGAGATGGTATTATCGTCCGTACTTAATATCTGTCAACAGACAGGGGCACGAAGGACAGTATATGATTAAAAGGCAGGAGGGAATACCAAGGTATTAAAATCATTTTAAGATCTATTTAACTAATCAAGATCAATCTGATGCTGACTATACCTAATATTTTGAGTTTTTTTTTTCTCCCAATATTTTTATTTTCAGTGCTCTTAATAATTTAACCCGAGAATTACTAACCCTTATGCCATAGTCACTATACATAGTATAAAACAAAGTCCCTTTCTCTGTCCCTATATCCCTTTGTATGCTTAAATCTTTAAAACTACGCAACGGATTTGGTTGTAGTTTTTTAATAGATAGAGTGATTCAAGAGGAAGGTTTATATGTATTATGCATGTTTAATATAGTAGAGGGTGCAGCGGGAACAAGATCAGACGCTACGCGGGCGGAAAAATATTGGCGGTACGAAGTTCGCCGGGTCAGCTAGTACCTACTAAGACAGAAAATATAGAATAATATAGAAAAATAAATTATGCTTGGCTCATATGACCGAGAAGGCGATACACCTTCCAAGGACAGCGTCCGTCGAGAACGTCAATCACTGGTGTCAGTTACAAAGTGTTGGAGAATCTAAAAATAACCTCTTGCTTTGTCGTTCTTAAAGGTATACCTTCATACTCGATGTACTTCTAGTACCTACAATCTAAACAATATGTTAGGTGTAATAAATTAATCACTAGATTATTGTAATCCTGCGTGAATAGAATGACAAATGTATGGGATTTAACGCATGTCATAAACATCATATCCCATACATTCGTCATTCTATTCCATCAAATGCCGGCCAACAAATTGCCACTTAGACGGACTGGCTAGTAGAAATGATCTCGAACTTAGGAAACAAATACAAGGGCGTACCTACTGGGCCTCCAAAAATGTAGAGAAACATTCTGAGCCTAGATTAATCAATGGCTGCTACTACTGCTATATCTTCATACCTATACTATTAAGATAATATAAATGCAACCATTAATATACATACCTATACTTATTACAAAAATAAGCAGCCATTCACACTTCTACAATAATAAGTAAAATTTTAGGGGACACAGTGTTTGTAAATTCAGGGGAATCCGAATCTCCTCATCCATGGGGACTCAGGGCGGGAGTTAACAAAATACCATGTGTAAACTTGGAAAAAAATCTTTATATTATATATTCGGTTTCATGCTGCATTGACTGAGCTTTTTTGCTGGTTTCAGTGACAGAGAACAATATCCGGACCTGTCCGAATGTCGGAAAAAGTTAAAGTTTTTACTTTACATAGGTTTTAACGTGCGGCAAATCCCCACGGATCCCGGAGCCGGAGAGGGAGGTTATGTCGGACTCGAACCGACTAAACCACACGCCGTCTGTGGGTCGTTGTGCTAGGCCGAAGGTGCAATGAGGTTGTCTTGCGACATATCCCTCGCACCCCGGCTGACCCAGGGCCAGTCCCCGATTCGCCCCAGGTATGGGGTGGCGCGCATCGTCCCGCTATACGCGCCGCTGCCTTGGCCTGCTTCTGCTAGGGGGACGAGCGGCTCCACCCGTCACCCTCAGCCCCGCGCTACTTTATATAGGTAGGGAACAGATATTATATGAGTATATATCTAAGTGTAAGTATATTTTCTTATAATATAAGGTTTATTTAATGCTTGATACTTATACTAGATGATAGTAATATTTTTGAACCTCTTTTATTCCTAAATTAATAAATTCCAACATTAACTATTGACTAGACGTAGTTCAAGTCTTTTTTATTTATTTTAAGTTCTAATGATAACGAACTGTTGTATAAACTAATTAACTGGTTGGTTTATTAATATTAATAGCCAATTAAAAATTATTTAATTATGTATCTAACGTGTCTTGAACTCGTTTTTTTAATTTTAATGTTAATTAAATAATGTACCTATCATAACTAGTATCGATGCGATTTTAACAGGTTTAATTCGAAGACCAATAACTATTTTTTTTTCGTTGGCCCATGCCAGTCTTGCAAAGACGCCTTTATTTAATACTGAGGAAACCATAAGCAACTAAAAAATGATCTTAGTAGTTGATAAGTACATGATGTATTTCAATTAAATCAATTTATTACGGCTATACTCACGTAAATCGTCTGGATGCGCCCGACTAGTTTCTGATCCGACCGGAGTCCTTATTCCTGAGCAGAGCATCCTGGCGCGGCGACGCGCCGACTAGTCGGGCGCATACAGACGATTTACGTGAGTATAGCCGTAATAAATTGATTTAATTGAAAAATAGCCTAGTGGTATGGGTAATGGACTGCTGAGACGAGGTCTCAGGTTCGATCCCAGGTTTTCCATGGCACACACCGATGACTTTTCGATGCTTTTCGAAGTTATGTGTGTATTTATCGCAGGTTTATAAAGTGCCCAGTTAATGGCAATAGGCTCGCCTTGGACCTAAACACGCGATTGGGACCTAAACATAAACCGGCGAAATGTGGGCGCTAGCACCTCTGCCTTCGGGAATAAAGGCGTGAGTTTATGTTAGGTTATGTTATGATAGTTTCTATACGAACATGATGTATTTGCATATTTTATAACAGACAGGCATTTCACTTGCGCTCTCCTACAAGCCTTTTCTCGTGCCCCTAGAACCCAAAAACTACCGTAATCATATCCTCAACGTATTGACAGAACAGTGCCCCAAACACGATTGATTTATGAATTCGCAACATAAACGTATCAAGAGAACGAAGCATTACGATTGGCCCACTGTGAACCAATTGCAATGCTTCGTTCCTTCAATACCTTTACGATACGAATTCAAATGTTTCGTGCTCGGTGCACTGAGCATAGCGATTGGCCGCCTACCTACTGTAAACCTGTTAAATACGTTTACGATAAAATAACGATAGTTTTTCGTGCTAAGGGTACAGTTGGGGTCGGATTTCAGTCTAACTTCCAACAGCTAAACTTGGATATTTCCCGTGAAGCGACTGTCATCAGCGTCATCTGACCTCTATAACTCACTGGCTATATCAAAGTTCTGTAGTCGAAATCGAATGTCACACTTTTTTGGGATATATGACGTATTTGGTTTGGCTATTAGGTGTCATCTTATCCCCCAGCATTAAGTAGAAAACCTGTACTGCCTGCCAGCTAGCAAAAGATTTTATGTTTATGAGAAGCCCATACCTCAACATTAGTTAACATAATTACGTTAAAAATTGAATAATATAGGTAGATAAGACCTAAGGATTTTTGCATAATGTAAATGCTTATAATTTATAAAATAAGTAGGTACAGTCAGCATCAGAAAAATGTCAGCCATTAAAGTACTCAAAATAATCTGAGTACTAAAATTCCAATTTTATATAGTTTTTGCCCGTGGCTCCGCCCGCGTGGATGTCGGTTATCGCGACCAAACATAGCCTATGTCCTTTCTCAAGGTCTAATCTACCATATACCAAATTTCATCAAAATCGGTTCAGTGGTTTAGGCGTGAAAGAGTAACATACAGATAGACAGAGTTACTTTCGCATTTATAATATTAGTATGGATTACAGTGCTTAAATAATTGTAAATATCCTGATTAGTCAAACCATCGTAGTTTTTTTTTTTACGTGCGTGTAGGCGCGCATCGTCCTACGATGCGCGCCGCCGCCGTGGCCTGCTTCTGCTAGGGTGACGGGCGGCTCCACCCGTCACCCTCAGGCCCGCGCTCAGGGGGGCGGAGGTTAGTTTGCGCCCTCCGACGCCCGAGCCGCCTTCGGGCGCGTGCAGCGATGTCAGCGAGCCTTTCTCGCTCATCGCGCCGCGCCCGCTCTGCTGTCTCCTTCGCGAGCATGACCTGCTCGCAGAAGGAGGCGCTGGCCGCCCACGCATTCGCGCAGCGGACCATCGCCGCGAGCAGGGTGGAGAGCGTGAGTACTCTCACCCCCAGGGCCGCCACAAGCTCCCGCCTCGGCGTCTCAAACGCCGGACACTCGGTGAGCGTGTGCAGCCCCGAGTCCACGCTCGCGTCGCAGTGATGGCACTCGGGCGTTGGCTCTATACCCATCAGATGCAGATACCGCCCGAAGCTACCGTGCCCGGTGATAATCTGCGTCTGACGGTACGAGAGGCTACCGTGTGGCCTCTTTAGCCACTCCCCCATGTTGGGTCTTACCGCCGCAATCACGGCGTGCCCTGCGCGTGGTTGCCCAAGTCGTCGTTCCCACTCGGCCACCATGACCTGGTGGAGCCGGGATTTCTCGGCCCGAATATTCTCGGGCTCGGGATCGAATCCCCGCTCCCGCGCCTCCTTTCGGAACGTATATAGTGCCGGAAGGGCTCTCGATTCCAGGATCAACGGTGGCGATCCGGCCAGGAGACTCGCCGCTTCGAAGAATATCGTGCGGTATCCCCTGATGGCCCTGGAGGCCATAAACCATCGTAGCAATCAGTTTTCCAATATTATATAAGTTAGTAAAGTGTCTATATTCATACGTGCAAACACGCCGGTCGATGGTATTTAATCAAGTATAAGGTCTCAAGGATAAACAACAAAAGGATAACTGTGCAGAACAAAGACACGAAAGTGCAGTGACTAGAACAAAAGACAATTTGTGTTTGTGTTTATATGATAAATAACAGTGTAATAGAATAGGTAAATAGTATATAAGTTAGTATATAAGGTATTTGTGATAAATAAAGACATTTTTAACAGACAAATAGGGCACTAATGTAAATAGTCTTAAGCAAACTGCCATTGTTTACATTTAGTCGTAAGAATTTTATCATTGATTTCTTATATGAATCTTATTAATATTGAATCCCATTAGCATAAGAATGTAGAAATATAAAAACTATGTACATAGCAGTAGTATATAAGGAAATAAAGGCACGTCAGGATTTTTCATTAGGCCGCATAGGCACTAAACGAGTTAGTTAAACGCAACTGACAAATCAGATTAAAGTAGTCAGAAACAGACGCGTGCCTATATTTCAAGGTCAATCGAACCATATAAAAACAGGTGCCATGTTGGCACAACATCTCAGTAGTCGGACAGAATTTGTACAAGAAACAAGTCGGAATAAAACTCTGCAACATTTCGGTTATAAAGCGTTTATTTCAAGCACCAAGAACTCCACACTCAGCTCGCCCACCCCGAACGAGGTACCCCGCCGAAGGTGTCTTCAGGCTTCAGCCCGTGACGACTCTGCAATCCCAGCAGTTCCCGGCCTTACTCAGCGCACCCGCCGTTTCTGTTTTGATAAAAGTCTGGCGTTGAGTGTTGGGCCGGGAGCGTGCACATTTTCTGGTCCTGTCGAGCCGGATTAAGGAGCGTCACGGACACCAAAGGGTCCCTCCGTTTGTGGGGGTGAGGAGAGTGCAGTGCGCGAGTAAAATCGAGTGCAGTGCGCGAGTAAAATCGAACGAGTGCGCGAGTAAAATCGAGTGCAGTGCGCGAGTATAGTCCGTTTCGTGTGCAATCGAAAATCTGAAGATGCCGACTACGAGGTCAGAGCAGAAGAAAGCAGCGTCCGTCGTGGGGGCAGCTGGACCTGGGGGGGCAGCGGAGACCGCAACAGAAACGTCCGCCTCAGACAGAACCCCGACAGACATCAGTACAGAAACGGTGACCACAAGAGAGGCACCGTCAGCTTCGGAGCCACCGCCGTGTCCCGAAGTCCTACGGCAGTTGAAGATACCAGCACCTCGTCCAGCCACCAGCAAGAGGGGGGGAGGGGGTGCTTCAGCATACTCTAAAGCGAAGTCCATCAAGATCGCGAAGGCGAAAGAAGAACTACTCCGTCTGCGCATCGAACTAGCCGCCGCCAAGCTAGCCGCTTTAGAAGACAGCGAAGAAGAAGACTTGGAAGATCAGGATGATCCAGAACAAGTATCAGCAGCAGCAGAGGAAAAGGTTGGGGAATGGTTCAGCCGTCAAGAGCCACCCCAGCCCGCCGTCCTCGCTATTGAAAACACGCCGCATACAGAAGAGCCGAGTGCGACGCAGCCGACAGCGCCACCGGTTCAGCAGCAGCAGCAACAGCAGACACAGCAGAATATCACCGATCTGGCCGTAGCTATTACACAGGCGGTGAGAGCAGCGCAGCGACCGAAGCTCATAGAGCTTCCAAACTTCAGTGGGGCTCATCAGGAGTGGCTACCATTCAAAGCCGCTTATGCAGAAACCGAAGACAGTTACACCGCCATAGAAAACTTGAACAGACTACGAAGAAATCTCCGTGGGAAGGCCAAGGAAGCAGTCGAAAGCCTTCTCATGACCAGTTCACAGCCATCTGATGTTATGAAAACATTAGAGTCAAGATTTGGGCGACCAGAAGCCATCGCGTCGTCTGAGCTAGAAGCACTACGAAACCTACCGAAGTTAACAGAAACACCAAGAGACATCTGCATCTACTCTACGAAGATCACCAACGCCGTAGCAATATTGAAGACTCTCAACTGTGTGCATTATCTATACAACCCGGAAATTTCAAGATCATTAGTAGAAAAATTAACACCAGTTTTGAGGTACCGTTACTACGATTTCGCCGCTACACAGCCAAGAGAGATGCCAGACCTCGTGAAGTACGAAAAATTCATCAGAAGAGAAGCCGATCTGTGTGGGCCATACGCCCAACCTGAAAACTTCGTAGTGCAACATCACAGCGTGCAACAGAGGCGCCCTCAGCGTGTCAACAACGCAACTGAGCCACAAACAAGTAAGAAATGTCTCATATGCAGTGAACAGCAGCATCCGGCTTTTAAGTGTGAGAAATTCAAAAAAGCGGACCTCGATACAAGATGGGACATCGCTAAAGAAAAAAGGCTGTGCTTCAGGTGTTTGAAATATCGTGATAAAAATCATACGTGTACAGAGCGGCGGTGCGGAATAGACAACTGTAGCAAGACTCACAATACATTGCTACACTACAGAAGAAAACCCACTGAAGATAACAGTAATAACACGACTGAGGCTATCAACTCGGCGTGGACAGCAGCCAGGAAACAAACCTTTCTGAAGATTCTGCCGGTTCAACTATCAGGGCCAACAGGTACAGTGAATACGTTCGCATTATTAGACGACGGTTCAACAGTGACTTTGCTCGACGACGCCGTAGCCGACGAAATCGGCGCGTCGGGACCTACAGACCCTCTTCGTGTGCAGACAATTAACAATTCGAAAACAGGATATCAACAGTCTCGTCGTGTCACACTGAAGATCAAAGGGATCAATACAGAACAGAATTCAGAAGTTCAAGCTAGAACAGTGAAAAATTTGGTAGTTTCGTCTCAACGTGTCACCTACAGACAGCTGAGAGGATGTAGCCACCTCAAAGACTTGGTAAGTCAACTTACGTATGAAGAGGAGTCGAACCCGAAGATTCTCATCGGTCAAGACAACTGGCATCTGCTGCGCGTCTATAACACCAGAATAGGTCAACAAGACCAACCGGTGGCTTCACAAACGCCGCTCGGTTGGGTGCTGCATGGGAGTGACGCGAAAGCTTCGAGACGTCGCCACGAGTACATCTCTCATATGTTTGAAGAACAGAACGCAGACAACGATCTTGAGAAAATGGTCAAGCAGCACTTCGAGGTGGACAACCTACTCCTCAACCCGAGAAAGCCGAAATCCGATCCAGACGAGCAAGCTTCTTGTATTCTACAGCAAAATACAGTCCACACAGCCGACGGAAGATACGAGACAGCGTTGCTATGGAAACAACAACAAGTGTCATTACCAGACAACTACGAAGCCACTCTGAGACGACTACACAACATTGAGAAGAAATTAGACAGAGATCCCGACTTCAATCAGAAGTATACAGAGCAGATGGACGCATTACCAGAAGAGTCATGGCCGCAAGACACTTCAAAGATAGAAAATACAGAAGACTCGGAAGAGAAGGTACATCAAATCAACAGTAAGATAACAGATAAACTTTCAGAAGCCCTGCCGGTGGTCTCCCGCTTCTCTAGCTGGGATAGACTGCGCTACACTACAGCCAGAGTCCTTCAGTTCATACAGCTGTGCAGAAAGAAGACAGAAAACGTCAATTATCGTCGGACTCTTAAGAACAAGACAGCAGACCCAGACTGGCGTAGAACAAACGGAAATAAAAACAGTAAGTCACCTCCCACACAGCTGAGTACGTCGGTCGCTGACCCGTACTTACCGATCTCCGCCGAGCTTCTGCGCGCCGCCGAACATCTACTCATGCGAGCCGCGCAACAGGAATCATTCGCTGCCGAAATACAGGATTTACAGCAGGGGAGAGCCGTACAAAAAGATAGTCGTCTACACCAGCTGAGCGTCATCACAGTCAACAGTATTCTACGGGTCAGAAGTCGTATTCAAGCCACCCGAGACGTGTCTGAAGAATTTAAATCGCCAATGATTATAGATGGCGATCACCCAACCGTCAAGCTGTGGATCGAGTCCGTGCATAGAAGATTGCATCACTCGGGAGTCGAAGCAACAATCAACGAATGCAGACAACACTACTGGGTCGTTCGCCTACGCCCAGTAACCCGCTCGCTGCTACGGCGATGTTTACATTGCCGTATTCGAACCCAAGTGCCGCCGTACCCGAGGACAGGTGATCTGCCGGAGTGTCGCTTAGCTCATCATAAGCGACCCTTCACACACACAGGTATCGACTACTTCGGACCATTAACGGTTACAGTTGGACGTACCAATCAGAAGAGGTACGTCGCCATCTTCACCTGCCTCACGACGCGCGCCATACACTTAGAAATGGCGCACTCACTCAGTACCGACTCAGCCATCTCCGCTCTACGTCGGATGATGGCAAGAAGAGGATGTCCCGAAGAGATCTGGTCTGACAACGGGACCAATCTCAAAGGCGCAGATCGCGAGCTTCGAAGATCCATAGACCGAGCTACAGAACAGGAAGCAGCCAAGAAGAAAATATCGTGGCGCTTTATCCCTCCTGGTGCCCCCTTCATGGGTGGGGCCTGGGAACGTATGGTGCGGTCAGTCAAGACTGCGTTGGCCGCCACACTGCACGAACGACGGCCCTCCGAAGAAACCTTAACTACTCTACTGGCAGAGGTAGAGTACACCGTGAACAGTCGCCCACTGACACACGTGTCGGTGAACCCGGAGGACCCCGAAGCACTAACTCCCAACCACTTCTTGCTGGGAGGACCTGGAGGTCTGCAGCAGCCGGGCGCCTTCGACGATAAGGATGGCGCCTCGAAGTCCAGCTGGCGAGCAGCTCAACGCCTGGCCGACCTCTTCTGGGCCAGGTGGCTCCGTGAGTACCTGCCGGAGCTTCAGAATCGTCGTGTGCCAGATGGACGTGGACCCACAATAGGCCAGAATGACCTGGTCTTGCTGGTGGATCCCAACGCGCCCCGCAACATGTGGCTGCGTGGGCGAGTCATCGCCGCCTACCCCGGACCTGACGGCGTGACGCGGACCGTCGACCTTCAGACCAAGGGAGGAGTGCTGCGACGACCGGTGAGGAAGCTGATAGTGCTGCTAGCTGCGAGTTCTGCACCGAAAGAGTGCGACTTCGTCCCACGGGGGGAGAATGTGCAGAACAAAGACACGAAAGTGCAGTGACTAGAACAAAAGACAATTTGTGTTTGTGTTTATATGATAAATAACAGTGTAATAGAATAGGTAAATAGTATATAAGTTAGTATATAAGGTATTTGTGATAAATAAAGACATTTTTAACAGACAAATAGGGCACTAATGTAAATAGTCTTAAGCAAACTGCCATTGTTTACATTTAGTCGTAAGAATTTTATCATTGATTTCTTATATGAATCTTATTAATATTGAATCCCATTAGCATAAGAATGTAGAAATATAAAAACTATGTACATAGCAGTAGTATATAAGGAAATAAAGGCACGTCAGGATTTTTCATTAGGCCGCATAGGCACTAAACGAGTTAGTTAAACGCAACTGACAAATCAGATTAAAGTAGTCAGAAACAGACGCGTGCCTATATTTCAAGGTCAATCGAACCATATAAAAACAGGTGCCATGTTGGCACAACACCTCAGTAGTCGGACAGAATTTGTAACAATAACAAGTCGGAATAAAACTCTGCAACATTTTTGTCAAAAAGTGTTTATTTCATCAAGAAAGAACCCCACACTCAGCTCGCCCACACCGAACGAGGTACCCCGCCGAAGGTGTCTTCAGGCTTCAGCCCGTGACGACTCTGCAATCCCAGCAGTTCCCGGCCTTACTCAGCGCACCCGCCGTTTCTGTTTCTGATAAAAGTCTGGCGTTGAGTGTTGGGCCGGGAGCGTGCACAATAACATTGTTATTTAAACAGACTTTGTGATATGCGTGACGGTTGTTTGTATGCTTACAACAATTTGGAATTCTGGTATTCAGATCATTTTAAGTACTTTAAACATTTTTCTGATGCTGACTGTACACAAAAATGTTAAAATATTACATTAGCATAATTTCCTATTAACATGCTCCACTTTCCCCATACAATGGGCGAGTTCAAAAGCCGTATCACGTGCCCAGCGTTGCATAAGGGAGGATTGCTGCACTATAAAATATTTTTAAGTCGCATCTGTAAGGCCTCATGCCCACTACGGTAATGTCATCTGATACGGCAAAATTCATTTCCATTGTTTCTTCATATCTGATATTTTGAAACAAAGCCTTATGTGCTGTGCTGCCTTTGACCATAAGCTACCAAAATGCATCGCAAAAGTACGGCATGAAATACGTTATATGTTTGTTAATCTGTCAATGTGTGCATGTCATGGTATGCACCTATGTGTATGCCAACTTGTACCAAAGTAGATCTTTTTACACAAAGTTTTAGTGCTTTTTACTGTGTTTATAGATTTTTATATAGTCCAAGTGTGCTGTGCTCCAAGCCACGTAGTCCATATTTCATTCTGGCTATAACAACTGTTGGCCCAATACTATATTTCATTTCGTTTGAATCAAAGTGAAGGTGATTTACCTGCATTCATTGCCTCAACGATAATCGTAAAATATTTATGTTAGCATTGAATACTATTATTAACGCGATAATGACCTAGTATCGAGTTTATGGACAGTCGTTTTTAGGTTACAATTAATTCAGAAATGTATCAAAGTGATCAAGGACGGTAAAAGTTGTTGTCAACCAGAGTGTTTTGACCTAGATTTCAGTTATTTCGATTGGAGGGTAGTAAAAGAATTGTAGAGTTGGCCCCTATTCTGAGTGATAAGCCGTTTCGTAACTACACGCGTTCATAAAAGCCGACATTAAGTATTTAAGTTGGTAGTTTTATGCCATTTCTCTCTTCTATGTTAATCAATTTGTAATTCGCCGTGTTCTCACGTTACGACTGCGTTTAAATGACTACTCAGAATAATGTCTTTCTGCTCCTGTTGTCTGCCCCTGATCAGTTGATTGAGCCTTAGAGCGTTTTCACATTCATCCGATATCCGATATCGGTGTGGGACGCCGATAGTCGACATACGATAGCCTGTGATGTGCTCTTTTCATATATATTCGATTAAATCAGCTCGATACGGCCATCTGCTCCAAAGCACAGACTAGTTAGGGATGCTAGGGATGAAAAAAAGTAAAAAAAGTGCAAGCAAATTTTGACCTTATTGACATGACGTGGTATCGAGTTTTTTATTTGTAGTATCGTGATCAGTGTCATTAATTAAGGCGAAAAGACACGTAACTAAGAAAATGTCATTAAGGTCTCTTTGTGATCCGATATCGGGCCAAAACAGTGGTGTTGTCTCCGATAACCGATATCGGGCCGGACAATGTGAAAGAGAGATACATAATTATGTCATGGATTTCGGATATCGGACAATGTGGTAACGCTCTTACGTTTCAGTGCACCCAGTGACAGTGTGTTACTCTTAATTAAAGACACGTTTATGAAATATCACACATAAAACTTAGGTAATGTTACACAACATAATACTCATATGTAGGTATCCATCCATAATTCAATCAATTAACCTAGATCGCATATTGAGAGTTCTGGCGGCCATTCCTCCCAATCCTCCGCCTTCCACATCTAGTCCATGGTATAAGATCTTGAGAGGTCTTTTGTCTGAATTCTATAATTATTTTATAGCAATATTCTGTGCATAATGAATCTTCTCGATTCTAGAGGAATGACTTATGTAGTTTACCACAGACAAAACACTATGAATATTCTATACCACCACCAGAGGAGCTTTAACGACCTAGATTGAGACTATTTACTCTAAATATTATTTAGTATAATGTACAGTGTACCTACAGACTTGGCAGGTCATTGGATAAACCGTTTTTTTAAACATAGGTAACGCAGTCCAAAGGCCTTTGTGAGTTTCAAATGAATAGATACTTAGGTGCTGCTGATGAATTCAAAGATTTTAATTTCATCTCAGTACAATTTTTCTTATACCTTCTTTGTTTTTTAAAAGGTTCAGTTATTCTTAATGCTTTTTAATAAATATTTTACAGCTGACACTTAGACAGTACCCGGTTGGGGGCAATATGATCGTAATAAATTTCATTTGGTTCACAATTTGGCAACGTACAGACCTTGCCCTCTTTTGTCTCCATAAAATGGATGCTCGTATGGTACTGCCAGTGGAGACATAAATAATGATACCATTTACAACACATTTTAAGTACTTACCTAACTAGGAACTTCTTTTTACAAGTGGCAATATGTTTGTAGAATGGAATAATATGATCAATGTATGGCATTGACATACTTTGAGGCCTGTCTTAAACATCATAAATTTCAAAATACGTGTCGATCCCAAACTATTTACCCGACTCGCTGACTGTTTTTCGGGCGTATCTTGTATGTACGTATGTTATCTTCTGAACCACCGTACGGATTTAAATGATTCATATCTTAAATGCAACGTATTTATTGCACAAGTCAGTGTTCTTGGGTATACAAAATATGAACAGAAGCTATAAGTTGAATTTTTGGCGCCAAAATGATCGTGGTAAAAAAAAACTAGAATTTATTGAGTGGGGTATCAAAATGAAATTAAAACACGATTACAAAAATATAAAAACCGGACTGATGCTGAAAAGATCGAAACGAGCTTTAAAGCAGGTGTTACCCATTGCAAATCTCAAACCCTATTGTCACTTGTCTATTGGGTAGCTTAGTAAGTCTGAAGAAGCTACTTGTTGTTATTCATGGTTGACTTAGTGGTTCACAACACTAAAGGGACCGATAGTTTTACCAAAAAGAGGAAGGTGTCGAATTAGCGGACCCCGGACTCCTAAGTGAAGGCTTCGGAATCGACCGGGTCTAATGCAAAGATGATAATGGTGACAAAGCTATCGAATGCATATTTCAAATCAATAACGCAGACTATGACGACATCATAAAGCTGTTAGCGACGACACATTTATTGACGATTCAGCCACGATTTCAATCAATTGCATGCATAATGAACATAATTAATTCAATGATGAATGAATGTTCACCAATTAATTATGATATCTTTAGTAAATGAGACTAGTTTCTATTGGACTATCACTTGATCAGCCCTGTCTAAAGTACAATTTAGGTAGGTGGTATTATGTAGTTATCGCTGGATGAAACCGAGCGCTTTGCCCGTGGGGCTACTTTCACTATCAAACCGGAAATTATTGACGGATTGCTCAGAAATAACTACTGTTAATAACTAAAGAGAGCAATAAATGTAGCTTTATGCCATCATTTATAGTATGTATAGTATAAATCAATTCACCTGCCAGCCAGAACATCGGCTGATTAAATGCTGAGGTTTTTGTGCTTTCGTTTTCATTACATTAAAGAAGAGTCCAGCTCAGAGGGCTACTTGACATAATAAAATAAAAATTAACATTCTTTGCTCGATTTAATGTCGATCTCTCAAATGTCGCGAACGATCACAATTTAAATGATTCATCTTGTAGGTAAAATGTATTATAAGATTACCGTTTTAAGTGCAGGTAAATCATAATGAAGATAGATAATAAATGATATTTGACTTAGATTAAACTAAGATTTTTGATTTTATCTAAGACGCAGGGTGATATTACCTGGCCAGAAGAGGTTGGTACTGTACAGATAATATTGAAAGTACATGCCTATAATTTGTAAATGTATGTACGTACACTTTCTTTTCAATTGGTCTGCGGTATGTACCGGAACAAACGTCGCATTAAACCTCTAAGTGTTATTTTATTTGAATTGTGACTATACTCAGGGGCTTTTAATAATAGTGCATCGTGAAAGATTCTTTTAAAAATTGTATGAAATTTTGAACCATTTCCCACCTGAGCCTTCACTTTTTCCTATCTTAATCGATTCTTTTATAAAGTTATTATTAGGTTTTGTTGTTAGTACAGTCAGCAGCGGATCGGTCTTGAATACAAAGTTTCAAAGTGATACCAAGGTATTAAGATCAAGTCAAACTGTTTTATTGATTTAAATTGTATTGTTGTACGAACCAAAGGTGGGTACCAAATATCAGAACAATCAGTCAATAGAGGGGAGTCCAGAATTTTGAGGGCTATGGACTCTCGAGGAGGGCCAGACCGAGAGGGATGGCCCTGGGTCAGCCGGGGTGCGAGGGATATGTCGCATGACAACCTCACCTTCAGCCAAGCTCTACGACCTAGAGACGGCGTGCGGTTTAGTCGGTTCGAGTCCGACATAACCTCCCCCTCCGGCTCCGGAGGGGTGGGGTATCGATGGGGATTTCCCGCACGTAAAAAAAAAAGAGTATTTTGTACTTCAAAATTACTAGGTTATAGGTAGATGTGTTTATAAATAGTAAGAGATACTTAACATTAAAGAAATAGATTTTTGAAGTGAAAACTTCTTTAGCAGCGATGGATGGGTGTAAAATGTTAAGGAAGCGTCAGGATTAGTTGACCTTTGAACCGTAACCGACGACTGACGTCATACAAGATTAGGTACAGACTATCTATTTTGCAAGTTACGATAGATAGCGTCGTATTTTTTTTTTTTAATAATAAAAACTTTATTGACATCAAAATATACATTGTCATCCACTCTTAATTAAACATATTTAGAACAATGAGAGATGAACGTCGTCCGTAGTACTAGTTAGTACAGTAATATGCTGGATAATATCGTATCTCATCAAATAGTATCATATTTTGGTAACAAAATTTAATGAACCCTGTCTCCTAAACTAGGATATCCTGTGTCTTAGGAGACAGTTTTCGGCTAATGTTTACAATATTAATTTATCAATGAACAGTCAGCAGTCTCGGTCACTCGACCTGTGGTTCATAGAATTATGGAATAAATTGTGAAGGATGTATATTAGTTGCCAATTTCGTGATGAGTGTGTGAGACTGTGTGTGTGCGTGTGTATGTATGTGTGTGTGTGTGTGTGTGTGTGTTTGTGTGGTGTGTGTGTGCGTAGGTTTGTGTGTGTGTGTGTGTGTGTGTTAGTATGTGAGTGCGTGTGTGTGTGAGTTTTGTGGTGTGCGTATGTATGTGTGACTGTTGTGTGTGTGTGTGTATAGTGTGAGTTTTTGTGGTGTGCGTATGTATGTGTGACTGTTGTGTGTGTGTGTGTGTGTGTATATATATATGTGACTGTAGTGTTAGGCGATGTATGTCATTAGGGATTCCGTTTGTGCATAGTCTTGTTGGAGGAGCCATGTTGTCACTTTGTGTTTTAATTCGTTTTTATTTATATCAATGATATTTAGCTTTTTGTGGATCTGTTTATAAATGTGGCTACTAATGATATAATATTGATGCTTGGCAAAGGCGGTTCTATGAAGTGTGCCCGAAGGATAGTTCGTACGTCTACTGGGATTAGAAGGGGGGACGCTGTTGTGTTTCCTAAGGACACACCGGAGCACGTATAGTTGACGGACCGTCAGAACGCTGCAATCATTATACAGATGATCTGTGGGATAGCGGATAGGTTTTCGAGTCATAACTTTTAAGATTGCTCTCTGAGCTCTCTCTAGTTTCAAAACGTTTGACTTCACTGCTCCACCCCAAACCGGGATACAATATCCTATAACTGATTGACACAGTGCTTTGAAGACCATTTTTAGGGTGTCGAAGTTTGCTGAGGCTCTGAGCGACTTGAAAATATGTATAAGTCTCATTGTTCTGGTTGTTAAAGTTTCCATATGGGCATCCCATCGTAGTCCCGTGTCTATTTCCACTCCCAGATATCGTACAACCTCAGTTCTTTTAAGTATCGGGCATGTACACGGTGCTGCTTGTTGAGGGCACGTGTGCGCTGTTAATAAGAACGTAGAGTCTGGGGACGTGATTTGACGGAGAAAAAAAGGAATATAGGCCGTTTTCTGATAATTTAGGGTTAACAGGTTAGTATTGAGCCAATCTGTTACCTTAGCCAATGCTGATTCTGCACTATTTTTGACACTGATCCATGTTGATCCGGTAACTATGATTGCTGTGTCGTCAGCATAGGCAAACATTTGTGCATTTGTAAGTGTCATATTACACAGGTCATTGAGATAGATGAGGAACAAAATTGGCCCTAGGATACTTCCCTGTGGGACTCCGTAGGAGACAGGTTCTTCGTCACTTATATGTTGATTAATTTGTACCCGTTGGGTCCTGTTACGGAGATAACTTTTGAAAATTTCTAGAGTTACTCCTCTTACGCCTACTCGTTCCAGCTTTGAAATGAGTGTGGGAACAGAGACCGTATCAAAGGCCTTGGTTAGGTCTAAAAATATACCAAGACACTTGTTTTTTCTGTCCAGGTTCCTAGCAACCAGCTGCGTCAAATTCAGGACTGCATCCTCAGTTGACACTCCCATGCGAAATCCATATTGGTTGTCCGATATAATTTTATGTGTTTCTAGGAAAGACTTCAGACGGTTGCCCAGGACCCTTTCAAGAACCTTCGAGAGTGCAGTTAGGACCGAAATCGGCCTATAGTTATTAACACTGCCCCTGTCTCCTCCCTTATAAATCGGGTATATAATTGCTCTTTTCAGTGCATCCGGAAATATACCCTTTCTCAAGCATGTGTTAATTATGTGAGTCAGCGGTGGAGTCAGGTGGTGCCTACTCTGTTTCAGTATTTTGGCTGAAATCCCATCCCAACCCGTAGCGCAGTCATCACGTAACTGAAGAATGAGCGTCTCTATTTCCTCTTCATCCACCTCTAACAAAACCAAGGAGTTGCAGGGGGGTAGATGAGGAGTGAGTGTATCATCTTGGAGTGATCGACGCTGGCTATCATCACGAGGCAGGATAGCATCCGCCAGATTTTTACCTACAGTGCTCAGGGTGCGACCCACTAGATTTATGGAGGAATTAGGGCTATCAAGAATCTTGAGTAATTCGGTGGAGCTAGACTTTGATTTTTGGGTGTGAGTGATCTCTTTAATTTTTTTCCAGAGAGCTTTAGGGTTATTTTTCGCTTTCTCGAGTTCTGTTTTTTCATAGGTAGTTTTTAACTTGCGAAGTAAACCATTACAGAAGTTACGATAACGCTTATAGGTGATTTTAAGTATCAGATTTTCAGGTTCCTGAGTTGATCGAGCGTGCAATTTATCTCGATTTCTGATACACCTTAGGAGACCTGTGGTTATCCAAGGCTTTTTGATATTCTGTTTTCTGGGGAGCTTCTTGTGTGTAGTGTGTTTAGTTATCAAGGTCGTTATTATATTTATGAAGGTATTCATTAAAAAGTTAGGGTCATCATTATTATATAAGTTAGAGAAGTCCGAGTTAGATAGCTCTGCCGTAATTGCATCAGAGTTAACGAAGGTGAATAAGTGAGTTCTGTTATGTTCAGGATTGGAGTTTGCAATAGATAGGAGCAATGGTTTGTGATCAGTCAAGTGAGATTCTAATACTAATGTAGTGACAGGTAAGTGTGTTTTGATGAATGAGTGATCTAGACATTTTACGAAGCGAGTAGGGAAGAGATGAGTGGGGAGTAGTCCATGTGTTACATTTAGAGTTAGGTATTCACGTCTTCGCTCATCTATAGAATTCGGTTTAATATCTATATTTATGTCACCAGTTAAAACAATGTTCTGCCAGGTGGATAGTTTGGCGTATGTATGGTTTAAGCTATCAAAAAACAATTCAATACTCTCCTTGGTTTTATAAGATGGGGATCGATATACTCCTATGATGGCAATTTTTAAACAATCAACTGTGCAGATCAAGCAATTCCCACCCAAAAAGTTAGGTTCATTTACCGTTACCTGTAGTCCTGCCCTTGCATAGATAACAACACCATCATTCTGGTTGCAATTAATTTCAGTGCCGTACGATTCAAACCCGCTTAGGACAGGAAGGCTACTAGTAACCTTGCTAAGCCAGCACTCAGTTAGGACAATAACATCATAGTTTATTTTCGTCGAGCTCAACAGCGTTAGAAGCTTAGCAAAATTTCCATTTATGCTACGTATGTTTAGATGAAAAACTATGATATGTCTGTCGTGGGGTCCAACCATTTTCATGCATTCCTCAGGGCTACAGGTAAAGGCGTTTCCTTTTATCAGCGAATCAAGCTCGCTGTTTATATTGTTAATTACAGCCATTGGAGCCAACAGAAACTCCAAAACTTGTAACAATTAACTTGTGGCTTATAACTATGTGGTCTAATGTTGTCTCCCATATATATACATCAGTACATCGTGCCATTGTGAGAGTAGAAAAGGGACTTGAAGAGTACGTATGATAAACCATCTGTGTTAGCAGATGATTTAGTACTGTGATTTAGTACTTACGATAGATAGCGTCGTAGCTTAAACGGTAAGCACTTCGACTGTAAGTCCTTATAGTTTCAGATAGTATCGGGTTCAAACCACCTGGGCCTTCTGAAACTTTTTGTGATTATTTTTTCTTTTTGTAATTTATTACTTTTTATGATTATTTTTTCTTTCTGTAATTTATTACTTTTTGTGATTATTTTTTCTTTTCATAATTTATTAATTTCTTCTGACAGAAAATTAGCAGAAAATAAGTGATAGGTTCTATGATTAGCGCTATATTATAGGTATGGTATGGTATGTTTTTTTTTATCTTTTTCTATGTATATAACGAAGAAAGAAAAAAGAAAATGTATTCACTTCTGCCGGCACTCCTAGAGTGCAACCCGTCTTTTTTTTTATTAAACGTCAAAACTGTAAGTACTTTAGAAACTTTAATGAAATAAAGTATGACGTCACAATTTGTTATTGGTAGATATATAATTTACTACTAGTGGTACGGTAAAATACATACAAATGATAAAATATGAACGGATGTAGTTTTCCCGTTTTTAAGCTATTATAGCTATAGGAAAGTATTCATTTAATTTTATAATGATGGACATGTATGGACATTTAATTTGACCTCAGATTCGGAGTTGCTTCGTGACGTTTCCTTGACATTTCAAATTCCTCTATAAGATAAGTAATTCAATTAATTAATTGTTAATGGAATCATTTAGTGACCCAGTATTTTCTAAACGATATGACCGATTGAGGTTAAGTCGTGACAGATTGTTTTTTTTTTCTGATTGAAGTCTTCATACTAGGTTCTAACGCTGTTGTCAATTCATTATCATGTGCTTAGAAATCCTTATTAATCCATACTACTTAAAGGAATAGGTTCCCACGAGTTGCGAGAACGGGATTAAAATTACACCCTGGCGAAACTATGGGCAACAGCTAGGATAAAATATTATGAGGCCTGAATAAATGTAGGTAAACAAAGAAATACGTTCAAGCGGGGAGGGATACGAAAAATGGTGTGTGAAAGGTGTGTGAAATAACTGGGCATCACGCGATGATGTGCGATTTGCTTTCTCTTGTCTCCGATGTCGCTCAAGGCATCAGTATAAGTCTGATAACATCTTTATGCCAAAATGTGTGAACAATTATTAAAACTATTAAACAGAAAAGACTTAATTACACAGGCACTTTATCTGTCCATATACCGCACGCCAGCAAATGACAATAAATTACATTAAATATTTGCAAATACATTTAATAAATTAATAATAAACATAAAATAAGAATTGTAAATATTTATTTCAGTAGCGACTAAAATCAGGAAGAGACGACATTTTTGAAAGAACTACAAATCATTGGCCTTTATTGTTGTCATTCATAAATGCCTTTACTTGTTCTTGATACATTCGATGTTTCTCCTCCATTGTTTTCAAAGCACTCGAGGGTCGGGCTGCTCCGATATTAACTAAGAAGCTTATTTGCACAGGTGTCACTTCTGCACTTTCAGTATTAATACCCTTATCTTTAGACGCAGATCTTAGCCTCGAACTAGCTTTACCACTATTCCGCCTACTCGTCTCTATTTTGATCTCTGGTTTGTGGTTTATTTCAGCTCTTCTACTTTCGTTTCCTTTGGAGGCTGATCGTTGATTTTGATGCTGCTCTTTAGCCATACTTCTTTCTTTTGTTTTCTGAGCATCAGCTGACTTTGATTTTAAATAAACAGTTTTGATTTTTGCATTTTTGTCATTACTTGTTTTGTTAACTAAATAAGAATTAGTATTATTATCTTTCTTGTCTTTTTGTTCTTTACCAGGATTACATCGTTTATCTGTCTCAACTTTTTTGGCTTTATCAGCTTGAACAGTCTTTTTGTAAATTTTTAGACGATTTTCCATTCTAACTTTTTCTGAATACCTTTGAAGACTCCTAGCTCTTTCTAATCTTGGTTTTATCTGCTCTACATCAGGGCCTAAACCACCTAGTTTTATATTCTGTGCTACTGGCTCAACCGTTGCTCGTCTGGCTGGACGATGTCGATTCGATACTTCAGAAATACTTTTCAAATTTTCGCCACATTGGTCACCAAGGTTAGCAGAGTCAAGATTCAAGTCTTCAGTCAATTCTATTTCTTCTAAAGAATTGTCCATATAGGCTTGAAAATCTCTATTTAACAATTTTTCGTAATACATATCATTATACGATTCAGTATTAAAAAAATCTGTTACTGTATTATTGGCATCTTCTTCTATACTTTCTATTTCTGTATCTCCGAATTGCGGTGACAATGATCTTATCTCTGTAGTATCAGTTTTCTTTTCGACATAATTTGGAGTAAACTGTTTTCTAAACATTTCTAAGTATGATGATCGTTTTGACTTTTCTTTGTTGACTAAATAACATTGCTCAGTTTCTTTCTTTAGTTTTTCCTTCAACTTGTGAGACTTACCTCCTGGGTTGATTTTCCTTTTCTGTTCTTTAGGTACCTTTATGAGCACATCATTTTCGTAGAAAGGTACAAGTATTGTATCAACGTTGTCATCAGATGATTTGTCCTTAATTTTTGTTTTCTCTTTAAAGTTTATTTCCAAACTGTCTAGTGAAATATTACTGTCTGTGCTAGAATGCTTTTCCATTATTCTGTAGGAGAATTTCAGTCTTTTTCTACGGCTCATAAATAGATACGAATTATTGTCCATCACGTCACAAAAACGTCAGTTCATTTATTTTTGTTTACTATTCAGCCTAAGTTCAGTTAGGTACCTATATATAAAAACTTTTTACAAGAAACTCTTTATCCGATATTTTTGGAAATTGTATGAATTCATTGTGAAGGTAATAAAGTTATCATCACACATTGTATATGCATTTATCGTATAGTTTATTCGTGAAGGGACATATGTGATAAATCGTGCTATTGTCAAAAGTTGGGACACGTAGAACAGTTGGCAGGCGGCCAGATTGGAGTAATGCGCAAATTGCTTTACGCCCCAGTCGCGAACATCGTTTAGTTGTAACACAATGCATGCTTACGTGTCATTCAGTACCTGTTTGATACAACGTTCGTAAAATTTCCATATCGATTAGGTCATATTTGGTACTCATACATTTTATCAGTGACATATGAGCAGTTTACTGGAACACAAAATTCGTATAGCAGCAAATCTGGATTTCTTGGTATTTTATTAGAAATGCGGCACAAAAAGGATATCTTTATTTGCCATATCTTGTGCTAAACCCTCTTGATATTTTGCCAAAAGTTTCAGACATTCAGACAGGCTTTTATGTCTAGCTGTAATATAGATTTATCGTCTGATTTCTTGTTGCATTGCTTGAGTTATTGTATTAACCAAATTGAATAGAATTATGTACGTCCTTGATATAAATGTCAGATACGAGTTTTAGTATAATACAAAACTTTATCACAAATAGTAAGTTACTTAATTATATACTGTCCTCCATGAGTAAAACCAACGATTTCGTGAAATGGCGAAACTAGGTGGTCACTGTTAAATGCATACTGTTATTGTAAATCAATGACAATTTAGCACCATATGCCATTATTGAAAGGAAAATGGTGGCCAACTTCAGTTCGCATAGTTGTTCGTTGGTCTAAATTAACTTTTTAATATGTAAACTATAGAAATTTTATTGTGTAGAATGTTGTAGCATGATTATTTATTTATTGTGTCCACTTTAGGGATTGTCCCCCTACTGTCCCCCTACTGCTGAACCCAAGCAATAATAAAGTTCATTGCACGACCAACTAATGCAACTTATAATTAAAGCACGAGCACAGTAGCAGCATTTGTTGGGATCGTGCCAATGTCCGACTGAGATAACGGATTGAGGGCAAGCTCCTAGCTCTATATTTCCACTCTTATTACCACACATAGCACCTATTTTATACACTTCAATATATTCTTTCAACTCCAGTTTTCTGCAATGAGTTAAATAATAGATAATAAATATTGTTATTTGTGTACATCTATGCGGTTGTTCCATTCGTTGATTTAGAAAGAGGGTATTATTGGTAAACTTTAATGCATAGTTTAAATGTGTAGTCCCGGGTTATTATTCAAAAAAGGAAAATAAATCACGTTTACTGGAAGCTCCCAAAATTTTGTCTCAAACTTAATCCAACAAAACTGACAAACTCATAAACCTTCAAAAAATGTTGATGGACCAGTTGTCAAATAATGGTGTAAAATTTATTGTGAAATATTTTTTAAGTACTGAATACTACAATTGAAAACCTTTTACTTGGTAATGGGTCATGATGAATCGTACTTGAACTGATATTGTGTACATTGACCATCGCTAGTTGATTTACTTTCACTGAACTTCAGTCATCTCTAATTATTTTCTACTAGCTGACCCCTTGGTACCCCTAACACATTATACATCACTCAATTGTTTTGCCATCCCGGAACCTCTCCCCTGGCACTTGAACTTTATGGTATGGTATTAAAGTTCAATTCGACTTTTAAGTATTATTACGAATTGTTTGTATGGGAGTACAGAAAAGTGTTGGTTTTAGACTTTTTCAGGCAATTGTTAAAACTTTTCTTGGTGTTAAAACCATCCTCGTACTGCAAGAAATATTAAAAAAAAACAGAATTAGCGGAATTGGTTCTGCTGTCTCGAGATTTGCGCTTAGGCTTAGCAACACATTCAACGAATCATTTTTATAGGTTAATTTTTATAATAGCTGAGTAGATTGGTCATGTTCTAGCTCCACTCTCTTCAACCTTATAGAAAGGATAGTGAAAGTCATATTTGATTTGATTTATTTTCATAAACAATTTACATTGTGTTTGAAATATTAAAAAATACATATTTATCCACTACAAATAACAAGCTTTAAAACACTCATCAGCAATAATATAATGGTCAAAATTGTTACATTGCAATAAACATAAAATAAGAATAAAATAAAAAATGTCATGCAAATAGTAATTTCGATTTAAAATAGTCAAATGCCCATGTCCGAAAAATATAAACTCTTTTGGTACCTGCAACATATTAGAGCAGTATCATCATTTGTCCAACAAGAATTCTTTTAATTTAGATTTGAACACGTGTGTGGTATATACAATGTCTCTCAGATGCCCGTAGCCTGTTAAACAACTCCACCAATTGATATCTGGCGCCATGCTTAACTATGTCTAGTTTAGGTGCTATTTTTTGTTTTATAGTTTTTCGTCGTGTTGTGCTCTAATTTTTCTTTTGTTTTATGTCTCGTAGTCATGTATATACTTGGCGAAATTACTTAAAATACTCAATATAATATATTATATATTGTATCCACATTTTACTAGCATATAATTGATACTACTTTAATCAATCAATCAACTAACCAATCGAAGTCCACTGCTAGACATAAGTCTCTTCCATCGTTGGGAGACTTCAGGTGAAATTCTAATATATAAGATAGTCATAAACCATAAAGTCCAGCTTGGGACTTATCTACATTAGTTAGCGGAAATCGCTGTCGGTTCCAACTGTGTTAGAAGTCTTTTGACCAAGAAATCTTGCTTTTTAATTACATATTAAGCAATGACCCAGACAAATATATCTTAACTGTTAGTCAACAAACCTCATTTTATATTTACACTTAGTATTTCAAAGAAAATTAAGGTTGTGCACACATTACGTAGGCACTCGAATATTTGTATGCTATGTGGACGGAGTTTCATGAATGGTAGTTTTATTAGCCTAGCCTAGCCTAAGATTAACTAATATATTAATGGCCGCATGATTTCCGGCAAAGGCGTACTATGCGAATAACTGTTGTTCACTTATTTTTTTCATATATCTCTGTGTACCACTTCCAGAATATACAGGCGTAATTAAATGTGATTACGTATAATGTAGATTATACAAAGACAGCAGTAGGATAGTCATGGTTCTTCTAATTCATTTCTAACAGTGATTGCACTATTACTGATAGATCCCAACTTATTTATCCCTGAGACAAAATTGCTTCCTCTTTAACACTAATTATTTAATAAAATTTTATGGATTACCTATCGGTTAATATCCGTTTTTTTTATATAGGACACATCAATTTGACTTCACCTCGCCTGATGGTATTAATTTTAAATATGAATTATATTTTTCCCAGGACAAGCCTACTGGCTGGGATAGTCAGATAACATAAATAAGTATTTGTTTATTAACAACAACAGTATATTTTACCACAAGGGACGCAAGTACTACATTCTGACCTTCGGGTGAGGATGTAGTACTTTCGTCCCGTGTCACAAATACTATTTTTTCTTCTTCCTAGGTCGAAAAGTTCAATTTTTGTCCCTGACAGTTTCTCCTACCTAGTCCAAAAGTTTAATTTTTGTCCCTGACCGAAAGTGCCACTTGCGTCCCGCTTCATAGGGACAAAAATGGAACATTTGGCCTAGGCAGGAGAAAAAATATAATTTTGAGGAGCCAGCCAACCTCGCCTACTAAACAATCGAAGCTGCACTGGCGCAAAGCTTTGTAAACATTTTAATTAAAATAAAAAGCAGACCCCGGTGGGACCGAAGTGCAAACATTTTACGCTATTGAAGAATCGTATAAGGATCATGATGACTTTATATAATATAGAATAGCTACACTTATGTTCTTCTTCTTCTTTTTCTGCCTTCCTACCTATCCATCTTCCTACAGCGCCAAGTCCTTTAAGCGGGGCGCGAAAAACATCTTTAGAAGCTGTCAAGGTAGATACCGCCATTTTAGAGATATCATCTGTATGGTGGCCATTATTCTTTGGACTGTACCCCAGCTTACCATCAGGTGGGCTGCAGTCAATTTGACAACCTAAATATATAAAAACGTATTCCGTTATGGGAATTGTGACCTCCTGCCGTAGCTTTGCAAACTCCACACAACATTCTATTGTTAACGTTGTCAGGGATTTATATTTGCATCGTGTGCCCATTCAAATAACTCATTGGCAAGTCACCATACAAAAGAATTTCAGACGGACGTGGTTTATCCAGGAACACTACACTTTATCATAAAAAAAAAAACATTATCCTCAGGAATGGTTGCAAGGCACTTATTAATTTTACTGCGAAAATTAATAAAATGTTTGCAATTAAAATATGTCTTTTGGAAACTGTAAATTTAATGTTATATGGTAGTATACTAAGTAAGAGGTCGCAGACATAGAATTAAGTACAATGGATGTAAACCACAGATTTAATCCCGCTCACACCTGTGACTTCCAAATCGGATTCCGCTTTTTCCAATCTAATTTAAAACCTACATAACCCATTGGCGAATTAGAAGTACTTCAATGGGGATGCCGACTGCGCTTTTATCCCTACAGAGGGCGCCTCGTAATGGCCAATGTTAGCTGTCATCTATGTAGATTTCATTGTTTGTCTCTTCAAATCTGACAGCTATGAGCCTATGAGTAACAGTTAGTACATAAATCAATACGTAGATAACTATAAAATTGTCTAAAACATACACTAAAACGCTATCAATACGATGATCTCATTAAAATACAGATTCGGTTGCAGAACTGATAGAATCAACGAAACATCGTCAACATAATTCATTTGACTAATAAGGCAATCAGCTGTACATTGCATCACGGCGCAGTTCCATCCGTATGTCAATTCGAATCAATGAGATTCCGACTCGCATTATCATTTAGATTGGTATTAGATGAGGCGCGACCTCGTACTGTAACTAATGGAACGGATCCCAGCTTAGCTTGGGAATAAATTCGTACAAGAAACCTGTACCTTACGAACTTTCCATAGAACCGTTTGTCAGAAATTTTTACTATTAAGAATGTAGTAGTGAAATTATGAAAAACATTCTTGTTTTTATACCGCTCAGGTGGCACAGAAGCCCACGGCACACATGATGGAAAGTTGTAACCGTGGCCTATGGACGTGTGAAAAACCTGGGGAAACACACTCATACTACCGACCCTCTAAGAATAATGAGTTTCTGTGCTGAAAAGTTGTTTGTTAGAAAATTACAGATTTTAAATATAACCATTGCTTGCTTATTTTACTCTTTTAGTAGTGATTCGTAGTGGATGTCTACACAAGAAAAGGAATGACGTGCCAAAATTTCAAATAAGCTCTCGAGACAAGTGGCAATTTGCTAGCCGGCGTTTGGTGGAATAGAATGACGAATGTATGGAATTTGACGTAAATGACAGTCGTTAACGCATGTCAAATACGTCAAATCCTATACATTCGTCATTCTATTCCATCAAACGCCTGCTAGCAAATTGCCACTTGTCTAGAGGGGCTGCGTTGTTGAATCAGTCAGTCAGAAGGAGAAGTTATTATATTTGTTTAGATATTATATTTGTCGAGAGCAATGTCATCTACTTCGTGAATTTACAGGTGCTAAGGCCGACGGTAGCATGAAATACTTGACCTTAACGTATAATGAGTTTTATCCCATTACAATAAGGATTAGTTATCAATGTAATCATCTATCTCGACGTATTAACTATCACCGTGATAACATCGATGGCATTTAGAAGTATATGAACCGGAAAACGAATCTGTGACGTCATAGCAAGCCATAATTTTAAAGGTGATCAAGTTGCCAGTTTAGAATATTCCTTAATAAAAGGAGTTCTCAAGGCCTTCATGACGTTGCTTACTTTTATTGTGTTTTATAATTAAAAATCTGCAACAGAAATTCCGGTTTTGCATTAGAAAGGTAGTCTTCGATAGGATTTATTTTTGTATTTAATTAATAATCTTACCAGTTACCATGTCATTATATTTATTAATTAATAATAATTCTAGGATATTTTACACGTCATCTAGACTCAAAGGGCATACACACACATATTGCTTAACTGTAACTTATAATGTAGGTTTGAAAATGCTATCAAATATCAACAACAGATCTTCATAATTATAGCTTAGAACCTGCATCAAGTTCGGTTCATCCGTTTGAGAACTATAACACGTCATTTTCACACTTCGATGGTTGTATAATAGGAGTTCTCTTTGGTCTTTTGGAGATTATGGCAGCTGAAAAGTAATTGAAACGTCGGGTCTAGGTAGGTAGATAATATTATATAACAATAAATCGCTAATTCAGCGTGTACTTTTTGTGTAAAATTTCGCCATCTTTAAATTTCTATCTTCCAGATTTCTATCTTCTATCTTCTTTCCACTTTCTGCAACTATTTTTACTACCTCGTCGCACGTTTTGCAGTAAGCAACACACTTTACAATTCGGTAGAAATTGCGGGCAATGAGTTTACTTATGATTGAGCTTTTCAGTCAAAAGTAGCAGAACGCAAAAAAATCACAAACAATCTTACCAGATATTCAAATAAAATGAAAGAATAAAAAACGTGGAAAGACACAGTCGGCAAAGGAGATCCAGTCGCACTTTACAATAGTCTACCGGTTGCACTTTTTCATATAAAGTTGTATGTAAAGTTGCAACTGTATCTCCTTTGGAGACTAAACAAATATGTTAACATATAGACATGTAACAGTGAGTTCCACCAAGCACAATCAATCAATAGTCTACCGGTTGCACTTTTTCATATAAAGTTGTATGTAAAGTTGCAACCGTATCTACTTTGCAGACTGAACGAGCATGTTTACATATAGATATGTAACAGTGACTTCCACCATGCGCAATCAATCAATGGGAGAGATACACGGATAACCCATTATCATCATTATCATCTTAAGTAGTGTTATTCTCAGTTGCATCCGCCCTTAAGCTTTGTAGTCCAGGGTCCGCTTACACTTCTCCTTGATTTGGCTTATAGATACGTGGAAGTTCTTTTTTTTATACCTCTGAGGTGGCAGAAAAGCACACGGTTCACCTGATGGAAAGTGGTTACTGTGGCCTATGGATGTGTGCAAAACCAGAGGAGTCACACTCTTGCTGCCGACCCTGTAAACACAGAGAGTTTCTGTGCCGTCAGTGTAGAAGACAAGAAGACAAAGCAAGTAGCCTTTGGTCTTCCCACTGACAGCACAAAAACTCTCCAGTGAGCTCTAGTTACCCTACTCACCGCCGAGAACACAACACGAGGTTATTATGGCCTCGGTATTGTGGGGCGGAGGTACTTCCCCGGTCGGACTGCTTAATTGGACGGAAATACCGTCATGTCATACTTCCTTAGCTGTCTGAGCTAGCAATCCCGAGATGGAGTCAGAGCTTACTCTTCTCCTTCTCTTGGTTTGGAGGTTCATCGGAGTGACTGCTATTTGATCTCCAACCATGAGGAAAACTTGCGCTAGAACCCCATCTATTATTTAGTGGGGTTGGCAAATTTAATTATGATTACATTCTTGGTGTAAGATTACATTTTATTATTTAACATCAACAACTAATGTTTTTTTTATTTTCGGCGTTATACTAATGTTTATGGGGTATATAAATGATTTTAACATATTTTTATGTTCATGTAAGAGCCCGTTCGTCCTTCGTTAAATTTGAAGAATGCTGTTATATTATAATAATAAATTATTGATTATTGTAATGCCTATAAAACTGTCGTGGACTGTATGACTTTTATCTCCCTATCAGGATTCACTTGAATAAAACTCCAATTTGCAGACTTGCAGCTTTATTCTTCTTACTTCTATTGTTCTGGATCGCTATTAGAGCTTTTCCGAACTTGTGTTCAATTGTACCGCTTTACGGGCGTAACATGCTCGCTTAAGTACTACATTTTTCGTTAGCCCGCATAGGCACTTAAGGAGCAACCTAAATGACGCGGTTTGCTACCGTGTCTTACAGTGTATTCTTAATACTACTTATACACTAATATATACATTATATATACATTATAGACCGTTCTTCATGCGGCATGACTCGGCGTACTGGACAGTTCTCCCCCCAGTGCAGCAGTTTGCGGAACGGCCTTCTCCAGTACGACGATCTTGCTCACAGGCCTTTTGAACACTCCGGTTTTTGTTCTTACGTCTGCCATCCGGATTCCACCGTCAGGTCCAGTGTAGGTGCGTGTGACTTCTCCCATTGGCCACACGTTGCGTGGTAAAACATGATCCACTATTACCACGATGTCCCCAATCTGCAGGGGTCGTCGTTGGCTGCTCGGCTCGCCGCGCGGTACCAGGGTGGGCAAGTACTCGCGTACCCACCTGCTCCAAAAATGGTCGGCGAGGGCTTGACAACTCCTCCATGTTCGACGATCGGCGTATTGACAGGGCCCTGTTGATGGCAGACCCATAGATGACCCCAACAGGAAATGGTTTGGGGTTAATGCCTCTGGATCTTCCGGGTTGACACTCACGTGGGTTAACGGTCTTGCGTTGATTGAGAACTCTGCTTCGGCTAGCAAAGTTCCCAGCACCTCTTCGGTCGGCTCTTTTTCGTTAAGAGTCGCCGATAACGCTACCTTCACTGACCGGACTAATCTTTCCCACGCTCCGCCTTGATTTGGTGCTCCCGGTGGTATGTATCGCCAGTTGACCGCGTGCAGCTGTCCCAAGTCTCGTAGTGCCGGCATCCACTCTTCGTATGCTGCCTTCAGCTCCTTATCGGCTCCATGGAAGTTGGTGGCGTTGTCTGAGTATATGGTTCTCGGCCAACCCCGCCGTGCGGCCATCCTTCTCAGCGCCATGATCGCGGAGCTCGTAGTGAGTGACGCGACGATCTCCAGGTGTACAGCTCTCGACGTAAGGCACGTGAACAGAGCCCCCCATCTCTTTTCTCGGCGACGTCCCAACTTGACTACCATGGGTCCGAAATAATCTAACCCACAGTGAGTGAAAGGTCGTTGATAGGGCTCGAGGCGTTCGCGTGGCAGGTCTCCTGTCGCTGGCGGCTGCGGTCGTGCTCTTCTTCTTCTACATATTCCGCAGTCTCGTTCTATCGTTCGAACGGTAGGTCGCAAATGGATGATCCAGTACCGCTGCCGAAGGTCGTTCGTAACCCGTTCGCGCCCGGCGTGCCCGGCGGCCTGATGTTCGCGCATCACTATCAACTTAGTGACGCAGTGTCGGCCGTCGAGTATGAGGGGCTTCTTTGCTTCAACTGGCGCGGTAGCTGCCCCGATGCGTCCTTTGACCCGTAGTAGTCCATCTTCCAAGATCGGGTCCAGCTTATACAGACGACTTGCTTTAGAAATAGGGCGAGTGGTCTGTAGTCGCTCAATGTCTTCTCCGAAGCTCTCGTGCTGCGCGCGGCTGATAATTGCATTCTCAGCCCTTTCGATGTGCGTAGTTCCTAGATGCTTTGTTAGTCGGCGACACTTGTCCACGAAGGCTAACACGTAGGCGGCGGCTCTAACATACCGATTGTAGTTAGAGAACCGGGCGGGGTCGGGTAACCACGCATGATGCACTTCTATCTTCTCGCTAACGTGTAACACCTCAAAGTCTTCAACTGGCTGTGTCTTGTCTGCCGGCCATCGTTCTTCTGGTTGCAACAGGAACTCTGGACCTTGAAACCACCTGTCATCCGCGGTGATCGGTAAGTAGGTGACGCGTGTTGCGTCGTCTGCTACGTTCTGCTCAGTCGGCACCCACCGCCACTCCTTGCTGTTAGTGAGCTCGGAGATCTCACCCAGGCGGTGGGCTACAAACGGCGTGTAGCGTCGCTCGTCGTTTCGCACCCAATGTATCACCGTGGTTGAGTCGGTCCAGTATACTGTCTTGTTTATCTTGACCCGATGCTCTTGCTTGATTGTTGCCGCTAGTCTTGACCCGATGACCGCTGCTTGTAGCTCCAGCCGAGGTATAGTCTGCGTGCGTCGTGGCGCCACTTTCGATTTGGCGGCCACGAGGCATAACCTGACGCTGCCGTCCAACTGAATGATGCGCCAATACGCCACTGCCGCGTACGTTTGTTCACTCGCGTCACACAGCACATGCAGCTGTAGGTCTTGAGCTTCGTTCAGCATGTAGCAGCGTTCGAGTCGCAGGCAGGCTAGGTCGTTGAGTCGCTCTAACCAGGCTGCGAAGAGCTCATTTTCTTCTTCGGGTATAGGTTCGTCCCACGACATCTGAAGTCGCCACAGACTCTGCAGCACGATCTTAGCGCGTATAGTGAAGTGGCTCAGCAGTCCGAGGGGGTCATAAATCGACATGACCGCGCTGAGGGCTTCTCTCTTCGTCGGCGCTCGCGTCCGGTTGATCACTTCCGTGGGAACTCGGTTCATAGAGATGTTGAACCCAAGCTCATCTTGTTCTGCGTTCCAGATGAGGCCGAGTATCTTGTTCTCGGGCCCATCTCCCCCCAGTGGCGTCGGCGACGTTGCTCGTAGCTCAGCTGGGACGTCGTGGAGCACGCTAGCTTGGTTCGTGTTCCACCCTCGTAGCTTGAAGCCGGCAGCTGCGTGGACCGTCATTAACTCTGAGACGGCTCGCTGGGCTTCTTCTTCATTTTCGTAACTGGCCGCCAGGTCATCCATGTAGTGGCTTCTCGTAATCGCTTCGAAGGCCGCTGCGTGAGTATCTGCATGGGCCCTCGCGTTCGCGTCTCGAACGTAGTGTGCCATAAATGGGGAGCTGGTAGCACCGAAGATCATGCTCGTCATCTTGTAGTGCCGGGGCGGTATATCTCGGTTTCTTCCCCTCCACAGGAACTGTTGAGCTGGCTGATCTTCGGGTCGTATCTTTACTTGCAAGAACATCTCTTGTATGTCCGCTGTGATGGCGATCGGCTTCTCTCGGAACCGGAACATAATCCCCTGTAGTGACATCAACAGGTCCGGCCCCTCAAGCAGGTGATCATTCAGACTTACACCCCGGCTCTTGGCTGCTGCATCGAAGACGAGTCGCTGTTTACCAGGCTTGTTCGGGTTATGTACTGCGAAGTGAGGTAGGTACCAGCAGACTGGACTCGTAGCCTCGGTGCCGTCGCATGGTGCCGCGTATCCCTTCTTCAGCAAGTTATCAATTTGCCTGGTGTAGGCTTCAGCGAAGTCTTGATCGTTGTCCATTTTTTCTTCGATCTTTTTCAGTCGGCGCAGCGCAGAGTTGTAACTCGGCGGGAGTGTGACGTTGTCTTCTTTCCACGGTAGCCCTACTTCGTAGCCTTTATCAGTTCGCTTCAACGTAGATTCGACGATTCGCACCGCTCGACGTTCCGCGTCACTCACTTTCGGCTTGTGAGAGACACCGAGCGCGTCGATCTTGAAGTGATGGTCTACGAGGTCGTGCAGGCGTTCACTCTCATTTTTAGTTTGCTCAGAGGTGAAAACATGTAACACGTCGCTTTCGCTTTGGCGAATGATGCTTCGTGGTAATGTTCCATGTATCACCCACCCTAGGCTGGTTCTCGATGCTACGGGTTGGCCTCGTTTACCCAGACGCAGCTCCCGGGATACGATATACTCCCAGTGGTCTGTGCCTACTAGGATCCCCGGACGCGTCGACTCGTAGCAGACCTTGTTCTCTCCTAGGTCCCGCAGATGTTCATACTCAAGCAGCGAAGCCGGAATAGCTTGCTGATGTAGCTTCATAGACCGGATGGTGCGTGCCTTTAGTTCGTGGGGCGCACCTTCGGGTCCCTTAATCTTCACGGTCACCAGCTGGCTTCTTTCTTCCGACTGCTGCATGTTGACCCCTCGCATTAGCAGTCGTTGCGGAGGCCCTCTTGCCCCAATTTTCCTTGCCAGGTCTGCATCGATGAGAGAGATGGTAGCGCCTTCATCCAGGAGTGCATGAGTCTTTGCCTCCCCCCCTGGTCCCACGACCGTGACGGGACACATCTTCAACAGCACGGCTCTTGGCTCAGCTGAGGACTGGGTTACCACTGAGAGTACTGCTTCCGTCGGGCTTGACGTGGTTGGCGGCTTCTCATCTTGCTTCGGCTTCTCACTGTGCAGAGTGGCGTGATGGGCGATGCGGCATTCGTTCACACCGCAAGGCTTCGACTTACACCGATTGCGTTGATGCCTTTTCACTAGACACTTGAAACACAATCCTTTTTCTTTCACGAAGTTCCATCGCTCTTCTACCGTTAGTGCCTTATACTGTGGGCACCGCGGTAACTCGTGGGCTTTCTCACACTTCAGACACTGATCTAGCCGTTCTTTCGACTCTGATGACTCTGTGACATTGAAGACAGCGTTCGTTTTCTTCTTATTCGCAGGCGCGGGCGTCGGGCGAGTTTCTTTCTTCGCTTGCGTGGTTGTACTACTCTCCGGGACGTAAGCATGCTTGAGCGCGCGGTCTGCCTCCCTCATCAGGAAGCGGGATAGCGTGATGATATCGGGTTCTGCCGCGATTCCGTAGTCCGTCGCGTAGTCGCACCATCTCGCTTGAACGTGAGGGCTCAGCTTGTTCAAAATTTCTCTTACTAGCGCTGGGTTGTACAGGTATCCCCGCTGATCAATGTTCTGTAGTACACACACGACGTTCTGTACTCGTATTGCGAATTTATTCAATTCCACTGCCGACGATCCTGGCCTTGGTAGCTTCTTCAAGTCTTCAAATGCCTTGTCGATAATTACTTCAGGACGGCCGAAAGACTGTTCTAATGTTCGGAGTATGACGTCCGGATCCGTTGCGGTCGCGAGTAGTGCTGCCACGATGTCTCGTGCTTCCCCGGTGAGACTCTTCCTCAGTCGCTGTATATTCTCAATCGCCGATATACTGTACAGCTTCGTAGAGTCGGTGTAAGCGGCTTTGAACGTAAGCCACTCTCCATGAGCCCCCGAGAACGTAGGTAGATCTGCACACCGTATTCTGGGTCTTGCTAGTTTCTCCATCGCTTCAGTCAGTTGATCAATGCGACTCGTTCGCGTGGGTGTGTCTGACCTTCCATGCAGTTCGAACCGTAGGTGCCGA
The DNA here is from genome assembly GCA_949126895.1 of Eilema caniola. NCBI lineage: Eukaryota > Metazoa > Arthropoda > Insecta > Lepidoptera > Erebidae > Eilema > Eilema caniola. Next base: position 17,126,030 of record OX421476.1, on the reverse strand, counting down.
TCTTCTCTGCTCCGTGTTCTCGACTCTTCTGGCTCCGTTCTTGGCATGACGGGGTTCGCTTGCAGCCACTCATCTACTCTTTTGTGATGTGTTTCAATGGGTACATCTTCGTGAACGCTTTCTTGATCCTCTTGGATGGCCGTAAGTTCGGTGGCCAACCTTTTCCTTATCAATTCTGCTTCAATTTCGAGTTCTTTCTTCTTTAGTTCGGCCAGCTTTTCTGCAGCTTCCAACTCGAGCCGGGCCCGGGCTGACGCAGTTGAGCGGTGCGATCTCACCGACCCTCCCGGTGAACCAGTTCGAGGTAGGTTCCCGGGCTTCAGTCTAGGAGCACTAGGAGGAGCGTCGATCGTAGCCCCTACCCTAGACTCCATACCCAAATGCGTGCTTGGCGATGCCGGCGGACCCAGAGCCAACCTTCGGCGCCGTTCCTCTTCAATGCGCTGCTGTCTCAGGTCCTCTTCCCGTTGTCGAGCTAGAACTTCCTCTGCGTCAGCCTGACTTCTAGTCACCACCATCTTGAACACGAAGTATTCTTGAAGCGTAGATTCTTCCAACCTTGAAGCTGATCTTCACAATTCGATCCGGCTTCTGAAGGACCAAACAATGTCGTGGACTGTATGACTTTTATCTCCCTATCAGGATTCACTTGAATAAAACTCCAATTTGCAGACTTGCAGCTTTATTCTTCTTACTTCTATTGTTCTGGATCGCTATTAGAGCTTTTCCGAACTTGTGTTCAATTGTACCGCTTTACGGGCGTAACATGCTCGCTTAAGTACTACATTTTTCGTTAGCCCGCATAGGCACTTAAGGAGCAACCTAAATGACGCGGTTTGCTACCGTGTCTTACAGTGTATTCTTAATACTACTTATACACTAATATATACATTATATATACATTATAGACCGTTCTTCATGCGGCATGACTCGGCGTACTGGACAAAAACATTATAACGAATTTTAATGATTCTTTACCAATATACATATAATAAAATTACGTAGCAAATTAACAAATTGATGATTAGATTCATATGCTCACGCCTGTATTCTTGGAGAGGTAAGTAGAGGAACATAATTTACTTCTACAAAACTAAGAAAATTGATGTATGAAAAAACAAAGAAATATCAAGAGTGTTAATCTAGTAACATTTCGTGTGTGAGACTTGCTCGGTATTTACTAACGCTAGTTACAAGCTATTGCGCTATTACCGAACTTTATGGCATTGAGGTTTGTAAGTAGCTATTACGTTGTCTTTCTTTGCCTCGGGATATACACATACACTAAGTAAAAATGTATTATAGGACGAGGAAGGTGGGAATGGAAGTGGCAATAAGTAACCGAAGAGATAACGTCAGATAGGAAGGAGACTTTATCCAATTTAGGTGGGGTCCGCTATCAGTCTTAGTCTAACTACGAAAAGACTGAATTTTCGTGAAGGTCGGTTGGGACTTGGGCAGACAAGTGACGGTGGGTAGATTTTGGGTTCCACCAAGCACAATGGTAGATTTAGGCCAGCTCCGGCACCGGCTCTAGTAGATGCTGAAAAAAATAAAAATAAAGTGAGGAAAAGTACAAGTGTCATTCATTATTTTTAAATATTATTCAAGATGGTGGATAATTAATAATATGCCAGGATTTGAACCCGAGACCTCTCAATCGTAAGGCTAATTCTCTAACCACTATGATACCGATCTGCGAAAACATTTTAAGATTGGTAAATTAAACATTTTATCACTGAATATTAATTACCGATTTGTTCTTAATTGATTTTATCAAAATAGACATGATATAAATTCAAAAATATTAATCAAGAATAAAAGTTAAGGGGCCGTTTAATTTTCATATGCATCACACGAATATTAAATTGTTATCTGAAGCAGGCTAACAAATCGATAAACGAATATACGACGATTAATGAAATCCATTTTTATAGGTAGACGTTATTTTGCACCCACATATCTGAAGAACGATTATCTAGTGTTTCATTTTGGTTAACACCTTGTAAATCTTCAACACTCAAATCACCGAATCGTTTAAAATGGTTGAATGCTGTTAAATATTTCTGATATCGTGATAATACATTGCAAACTCTTTTTCTTGCTGATTTGTTATCTATCCGACGACACAATACCCAGTGACATCTAGCGAAGACAAGCCTAATTGCCTCGTAATTTTATTGATCCTACCACATTACTGCACCACAGTATGAAAGTTATCAGTGCATAGGTATCACTCTACCAACCTATGAGATTCCAACACCGCGTTGGCCTAGCCATCGGGAGATCCTCTTTATGCCATAAAATAAACTTGCGATTGGCAGTGGATTCAGGTTCATTCAGACAATAATAATATGCAATTGAGGGCTTAGAAGAAAATGAAACTTGCCAACCTGGAATTCATCATGTCAAAGGTTGGTCAATAGAAAGATTTATAGTAAAACCAACAATTATGTGAACTGAAGGAGGCCGCCACTTTTCCTTCAATATTTTCAAATTTCAACAAATTTATTTCAATAAATTAAGATAAGATAAGATAAGATAAGATAAATCTTTATTGTACACCAATGAATTAAAGTACATGTACGGACAACATTATGAAAAAATGAACAAATGGCGGCCTTATCGCTACAAGCGATCTCTTCCAGGCAACCTTTGGATGGACATGTTTTAATTATTTTAACAATAATAACTTACGGGCAGTTATTAATGTAGTCACAAACTTAAAAATATATACACATACACACATATATACATATATAATCAAATAGTAATTTACATAAACCTAAGTACATACTTACATTCAATTTTTATAATTTTTACATAAATGTACACATACATATGTTACTTATACACAAATATACACACAGCAAGTGCATACCTACACAACGCCACATGGCAAAGTCACAAGGAACTCAGATAATTTTCCTTTACCATTTTTTTGAAAGTGGCCAAGGATTGTGCGCGTCTAATGGTTACAGGTAAGGCATTCCACAACCTTACAGCCTGGACAGTGAAGGACTTGTCATAAAAAGTTGTGGTATGGGAGGGTGTGGACAATTGCAATGTTACTGACGACCTCAAGGACTTCGAATGTGTGTCATTAAGGAACACGAAACGTTCTTTTAAATAAGTAGGCGTACGGGGATTGAAGAGAATACTGTAAAGCATGGAAAGAATATGAGCATTCCGTCGAAGACGAATTGGGAGCCACTTGAGCAAGTTGCGAAACTGTGACACGTGATCATATTTTAGACCAAATATGAATCTAATACAGAAATTTTGAAGGCGCTCAAGCTTATCAAGTTGCTCCTCGGTGAGATTAAGATAGCTGACATCAGCATAGTCAAGTAGTGGAAGAAGAAGTGATTCAGCAAGTGCAAGTTTAGTGGCTGTTGGTAGGAAGTTACGCAGTCTACGCATGGAACCCGCTGACGCAAACAACTTGCGGCTAACTTCTCGTATTTGTGGGTCCCAGGATAGTGTCTTATCTATCCGTATACCAAGATTTTTTACCTCTCTACTTATTTCAATGGCGACACCGTTAAAAACTACGTCTGGTAATTGTGACCAGTCTATTCGGTTTATCATCCCGGAGCTGCCTAGAACAATAACCTGAGTCTTAGATGGGTTTACCTCAAGTCCATATTGTTTACTCCACTCGCATACTTGTGTCAAATCTGCGTTTATAGTAGAGATGGCAGCCGGCAATTCTTGTAAGGAGGCTTGTGCGTAGATTTGGAGGTCGTCTGCGTAAAGGTGGTAGGAAGAACGTAATGACTTAGAGATGGAATTTATAAAAATTGAGAAAAGTAAAGGAGATAGCACGCCACCCTGTGGCACACCGACAGCTGTACTACACCAAGAAGAGAAGGAATCCTCAACACGCACCCGCTGTCGGCGCCCAAACAGGTAACTATGAAACCAATCAATCACTGTTGGAGATATGTTAAGAGAGCGTAAAATGCCGAGCAGGATATGGAAATCTACAGTATTGAACGCGTTGCTGAAATTTGCAATAAAATAGTTTACATTCAGACAGTGTCAGCCGTAGTTTCGATTTTCACCATTTTACTGAAACGTCGGTTACTTAATCATATTCTATCCTACGAGGTTTTACTATATAAATTTACTATTTCCATAAGCACTTACAGTGCTTACAATACCTACCACATAGGTATAATGTTCAGATTATTAAACTAAACAAAACACTTAAAGAAATCGTAGGTGCAACTCACAAGGTGATAAGAGTTAGGACAGTTTGGGGTAACGTTGGCCATTGATTTAGGCCAAGGTGCAACGAAATTGATGCCACTTTAGATAACAATGGCGATCTCTAATGTTCACTAAGATGTCAGGTGCACGCACTTTAGGTGAGTTAATTTACGTTGACAATAATGACTTCTTTCAAGGCTACGACTGTTGCTTTGTCGCCTTAATTGCGATGCTATTAATAGCCCTTCTAGACAAATGGCAATTCATTGGCTTGCGTTTGATGGAATAAAATGACGAATGTATGGGATTTGACGTTTATGACATGTGTTAATGACTGTCAAATACGTCAAATCCCATACATCATCATTTAATTCTTAGGGTTCTATACCCAGTTCCGTTTCTACGGAACTCTATTTCTAAGACTTCACTGTCTCTTTGTCTGTCTGTCACCAGGCTGTATCTCATGAACTGTGATAGCTAGACAGTTGACATTTTCATTCGTATTTCTGTTGTCGCTATAACAAAAATACTAAAAACAGAGTAAAATAAATATTTCAAGGAATTAAAGCGTTATAGACAATGTTGACTCTTATTCGCATTTAGCCGGTTATTAATTTAATGACCTGGCTACGTCTCTCTTAGTAACGCGTTTAGCATCTTTGTACGCGTCAGGGTTTTCGGGATATTTAGACGCTTGCCACTTTTTAAAGAGGGCATTCTTCGTCCTGATCTCCCTCTGGACTGTGTCGTTCCATAACCAAGTGTCTTTGACATTGCGTCCACCCTTAGACATGCCGAGCACGGCCTTTCCCGCCTCAAGAATAGCTGCCTGAATCTTGTCCCAGCAATTTTGTACTAGTTCGTCTACAGCATCGGCGCACTTGTCACCGATGGCTGAGACGAAACTCTGGGACTTGGATTCATCAAGCAGCCACCACATGATTCTGCGTTGGCTGCGCTCAAACTGCTTGCCTTTGCGTTTCACACAGAGATCCATAACAAGGAGACGGTGTTGCGTAGTGAGTGTAGATTATATGATTTCCTTCTCTGATCATTTGTATAAACTACCGATCCTATCTTATTTGGTTTGATCAGGATTAAACAAGTAATAAAACTTATTATTTCAATGAAAAATAAGAAAAACAACACAGAAGGCGCTTGATAAATGCTATTAGGAAAGTTCGTGAACTTTAGAATAAATATTTATCTCAAGTACCTACCTACATACATAATTAATAATATTGTTTTTTAAGATAACTATTAATCGTTATAAAACAGGTATTTTAGTATGTTAATATATTAGAAAATACTTTATATCTAATTTATATTCGTGAAAAATAAATAGGTACTTAAAGAAAGAATGTTTCTTAGAAGCCGGATCTTATAATATGTACTGATATAATTTTACGTACATACTTTTGTATTCATTTTATGTAGAATATTAGATAATTATTTAAAATTAACAATTTATAAAACTATACCAACTATACAATACAAACAATAATGAAAAAGAAAAGACGGGTTGCACTCCGGGAGTGCCGGCAGAAGTGAAAACTTTTCTTTCTTTCTTTCTTCGTTATATACATAGAAAATGATAAAAAGAACATACCATACCATACCTATAATATAGCGCCAATCATAGAACTTATCACAAATTTTCTGCTAATTTTCTGTCAGAAGAAATTAATAAATTACAAAAAGAAAAAATAGTTACAAAAAGTAATAAATTAGAAAAAGACAAAATAATCACAAAAAGTGTCAGCAGCCCAGGTTCGAACCCAGTACTATCTAAAACAATAAGGACTTACAGTTGAAGCGCTTACCGCTAAGCTACGAAGCTTCTTAGCGTACCTAGCAAAATAAACACTCTGTAGCTAGGAATTTTGTATGACGTCATGTCGTCCTACAAGGTCATCGGTTACGGGTCAAAGGTCACGTGATCTTGACGCGAGTTTAACACGTGATCCTGACGCGAGGAGGTCACGTGATCCTGACGCGAGTTAAACACGTGATCCTGACGCGAGTTTAACACTTTTTACCCATCCAACACCGCTGAAGAAGTTTTCACTTCAAAAAGGGGAAGAGACTGCAACTTTATTAGGCATCGAAAAATTCCCCCCCATCGACCTCTACTGGTACCGTGCCCAAAAGGCTGGCGGCATTACCACGCTGAATAGCGATACTAATTCTTTGAGCGAGGTAAAAGCTAGCCCTGTGGTCACTGATATCATTATTAAAAATAGTTTGTGCTTCATACCATACACAATTTTATTAATAACTGACACGGGTGACATAGTTTCTCGATTAAGATTGGAAAAAGTGGAATGCTCAGGTAGAACTTGGAGCCAAAAAGTGGCTCGGTAACACAGTGGCGAGCACTCCCCCTATAAGGAACTGCCCCTCTAGACAAGTGGCAATTCGCTAGCCGGCGTTTGGTGGAATAGAATGACGAAAATATGGTATTTGACGTGTCATATACGCTATACGTTAACGCTTGTCAAATACCTCAAATCCCATACATTCGTCATTCTATTCCATTTAACGCCGGCTAGCGAATTACCACTTGTCTAGAGGGGCTGGTCGCGGGTTCTAGTCCCGTCTGGACATTTTTCATACCTATTAAGTGCTTTAAAATTTCATTAGACACAGGTGGGTACTATAACGCGGGATCGAAAATCATAGTGTGCGAAATGTAGGAGCTAATACACCTCTGCCTACCCCTTCGGAGACTTATAATTTATGAGCGTGAGTGTAATGTAGGTACCTACTATAGGAATCCAGAAGTGTGAACACCAAGCTCGCGCTCGATCTTCAGAATTTCACAGCGTCAGACGCAAAACTTTGTACTAGGTACACGAACATGGTCACCTTCGAATTAAAACTAACCCGTTGCTGACAAAGTGTGCTTTAAATATTGCGTAATTGCTGTAATAGGTTACAGATTGTTTATCTCTACAAAATCTTGTTTACGTATAAGTTCCGGTAGATCAAAGCATTACTTTTTTAGTTAACACACAATGGAACGATTAGGTTGGCTGCATGCACTTGGCCTACATCTGCAGGAGCTAGATACGATTGTTTTTTAATGACAGCAATAGCTTGAGCTTACACGTGTTCGAAATTGAAATGACATAATATTCAAATTAAGAAATGTAACCGCGGGAAACTGATTTGAGACGATAGGTTATTACAAAAAATCTTATACCTACTTATTTGTTTACAGTTACTTATTAGATATAATATTTTTATAAAATTAATCCATATTTTCCTATAACTTGAGGACGACTACCGATTTCTTTACTCTTTCTTTTTTAAATTGCCCATGACTTTTTCCTACAAAGAAATGGGAAAATTAAAGAAAGAAGGCCGGTTCTGCGGCTAGTACAATTAAGAAAATTGCGCAGAAAAGTAGAAAATTTCAGAACGGTTTGTGCCTATTTCAGTATTCTACTCACGAGTGTAAAATCAATGATGTACAATAAACTAGATGCGTTGTCCGAACTCTAAAATGGCGATAAAATAATGATGACTTTGGTTGACATATTAATAATCTAAGCTTTGGTCATCATTTGCGACGCGACAGTGTGTTACGGAAAAAATACGTTTTTAATAATAAAGTAATAATAATTCCATCGCGCTTTATTTGTTTTTATTTATTTTTAGACCTGTAGAATCCGTTGAAAAGTGGTTTTATTTCAATGAGTGATATTCGCGTAAACTTTAGAAAATATCAAATAGTATTATTATTGATATAAATAATAATGTAATTCATATAAATTAATAATATTGACGTGCAGCGTATAACTGCAGTACAATTAGGCTGGACCACCACCTCGCAGAACTCGAGGTAGCACTAGGTCGCATAAACTGTCTTCGGATCTCGGACAACTCCAATATGTGCCATATTGGAGTTGTCCGAGATCCGAAGACAGTGGGGAGGACACGATAACCCTTGAGTCAGGCGACCTATTCTATTTCAGAGAATGTGATTTGCTCTCCCAGGAAGGTGTCGGTTTTCTGGTTAAAAAGGACCTCATTGGCAGCGTTGTCGAAGTCGGCAGTGTGTCAAACCGGAATTTAATGGTAATTGGAAATAATTCAGTACAAGTCTATATCGCTGTAGAATGTTATCCTCGCGTTACGCCGACGAAACCGCCGAGGCCGTATATAAAGATATTGCCAAGGCAATAAATCACATCGCCAAGGCCACTTACAACGTTGTTATGGGGGACTTCAATGCCAAAGTGGGATTACAAGAACCTATCGAGACGAGAATCGGACCGTATGGAGTGGGGCGCAGAAATCACAGAGGGCAAATGCTAGTCAACTTCCTTAAATCACAGGGGCTCTTCTTGATGAACAGCTTCTTTAAGAAGAAACCCCACAGGAAGTGGACTTGGCAACGCCGGGACTCTTTGATAAGGAACGAGATAGACTTTATCATAACGGACAGTAGGCACATATTTAGAGACGTCTCAGTGATCAACAGGTTTAATACCGGAAGCGATCACAGACTTATCCGAGGCTCTCTAAATATCAACATTAAGGCTGAAAGGCTCCGAATGATAGGGTCTACTCTTCGACCTTCGCCGCTCCAAGTAGGATCCGAAAAGTTCCATCTGGAACTTCAAAATCGCTTCGCAATGCTGGAAACCACTAGCGGCATTGATGAGAAAACCGACACAGTGGTCAAAACATTACAGGAAGTCTCTCGAAAGGTGTTTCCCGGAAAACGCAAACAGCAAGAGTCCAAGCTCTCTCCTGAGACCCTCGAACTCATGAGAAAGAGGCGTTAACGACCATCCACACAGTCGTCTTCGTCAGATGAGAGGGCCTAAACAAACAAATTAAAAAGCTGACACGACACGACCTCCGACGCTTCAACACTCGCACTGTCCAAGAGGCGATTGAGCAAAATAGGGGATCGAAAGTGTTCGCATCTGACGAAACTTAAAACTGTGGATGGCAAAATGATTGCCTCAAAGTTCGGGATGCTCGAAGAGATCGAGAAATTCTATGGACAACTGTATACACCACGGATGAGTAAACCGACGGGACACATTGATGAAGACCACAGAGCCCCGCCCACGCGCCATTACACCGAGGAGATACCCGATATCGAGCAGTGCGAGATAGAGGTGGCTCTCAGGCAACTCAAGAACAACCGGTGCCCTGGTGATGACGGAATTACTACTGAGCTCCTGAAAGTAGGCGCGCTTCCTATGCTGAAAGAGCTTACAAGTCTTTTAAATTTCGTCATTCAACAAGGTCGCGGGAGTGCGGTAATACCGTTCTTCAAAAAAGGGGACAAGACCTTGCTGAAGAACTACAGGCCCATCTCACTCCTAAGCCACGTCTACAAGTTGTTCTCGAGAGTCGTCACAAATCGCCTCGCGGGTAAACTCGACGATTTCCAGCCACCGGAGCATGCCGGGTTTCGAAAAGGCTATAAGCACCGTGGACCACATCCATACTGTTCGGCAGATTGTAGAAAAAAGTCAAGAACACAATCAGCCGTTGTGTATGGCGTTTGTGGACTACGAAAAACCCTTCGACTCCATCGAAGCGGTGTCGTGTCGATTGGCGATACATCGAGATGCTGAGATGCCTATATGACACTGCCACAATGTCCGTCCAGCTCCAAGACCAGAAGATGAAACCCATTAGCCTCCAGCGTGGAGTCAGGCAGGGGGATGTTATACCCCCGAAACTATTCACTAATGCTTTGGAGGACGTCTTCAAGACTCTGGATTGGACTGGGCGGGGTATCAACGAACATGTTGCACCGAGACTGATTGCCATAGAAGGGGCGACGCTCGAAGTTATCCAAAAATATGTGTACCTGGGCCAGGTTATCCAGCTCAGTAAAAACAACTTCGAGCAAGAACTAGCCAGAAGGATCCGGGCTGGGCTGGGCAGCATTTCGCAAACTACGTCGAGTCTTCTCTTCCCCCGTACTGCAATGCCTGAAAACAAAGGTCTTTGACCAGCGCGTCCTACCTGTTATGACTTACGGTGCCGAAACGTGGACACTGACGGTACAGCTAGTCCATAAACTAAAAGTCGCGCAGCGGGCTATGGAGCGAGCTATGCTTGGAGGTTCTCTAAAGGATAGAATTCGGAACGAGGTCATCCGACAAAGAACCAAAGTTACCGACATAGCTCGCAGAATAAGCAAGCTGAAGTGGCAATGGGCTGGCCACATCTGTAGAAGGGCCGATGGTCATTGGAGCAGACGATTCCTAGAGTGGAGACCGCGAGAAAGCAAACTAAGGGTGGGTAGCCCCCTGGCCAGATGGACCGATGACCTGAAAAAGGTTGCTGGAACCGACTGGATGCGGAAGGCAGAGGATCGTACAAAATGACATATTATTAGATTAGCGCCATTTTTGAAAGACGACATGTTCCTGCATGACTTATCTTTAGTTTTTAATACATCATTGGTGAAAATACGTTAAAATGATAATTTGAAATACATTAGGGATAATCGAATTGTCTATGCTTAACCAATAATGTTAAAATTAGAAAATGATATAAAAGAGAAACCTGATAACGTAATGTATAAAATTGTACACATTATTCAAATTAAATAAATTAAACATAATCTTTTTCTATATTTAATTCCTAGGTAGAAACCAGAGATGTCTTTAATTTTTTTTGTTAATCCAAACAGATTTTAAAAGTCGATGACTTATTTTCGTTAAAAGAGGTCAGCAAACCCTATCCGAACTTATTTGAATTTCTGATAAATTGATAAATATTTATGTGTAAAGCTATCATTTACTTTTTTTTAAATTAAAACCTGCCTTAAGACGTTGACCTAATATGTTTCTATCCACAAAAAAGGTTAAGAACCTAGCTATGGAGTCAAGAAACAGATAAAATAGTTCATGTGCGTATAAATCGAATCATGTCTAATAACTTGTTACACGAACATTTACATAAACATCGCTTAAATCATGTATAATATCGCTATAATATTTATAAATGTGCCTATTAATTTGATCGTTGAAAAGCATTGTATTATTATTTTTCACTTCTTTTAGTTTATCGACCTTTGAATGATTAACATGATTAAAAGCAAGCGCAAAAAAGCATATTTATATTCTATTGAGGGCAGTGACTTTTACGTACGTATATTAAATTATTAGATCGGTTATAGAAAACACAACAATTAGTGCCGTGAAAGACTATCACTTGATCTAAAACATTGAGCAACTTTTGTAGCTGTCATTTAGACATTAGAAAAAGATGCACATTTTTTGTATCCCGTTCCAAATTCAATATTCAAAATTCAATCCACACTCTGGAACCGTGTGTTGAATATACTATTTCCTGGCTGTTTGGCCGTGATCCATATGAAACTGACATTCCAGACGTTACGTCGATCACTGCGGTCGACATCTTCAGTAGCGCAGGTCCGGGCGAAGAAAAGTGCACAGACCGACTAGGAGACGAGGAGAGGTCTGCATTTCATATGGACCACGGCCAAACAGCAGCATATTCAACACGCAACGCCGGCCGTGAAAGCCTAAAGACTTTATTCTGAGACCGTGATACAATTTTTTCTAATCAGCTGGTATTTTAATACTAGCTGTTTATATATATGTTACATAGAAGTCAAAGTACAAAATACCAGTAGGAACTAAATAGTAAGAGGTTATATGAGGAAAGGCTGTGACTTACAGAGAGGCCATAAAAATTTAGTAATGTCATATAATGAAAAGCAACTCAATTATTACTGAATGGGGATACCAGACTCAATTAAGGTCAATTAACGATATAGGTGCGACACAGCCATGATGGCGATACAAGTCACGAATCATCTGTCTAAGTTTTATTTATGTATATAAACGAACAGAATGAATTTCTCATCGAGGCATTTGCGCTTCAAATGTTCAAAGGCGTCTCTTCTTTGTACATTTTTCGCTAGTCGTCATAGTTTCAGATTTCGATTTGGTTTATACATATACCCAATTGAAACATTTACCCCGTCAATTATATTTTTCTCGTGTGTATCAGATTACAAGAGAAAAAAACCTTAAAAATAAAAACCTTAAACTACACTACGACGTCAGTAGCTAGTAATTTGATTATATTTACTTAGTAGTTAAGTATAATAGTAAATATATCTAAGTACCTACTTACTATTAAAGTATTCAATAATGTATAACTAACTAAAATACAAATTTTTACCAGTTTTATCTTAAAACCAGTCACGGGCATACCGCACAATATACGCAAATTAAACAATTTATCTAAAAGTAAAATATTAATTGCGCACACACATGATTTCTGAGAATTAATTAATAAAAAATATAACTCCATAAAAAAGGAATCTGGTTAAACATGCAATATTATGTAGAAATATAAATTAACGAATACAAAAGATGAAAATAATATTCGTTATGTTTTTCTATTAAGAAATCTGTAAGAGATTATATATTGTAAAAAATAAACTTTAAGTATTGTACATAAATTATAAACCTACCTACTATAAAACTTGGTTAAAATTTATGTTAACTTGCTTATAGTTAAAGGGTTATCTGATTATTAAACATGAATATTAATAGGTATTTCTTGGCTAATAATTAAAAAAGAATCTCAGAAAATGGTCATCTCTCCTTGAAGTACACCTTTTCCTGCCTTGTCCTCTTCTCCTCACTAGAGAATTCGTCAATCTCACATACCGTTTGATGCTACGATGAATCGTTGATAACGATCGACGAAGTCTTGTGGCAATCGATCAGTAGGATTGACTATTTCTTCTCATTTCATCTGCCCTGATGATTTCTGATAGCATTAAATCAGGCGTACTTAGATGTTCGTAAATTATCAATAAGCGAAAAAACACAAAAGTCTCATAAAACTGCAATGCAATGTTTTTCAAATGGAATTTACGAACTTTACGAAAATGGAAAATCATTCGAAGCAGTCGATAGAGATGTATGAATGAAAAATTAAAACAAACGAACGAAAAAAAAAACTGTTGACATAATGTTCCATTTTCAAATTGGACGTTTTTAAAAAATATGTACAAATTAATGTAACCGCCCAGTGCTACGTAAAAAATATACTAATTCTTACTTTTTTTGTGTTCCGCTAATTCTGCCGGTGTGTGTAACCAGCCACATTTAAATTTGGTCAATGATTTCCTCCCGGGAGATACTTCGTACAGTGGTTAAGGAAGTTAAATCATAAATTTTCGTGGTTGTCAGCTGGCACTTTGTCGGTGGGGTAAGCAGCGGTGACTGCTCAAACATGGAAAAAATTAAAAAAATTCAGTCATTTCCTCCCGGCTGAAAATTAGCTAAATTACAGTTAAGCCAATGTCTTGAAGGAAAAAGTTGTCAGCTGGCCATATCGCGGTAGAATACGCGTCAGCTGGTGACCAAAGGTTCAAAAAGTTGTATGAAAAATGAAAATCGTCAGTCATTTCCTCCCGGCTCAAAATTGGCTAAAATATAGTTGAGCCAATACCTTGAAGAAAATAAATTGTCAGCTGCGCATACCGTGGTGGAAAACGCCTCAGCTGATGACGTGGCCAAAATTCAATCATTTTCTGCCGGTTCAAAATTGACCAAAATACAGTTAAGCCAATGTCTTGAAGGACAAGAAATGTTAGCTGCAAATGCCCCGGTGGAAATGCATCAGCTGGTCACGTGACAAAATTCAGTCATTTCCTTCCCGCTCAAAATTGGCCAAAATATAGCTAAGCTAATACTTTGAAGAAAATAAATTGTCAGCTGCTCATGCCGCGGTGGAAAATGCGTCAGCTAGTCACGTGACAAAATTCAGTCATTTCCACCGGGCTCAAAATTGACTAAAATACAAGTAATTCAATACCTTGAAGGAAATCAATTGTCAGCTGCTCATGCCGCGGTGGAAAATGCGTTAGCTGGTCATGTGACAAAATTCACTCATCTCCTCCCGGCTCTAAATTGGCCAAAATACAGTTAACCCAGTACCTTGAAGGACAAAACTTGTCAGCTGCCCATATTGCGGTGGAATACGCGTCAGCTGGTGACCAAAAGTTGTATGAAAAATTTAAATTGTTAGTCATTTCTCCCGGCTCAAAATTGACCAAAATATAGTTAAGCCAGTATCTTGAAGGAAATAAATTGTCAGCTACCAATATCGCGGTGGAAAACGCCTCAGCTAGTGACGTGACCCAATTATTAGTATTCCACCACGGTATGGGCAGCTGACATTTTATTTCCTTCAAGGTACTGGCTTAGCTATATTTTAGCCAATTTTGAGCCGGGAGGAAATGAGTGAATTTTGTCACGTGACCAGCTGATGCATTTTCTGCCGCGGCATGGGCAGCTGATAATTGATTTCCTTCAAGGTATTGGATTATCTGTATTTAAGTCAATTTTGAGCCCGGAGGAAATGACTGAATTTTGTCACGTCACCAGCTGAGGCGTTTTCCGCCGCGATATGGGCAGCTGACAATTGATTACCTTCAAGGCATTGGCTCAACTATATTGCGGCCAATTTTGAGCCGGGACGAAATGACTGACGATTTTAATTTTTCATACAACTTTTGATCACCAGCTGACGCGTATTCCACCGCGATATGGGCAGCTGACAAGTTTTGTCCTTCAAGGTACTGGATTAACTGTATTGACCAATTTCGAGCCGGGAGGAGATGAGTGAATTTTGTCACATGACCAGCTGATACATTTTCCACTGGGACATTTGCAGACCATTTGCTGACATTTCTTGTCCTTCAAGGCATTGTCTTAATTGTATTTTGGTCAATTTTGAACCGGCAGAAAATGGCTGAATTTTGGCCACGTCACCAGCTGATTTTCATTTTTCATACAACTTTTTGAACTTTTGGTCAACAGCTGACGCGTATTCCACCGCGATATGGCAATTTTTTTCCTTCAAGGTATTGGGTTAACTGTATTTTAGCCGATTTTGAGCCGGGAGGAAATTTAATGACTGACGATTTTTTTTTTTACAACTTTAGTTCACCAGCTGACAGGTTTTCCACCGCGATATGAGCAGCTGACAATTTTTTTCCTTCAAGACATTGGCTTAACTGTAATTTAGCCAATTTTCAGCCGGGAGGAAATGACTGAATTTTTTTCTATTTTTTACATGTTTGAGCGGTCCCCGCTGCTTACTCCACCAACAAAGTGCCAGCTGACAACCACGAAAATTCATGATTTAACTTCCTTAACCACAGTACGAAGAATCTCCAGGGAGGAGATTGGTCATGAGAACCTGTCGCTGGCTTGCGGTCTATATTATTTGTCATTTGGTTTGGATATAAATACCTGTATCAGTCATGTTTTTTGTAACCACGAAACAGAAAAATGCACAGTATGTTTCATAATAAAAAAATAAAAAAATAAAGCTTATTGGATAGCTTAAGGCATTGAAGCGAAATTAAAATGTCAACCGTATCATGCGCTAAGATTTACAGGAGCAAAAATTATATTATAAAGTCGCGAATAAAATGAACTCTACACTGATTCAAAAATGTACAAGTCATTCGTTGTACCTTCTATTGATATTGTACAGAGAAAAACAAAAGGCCCTTAACACCATTAGCCCGAAGAAGCATTTATCCATACTAATATTATAAATGCGAAAGTAACTCTGTATGTCTTTCTGTCTGTCTGTATGTTACACTTTCACAACCTAAACCACTGAACCGATTTTGATGAATTTTGGTAAAGGGGTAGATTAGACCTTGAGAAAGTACATAGACTATATTTGGCCGCGATATCCGACAATCACGCGGACGGAGTCGTGAGCAGAAGCTAGTGTATAATAAATACTAGTTTATATATACTATATTTGAAGTTAAAAGTAAATCATAATCTGATCGGTAAGCCACAACCCTCAAAATAGCAGTTCCGATATTTCACTGCTACAACTGCTATTCCTACATGTTTAATTATTAATTGACGTAAACAGTTAATATCTCGATTGGAGCATCGAAAAGTCCCCAAGGAGGAGTGCTGCGTGTACTGATTTATTACGTATCTACCCTCATCGCCCAATAATATCTCCAGAGATCAATAGTTAGCTGGAATTTGATCAATCTTATGAACTATTAGGAAAACTAGACAGTAATTTGGCATAAATGGTTTAACGGGGTATGTTTATTGCCCGAATCGAATTTAGTTAAATAAACATTCTCGTGAACTGAAGGAGGCTTTTCCCCTCAATAATGTCAAATTGTGCTAATTTTTTATTTTATTTGTAATATAGTCCATTGAAACTTTACATTTTTTGGACCTAGCGTGCATTTTTCAGAGAATGCAATTTTCTTCAACAAAGGGTCAGTTTAAAGTTAAATACAAGTTTGTGGGGTTCGAACCCTTGTACAACGGCATCTTGAAAAAATGAAATTTAATTCACCATGTTTGTTAAAGAGATTTGGAATGTGCCCATTCCAGTGAGTGATTCCAGTCCAGTGGATTTTTCAAGCGCGAGCACTATCCAGTCTAACACTGAACTGAACCGGGCATAATGTTTCTTATAAATTTGAATAAGTTCGGGTTGACAGAAAAGATGACTAAACGGTGTTCTGCCTCAATGATTTGTGGTATAAAAGAATGCCCTAAGAGCTTGGTAGACCACAGTGGCATTCTGAATGACCCTTAAAAATATAGCTCTATTTTTTTACCTTAACAAAGCTACAAGTGTAATGCCTCTCGAATATTCGCAAAGGCTATAAATATTAGAGGACTTATATATTTATAGTTACTCTATAATTTATTGAACAAAATCCGTTAGTTAATAATAAAATATCATGAAACAAGTTTTAATACTATTATACATGTTTAAAAAAAAATATAAAGTTTTCACGTGTTTTTTCCTCAAATATTCAAATTTATCTCCACTAGTCTAAAAAATAAATTCTTTGTGTCTGTATATTGGAGATAATAAATAATACCTACATTGATTAGTCATTTTAAACTAACGAATCTGAAAAAAGCATGGTTTTTTTTTTTCAAAATTGTTATCTATTTATCTATTTGCCTGCTAGTTTGCGGCGGACTCATCAACTACTGAACGGAGTTAAGCGCATTTTTTTTAATCAGAAATGTCTTGATTAGACTTTAAATCTGCCATAATTGTGTCCGATTGTAATGTGTTGGGTAGAACCAGAAATTTGACCAAAAATCGGGACAAACGACATCCACGCGGGTGAAGCCGCGAGTATCAGCTAGTAATATACAGGGTGTATTTTTGAAACGGGGCAGTAAGGGCAAGTACCTTAACCGTTGCAGTTACAGCAAAACGTTCTTAAAAGACCTTCCCTAACTTTTTGGGACATTTTGAACTGCATTCACAGATTTTGTAAAAAACTTACAGTTAGCAAAAAAAATGCAAAAAGTTCAAAAAATTTTTTTTATGCCAATCGATTCTATTTCATGTGGGGATCAAAAAACTCTATGGGACCATTTTAGCTTTCAGTACTAGAAAAGACAGAAATCGCCAAAGACCTTTCCCATACATTTCGTACGGAAATATGATAAATCAACTCGAAACTCATACATAGGTCAGGTAAAATTTTGAACTTTTTTAAATAAAAAAAATCATTTAAACATTTAAGAAATTGGTTTATGAAATAAATTGCTCAAAATGATTTCCATTTTCACGAATACATAAGTCTATCCTTTTTTGCACTGAACGAATGGCGGCTAATAATGTTCTGGGATGAATATTACGTAAAATGGTCATTAATGCATCCTTGAGCTCTTCAACACTGGCGTACGTCGTCTTATACACCTCGTTTTTCACGAAGCCCCATAAAAAAAATCAAGTGGTGTTAGATCGGGGCTACGAGGTGGCCACTGTGTTGCACCATGTGTACCTATCCACTGTGTACCGAATAGGCGGCTCAAATTGGAACGTGAAAGGTGACTGTTATGTGGCGGAGCACCATCTTGTTGAAAATGAACTTTTCGCAATTCCGACAGGGGCCATTCGTCCATCTCGTTTTCAAGATGGTGTAAAATGACTTCATTATACATGGCAGAATTCAGTTTCCCTTCATAAAATTCCACCATTATGACTCGATTGGACATTATACCACACCAACAGTTGAATGAGAAGCGAACCTGATTATGACTTGCCGTAACTCTTAGTGGATTTTCTTTGGACCAATAGTGGTGATTTTTTCTGTTGTACATACCGTTATTGGAAAAATTCGTTTCGTCTGACCACAGTATGTAATTTAAAAATTCATGATCTCTGCTTATTTTTCCTCTTAGCCATCTGCAAAAAGTAAGCCTTCGAACATCATCACCCGGATGTAACACTTGAACTATGCGCCCATATCGATAGCACTTGTAGCCGTATTTCTTCCATATCTTTATCACAAGGGAGTGGGATACACCTACTTCAAGGGCGACTTGCCTGGACGATACCTCTGGATATGCTTCGACATAAGTTAGAACCGCAATCTCCGTGTCCATGTCCACACGAGGCTGCCGCTTTCTTTTGAAAGAACCCTGCAATTCCAGGTTTTTCAAAAGATTTGTAATAACCTTTCTTGTTGGCACATGCCGCAACGGATACTTATTGCGGTACCACACTAATGCAGCTCCCGCATTTCGATTATTGACAAAATACGCTTCTAATAAGTCAATTTTTTCACGATTAGAAGACATTTTAGCGAAAATCCTTAATTAATAGCTCATACGAAGTTTCTCAGCTGAAACTAAGAATAACACACAGATTTTCGAATCAAATTCGAAATTTGAGGGTAAAAATTCTTTTTATTTACTTTACAGTCAATTCTACCCACTTCCTGGCCATAACAAAAAGTTAGACCATCGTAGAAATTTGTTTCTGTTGCCGAAATGTATGGGAAACGTTTTTGG
Source organism: Eilema caniola (assembly GCA_949126895.1). Classification (NCBI taxonomy): domain Eukaryota; kingdom Metazoa; phylum Arthropoda; class Insecta; order Lepidoptera; family Erebidae; genus Eilema; species Eilema caniola. The sequence continues at coordinate 17,106,960 of OX421476.1, read as the reverse complement.
CGATTTCTGTCTTTCCTAGTACTGAAAGCTAAAATGGTCTCATAGAGTTTTTGGATCCCCACATGAAATAGAATCGATTGGCATAAAAATTTTTTTTTGGACTTTTTGCATTTTTTTTGCCAACTGTAAGTTTTTTACAAAATCTGTGAATGCAGTTCAAAATATGTCAAGAAGTTAGGGAAAGTCTTCTAAGAACGTTTTGCTGTAACTGCAACGGTTAAGGTACTTGCCCTTACTGCCCCGTTTCAAAAATACACCCTGTATAACTATCCTCGTTCATGACTCACTGCTAATCGTATATTAAATTTGCACGTCAACTATTTGCATTTTAGCATACATAAAAACATACAGTCACGTTTTCCAGTGAGCACGAGTTTTCACCTGCTACGATTCTGGTATACTTACATCTTTCGCTCCTTCTACATTCATAATTGTTTTAATTTATTACATTCAGCAATGTCAAAATCTGAAAATAATAGGTATACATTGCACATTATTGAACATGATTGGGTATATTCACTGCATTCTCACTTGCAAGCCAGTATACCTGTAAACTGACCGGCTAGGCTCGGACGCTCGCTACGACGGTCAAAGACTCGGAGGGTATTAATCGCTTTCATAAAGCAAGGCATATAAGTTTAATTAAGGAGAAGAATGAGTAAGTCATTTAACTAAATCCCGATCTGCGAGCTTCAAATGTCAGCGAAAAAAACGCTTAAATAATGATGATGATATCATGGCATAATGATTGAAAATGTTCACATACTTATTTACTTTATTGATGTCTTCGATCTCGCTATTTGTTGATTTATATTAAATGTGTTAAATTAATTTCTGTCATTTTGGAATTTATACATAAAGCGAATGAACTTTGGTTGATTTCGCGCATTCTTTAAATAATATAATTTGACATATTTTTTTCTTAAACTCTTGGCCTTGAGAATTTTTAATGGATGCATTAATAAAAAGATAAAAACGAATGTCAATCACGTCAGGTCTGAACGGACCTGGATGAGACGTAACACATAGATTAGAGCCTACTGCCTGAACCTAGTCGAGGGGGAACGGTATCAGTCATGGAGTTGGTAACAGCTAATAATAAAACTATAAAAGACGTTTTTACCTAACTTTTGTTAATATATACACCTATTTTTGAAGCTTCTAATTTTATTGCATCTAAAGGCGCCCACTCACTAACAGTTTACCGGACGACGGCCGGACGATATAAATCTGTCAGTTAATCGCAATAACTCACACACTAACAGTTTCGTTAACGATTTTGGACTGACGACCAATACGATCCGATAGTGTGTGGCCGCCGAACGATTCCGGACAGTTCTAAGCCGGACAGTCCTAGGCCGTCAGGGCGAACGAGCACAACGGGCCTGTCGATCGACGTTTCGTGTCAGTTTTTACTAAGATTTTATTCATTTTTTGTACATACTCGTTTATATTTCTTATGCACATAGTCCATAAGGTTCAAAATAGCTAACACCTATTTCCCACAATGATTAGCACGTACTTATATAAGAATAACGTAGTCCAAGCTATTTTCAACCTTATTGACATCACAACAAATCTAGTTTTTTTTCTTATATTCATGATCAGCAGCATTTATTTATGCGAAAAAACATGTAATTAAGAAAATGTCAATAAGGTCGAAAATCGCTTGCACTGTTTCGTACTCTCTATGTAACTGATATAAGACCATTACTGGCAGGCGATCGTACGACCTAAAACTGACGACTCACAACTGCTAGTGTGTGGTCGCAAAACTGACAACAGGGAATTGCCGGCGGGCCAAAACCGCTTTAGTGTGTGGGCGCTATCGGCTAAGGACTGCAGGCCGCCGGACAGATCAGGAACTGCAGGCGGACTGCAGGCGGACTGTTAGTGAGTGGGCGCCTTAACAATATTGTTTTTTCAGTAGTTCACCTCTATTTGAACTGTGAACTATCGCGAACCCAACACTTCTGATTATATTAATTCAAATGCAATGACTACGGCGTATAAATTATTATTAACGATATATATTTGGACCATATAGGTATCGTTATTGACAATTTAGGATATTTTCACATTTATTTTGGATAAACTATTAGTTGTATTATATCTATAATAATAATAACACAAAAATCACCATGTAAAATAAATGTATCAAGAATATGACTACATATTTTTCTATTTTTAAATATTTTTGTTTCGAATCTTAACCACAATACATTTTGCATCCTCGTATTTCAAATTCTTAATTTTAAAATTGGAAATCCAAGGCAAACTCACTTGAGAGCCGGTAAACCTGCTAATTACAGGAGAAAGCTTCGGAGCTTCCTCCGTTAACAAGCACAGGCTTTCCTCAAACAAAAGACAAGATAAACCACAGTTGTCATTCTATTCTACCAAACGCCGGCCAACGAATTGTCACTTGTCTAGAGGAGCCGGATTCGTTAGATTACAAGCTTTGCATGTCATCGGGATTAACGCTATGATGATGATATTAATAACTTTTTGAACTAAAAACTTCTTTACGTACGTTGAGCACTTTTTGTGTGAACAAATATCATACAATTCGTACTTTCGTCACCTAACTTTTTCGTCGACGTCACGACGGTACAATTCTCAAGTTACTTAGTTATTACTTCTATCAGTAGTGTCTAAAGCCCTAAATGTGTTTTTTAGTATAACATCCATTGAATAAATTCATTTCATATACTTACCACTCAAATGATATAAAATATAAGCAGGCTATAACTCGAAGGAGGCTACGCGGACGGTTTACGGGGCTCTATTTCTGGGAGGTAGCAATATCAAATGGCCTCGGTTTCCAACTTGCTCTAATGGCGGTATGCAGCGTTTTAACAGAATACGACTTATTTATTTGAGTTGCTCAATATAATTTCATATACGATGGCGATTGATGTCAGAATATTTTTGAAATATCAACAATGAATGAATTGGTGATGCGTCAACACGGTCAAAGACGTAAATTGGAAGTAAACAATTTAACATACCTATCCTTTGAAAATGTCTACATAAATTTTTAACGGTGTTCCGTCTAGAATAGTTGATTCTTTGGCTAGTGGTTAACGAGTCAGCCTTCCGTTTGAAAGCTTTTGGATTCGAATCCGTGAACTCGCTTCTAAGAGTTAGTAGATATATTTGTATTTTGGAATATTAAAATTCCCCCTAACCAGTTTTAAAATCCTAATTGGCGGAATGGAACTCCTTTATGAATAATTTAGTCTTTTTGCATAACCTTCAGTACAAAATGTTCTACAGTCAAACATAAACATCCTATCATTAATACTTTTAAAACAATTCAAGGTGCAACATATTTAATAGTTTCATCAATTCAGACATGTTTCGCTTCCGAGCCCTGCAATCAACGAACCCACAGACTTCCGTACATTCACCGATAGAAATACAATTGACGATGCAATTGGTAGGCCTATGGCCCTATTGTTCTCGTAATGGATGGTCTAACAATGATACGTAACAAGAACCAATTTGCTCTTTTTTGTTAAGTACTTCATTTCATGATCTTGTATTATCCGACGATACGAGTATCAACATGTAATGAATTGTAAGAGAAAGCGAAACTAAACGGTTATTGTTCATTAGATTAATTGTTAGTCATTAATAATTTAGATTTTATTTATAATTGAATTTAACCTGGTGCATAGGATCATCACCGCAATGCAGTGAGACACCTTGAAGATCGAAACGGTCAGCGGGTGATCTTCTGGCGTATGTTAACCATATTTGGGGTGAGGCTATGGACAAGCACGGCGAGTCATTGGCAATTAGTCTTGACATTGCCAAAGCTTTCGATAGAGTTTGGCACAAATCACTTCTTTCCAAGCTACCAGCCTTTGGTCTGCCTCCTAGACTGTGCGACTAGGTTGCCGGCTTCTTGCAGGAGCGCCGTATTCGCATCCTTTGTGATGGACGAGCCTCGGAGTTCTTGCAGTTAAATACCAGCGTACCGCAGGGGTCCGTCCTATCGCCAACTCTTTTTCTTCTGCATATCAATGACATGCTGTCGACCGGCAGCATTCAATGTTATACGGATGATAGCACCTTGCACGGGATTTATCATGGACGTCCTGCGGATAAGCAGACGCATATCGCAGAAAAGAAGGCAGCTTGTCACTGAGCTTGACCGGATCCTGAACCACATTTCCCAATGGGGCTCTGAGAACTTGGTCGAGTTCAATGACAAGAAGACGCAGGCATGTGCGTTTACAGCAAAGGTATCTTCTTTCCTTCCCCTTCCCACTCTTCAGAGCACGCCACTGACACACACCATCCTCGGTATGGATGTTCGCTGTAAACTAAATAACAAAAACTACATCGAGAGTATCATCAAAACAGCCTCGCGTAATCTCGGAGTCCTGAACAGAGTGAGACGGTTTTTCACGCCGGAGCAACGGTGTCTTCTATACAAGACACAAATTCGTTCCTGCGTGGAATACTGCTCGCATCTCTGGGATGGATCTGCAAAGTACTTATTAGATGCTCTCGACAGGTTGCAGCGACGTGCGGTCCGCATTATCGGAAATCCTGAGGTCACGAGTACCCTCGAGCTTTTGCAGTTGCGTAGAGATGTTGCTTCCTTGGCAGTATTTTACCGTCTCTACCATGGTGAATGTTCTGAAGAACTATTCCAATAAGTCCCACCCTCTCCTTTCCTATACAGGACGACACGTGCAGGACTTAGATGTCACCCGCATACGGTGCAGAACATTCCTTCAAGAACCAAGCGGTTCAGTGACTCTTTCCTTTGTCGCACAATTAAGACCTGGAATTCCTTGCCAGCTCACGTGTTTCCCTCTTCCTACAGTCCCGGGTCCTTTAAGCGGGGCGTGAAAAAGCATCTGATGAGGCCGTCAAGCTGAGTGCCACCATTGTTAACATGGCACGTGTGCATAATGGTGGCCCTCTCTCCTGAGACTTTGCCTTCAGCTTACCATCAGGCAAGGTAAAGTCAAATTAACGTGTCCTATATAAAAAAAAGACAACTCTGCAGGTGTTATAGGCACCTTTGCGACGATACGGATTGAGTTTTTTCATGTGACCTATAGTAACGATAATAACCATAACACACATTTAACCAAGATGGTTGCTGTGGGACAAGGGTTGCAACTCCACAAACTTGGATTTTCTATAAAAGGAGGGGGAAAAAAATATAAAAATCTGACAAATTCAACCCCAAATCTATTACTTACATAACTTAACAACAGTTCTAAACCTGCTGTTTAGTTAAAATAAAAGAAGGTACCTATTCAATTGTAAGTGATATGATTACTGCTTCGTAATTTCAATCCTTTAATCTCATATTGTATGTCTATAACTTTTAAGTTCTATTGTTATGATAACTGGTATCTTCTCTTATATATCACTCATAAGTCTAACAATATATTCTAAGATATATGTACTTATCTAAATTAATAACATATCTATAAGTAGTAGATTAAGAATAGAATATCCCTTTTTTCCCTCCCCGAGAAGGGAGAACCAGATAAAAATGACATCGATACAACTTCTAAAATTCTTTTTTCTTCCTCCTAAAGCTAACCGCACACACTCAGTAGTATTGACAATAAAATACATACTGTCAAAAATATTGTGTGTAATATCACTCAATAATACAAGCCGCAGAAATGCAATATTGGTATTATGTATTTTATTGTCAATATAATTGCGTGTGTCCCAAGCACATTATCCGCGCAGTCATTTTTATCTGTATTCTCTATTCTCCACAGGCGTTCACGAGCTCGAGAGACAGAACAGAATCACCAAGCAGATCCTCGAAGCGTTTATCCAGAAGAAATTGGGGCTAAAGAACAACAGCTATAGGGCTCCATCAGTCCTTGAGATCTTACCGATGATGCCTACACTAGTGGGCAAAAAGCAACCTGAACCTCTAGACGAGTCTGAGGAAGAAATACAAGATGTAGATAACACTGACAGTAGAGATACACAAGAGTATAATGATACAGAGAGCTTGCAGAGTGTGGAAAGTGAACAAATCGATTCAATTTATAATACTGAAGGCACGTATTCGTATTTATTTATTTACTAATTATTATAAGTTCTGAATTCTTCATTTCATTACTTCGAGGAAAATTGCTTTTATACAACTAAACTCTTGATCAAGAGCTCAGTTGTGTAACCTCGTGAAAATTGCATGAATGTTTAGATATTTGTTACTCAGTCACGCACAATCCTCTGAATGGATCTGTATGAAATTTTATATAGAGATTTTATATAAAGTCTAAAATAATTGGGCTACTTTCCCATAGGCATACAATTCCTACCATCTTCAGAAACTTTGATTAGTAGAATGTGTAATAATGTTACTCTTATAGGATGAATCGTAAAACTTGTGGAAAAGCTTACAAAATTTTGAAGCAAATTTATTTCCGTTTTGTGAAATATAACGTTATTTTGCGTTTAGTAAAATTATATCACTTACGTGGCCGATCGTTTACGGAGTGTAACGGAGTACAGTGTGTATGGTTTCCTTATAGACTGTAAACATATTATTTAGTTTTCACAGTAGGTACCTACTTTGCCTTAACTTTCTTATTACCGATCATTCTACCGTTAGCAGTAAATACAATCGTGGTTTTCCATCTAATGAAATCTGTTAGGTCACCCTCACCTCAGTGGCACAAATAAAGAACCGAAGGCTCGCATTGTGTGACATAAAACAACGATCGTAAACCTACACATAGATAAGAATAGTATACGACCATGTATCTATGTAGGAACGCATACACATCTTTTGTTCGTGGTCTGATTTTCGATGTAGGGTAGGCAGTACATTCAATATCATTGCTGTTGAAGTTGGCGGTAAAATAAACAGGTATAAATATTAAAAAGTTTTCATAAATAACTTCATGGTGCGCTCAATTATGTTGAATAACATTTAAAGGCACCATTTACTGGGCAATAATTCCAAAATAGGAATAAACAGCAATTTACAATAAATTATTATCCCCATTATTGTGGGCCAACATTCAACTTTAATTTGTTATTCAAACATTTGTCAATAGTGTGAACAAAACACGCAATGCGTACATAGAGGTGCCAAACTCACTGCGACCCAAATTCGTATAATATTTGAACAAAATGTTATGTCAAAGTTTGAACAAAAATGTGTGAGAAATAACGGCCAACATTCATCTGATTAATTACGAAAAGTCAAGCGCACTTTCAAAAGAAACGCAAACAGAACTGCCGGTAAACAACGCCACTTGCAAATAGTGTTATACACTACGGTGGCAATCAGGCACATTTTCTTCACCTTGAACAAACTATTTATGTAAACAATTTTTGGAAGGCGAATTTAACCAACGTTTAATATTTACATCTATTTAAAACTTTGCACAAAATGTACTTAGTACCCGTCCTTTAATTTGAGAGTTACCTACGTCGGAAAGAGTTGAGAGTAATCAGAATCAACTTTTACTTTATTTCTCTAGAACGTCCAGCGTTACAATATAGTCAGAATCGAAGATATTTATAAAGTATTAAAATTATAACATCTATTTTAACTACGCTAAAATGATAACAAGCTGTTAACGTGCAATGGGGGAAAGAAGAACCAATTGAAATTTAGCAGGTAGAAATGCATTTATACCTACTCTTTGGGGCTCTTGGCCACAATTTTTGTGGATTTCGAATTCTCTAAGCGATCGCTGCTAAATGTCACAGCATGCTTTTTAGCCTGCTTTGTAACATAATACGGAATAAAATCAACTTCAATGTGACCACGTATTTTTAATAATACGTCTGCAAGATACATTTATTGTTAATGGATCTAGCTAAAGACAATTATATTATAATTCATTAAAAGTCTAGTGGTAACCCGACTTACACATTGGTTTCTGAATATGAAAGGTCTCTACAATGTACGCAGGATCTCAAGGCTATGTGGTACCCGAATAGGTTAGCCTTAGCACATTCGAGAAGGAGTATTCTGTCTTCCGTGGTTAGCATATTACTAGTTTATGCAATAGTAACCAAGTCAGTCTCGAGATGAGTGAGTGTTCTCAACATAATTGAGCCTCTTTGTGCCTCGCAGAATATGTTAGGTCGTTGCTGTTGGTCCTGGGTACCATGAGACCAGCTGTGGCATTCGTTACAGGCAGTTAGGGTTCTAAAAAGTGTGATAAATTGGCCTAATCACAGAATTTCGATATCGCTAGTGATTTATGGAGATCAGTAGTCACTTCATGAAAAATATCAAAGTATAGTCGTTGCGTACTTAGACTGGAAGTCGACCCAACTGACTTGAGATGATGCTTAAAGGACGATTATCTTACAGAATAGGTAACAGTAATTAACAACTGAATCAAATTAGATGTGATATTCGTCCTTGGCACTACAAGCTACCACGTGAACTCATCACGTTTGACATTTCGAAATCACCTTCACAAGTTCAATGTCTGATGCATATACGTTTATAAAGTTCCTGTCAGATTATTTATTAAAGCGATTACTTATGTTTATAGTATCGTCGGACAGTTGGAAGCCAAAATGGCTGATAAAATGATTGTGCATTTTGTTACGGCCACGGGAGATAAAATCAGAAAATATAGGCACCTATACCTACGTAAATTTATAAATTTAAAGAATGTCATTAAATTTTTATTTTTATTTCTACTCAACTAATACATATTTAGTAATAAGTACTGTGATAATACCTAGTACCGAAGGACACCTCCATTTTCAAAAATATTTTTATTAAAAAGGACGATACAAACTAGTGCATATTAAGTATCACGGATATCTTAACTATAGTGCGTATAAACAATCATGTATTCTTCCTTAACGTGTGAGTTGATTATGGAATATATTCGTGTTATATAAGTAATAATACACCTAGACTAGACATAAAGTAGGTATATGCACGTTGTACCCTGTTTCATAATAATTCAGCAAGTAATAATATTCTAGATACAAGTTTGCATCTTGTATAAAACATTCTTCTGGAACCTAATTATTACGGCATTCGCATTTAATTACTGATAACATAACACTTGAGAACATCCTATTTAGCATACCCAACCACTAATTTTATTTCTAGGTATCTTTATTTATAAGGTCATGACAATATCTAGTTTTTAAAGACCTGGGTCGTATATTTTTGGAAAAAATCCTTTTAAATTAGTTCTCGAACCGGCGTTTCTAGACTGGGCATTGCTAGAATAAGAATAATCGCGGTGTTGGCGACACATTAATTACGTGCTAATTCAGAATAATATTAGATAACTGCATTAAATAATTTTTCTCAAACATCCAATGAAATATTGACATTACGTTCCTCTTAATAGGCTGTGAAGTATGACGCATCGACACTCTGCCACTGTGCGTATGTAAAAAATAAAACAATAAACGGCTTGGTATGTACTTAGAGCAGTTTTATTTACATAAAAAATCCACATTAACATAACTAATAACACATTATTATCAATTGTTTTCTTAACTATACAAATAAACATTGCAATATTAATATTTAATTTGGTTGCAACGGTTGCAACAAATTGACATTTATAACAATGACAAGTGTCACTGTTCGTTCAGAAACGTGCCTTTATACTTTTTTTAAGTAACATGATAATGAACAACAAATGCAATAGCGAAACAGGCTAACCGGGAAGCATTTCACTCGTGATCTGAAGATTTCTAGCGTATAATTTTAGTTTTTCTTCAATACTCTCTTTAGATTTAAATCGGCAAAAGTCAACATTCAAAACGGGACCACATCAGCCACTTGTTTTTTACGTAAGGGAAATCCCCACGGATGCCCCCCCCCCTCCGGAGCCGGAGAGGGAGGTTATGTCGGACTCAAACCGACTAAACCGCACGCCGTCTGTAGGTCATAGTGCTAGACCGAAGGTGAGGTTGTCATGCGACATATCCCTCGCACCCCGGCTGACCCAGGGCCGTCCCTCTTGGTCTGGCCCTCCTCGGGAGTGTTCAGTCCCTAGCACCAGTCCCTAGCAGGGCTATGCTTTGATCAACTGAACTGGACCTTAGACACATCTTGGATATTTAAAATTCTACTAACAAAGGTTCTAGGGGCGTCCAATATTCTCGCCTAAACAGACCCAACGGTATAATTCGATAAAAAAGAAACTTATGTCTAGGTAATAAAATATACAGGCCAGTGCCAAGTTTGCGACCGGTGTTAACCTCACCAGTTCTCCTTGATTAAGTTCATTGCTGCGTTTACCGACCAGTATTGTTCGGTTAATAGGTACATTTTTGCTGCCAAATTCAATATAAAATGTCTATGATCGTGTATAAACCTTGAAAGAAAATCAATAGAGTACCTAATAGCTTCGCTCGTATAACACGTGTATAGTGTAGTTTCTGTTAACTTGGTTGGATTTTTTATGCTACTGAGGTGGCAGACAAGCTCCCGGCCCACCTAATGGAAAGTGGTTACCGTGGTATATGGATGTGTGCAACACCAGGGGTGTCACACTCGTGCTGCCGACCCTGTAAACACAGAGAGTTTCTGTGTCTTCAGTGTAGAAGACAAAGCAGGATTAGCCTTTGGTCTTCCTACTGACAGCACAAAAACTTTCCAGTGAGCTGAGTGAGCACAACAACATTACAATGCATAAATGAAGTGTATGTAAATATCTACTGCCCGGGTGCAAGGGAAATGCATAATGGGCCACCTTACATGGCGGCCTCCAACATCTGAGACCCGAGACGGTATGCGATTATTGTGGGTTCAGCAGTTGGGGTATCGGAGGAGATTGCCACACTCAAAAAAGATACATATACTTACTGCTAGGTCATCTGTTTAGAGCAAATATTGAGACACGCGTTTTATGAGAGGCAAACATATGAATTTTATATTTAGAACAGAATTGTAGCATTTAGATAAATTGAATAATAAGCTGATCATTATTGTTGGTCAAGACGAGGTATTCCGCGATTTTTTCACATAATCAGACTATTAGAATAATGAAAGTCATTGAATTGCATCGAACTGCTTGCATGAACTATCTTGGCTGTGTGTAATGTATGACGTATCTACTTTTATTATTATTTTTGTAAAGATCAAGTGGCTAATTTAACTTCTCCTTTTTATTTTAATAGTTCATTAGTTATTTTTTTTTTTTTTTTTTTTTTTATGCCACTTAGGCGGCAGACAAGCACACGGTAATAAAAAAACACAACACATAAAACTAATAATCGTCCTCTTCTTCTTTCATTGTGGTTAGTGGTCAACCTGTGACAGAGTTGTTCAGGCCGACCCTATGGGCCTCCGTCTTGTCCTAACGATTGTTAACCGCCGGGACCGTTTACGTGCCCTCCAGAGCACGGAGCGCCCATCCCAACGGTAACCTTCACCTAGATAACTTAACCGCTGATCGTTTACTGAACAGTGTGGCCACGAGCGCTTATAATAAGAAAGAGATACCTCATAAAGGGTTTATAAAGCAATTATAATTTTATTTTTATCACTCAATCGCAAATATCAAATGCAAATGCACATAGAACAAATATCCACACTAATATTATAAATGTGTAAGTGTGTCTGTTTGTTTGTCCGTCTTTCCGCCTAAACTACTGAACCGATTTTGATGAAATTTAATATCGATCGAAAATATTAGATGCAAATGCACAGAAGTACCAAATAATAAATGTTAGGTATCTACTTTTTATTATTAAATCGGTATACAATCTTAGTATGCAGATAACATGATCTTAAGTATTGTTACTGATTTTTAATGATACATATTATTAGATGCAAATGCACTGCAGTACCAAATAATAATTGTTTGGTATCTACATACTTTTAATTATTAGATTGGTATGCAATCTTAGTATGCAGATAACATTATTTTAAGTATTGTTTTCGATTTTTAATGACATATAATAATATTTAATTAATAAAATGTTAAATTAAAAAGCAGAAGTTTAAGTTGAATTAGCCCTTGACTTTTACAATCCGATTCTAATGAGGATGCCGACTGCGCTTTTATCCCTACAGAGGGCGCCTCGTAATGGCCAATGTTAGCTCTCATCTACGTAGATTTCATTGTTTGTCTCTTCAAATCTGACAGCTATGAATTTGTTATTGTCACAGAACAGATGGTTTAATGTTGTTTGGTCATATGCTGGTGCCATCTACAATTAGTTTTGCGTCGGCATCCCCATTGAGCAGTCCGACTGGGGAAATACCTCCGCCCTACAGAATACCGCGACCATAATAACCTCGTGTTGTGTTCCCAGAGCTCACTGGAGAGTTTTTGTATGTCATAAAATAAATTATTAAAAACAAAAAACCCGACTGATGCTGTAAAGATCGAAACAAGCTTTATAGCAGGCGGTACCCATTTGCAAATCTAAAACCCGATGAAAATTAATGGATACCGCCTGCTATAAAGCTTGTTTCGGTCTTTTCATCGTCAGTCGGGTTTTTTATTTTTCATAATTTATTTTAATTTAGGTATATTGAATTTGGCCGCCTAACTTAACCTAACAAAACTGGTCGGTCGGTAATCGCAACAATGAACTTAGATTACATTTTCAGAGAAGCAATTTGACTTTTTTCTAGGAGAATTTATTAGCAATTATAATATTATTTTTATCACTCAATTACAAATATCTAATGCAAATGCATAGAACGAATATTCATCCTAATATTATAAATGGAAAAGTGTAGGTGTGTGTTTGTTTGTTTGTTCGTCTTTCACGCCTAAACCACTAAACCGATTTTGATGAAATTTGGTATAGGGGTAGATTAGATCTTGAGAAAAGACATAGGCTATGTTTGGCCGCGATAACCGACATCCACGCGAGCGGAGCCGCGGGCAAAACCTAGTTAAGAACAAAAGTCTAATCCTTCTTTTAAACTCAGAACCTTACTGCCGACTTTTTAACTTTAATCTAGGTTATTCATAAATAGTATTTTTTAAACGAGGGAAGCTTTGCAATTGTGGTTCACGAGTTCATATTTATCTGAGCCCTCGCCAATTTTGCTATTACCAACGGTGATGATACTGCTTTGGAGCTACGAATCTAAAGATTTGTATGTATTTTCTTTTCGATGAAAAGCTTTTAATGTAGAATATACTGCTTCCGGGCTGTTTGGCCGTGGTCTATGTGAAACTTGCGTTTCAGACGTTTCGTCGATCATGGCGCAGGTCCGGGCGACGACGAGTTCGGAGACCTTGCCTCGTCGGTAGCTGAGTTGCGACTTAGTCACCCGGACCTGCGCCACTGAAAATGTCGACCGCAGTGATCGACGAAACGTCTGGAACGCAAGTTTCACATAGACCATGGCTAAACAGCCCGGAAGCAGTATATTCTACATGCAACGCCGGCCGTGAAAGCCTGAAGACTTATAAAAACATTTAAATCTATAAAGTCAAAATTATGCTTAGACTACTGATTTTTTTTCAAACAAAACATGTCACATTTAGAAACAGGTACAACTTAATAGTTGCATACTTTGGGAGCGATGACCCTCTTCTTCATCCTTAGCGTTAATCCCAGTCGCATTGGTAGCTTTCAGCTTGGAGTCTGGGGTCTGCTAACTGCGCATTCGGCTGAACTTCGATATTTTCCGTGAAGCGACTGCCATCTAACCTCCACAACACAAAGGCGATATCAAAGCATTGCAGTTAGACCAGTTGTTGGATTTCTGAGAACTCCAACTGCCCGTTACGACTGTCAGAGATATTCGCATGGCAACCGGGACCGATGACTTAACGTGTTCTCCGAGGCACGACTAGAGCAATGCAAATATCCATATTCATTCATACAAATATTTGCATTGAGCCGGGGTTGAACCCATGCCTCCTGCGTAGCGGCCGCGTTCATAACCGCTACGCCACGGAGGCTGTTGAGAGTTAGGAACGTTTGCATTCTGACTTCCCAACCCTAAGAAAAAAGCTTGCCCCATCGTACCTCAATCAGCAGATGCGCAAGTAAGATGATTTGGATCCCTAAGATCAATCTTTGTGCAGTTCCATATACCTACTTTTCTCCAGCTGCGGCCTGTAGGCTTATTGACGTTCGTTCGTCTGTTTTCAGTAGGTGTGTACCCGGAATAAGATGGGAAATAATCAATTGTCCACATTGCTTTGTATTCTGTAATCTCTAAACTATTTCGCAATGCGTGTTTGCCGAACATCAATTGTACATAGCACATCTAATGTCAGTAATTCATCTTCACTCGCTGTTATACAATTTTGTGCAATACAAGTAACCTTCACAAAAACCATTAGCTCAAAATTTGAAGAGTGTACCTAATTATTTACTTTTATGACGTAGTAAATATACTTTATACTCGTATGTTACTGACTTTTCACGTGGTATCAAGTATGTCATCATTGAAAGCCTTCGTGGCGTAGCGGTAGTGAACGCGGCCGCTGCGCAGGAGGCGCAGGTTCGATCCCCGCTCAGTGCAAATATTTGTATGCATGATATAACGAGAATATGGGTATTTGCGTTGGTCTGGTCGTGCCTCGGAGAGCACGTTAAGCCGTCGGTCCCGGTTGTCATACAAACATCTATGGCAGTCGTTACGGGTAGTTGGAGCCCTCAAAAATCCAACAACTGGTCTAGCTGCTTGCTTTGATATCGCTTTTGGGTTGTGGAGGTCAGATGGCAGTCGCTTCACGGAAAATATCGAAGTTTAGCCAAATCCGCAGTTAGACTGGTAAAAAGCGGACTCCAGACTCCAAATTGAAAAGCTTCGGATGCAACTGGGATTAACGCTAGGATGAAGAAGATCAAGTATGTCCTCATTATATTAGTGTTTCCAATTGAATCGGAGGCCTCCTTGTAGACTGGGTACCACTTATTGCTTTTGCTTGGTTTGGCTCAAAATACCTTTATGGAAGTTACTGACGCTTCCCAAGCCCAATAGGAACATCTACGCCAAAGCTCTGTCCATTGATAAGACTTTTTAATGTACTGACTAGCAGGCAGGATTAGCTTGACCCCGAAAAAGGCAGTGCGACCAAAGCCTTGCGAAATATCAATGATGTTGATTTGTAAAGATGTATGTGACTTCCAAAAATTAAGAAGAAGGATGGATAGAAATTATTTCAGTGTAAAGCCACCACAGTAGTAAATATGTATACAATGCACGAACGTAGAAGTTGGTCTTATCGCCGCAAGCATTCGAAATAAATTTTTCACGTTTCACTGTGTTCAGAACTATAAGCATACACTTTTTATGAAGCTTAGTTTAGTAGGTTGCATGTGGGTTATAACGAAACAAAGAAACAAAGTTATAAGATTCTCTAAGTGTACCTATTATAACATTGATGTATATGTTACTAAAGCAACTATTATAATGCTAAATGGATATGCAGACATATATGACTTACACATATATTTCTTGCATTAGCTAGTGCCACGAAACGCAGTGCCATACACAGAATACCAGATTTTCAATGTTGAGGAATATCTCGAAATGACTGGTTGTAACGTAGGTACACATGGTAACCAGCGAAATCTAAATTTTCGAGATTTAAGGTAGTTTAATATCGTGCTGAAGCTTGCATCAAGTTCTACCGTTCGCGTTCATTCAGACAATGTGTACCTATCATTATTATTATCAGAATTAAGTGGAAATGGAGCATAGGTACGTGGGATTCAAGCTGATGCAGCCTATATTAAATTTAATCAGTCACGATCTGAGATTGTTCAACACCACGACCTATGTCCGGATCACGCAGCCAAGCAGTCTTCATTTAAAATCGTGAACACTATTAACATAATTATTTATGTATTAATTTACCATTGTTACGGGTTTGAATCCCGCCTTGGACACTACAGCTTTGCACTCTACCCTTATAATATACCATACAGTTTCAATACGGAATTAGCATAAAAATAAATTAATGTTAACTGGGCTTTGATTCTGCTAAAATAAGACCACTGACATACCATGGACTCTGACAAAATGATATTTAAGCTTACACTTTAAATATATGAAAATATAGTCTAAAATTAAATAGCTTTTTGTAGAGTGAATGAAAAAGAGCCATGAAACTGTTTTCGTTTAATTTTGGACTTAAATGCTATAGAAATAAAGTCTGAAATTTATTGTCATTTTTTGCAGTGTGTGAAGTATGACAGTATTTTTACTATAGCGGAATCGAGGACCTGGTCTCCAACCAATTATACCTAATTATTATAATATAATAAGAGACGAATCTATAACTTTTAATCCTGCAGACGAATTATAACAAACCAGTGGGTTTGCAATAAAATCTCACATTAGAAACACTTAATAACTTAATTGCATTTTCATATTTTGCTTACATAATGCATGATATTTTTGCAATCCTATTATGTATTGCTAATTCTCTACTTTATATGACCATGGTAATAATGTAATTTTGCAAGAAAAAGGTTAGGTCACTTTATGCTTCATTCAGTCGCTTTAGGCATTCCTAAGAACGATATGAACTGTTGAAACTCCACCCTAAGATTGGGAAAAAATTACGCGTTTTTAACACTGTTAACAAGTAGAACAAAAACACTCCCGATTGTTAATAGTGTAGTGGAAGGGGGGGGGGGGGGGGGGGGTGACGAGCGGGAAATATCCCGGTAAACGAAAGTCGGAACGATTGAGAACAACAAAATTCATTTATTTTTTTCAATACTGGTAATGAGTGATCTTTTTTCTCTCCCTTGATGATACGAGGTAAGGTACCCCCCCCCCCCCCTCCTCTCCCTAACATCACGTGTATTTTTAGTATTTTAGTATTGTTATTTGAATGCGTATTTGGACGAGTAAATGCACGTAAACTTGACGTCAAGTGTCACTCTTGCATTCCGGATCCTTATCATGGATTAACAATTTACGTACATCTTACCACTTTTATTTACTTTACAGTTTCACCCGACGTAAATTCACTCCTAACAATTTATATTACTTGGGAGGTTTTATAGGGAAAATAAGTAGTAATTTCTGTTACTAATAGTAGATATTCATCATAAAAAATAAATTAATCCGTAGAATTAGACAAATTAGACAAATTACAAGTCACGCAAAATTCGACCTTCGCATACTAAAAAACAAAACATCCTAATCAAATAAAAACTTCTAAAAAAGCACCTAACTTTTGAATGATATTTTGAAGCAATTAGTATGCTAACTTTTCAAATTGATTAAGATAGGAAAAAGTGCATCACTCAGGCGGGCCTTGAAAAAGTTAGTTAGTTAAGTTTGGGCGGAGTCAACGAAAAACAATGTTTAAATTGATTGCAACATCATTCATTGTTTCCGATAGTGCATCAGGGTGTCGGTAGATGACTCCTCACCGTCGCCGCAAGTCGGTTTTATTGTATAAGAGAATTTGGATAGCTTCAGGCGTAGCTCGGTGGCTCAGTAGTCATAGCATTCCCCCTGTAAGGGAAAGATCGCGTGTTCGAGTCTCGCCTGAGCGATTGACTTTTTTCTATCTCGATTTAAAACACCTAACTGTAAAAATAAATGCCATATCAATTTACCTAGTGTTTCTTCGAGCAGCAACGTTGAAAGACGTTGCCTCGCTCACAAAAAGGTGCAAAAAGGAGCATCGTTAGAGCTCACTGACCCATTTCCGTCATGTCCCGTAGTTCCGTACATAGAGAGCTGTTTACACCAGCGGAAAATACTCCCTCATTTACGGCCATTTTCGTACTATAAGCAGGTAAATCATTGCTATGCAACTATTTCCATGCTACACCACTTTTGATATCACAGTCGTTCTTTGGAAGACTGTCGTAATGAGGACGTCAAAGGATAAAAATACAATTTGTTTGTGACTTGAAGGCAGTTTTAATGGCGGTTTTAGTATTTTATCCTTTGAGCAAAAAATAATTTACGGATTTTTTGTGTAATCTGAGTAAAGCTGCTTTCCCATGCATGAAAAACATTTATTCTTATTTAGTGTTATATTAAAGGCTAAGTATCACTTAACATCTATTTCAACAATTCTATTTAAACACATCTTAAACACTGAAATCGGTGGAGATTTGGCAGAGAAATTTGTCTATATAAAATGCCATTAATTCGCATAAAAAATTCATAAAAATGTATCTTAATTTTGAAACAGGAATCATTAAATAGATGCTTGATTCTGTGATATTTTAAATTCTATTTTTGAAATATTTCATTCCTACTAGACCAGGATCCGGCCTAACATTGACCTTCACCCATCTGTATTTAGGTAAAAAAATTAGAAAAAAAATCACGTATAATTTTTTCAATAAAAATTTCTTTGTCAAAAATGTTTTAGCATCCCTATTGGTATGCGCTCAGCTATAACATTTTATTTACTAAATTATCTTATTAATTCGGTAACCAGATGGAAGAAGGTCGTCGTTAGATCAGATCTAAGACCATACTCTTGTAATATCCGGATTATCGCTGGCTGGAACCAAAAAGGCATTGCAAGCCCTTGCAAGCTATTCTTTTTCCGGTCAGTTCAAAAATAGAACAAATCCATACCAAGTACAACTGGCATACGAACGACATTCCTGTCCTTTAGCTACAGTGGGACGAGAACTTGTACACTCGTTAACTCTGCTAGCACTATTAAGTCGAACACTTTTATCGAGGGAGTTTTATCTTATGCATTGCAGTGGTTATAAGTTCTTATACTTGCGGGCTTCTTCCGTTTCCATTTTTTTTAGAATTACAAGTTATAATATAGGTAGATACAGTGATTGTGAGTTGAAAACTGTTCTATTCTATAGTAGTTACCTACGGACAAAGATGGGGTGGCCCTTATATTCATCAGATCTCCGGGGACCACTCTTCTTGAATTTCAGATAGCTCAATATATTCCCTTTCTTCTCAATAATAGACCAGCGTTTAACTAGTATATATCTAATCAGGCTATCTGGATATGATCGACGATGGACTACGCTTGTCTAGATATTTTTAGGTATTTACTTTTTCTCTAAATTATTCATTAGCTCTTGGACTATAACAAGAATGCTAGTGATGTGCGGCCTACGTTAGGTACTAATAACTCGTTAATTAATTCCTGTTGTCCTTGAATACTTTTTACATCGAGTTCAATTTGACCACGAGCCATTAAGGTTATTCATAAACGTGATGTGCCTATTAGTTGCTAATGGTTCATTTCATAGTTATTGTATAACATTATCATTTTGTTAAGCTTTAGAACACTAGAGAAGTTATTAAATAATTAACGAACATATGTATATTGCTAATTGGATTGATAAAATTCGAATCTATAAGAAAAGTATTTAAAGGTTACAAAGGCTAACTAAATAAGAACCATACATAGTTATTAAATGTACAATTTTGTTAATTATCTCATATTTTGATTCGGAGAATCAACTCCAGATGACGTCTTCTTGACAAAACGACTGGCAGCGCTTCCCCGTAGTATGGTCAGAGAATATAATTGGCTTTTTATATACTCTTTCATTTTGGTATAAGTATTTCCCATATTTCGCCAGTTAACTTATTTTTCTCTCATATAGGCAGTTGTTTCTGTTATTAGGCATAGGGTACGTTTCTAGACACTGGTATTAAGAATTACTTCACAATCAGAAGAATTAAACGCGTACAGTCGCCCTCAGAAGTTGCTGAACACTAAAATATTATAATTCTGTCTTTATATTGATTTTTTTTTTAAATTTATAATAAAGAGAACGGAAATTAATTAACGCGATCATGGTAAAGGTACTTACATACCTTTGATTGCCTGACGTTTCAACCGGGTTACAACGGCCGTGGTGTAACCTGGCCAGTCAGCCTGTGACCACGGCCAGTGTAACCTGGTCGAAACGTCAGGCAATCAAACGTATGTATGTAAGTGTAAGTACCTGTACCATGATTGCGTTAATTCCCGTTCTTTTTATTATATATCATGGAATGCGAGAGTTTAAAAGTAATTTTTGCAATGTTTATTTTTTTGAAACAAAAATATTTTGTGTAAAGTTTTAAAGCTTAAAAGCTATAATCGATGGCATCTGTATCTGAGCAATACCTATACTGTACTGCCCGGTGCGATATCATAAATCAATTATCTTCAGTAATGTTACAAAAACTTATAAATATTTTTAATTTTTTATCTTACATAAACTACAAATTACCGTAAATATATAAAAAGCATATGTTATTTATATAACTTCACTTAATTACATCTTCTCATCATCTTAAAGGTTACTGAAAAAATAAATAGTTTCGCAACGTTTTTTTCTTATCTGAATCGGTTTTTTAGTATTTCAACAACTAGTTGATATCCGTTTTAGAATGGCCTTGTCTCTTCTTAATTTATTACAAATTAATGAGTCATTTAATCCAATACAAAATTATAGTTAAAAAGCAATAAATCCTATGAGAAAGACCCTACAAAATAAAAGCTCTTGACCACTTTTTTTCAATGTTGAAGCAACAGCTCTTCTTAAGCAGTACCTATATTTTTCTTGATTTTGATGATGATTCTATGTGTTAATCTAAGGAATGGTCTATTTATGTGCCAATTTTCATCCACATTTGTTCAACGGTTTATGCGTGATTGAGAACAGATATCCAAACATCTAAAAATCTTCACAAACTTCATGTAATAGGAATTGAATAGGATTTTTTGTTCCCGTATAGCTTTTTTTTTATGCGAGGTATTATTTTGTTGCAGGCAGGACCAAAAAATACGCCAGTGGTCCACCCTTTGAGCCCGATCTGGAGCCGAGTGGTTACAATAGTAAGCTAAACAATTTTACAGTTTTTTCTTCTTCCATTAATTTCTCTTCTTGAATCTTTCATGCTGTACCTTGCTATGGCTTTCTTGTTTCACTCTATATTTTATGAAGAAGGCTTACAGTGTAGCTACTTGTAATTTTAAACATAATAAGTATTTTTCATTGAAATTTATGGGTTGCGATTATGAACTCTAACCTTGTTTACATATTATTTAAAAACGTTTAATATGTTGAATAAAATATTGGAATTCTACGTGGAATTCTGTTCCCATCTCTACAACTCATGGGATCCAAAAGGTTTCTATTGAACGACGAGTCCGAACAACAGGAAATATCGATTTTTTTTAATACGTTGTATATTTGTCCCAAAGTGAAAATTAAAAATATAAATAAACCATTTTCAAAGTAATCGTTAAGATAACGAAAAAATAATTGACAGCTATGGATATAGGTAGCCTACCTACCTTATTGAGAATCGTAGTTATAATATATTCATCATCATCTACTTGCCCTGGTCCCAATTATTTGGGGTCGGCGCAACATGTCATTTCCCTCCATAAATTCTTGTCAGATGTCATTTCCTTAGTTATTTCCTTCTTTGCCATATCATCTTTCAAGCAATCCATCCATCTGTTCTTGGGCTCACCTCTGCTCCTAAAGCCCTCTACATTCATACTTTGAACCTTCCTTAAAACACTACTTACATTATCTTACATTATCTTCAGGCTTTCACGGCCGGCGTTGCATGTAGAATATACTGCTTCCGGGCTGTTTGGCCGTGGTCGATGTGAAGCGCTCGACCAATCAGAATCGAGTGAGTCGATTCCCCGCTCCGACCGTGCCCATAAATACAGCCGTGATTCAAGGCTTGGCATCAGTCGCAAGTCAGCCGCCGGCGAGGCAAGGTCTCCGAAGTTGTTGTCGCCCGGCCCTGCGCCACTGAAGATGTCGACCGCAGTGATCGACGAAACGTCTGGAACGCAAGTTTCACATCGACCACGGCCAAACAGCCCGGAAGCAGTATATTCTACATTACTTACATTATTATCATCACCATAATAATTACGTATCACCTGCACTTTGAGATTTGACATTTCGTACAAAATAGTAATTATACCATGCCAAAAAATTGTGTAACTAAACAGATTGTTGATTGTTGATATGACATTCAAATTTTTATGATATTAACATTTTAAATTGTAATAACATTTGTCATTGTAATGGATTGTGTAAAGTTTTGTATACCGCCTCTGGTTATGTGTTGTTAAATGAATGTTCATTTGACCGAATGACCGATAGTTCAAAATACCGACAGTTCAAAATTCCAACGTTCATGATCCCGATTTTATGTAAAGATACGGTATGTTTAGTAGGTGCACCCAACTTGTAAGTCAGGGATAAGACCTGACTTACAAGTTGGGTGCACCTACTAAAACTAAACAATGAATGAGGCTCCGGCGCAGGCTTTCCCCCCTTATGTTTGGGAGGCCAGAAGGCACTCGCTCTCGGAAAATCCGAATAATCAATAAAAAAAATCAAAGTGGTTCCAAAGTGCAAACATTAATCGCAACTGGTAAATCACTATGAGAATCGAAAACACAAGCAATTAATTTCGGTGACAAATATTCTTCTTAAAAAAAAAAGAGTTTTTCAAGACTCCAGAAGCGGAAATACATACTCTAGCCTTTGCTCCAACGTAGTTGAAGACAAAAGCGCGCCACTTACTTCCGTTCTAACACACTCCACGAGCTTCCTCAACTGTCTAAAACCTCTCGTGCAAGTGAAATTAGGTGTTTACTATCCTACTTCACGTATACCTATGACTACAAAGTAAGTAATCAACTTCCTGCATATCGTTGGAGCCGTATGCGAACAGAGTACATATAGTCAGCTTCAGCCCCTTAAGACAAGTGGCATTTCGTTGGCCGACGTTTGGTAGAATAGAATGACGAATGTATGGGATTTGACGTTAATGACATGCGTTAA
Source organism: Eilema caniola (assembly GCA_949126895.1). Taxonomy (NCBI): domain Eukaryota; kingdom Metazoa; phylum Arthropoda; class Insecta; order Lepidoptera; family Erebidae; genus Eilema; species Eilema caniola. Next base: position 17,084,253 of record OX421476.1, on the reverse strand, counting down.
CGACTGCCACATACGTCAAATCCCATACATCCGTCATTCTATTCTCCCAAACGCCGGCCAACGAAATTTGGATGGATTTGACGTTAATGACATATGTTAACGACTGTCACATACGTCAAATTCCATACATTCGTCATGCTATTCTACCAAACGCCGTCCAACGAAATTTTGGATGCATTTGACGTTAATGACATGCGTTAACGACTGTCACATACGTCAAATCCCATACATTGGTCATTATATTCTCCCAAACGCCGGCCAACGAAATTTGGATGGATTTGACGTTAATGACATACGTTAACGACTGCCACATACGTCAAATCCCATACATTCGTCATGCTATTCTACCAAACGCTAGCCAACGAAATTTGGATGGATTTGACGTTAATGACATGCGTTAACGACTGTCACATATGTCAAATCCCAAACATTCGTCATTCTTTTTAACCAAACGCCGGGCAACGAAATGCCACTTATCTATAGAAGCAGATCTATCGTGCCTAGCAAAGTACGCAAAAATGATCTCTGCCCCTTTTCTGTTGACTGATTTTTCTCTCTCGATATTTTCTAATATTATTATTTACGCCTGTAGTTCGGACGATATCAATAAAACGGTTTGATATTAACATCATTATTAGATATTAAAATATTTTTTTAGTACTTTGATCAAGATCAATCAGATACTGACTGTACCAAAATACTGTTTCATTAAGCCTTAGTTTTCATATAACGATGTTTAATGCCATCTGCCGGTACTTCTAGAAACAACAGAAGCATAAAATTGTCGTTTAATTTTCACTAGCAAACTGTGAGGTGTTAAACGAAATACAACAGTTTAGTTGAGTTATTAAATACCTACAACTAAAAGGTACTTAAAAGCGCACTGTCGAATGGTAAGCGGTTACCGGGCTCTGTAAACAGATAATCCTACTGGTCTGGTGAGTACACTAATATGTAAGTAGGTATTCCCTAACGGGAATGCTATTAAATTTATTGAATAGTAACACAAATACAGTTAAATAAGTTAATAACAACATAAGCCACACATTCTTGGCTACATTCGGAGTAGGTTTCCATCGGAAGTGCAATACGATTCTTCTAGGATTGGAACCTGAGACCACTTGGTCGTAAAGCCGATTTCTTAACCGCTAAATTACCGGCACATTTCTAACAAGATATAGGTATATTCCCGACATGCAAAATGAGGCCTTGTAAGATATTTTGTTGCAAAAATCAACTTACCTAAGCGTTCCAATCAACCAACTTCTATATAAATTTATTCTTGTGTGTTTAGGTAATCATCCAAACCGGCTAGACTGTATACTAATATTATTTGATCTAGCCTCACCAACCAAATACTAGTTTTTTTTTACATTTTTTTTATTTTTTATTTATTTAACAAATTACATAATAGGATATAATTACAGTATAGTAGTATCAATAAACCACTAAGGTTTGTGCTAATACTACAAGTAATATAGTTCAAAACACGTACATAGGTGGTACACAATTAAACAAAAAACAAAATAAGGGCTACAATAACTACTTTACATGTTCTGCAGAAGGTGGGATTTCAGTTTAATCCTAATATTAGTCGGTGACATTATATTTCTTAAATCGGAAGGTAGTTTGTTTACAAAACGAGGGAGCAAATATGCAGTCGTACGCTCGCCGTACATATTATTAGCACGTACCGTCCACAGTTGATTTCGAGCGACGCGACGGCCCTCGTGTATACAGGATGTTGGATTTTATTTTGTAATTCATCATTAAAAAACTGTTCCTTCAGTAAACTATATTTAAATTGTATTTGTACAGGTAGAACATTGCAGTGTTTAAATAATTTATGTTCGTCATTTTGACATTGGTCTTTGATATTTCTTGACACTATATTTTTTAGTATTTTCACTTGTAGTTTATGAATTTGATTGAGATAAGTCTCGAACGTGCGACCGTAGCTACTGAGTCCGTATTGTATATATGATTCAGCCAGTGAGTTGTATAGCATAATTTTTGTTTTATATGGTATGCGGTTCTTAATAATCATTAAATTGGCCAGGAACTGTCTCAATTTATTACACACACGTTCGACATGCTTACCCCAATTAAACTTGTTATCTATTTCCAACCCCAGATATTTATGTGAATTCACTAAGTCTATGAAGGGACAGTTACATGCGCTATTTGAATCGTGCAAGCAACTATGGTTATGTGCAGTTATACTCTCAGGGGGAATGGTTTTATTGTATGGAGATTTTATTATTAGTAGTTTAGTTTTATCCGCATTGAGTACGAGTCCCGCATCATGGCACCATGTTAGCAAAGAGTTGAAATCAGCCTGCAGCAGCTCACGTGCTTTTTGTGGGTTCCTATTAGCTATTAAGAGACATGTATCATCTGCAAACTGATAGCATGTGCAGTGTTTAATACTATTGTTCATGTTGTTTACATATGATAGGAAGTAAAGAGGACCCAAAACTGATCCCTGAGCCGTGCCTTTTGTAACTTCAATAGGTTCGCTTAGTGAATTGCCAACCTTAACGATAAATTTTCTACTATTTAGATAGCTTGTGCACCACTCTAGTAGCGGTCCTCGTATTCCACAAAGATTCAGGTTGTGAATTATTTGCTTGTGGTCTAGTGTATCAAACGCACGTGAAAAATCAATAAACACTGAAAATACCGTCATTTTCTGGTTAAGGTACTCATTTACTTGTTCGGTAAATTTTGACAATAGCCCCGAAGAACTTTTCCCTGCTTGAAAACCGAATTGGTTGCGGTAGATTACGTTATGTTTATTGAAAAACACATGCATTTGTTGGCAAATAAATTTTTCTACTATTTATCAATGGAAGAGAGCAACGTAATGGGACGATAATTATCATATTCTTCTCTTTTACCTTTTTTAAAGACTGGTCTTACGCATCCTACTTTCAGTGCATTGGGGTACACGCCACACGTTACACTACTATTAATCAGATTAGCTATTGCTTCTGATATGTGACCTGCCATTTTAATATCAGAAACTTTTATTTTATCCATTCCAGGCGCTTTGTTTGTATTTAATTTGTTTATGATTTTGTCTATTTTTACACTAGTGGCTTTATTAAAGTGCAATGATGCGTTCAACGGTTCACAAGTGGATCCACCTGAGAGTTTTTGGGTACAATTTGGGATTATGGTTCTAACAGCATTGTCAAAACCTTTTGCAAAGTTATTGGCAATCATTTCAGTGGTAAACCCCTGTGCATCAAACGCGTTGCAAATCACTGCATCAATTGACAGCGTCACTCGTCCCAGTATTTGGTTGATAATTCCATACACTTTCTTGGTATTATTGAAGTTTTTATTTATTTCGTTTATATAATAGGCATTCCTTCTACTTTCCAAGACTTTATGTACCTTGTTACGGGTCCTATTGTATTGCAACCTCAATTGAGCGTCATTTGGACTTTTTTTCCAGGAGCTGAATAACGCATCCCGTTTGATACAGAGACGATTGACGTTTTCATCAATCCAGGGCAATCTTACTTTATACCTATTGCTATACTTTTTTTTTTCTTTTTCAGAACTTGCAATACTGATGGCGTTTTGATGAGAATTCCAAATGAATTCATAAATGTCGTTTGGGTTATCCATGTCCTTAGTTAAAGACCAATTAACTCTTTTTAGTTCGTTTCTTAATAGTTCATTGTTTACTATAGTTTTAGTAACATCCTGTATACACTTGGTAGGTGCATCTTCGACGCAGGCGACAATAACTGCTCGATGGTCGGCTAGTACGATATCTAACACCGCCGAGTACGGAATAAATGTAGGGAATCGTGTAAAGATGTGATCAATGCAAGATTTAGTGACAATATTTAGTTTTTTTTCGATCCGGGTGTAGTCGGATACTCCACACATTAGTCCGTGCTCGCTAAGTGTTTCTAGATATATATCTTTATGTGATGAAATGGATTTTAGGTCAATATTTGTGTCGCCAATTACTAGGATGTTCTGCTTAGAGTCCAACAAAGAGATATATCTACCCAGCTCCGCAACAAATAATTGTTTATTTGTATTAGGCGGCTTATAGATCGCACACACAACTATGTCCTGGTTTGAGTTTACTTTTAGGATACCTGTTAAATTTTCGAACATATAACTTTTTTGCTGGAATAAAGTGAACTTAATATGGTTTCTGACATAAATAATAATACCACCACCTTTTTTACCAGTACGTAGTTGCGAGAATAAATTATAGCTAGGGATATTATAAAGATTCACAACTGAGTCGGAAATGCCAGCTTCAGTAATTACAATAACGTCTAACGGAAATAAACAATTATGAACGATTTGTAGTAATTTAGTAAAATTCTTTTTTAATGATCTAATATTGATATGTATACAGGAGAAACTTAAGTGACTTTTAGAAGGTAGTTGGTGGAAGTAGTCACTAGTAGTACTACAATTATAAATTTCTTTGATTTGACTATCCATAACGATTTTTTTTTTATAGTGTAGGTATCTAAACAGATTATAGTTTTTACATTGGAGTGGAGTTGTTATGCGAGTTTGGAATTTGGTTTAGGTCTTCTACAGAACGAATGTAATAAATTTTACTATTGTTAAACTTCCTAACACAAACTTTACCGTCTTTACACCAAATGTACTGATGAGATTTGGCTAGCTTCTGTTTTACGTTAAATAACAAGGTTTTTAAATACTTGGTGAGGGCTTCTCTAACATAGACTCGATCCTCCGCTCTCTCCTTTGGAACATCCGGTTTCAATACACCCAGGGTAAGGCTTTCGCCTTCCCAGCATCAATCCACTGCTTCTGAATTGACTTTGTCCTCATCTCTAGGATAATCGGACCTGGCCTTTCTTTGGACCCTGGTAAGCGTCGAGTAGTAAGTATATCACCCGCATTCGTGCCCAGTTTGTCAGCGATTACCTGCATAGTTGACCCTAGGGCATCAGGGGTGATTTCAGGTAAACCAGCTATCTCCAAGGAATTAGTCAGCGCTTTTTGCTCAACGGTTTTCATTTCTTGCTCTAAAGCAGTTATTCTAAGCTCTAGATTCTTATTTTTATTTTGCAGGTCTTGGCTTTTCTGTTCAAGATCTTTAATTTTTGTGTTTTGGTTTTTTATAGACTGTTCTATGCTGTTTATTTGATCACCGTAAAACTCTAGCGCGGTCTCAAGATGACTTATCTCCTCTCGAAATGTCTTCTTCAATTCTCAACTAATATCCTGCACAAGTTTTTGCGTGTCTAAAGCTATCGGTCCTTTGCCGGTCTTATCTTCATCACCATCGTCATCCGGGATTAGAAATGAGGATCTACGAGAAAGGTTTTTCATGCAGTCTTCGCAACTCCATTCAATACCCGGGGAATTCCGCAGAGTATTGAGTTGGTTACTGGAGAGTTTAGAGCATGTCGGATCAGCATGTATTATCTTCTCGCATCTGCTACATTCCAAGCCGGGAAGTTTTTTGGTAATAGTTTTATTGCACTTAATACACTTTTTATATGCCATTGTAGGTAGAGTTAAATTGTTACCATCTGCTCCGCCTGCGTGTATGTCGGTTATCGCAACCAAACATAGCTTATATACTTTTCCTAGCTTTAGTCTATCTCTGTAGGTACAATGCTTTAGGTGTTTTATCGTAACAGACAGCCAGAATGAGTTGCTTTCGGACTTTGACTAGATGGACGAAATGGTAGAACCTGTAAAGGCGAGACTAGTAGTTCTGCAGTGGAATCCCGCACGGTGTTCCACCCTATTTTCACATAACTACTTTTTATGGTGTGCCACGAAACATGGAAAGTGAAAAAAAAAAAACAGCGAACTCGTACAAAATTAAAGAGTTTGCCGTCCTGACTTTTTTCAAAGTAAACGAATCACGTTAGAATTTATTGGCACGTTTCCAAAAGCTACCTAGGACCGTACAAAACGTTTGGTTTATTGACAAAAAGAAAACTGGCTAGGGGTTGAATTTAAAATTAGAACAATGGCATATAGATTTTTTTTCAAGAGACTAATAAATAACAAGGGAATTCAAAAACCCTGGGTTTTTACAGGAGCGGCAATCCCAAAAGTCAGCCCGTGAGTGTGGGAAAAGGAATCACGTGATCTGGCAATGGACTGGAAATCCAATTTCACTACACTATTTTTACAATTTTTTTTTACATATTTGAATCAAACCTAAATCCATTCGCGACTAATAGTAACCTAATACAAATTTAAAATTAAAAATAGTACATTACTGCCGCGGCCGTCAAGTGTAGTGTTGCCGGACAATCGTGAAGTATGCGGGCCGAGGCACGCATTACGGAGTCCGGCAACGCACAGTTGTGGCCAAGGCTTGTATAGTGCTTTTCTCAAACAATGCGCGGAAATTAAAAACTAAGTAGTATCTAGGCAGAACATTTTAGTTACCTACTTTTCAAAATCAATTACGAACAACGTACAAAAGTAATTTCCACGCGGCGAAATGTTTTGTTTTTTATTTTTCTTAATAAACAACATTCTATTTGCAAGCCAGTTCTATATTTAAATAATGCCTTGGATAACTTACCTCCTTGGTTGCCATGGTTCGAAAGTAAAAGATGGTTCCATTTTTAAATTACACGACAGATATGAGTTTACATAGTAATTTATTTGGCCGCTAAAACACGACAGATATGGATTTTCATACAACTTTATCCGGCCGCTGCTCGCATGTACAGCATTGATCTCGAAGAAGGTTGTCAAAATAATGTTCACATTTCCAACCATGTTTGAGAAAAAATAATTTAACCCAGTTATAGTTGTTATCGTAGTTTTTTTCACTAGAATCTGCCGAATGGATCGAAAGCTTGCCTTTAGAGCCTGAGGTCCACACTCTTGCTCTTCCTTTTGAATTATCTTACCCTGGTTTTTACAGAAGTAACTGCTTTCTAACCTCCTAACCCCGAGAGGAATGCCTGCGCCAGAATCTCGTCTGCATAAAAATAATTTCCGTTGCCAAATGAAAACCAATGTCTAACACCAAAATCTATCAGTAAGCTACCTAAACTATGGAGGTTAGTTAGTGCGTATCGATATAAATACAAACATAACACTTTATTAAAGCTGTCAGCGTGAAAATAAACACATTACTTATGCAGTAATATTGTCTATATTCTATACTACCAATTATAGTCTTTATAAATATTTATTTATTTAAATTACTTAAACATAAATTTTGTTCGTACTGGTGATGATAATATGCCTAAAGCAAATATTGGCGTGCAATAAGATAACTTGTATGAACACAATTTAAATGATAATTTACTTAAACTATGTGTATCACTTAATTTTATTTATCTAAACACATTACATAGCGGAATGTTAATACATTACTTTAATCAGTTAAAAGCAATTTATCGTTTTTGTATTTCCTTTTATTCATTGCTAAATTAAAGTTAGAGAATAAAAAAACACATTTTATATTTTTACATAGAATCCTATTTAATAAGTACATTGCTCTGGGACATGACTAATTTATTTTTATAATCTCCCGAACTCGTTTTTCATTGGATAGGTATATTATAAAATCTTGTAGTTAGGCCAGTAGATAAACACCTTTTTATAACTGACAGCAATTATTGTGCATGACAAAAAGTGATATTCATAATATGGAGGCATCACCGTTTCACCTTTTGATATTATTATACACGCAATAAAAACAAATCTAACGACGCATCATTTATCACAATCTGTTCAACCGTTTGATAGTTATGAGGATAGGAACATATGGTCAAATAATAAATCCACACAGGTAACCTATAACCTATTTTTATTGGCCTCTCCGCATAACCCGTGAAGTACACATACAATTGTATGGGAAAATGGCTAAACGTAACGCCCATTAAGTTGCTTCTGCGCTCCGAAAACTTAGAAATCTTGCAACACATGAGATAAATTATAGTTGTTTGTAAAAGTCAAGGCTACGACGGTGTTTCTTTCAAAATGCTTCGGTTCGAACCAAGTGCTATAGTTTGCGCCACATAACTTGGACCCAAGTCTTGAAAACAAGGCTCTTTCGCGCGCGGATTGTTTAGATATAATCTATGACTGGTGGACTTCTGTCTTCCCGTGCTCTCGTACACCGCACCCCATGCTTTCCTCAAAAGGTACCCAAAAAACGCGTACTGTGTATATCTGTGCACATTTTTAGCATATGTCTGGTCTAAGATGTATGGCACAGACTGTACTGTACGCACATTCGCTAGAGTTTAGTGTTTTTGCATTGGTACTGAAGTAGGTGCTTAGCTTTAGATTTTTACTTGGAACTCTTGTAAGCTTGAATGTTTTTAAACGTGTAGGAGTCTGCGGTTTGGTTGCCTCACTAGAGATAAATTAAAAATACAACTATTGACTAGACTAACAGTTTTTACACGGCCTCTTTATTTTTTTTATAAACACTCGGAAATACGTATTAAGAAACTTGGATTGGTGATCAGTTACTAGGTATATCATCTCAGCTTACTATAAAAATAAAACTAAGTACCTATTGTTTTTAGGGTTCCATAGCCAAATGGCAAGAAATGGAACCCTTATGGATTCGTCATGTCTGTCTGTCTGTGTGTCCATCCGTATGTCACAGCTACATTTTTCCGAAATTATAAGAACTATGCTGTATGTACATGTATTCTGTAAACCGCATTTAGATTTTCACACAAAAATAGAAAAAAAGCAATTAATTGTGGGCGTTAATTAGAACCAAAACTCAATTTTTTTGTATTAAAACGTCGGTCAATGTTGCAACGATCTACAATAACTTTTATATCATGTTACTTGCTGCTGCGGAACCCTTCATGGGCGAGTCCGACTCGCACTTGGCCACTTTTTATTTGTTGTTTGATTCTGTGGCATAAGGTTTGCATAATGTTTGCATACGATCGTGCCCTCCAGGCTTGAATAGAAATTTGAATGACTCGGCAGACAATGTCTCAGTGGATATAATTATTTCGAAAGACCGCAAAAAGCTTGCCCCCCTTTTACGTGAATCCTTAGCCAGTTGGCAAATGTGGGTATAGCTACGTACTGTTTACGTGAGTGTATGATAAAATTGGTCTGCATGCTGAGTGTAGCGAGTTTAGAAATAGATAACGTTTTAAAAAAATCAACGCTTGATTTTTTCTACCTAATTACCTCATAAAAAATTCTTTATTGTCAAAAATTTGTGAATTAGTTAACTACCGGTGCCCGGCGTTGCAAAATAAATGATTATAAAATAGAAATTGAGATGTGAGTCAAAAAAAGTCTGGTGTTTATTTGACCATTAATTACATAATAATCATGAGCTCTGCCATTTCATAATATTTATTTTTTAATTAATAGAACGTGAAATTGTAACATTAATTAGTCTCAAAATATAAGAGGAGCTAGGGCGTAACAGAAAGGCGGATAGGTAAATATTAGGAAGCGCGTTTAAATATGAAAGAGGCATACGACAAGGGAACTTCAATTCATACTGATAATTAACATTAAGTAAATAACAATACTTCCACACAGTGAGGTTTTACTAAGTACAATTTAATTATTTAAAAAAAAATCTTTTATACTTACAATTAAGTATCGTTATACGATCCTTTGCGACACATATTTTCTTTACCGCAATGTAAAGACTTGCAATTGTTTACCAAGACACGGGTTTTCCGAGAGTGGGGCGCGAAAAAGCATCTGATTAGGGCCACCATTGTGCTGACGATTGTGCTACTTGGCTGTGCTTGGTAAATTGATTGAATTTCACCAAAATATCTTTAGCAATTAACTTTATTTGCAATAAAAAGAAAAGCCTAATTCATACGGAATTATTTCCGTGATTAAGTAACAAAATAACAAAAATCTACCATTACAATATTAGGATAACAGTTCATCCTCAATTGCAAAAGAATTATATTATTATTCATTCAGTAACAATATTTAACAATTATGTCAGATTTTTTATTAATAATTATACATTACATAACATTAAAAACATAACGTAACTGTAATTCATTAAACTCGTTCCAATTTTAAAAATGTAGATAATTATTTATTTATATTCTGAAAAATATGCAATTAAAAAAGGTAATAAAATGTTTACTGGGTAAGTAGTAAGTTACAGTTAGTAATCAAAGCATTACGGATGTGTTACGTCACTTTATACTTTCGGTGTTATGATTATTTTAATAGAATATTACGATTATAATAAAGTATTATCAAACCATTATAATAATTTTGATGGAAATTTGATAGTTTGCGGGAGGTTGCCAAAAGAATAATTCTTGTACGAGATTGGTAAGGTTCAAATTCTAATACAAATTCCGGCTTGATGCAAATATTTGCATGCATGAATATGGATATTTGCATTGGTCTGGTCGTGCGTCGGAGAGCATGTTGAGCCTTCGGTCTCGGTTGCCATGCGAACATCTATGATACTCGTTACGGGTAGTTGGAGCCCTCAAAAATATCCAACATCTGGTCTTACTGCAGTGCTTCGATATCGCTTTTGGGTTATGGAGGTCAGATAGCAGTCGCTTCACGGAAAATATCGAAGTTCAGCCAAATCCGCAGTTAGACTGGTAAAGTGGTGAAGTTACGGATGCGACTGGGATTAACACTAGAACGCAGAAGAAATTTATGTCTTTATGACGCCGGCATGAGATGCAAATTTTTTAATAAGTTAATAACTGAATTCTCTGAAATAGAATTGAATGAATAGTTCTGACTAGGTTTCCTCATGATTATGTTTTAGATACCTACGTAATGTCTATGACTCCCATGTAGGTATATTTATTAGCGCAGCTTATATGTAGTTCTACTGTGCTCTATAAAGTCGCGTACGCATGTACGAACACGAACATAGTGAACGAGTGTACGCATGGACAACGTGTCTAAACGCGGATGCTGAACAAAATTTGAATCTAGTTCACGCTCAACAGTCGCGAACTCAGAGCCGTTGCAAGCGATCGATTTTGAAGTTGCGAAAAGATTTTTGGTGTTTGCAGTGATTCGTGAGATATTGTTCGAAGCGGATCCTAGATGGTAGGAAATACTTTTGTATACAAAATAAATGCCTGGTTTGTACGTATGGACAACGTGTCTAAACGTGGACGCCGTACATCATTCGAATCGAGTTCGCACACAACAGTCACGAACTCAGAGCTGTTGCAAGCGATCGATTTTGAAGTTGCGGAAAGATTTTTGGTGTTTGCAGTGATTCGTGACATATTTTTCAAAGCGGATCCTAGATGGTAGTGACTGTAATTTTTTACAACTGGTCTAGTATGCTATGTCATTGCATAATTTCTTACTTACCTTTATAAAAATAGGCTATTCTCCATCCATCAGTAAACATAAATAGCCCATGCCAAAGTGCCTGTTTGACGACAAAAGGCTAGTTCCCCTATAACGTGTGACTGAAAATTATAGTTGGCGAAATCTCGATGTCAATACGCCTCTGCTTACCCCTTCAGGGATCTACAGGCGTGATTATATGCATGTATATAAAAAATTGAGTTTTGTAAGTGAATGTACTTCAACAGATATGAAGTGGGGACTATACCAGGTGATTTAAGACAGCCTTGAAGGCTTTGTAACTCTCTTGTCCTTTTTGCTGTAGGCGGGAAACAGCTGTTGAACCACCCACTTTAGTTACAAAGAATCAAGAAGATGCTTTTAATAAGGTCAAGTGTGTATGCAGTAATTATCGTGCACTTGGCGTGTAGTTAGATGTATTTTTAAATTAATTAGGTCACGATTTAGTCGTAGGTACTTCAATTATTAAGTTATAGACTTGGTTCGAAATTTTTAAGTTTAAAGTAGGTACAAGATTTGTTTGTTTGAAGAAGAGATGCATCTAAAATTTAATGAGTATAATTCTAGTAAACACAGCTCTTACGAATCATCTGATATTTTTGAAAATGTCTATAGCGTAGCGGTTGAGTTTGATTGTTAATATCTGAGGTCACTGGTTCGATTTCTGCTCAATACATTTTTTTGTACGAGTATACATTTTATTTTACCATTTAGGTGGCAGACTAGCACACGGCATACCTGATGGAAAGTGGTTACCGTGGTCCATGAACGTGTGCAACACCAGGGGCGTCACACTCGCGCTGCCTGCCCTTTTAGAACAGAGAGTTTATACATGTATAATATCTATGTTATTTGGTCCAGACCAAGTTTGGTCGACCCAGGTCTTCGAACTCGAGACTTTTCATTCGTAAAGCTGACTTCTTAACTCCTTGACTACCAACGCTTTGTAAATTGATTCTAGATTGCAATGGAATTTAGCAAATTGTAGCCGAATATGCCCGCGAAGGATTAATACCCAACTTCAATTAATTGTGAAAAAGGTATTGCAAATGCAAGGTATTAAACGCTAGGTATTCACTAATTAATTACTTAATAGTAATAATAAATAGGTACATAGTTCATTCACACCTAGATCCGTAGACCTTAGTTCAATGATAAATTACCATAATTTGTGTTCGAAATAAAATATTACTGACCTTCTATTAATTTCCTTGTTTATTTGCTATTTGCGTGGCAAAAAGTTCTCGGTCTACCTGCTTGCCAAGCCAACCTTGACTTGGCTTGACCCCAAGAGATCTGATTCCTAATGAGACCCCATGTACAGTCGTCAAAGAAAATACTGTCGCTTTTTTTCATATTAAGTTGTATGTAAAGGTGCAACTGTATCTCCTTTGTCGACTATACATACTTAGATTCTCAAAGCTTCCATACCTGAAGTCAAGTATGAAAGTGTACTCTCTAACAGCTGCAGAGTCGATCTGAGTATAAAACGATTATATTTTAAATAACTTAAACGTTCACTTCATATATTTTTCAACGTTAATATACATTCACAGACCACGGTAAGGGATACACCTTTTTTAGTTACGAAGCAGGTAAAGACCGGCGGAAAATGGGAGAACCGGTTGCTGAAATAGCGACAACTATTCTTTGAACTGCAATCCAGCTTACCATCAGGCGGGTACAGCCAACGATCTAAATAAAAAAAACGAATAAAAGTCATTCATATCAACAATTAGCAGCGCGAGTGTGACGCCCCTGGTGTTTTACACGTCCATAGGCCACGGTAACCACTTTCCAGCATGTGGGCCGTGTGCTTGTCTGCCACCTAAGTGGTATAAAAAAAGACAATGGTACACAAAGCTTAAAAACTTTTTTCTGGTCTGAAATACCATTTAAATATCGAGTTTATTCAACTTTATAGCTCCCACCGAACAATAACTAGTTGCCATGTTTGCCATACAAAAAGTAACAAAAGTATCATGGAACGATGTTCCACAATGGCCGTCGTACTGAGCCTAGGTCCTTGGTCTAAAGACCTTGTCCTTTCACGGCTATCGACAGCAATATAAGTAGTTCTTCGTAATTCCAATGCCGTATTACTCGGCTCGATTAATACCCTTTAGTTATGGAAGTTTTTTATTGATAGCTCTTTTACACCCACCAATTAAGTTGAGAATCCCTTGCTTAATTGCCGGGGTTGGGAACAGTGGAGAGGGAGATAGCTTCCTGTATAGCCCAACTGTAGTACATTTGTTGCTGCACCGAAAATCATAATAATATATATTTAGGGATAGCGTTAGTGCGTTTTCACACTCATCCGATATCGGTGTCGGACGCCGATAGCCGAAATCCGATAGCCGACACCTTGTGCTGTTTTCACATTTATCCGATAAATCGGACGGGTACGGCCATTTACTCGAAAGCACAGACTAGTTAGGCATGCTAGGAGTAAAAAAAAAAGAAAAAAGTGCAAGCAATTTCGACCTTATTGACCTAACATGGTATCGAGTTTTTTTGTTATATTCGTGATCAGCGTCATCAATTAAAGCGAAAGACATGTAACTCCGAAAATGTCCTTCAGATCAAAAATTGCCTGCAGTCGCTGTTTTAGTCTCTTTGTGTTCCGATATCGGGCCAAAACAGTGGTGTTGGCTCTGATAACCGATATCGGGCCGGACAATGAGAAAGAGAGATACATATCTCATACATTTGACTTTCTGAGGAAGGAAGGATATCGGATGAGTGTGAAAACGCTCTTATACTGATTTTCCTATATTTTCTCATACATCGTAGGAAGGTGTCAATAAATGTCAGTAGGACAATAGGAGCATGGTATAACAGCAGTGGGCTTTATGACCTCCTTCTACATATCGTACCTACGTCCTTGTTCTGGTAACAAACAATTGACATGTCTGTGTTAAAACACTGGACAACTATTGCAAAACAACATTCTATCTGTGTTCCAAAATGAATCCACGAATAGTCTTTAAAATGACTACAATTTAGACTTTAATGGCGTTTGTCGTGATTTACGATTTTATAAGTCCAAAATCTTTAAGCTAAAACTGAACATTTGAATAAGATGGTATTTGTTAATTGCAGGGAGAGTTTAAAAAATGTTTAAACAAAACTTTCAAGCTATAACTTTATGGATACAAAAATGCCTATCATTACAATAAGAATCATGAAATTAGAATCGGTTCTACTATTGCATAGAATGTAATTTATGTTACATCTTAATATGTAGCTACTAAATATTGATGATTATTGAGATATAATTGCACAGATTCTGGCGATGCAATCGATCGTAACATCAAATAAATAATAATGATATCGTATCTCATGACAGAATCGAGCTATTAAGAATAACGTCTCTTACACACTATGCGATTAGCCGAACGCATATGGCACAGTCAATTAGTAGGCCTACTGCAGTGCACTGCTGAAGGCTTACTAAACTCTTAATGTGCGCAATAGCAGCCGAATCTACCTTACACATCCAGTTTATCCCAGCTAATTTTTCGTCCATCTCGCATAGTGCCGGAACTTTGTCCCACCCACGAAAGTATAAAAATGAATTAAATGAATAATAGGAAATGTAAACCTAATTGTTATGTTTACGTAATATGAGTTTTTTTTTTCACATCTTTTAGGTGATGAGAATAATTATTATCTCATGTTAGTATTTACATACAGGCTGACAACAGTTAGGAAAGGCCATTGTCTAACAGTGGCAGATCACATGGTTCAGGAATCTCACAATTTCTAATCATCTTATGTGAATGCCACATTAACTGCTGTTGCATGCTATGTAACATAACATTTTTTCTCTATAATTGAATCGTGTGAATATGAAGATTAAAATGTCAAATGTCAAACTTTAAAAAGCTTCTCAAAAAAACCGAATGTCAAACGTCAATTTTAAAAATAAACTTCCCATAAAATTCTAATGTCAAAAGTCAAATTTTAAAAACTTCCCATAAAATTCTGTAATATTGCATGTTAGATATTATATCAAATGATTCACTGCATAACTTGCTAAGCAGTACGAAACAACCTCAAGTACTCCACCGGTCTACACTTCAAACAGTGAATTACATAAACCTTGTAAAATATTAACCATTCAAAGGTCAACCGTCTTGAAACTTCATCGTAGATGTTTGCGCCATCTTCGTTAGATCGCGCTTGACCACAAAAATGCGGCTTTCGATCCGAAGGTTGCATAAAGGCTTCTCGTATTTTATCATTGTTGCACGCTTTAGTAGAACCGGTACGATCGCGGAGAGCACATGCGTGGTCGCGAGCTGCGCGTGCGCATATTAAATATTTCGTATAGATCTTAACTTGGACATTAGCGTGTGTTTACGTACTTAGTTGGCTTTTGCTAATAAGGTTTCAGTGTGTGCGTGACAGTTTTTAACGGTGTGTAAGCCCTATCAATTCATCGGATTAATATTCATTTATATTATTGGACTCTACCTTAAAACTATATTTTTTATTTTTCTTACAATTTGAATCGATAGTTATTACAAAATTTTGCAACTTGGCAGATAAAAATTTTTGGTTTTTTATAAATGAGATTTATGTTTCTATTTATACAAATTTGAATTTATGTTTAAATAATTAAGAAATTTCAAATGAAATCTTCTGAATGATTTAATAGTGGTTAATAAATAATTTAATTGCAATATTGGTGAAATATGTAAATTATTTATTGCGACCGGTTGGCATACAGTATGTTGGTTCGAATTTTGTCTTATTTGCTAGGGATGCGTCTGGGAAATAATGATTGAATATTTTCGGTCCGGATGAAAAAGTCCCGCATTTCCGTAGTGTACTGTCGGTATGTGGCGCAAAATTTATGTAGCTTAGATATAACACGTTAATGTAGGGAAATTTATTTTTGTGCTAGTAATGTGGTTGATGACACGGTTATTTAAACAGATAAAACCGGTAAGAAAGTTCGGTCGCGTAAAGTTAAGTAATTTAATTTCTTTAAGTAATTTAAAGTGTAAGTTAAAGTTTACGTGATGTAGGTATTTAATGAGTTTATATTATAACAAGGACATTTATAGAAAACTATTTTCTCTTACTAAGTCTTCCTTAAGTGTTAACTTACTGTAGGTATACTTGTTATCAATTTTTGCTAGCAATTTGTAATAGGTTTTTCAATGATTACGTTTGCTTTGGAAATCATTCGTTAAAACCATATCCAGATTATATTAAGTTACTCTCTACAATTGATAGCACAGTTATTGAATAGGCAGGAATGTATTTAAACAGTCGTTAAAACAAACGTTAAAATTATTCCTACCTTCGCATATCTCTACATTCTGTCTACTTCCATCCCTGCATGCTGTCTACGCTCATCCCTACATTCCGTCCACATTCATTCATCACTGCACCCTATCTACATATATCTCTTCATTCTGTCTATGCGCATCCCTACATGCAACCTACGGTCAGTACGCTCATCCTTGCATCCTATCTACGCACATCCCACATCATTTTTAAGGCAGGATTAAGATTAAAATCAATAACCTAATGAACGTAATAAAGGAACAATGGACCTCGAAATTGTTAACACACATGACTGACCGAGGTGAGAATGTTAATTTAGCAATCTCGATTCTTAATCACGATGTTCAATGTTAAATGTTAAACAGACCATCACACCCTAAACATAGAGGCTATATTTAGTATAGGAACATTCTTTGTTATTAAAATGTTAATCAATCAATCAATTAGCTGCTGGACATAGGCCTCTCTTAATGTGCGCCATTTCGTACGATCCTCCGCCTTCCACATCCAGTCCATCCCAGCCACCTTTTTCAGGTCATCGGTCCATCTGGCCAGGGGGCGTCCTACTCTTCGTTTGCCTTCTCGCGGTCTCCACTCTAGGACTCGTCTGCTCCAACGGCCATCGGTCCTTCGACAGACGTGGCCAGCCCATTGCCACTTCAGCTTGCTTATTCTGCGAGCTATGTCGATAACTTTGGTTCTTTGTCGGATGATCTCGTTCCGAATTTTAATGTTAAATCGTGGAACACTTTCAAAGGATAAAACATATCCATGCTGTTTTGTTCGGTTCAAGTCCGACGTAACCACCCCGATGACCAAGATTTTGTAACACATAAAAGAAAAATCCCATTCGTAGAGAGTAGCTAGAATATGTCGGTTCAGACGGGGAAGCACCTTGACGTGAATTGGTCGGATATTTTGTAATAAGGTCGGAGGCTTAAGCCTTGGTATGACCACTTTATCAGTCGATGGGTAGTATTACGGTTTGTTATCTTGCTATCTTAGTAGTATAAAAAGAAAATATTTAAAGAGACCGTCACATTGAATTATTACAAGGTATCGCCACTTTAATTGCGAGCTAGTCGAACAGCGTGTTATGTTAATATTATAAAAACATTTGATTTAAATAATATTACTTTGAGTTATGCATGACTCACTATTGATTTGATTATAAAACTTATTCACTGACATTTTAGCTCTCCTCAAAAAACTAATGTTACTAGATGCAGACCCGTTTTGGCGATCAAATGAAGAAGACAAACCGTTCATAATGAGTATAGGTACCATAAGCACCCGATCCTCGGCATCCCAGCGACCTAAAAGAAAATGTATGCGAGAGAAATTTGATCGGGCATATTTGGCCAGACGTAGAGGGTTCAAATAAGAACCCTGAAAAGTCCAACAACTGGTTTAATTGTAATGCTTGGATATCGTCAATGAGTGGTAGAGATCTGGCCCTCGATTCTGCTTATTTTATGACATAACAACACCACTGACATTCCATAAAATGTCATTGAATTTTAGACTTTATATCTGAGTTTTAAAGTCCAAAATGAAAGGAGAAAGACTATAAAATTTTCATTCACCGTACAAGATTGTCATTTAATTTTAGACTTTAACATGATATGAAATTAAAGTCTAAAGTTAAATGGCATTGGTTACAGTGTCTGTGGTATCGCAGTGGTTTTGCCATGAATAAAATAATAGCAGAATCTGCTCTGCCCCTCTAGACAAGTGGCAATTCGCTAGCCGGCGTTTAGTGGAATAGAATGACGAATGTATGTGATTTGACGTAAATGACAGTCGTTAACGCACGTCAAATACGTCAAATCCTATACATTCGTTATTCTATTCCATCAAACGCCTACTAGCAAACTGCCACTTGTCTAGAGGGGCTGATGGCTCTGATGGCTCTGATGGCATTCGCTTCACGGAAAATATCGAAGTTCACTCACACCGCAGTTAGACGGGAAAAAGCGGACCCCGGACTCCGAGATGAAAGCTCTGGAAGTACCTGGGACTAACGCTAGGATGAAGGAGGAGTACTAACTGAGAATCGAATGCATTTCTGCTACGCCGCAGAATATTATGACAATGAATACTATCTGTATAGCTGTATCAACCTGTTATATGATATTGTAATTCTATTCTAATCAGACCGAGGACCTAAGAATAAGACACAAAGGACACTAATATGGCCGACAGGTTTTCATACTGTGAAATAATAATCCTTGTTGGAATCCGAGCGGGCATAAAAACTATAGGTGGAATTTTATTATTCAATCAACCTTTAGAAAGTTGACATTTTGGTGTCCGTATGCTTAATAATATTTATTTACATAAGTATGCAAGTACGATTCGTGTACAACTTTGGTCAGTTGCAGGTCAGGTATGGTCACACTTTTTAACTTTCAAAAAACGCTTTTTGACTATTATTTATTGCGTTGAGTTTTGTAATTATGTTTTATTCTGAGAATGGTCAGCCATCCTTAGACTGACCAGAGTCCTGAGCTTGCAATGTACTAATCTACTCGGTGCCCGCCTAACCACGAGCTTCGAAAGCCTCAATACAACAACAGCGAATACATGTTATGATGTACATGCGAATAAATGTTGTGTGTGTACAGTGTACGTGCCTGTGCAAAATGTACATTTATTATCCACTGTATGAAATGACCATAAAGTTCTTAACTGACTTATTCTCATGTGCGTTACCGTGACTATGACGAGATAGTTATATCACCATAAAACGCATGGTGTTTCGTCACGGGAACCTTTGTTTTCATCTCCGTGTGAAAACGGTTTAAAGAGCTACCGTACCCAAGTAACCATCTGTCTACGTACGAGGTTACGAATTCGCTGGGCGAAGTTTTGTATAGTCTTTTTTTATGAAAATGTTCATCAGAGATAGTGATGAAGGAAGCTTATAGTCTCTAGTCAAGGTCTTCTGAAACCATGCAATAATTTAGATAAGCGCGTTGACTTTCAGTGCTTTCACCAATACTATTTTTTTTTACGTGCGGGAATTCCCCACGGATATCCCCCCCCCCTCCGGCGCTGGAGAGGGGGAGGGTATCCGTTATGTCGGACTCGAAGCGACTAAACCGCACGCCGTCTGTGGGTCGATGTGCTAGGCCGAAGGTGAGGTTGTCTCGCGACATATCCCTCGCACTGGCTGACCCAGGGCCATACCTCTCGGTCTGGCCCTCCTCGGGAATTTCACCAATACTATACAAGTTACCAAACCAAATAACAAGTTTGCACCAAGGTTTCGCTCAGAAACAAGCAGCCGTTTTTTTTTTAGATTTGATGTCATGATGTACCTGAATCCTGCCTTCTCTGACCATCTGTTACTATAGATGTCTTTTGTGACTGGTTTATGCACTATCTCAGTCATCTAACGGATGGTAATAACTTTGGACCTGATTTAAAAGAAGCCTGTTCTTCATATGGTCTCAAGCTGCATAGATTGTGAGGCCCCCAAGATCTTTGGGGCTGGAACCAACCTCACCTGCATGTCAGTACACCTGTTGATCGAAGGAAGAGGCTCTTCACAAATCACTACATAGTGTAAAACAAAGTCGCATTCTCTGTCCCTATAGCCCTTTGTATGCTTAAATCGTTAAAACTACGCAACGGATTTTGATGCGGTTTTTTGAAGTGAAAACATCTTTAGCGGCGTTGGATGAGTGTAAAATGTTAAGGAAGCGTCAGGATTAGTTGACCTTTGAACCGTAACCGACGACTGACGTCATACAAGATTAGGTACACACTATCTATTTTGCAAGTTACGATATATAGCGTCGTAGCTTAAACGGTACGGTAAGCACTTCGACTGTAAGTCCTTATAGTTTCAGATAGTATCAGGTTTAAACCACCTGGCCTTCAGGGATTTTTTGTGATTGTTTTTTCTTATTATAATTTATTACATTTGGTGATTATTTTTTCTTTTTGTAATTTATTACTTTTTATGATTATTTTTTCTTTCTGTAATTTATTATTCTTTGTGATTATTTTTTCTTTTCATAATTTATTAATTTCTTCTAACAGAAAATTAGCAGAAAATAAGTGATAGGTTCTATGATTAGCGCTATATTATAGGTATGGTATGGTATGTTCTTTTTTATCTTTTTCTATGTATATAACGAAGAAAGAAAAGAAGAAAATGTTTTCACTTCTGCCGGCACTCCCAGAGTGCAACCCGTCTTTTTTTTACTAGATAGAGTGATTCAAGAGGAAGTTTTATATGTATAATACATGTTTAATATAGTAGAGGGTGAAGCGGGAACGGGAGCTGACGCCACGCGGGCGGAAAAATATTGAGGGTAGGAAGTTCGCCGGGTCAGCTAGTGGAAAAATAAACTATAGTTCCTACACTCAAGACTTAGCAAAACTACTTGTAAAGTACATTTTTTTCCTGCGAGATTGAACCTAAACACTTCGTACAGATATAGTTTGCAAGATAACCTCTGACACTCGTACCACGTAATCTTTCAGTAGGTTCTGTGATTCTGACATAATCTGTTATCAAAAAATCTTTTTTACTAAAAGCTAAATATTTAGGCTATTAATCCGACGACGCATATTTCAATGTTTAATGTAGTTTGGTTTTTAAGCATGGGTTCTAACAATTCGTGTAGAAATTAAAATGTATTTATGTCGTCTGCTATTAGAGACGACATAAATACATATTTAATTATATTAATGCATTTTTGAATCTTTTATAAAAACAAAACAAATAACAAATACAAACTACTTTCAGAAGTAAAGGTTCATGGTCATCCACATTATTTTAATAAATACGACAGCAATTTCATCTTTTTGGGCTTACGTTTGTTGCCTACTCTCGACTACAGAGATCTAAATGCGGGGCGTGAAAAAGCACCTATATAGAGACTGGCGTCATTAGGATCGACAGCGCTTATAGAAAGGAGTCGTATCTTCTAGACTTAACTCTAGCTTCTTACTACCCAACGTGGAGAAGTCAATTGACGTATATAAAAAGAGACTATATTTTTAAGTCAGATTTTCGTGATGATCATCAGTCAAATGACCGAAATAACGACCAAATTCTTGATAAACTAGTCACAAAGGGCATCTATAGCCACAGACGTCTAAAGGAGGAAGGATTCATGGCCATTATGACATCTAATAGGAATGCTATATGGTCATTATCGTGGGTACGCGGAAATCACATTAACAAAACTCGTCCGCCCATATGATGATATTCACTTATTTTATTATACTAGTTATTTGTTGCAATACCGCTAAAATTACGAGTATTTTAATTTTATCTAATTAATTCAATTACCTACCTTAGTTGTTCGAGGCTGTCTCGATTACTCAGCTATTTTCCTTACAAGTGCGTAGTGTTTTTTGTTTGTACAAAAAGATCGTCCTTTGCTAGCTTACTAAAAAGCCAGCAAAAGTCAGATTTTATTTAATACCAAACTATTCTGTTTGTCTATTTATGAGATTTTCGCAACAACGACTGCCAAGTGAATGTATCATTAGCTGCGTTTACATGTACAGGATCGGAACGAGGGATTTACCACGTGCCAGTTCAAAACCGTCAGTTGGGAACGATTTTGTAAATATTAGTGACGCGCCGGGAACGACAGTTCGATCTGACGCTCGGAGCGCGCGCTACTTGAGCGCGGATAAAACTGTGATGCGATCACAGTTTTATCTGCGCTCAAGTAGTAATAAAAGATATTTTCGCGAAATGTCGGCTTGGGGCGCGGAGGCCATTACACAGTCCTGGAAAATTGTCTCGTAATTCTTTTATCATTGGTATGTGTCCATATCTTCGCCTATATTTCTTTTCCCATATTCAATATCTTCTGGTGCTGTCCAAACCGACTACCAACGCAGCAAACGCTCCTACGAAATGAGATTTCATATTTAAAACAACACAGGAATGTGAAAGATCTGCAGTTGCCGAACTTTGCTAATAACTTAGTCACAATATATCACCGCAGTTCGGTCCGCAGTCCAAACCAACAGATCGAACCGACGGTTTGGAACGCGGTACCGATACGCGGTTAAAAACTGTACGTGTAAACGGCGTTAAAGTATGTGTGTAACGTGTGTGTATTACCAATTAGGTATAATGTACGCTAGTGTTTATTTTTGTAATGAACACTAGTTTACATTTTTGTAACGTACACTGGTGTACATTTTTGTAATGTACCTACATTAGTGTACATTTTTGAAATGTACACTAGTGTACATTTTTGTAATGTACTGTGGTCTTAAATTGTTTCTAAACAGAATAGTAAACCTGTACAAAGTTCTTTACAAGTATACTACATAACACACAGCGTTAAAAATTGTAAACGTCCTATAATAAAATTACTGCAAATCTAATAAAAATTTCCATGCCCAAAAGTTTCACAAATTACGTTTTAAACACAATGTAATGGCGCATAATCATTATTACATTATTACGAAAAATAATGTTTGCAATGTTGTCGTCTTGCACAATGCAACGAAAATAATAATATAGCGATCTAGCACACGAGAGCGGTTAGATTACTCAGATTATGTGTTGCATCTAACACTTAGACGTATACTAATTTATCATGTAAGGTACGTGAACCTAACGTACTTGGAAATTTTGTAATCTTTGGCAATACTACATTGATGCTTAATGTGCAAGAAGGGATGCCAGCTTCCTAATGGGCGGCACACACGCTACGAAAAATCGTTACCTATTACTTGTTTAGGATAAGTAGTTACAGGTGACATTTAATGTGCGCTATGCTCACAATGCTCCCAAGTGAGTCTTATAGGTGCCCTTTTTTTAAATTACTAAGTAGTTACAAACAGGACACACTTCTCTGATCAAGAATTATAGATTTCGTTAATGTTTTATAGAACTGCCATCAAAATGATATTAAAACTGTTCTTACCTTTATTACTATCATTGTTTAGAGAAAGCTATACTTTGTAGGTACTAACTATAGAAAATCAATATTATAGCACACAAAGAGAATAAATTACCGGTTATGTCGCATTAACTATTTATTGTTAGAAGATACGAAAGAGTTACAGAAGTTTCCTTATTACTTAGGCTTATGAAATACATTGTTTGACGACGTATGTATTAATAAACAATCATTACAGCTTATGGTAATACTTACAAGGTGTGCTTAGTGAGTTCACTTGCGCTAATTTGTGTGGCATAAACCATTACAGACAAACTTATGATTATTAGCAAACAAATTTTGATTCCCGTGAGATCGTAATCGGATTTATTCAAAATCTAAAATAATGTACCTACCGTAAGTCTAGATGGTACCCCTAACTATATCGGTTAGGTCTTAATTTGCAATCTGTTTTTGCTCCCAAGCAGGAACCAAGATATAAGTAGTTATAGGCTAGCCTAGTAGGAACAACGTCAGCCAACAACAAGCCAATTCTAGTAGAAATTTTCTTCCGGAGTTCGTTGAGGGAGGTCACTGCCATTTTTGTACGTGCGCTAAATCTCTTCCCGCTGCCGAAGGCAGAGGTTATGTCGGACTAGAACCGATCAAAACGCACGCCGTCTATGGGTCGTTGTGTTAGGCCGAAGGTGAGGTTGTCTTCGACATATCCCTCCCATCCCGGCTGACCCAGGGCCATCCATTTTGGTCCTCATCATTTTGTTTTCTTAGAGTCTATTGCTGTTTCTAAGTCTTCTTATCTATTGTACAAAATAGGTTAACATCAATCATGTAGCTCTACGTATTTCAAGTTTTACAATCTGTGTTATTAGAAACATATTTAAACATGTACTAGACGTTAACTCATTTATAAACTGCCAAGATCTACAAAATCAATAAAATTTATCTTCCCCTACATCTCACTATAGGTTTTCGTCACCACATTAGACCAAGCAAGTTCAACTTCAATTTCTAATATATCACAAACTATACGCAAGAGACGTGAAAACTTTTTATAATAAACTACACAGTGACACAGTGATTATAAAAATGTGGCAAAAGCAGGTTGTGTGTGTGCTCATGATAATGGTGACGTGGATGGACAGTACGGCGACGATCAGCTATCAAAACCAGATTGGAAACGGACTGGGAAAATCAGGTAATTTGAAGATGTAACATTTTATGCGTTTATATTATCTACGTATGACTACTTGACGTAAATCGGAGTAAATAGAAATAAACTGGCCAATACAAATTATGTTTCTATGAGTGAAACTATTATAAGGAATATGTAGAAACATGGAATTTCTGCTTAGATGCTTAATTTTTACTGTAATGTTTATATTTTATGGCTGTCATGGGAGCGACAGAAGTTTACCCCTTTAGATAAGTGGCATTTCGTTGGCGTTTGGTAGAATAGAATGGCGAATGTATGGGATTTGACGTTTATGACATATGTTAACGACTGTCACATATGTCAAATTCCATACATTCTTTATTCTATTCTACCAAACACCGGCCAATAAAATGCCACTTGTCTAGAGGGGCTGATTTCCTAACCCTTCGTCAATCAGTAGCAGCCTCAACATTTTTATCAGGTTATCTTCAATTCGTTGTCTTTTTCTCTTTTACTCAGCAAACGAAGAGATCTGACACCATGCTGAGGCTGTAGGTATACCGGTTTGCAGAAGGCTTGGCCTCAAAGTTCTTCGTGGAGCCCACAAATGGATTGATAACTGACATTAAAAAAAGCACTATTTACTATGTTTTTGCCTTGTTGTCGAATTTTTATTTATATTTAGCTGGAGAGGGCAACCACCTTGGGCGTGATAACACATAAATTTGTTCAAGAGCATCTAATGATGGGGGAAACGTGATAAGACCATTAAACTCTCATCTGCATGACATATTGGTCGGTGATAATTTTTATTCTTATATAAGAATAAAAAAATTCATTATTTACGTCTAAAGAAGTAGATATTCTCCTATACAAAAAAAAAAAAATCATATCCTCGTTACGCCCATTGTATTCAACATACGTTCACATTTTCAATACATGTGTACTTTAAATTCGTTGTATAGTCCGGGGAAATTCCCTCACGAACAATATGTGTATATGTACCTAATCATTATGTATTCCAAAAATGATCCGGAACTCGTAAAATACTTTTATGTATAGCCAATATATTTCACAAACGATCATGCAATTGATGTAATTCAATGATTACTCATGGAAATGCAATTTTGTAAATACAGTCATCTCAGAGTCCATTGACATCATCAGGTGTCCACTGACCCCGTGGTACTTGTCTGCCACCTACGTGGTATTAAAAAATATTTAGCCTGACACTAGTTGTTCGTTTATTAGTAGGTATTAGATAGAAATACTTAAAATTACTCTCCATACAGATGTAGATGCACCTTGTGAAGTAAAGTTAACTAGTGTTAAAAAAGTCAAGGCAAAAACTATATGTATTTTTGTTTCTATTATTTTATTAATAATTCGTTCAATGTTCACGTAAGGCTCGCATTTGACCACTATCTCTCCTATTGGTAAGCGCAAGTCAACCATCAACCACATTAGTATGTGGCTGATGTTTGAACACACTCGTCTAGAAGTAACTTGTTCGCACCTTGAAGCTCCCAAGTTATACGTTTTCGGGTAGGAAATTCCACATCTACGCATAATAAATGCATATGATTTTACATTGATTCAATAGATAACGACATAATTTTAAATCCATTTCGTAACAAAAAGCGAAACCTTGGTATCGCAACAACTGCACAATTTTGTGCATTGACATAGTTTTATATGATTTTTAAACATTTACTTCACTTTATCTATACAATAAATTCAAACTTTGTGACCTCGTGGCTATTGGAGTTTTAGCGCAGGCTTACCTGTCTGGACCCTGACTCTGCTAATTTTATGACAAAAAACCACTATCATACTGCTGATATTGCATTAAATGTTATTAAATTTTAGACTATAATGGCTGAGCTTTAAAATACAAAATGAAAAGAGAAAGCGTTTTTAAAATTTTTCATTCACTCTACAAGATTGTTATTTAATTTTAGACTTTAACTATTTCAAAGTAAAGTCTAAAGTTAAATGGCATTGATTACAATGTCTATGGCACCGCAGTGGCTTTGCCATGAAAAAAATAATAGCAGAATCAGGGCCCTGGGTTGAATGTCACACGGCAGTCGTTCTTTAAAAACCAAAATAACCCTGTAGAAGGAGTTGGCGGACTCAGAGCCTCGGCAGCAACCGGCAACAATGATGATAAGAGACCAGCCAAGCCTCGTTAAACATTTGCATCTGTCCTAAAGCACTGCATCCAAGCCCCAAGAGCCTGAAAACTTAACACTCCTTTTTTGGACATTCGCGTAATAAAGGTCAATTAACAAAAAAACAAAAGCCATCCACGTTTTATCTACATATATCCGAATTTGAGACCCCATCGACACCTGTGGACTAAGCCTGTAAATTAATTTATCAGCGAGAATATGGTACAAAAGATGTCACAACATTATGATAAGTTTCATTGTAATCTTCTTCCTCGATTGCCTCTCCTTAGCTTAACCTACGAAGTGGCACCCACCCGAAGTGGCCTATGAGCATAGAATTTTAGTTATTTAGGTTTAATTGAAATATCCCTAGACCATGTTGATGTGTGTACTACGCAGCCACATTCAGCATGCAAAATTACAGTTCTGTCATAAGGATAGGTATTATGCTACGAGTATAATTATATCGTTGTCTGTTATCGTAACGTTCAAAAATTAATTAATATCATTACACATTTTGTTTACCAATATGTTAAATAATAATTGTTATATTTCAAGGCGTAAGTTTAGTTTTAATTTTTATAATAATGATTATACCAAATTATAAAAATTATTTATAGGCCTTGGATAATAATTATTGCCTTACCAGTTTTATTTCTTCGTCCATACGCCACGGTAAGTGGTATAAAAATCCTGAAATCAATTAAAGTACAAACTTTAATTGATTTCAGGATTTTTTTTTGTTCATTTCACCTTTGACTCGGTATTCGGTATTTGATTCGGTATTCGATTTCATATTATTTGATCTACGCGGCCGCTACGCTTCAAAACATCTAGATACATCTTCTCATTCAGTCACTTCGAAACGCATGTTATGTCGAAAGCATTTTGCAAGAAGTCAAGACATTTATGACCTTTGTTCAAATAGTTTCTTAACATTCCAAATATGATCGATCGATGGAGTGTTATTGGGAAGAAAATAATATGTGCATCACCAAATGTAATGTGTTCTCATTTGCAAAAATTGCAACATGGTAAGCAAGTGTACTGTACACTTGGGTGCAAGCATGCTCAAGTGTAGTGTACACTCGAGTTCGAGTAGTAATTTGATAAAGGCTGAGAATGTGGTACACGCAAAGGTCGCTTAATATTCTTTGACACATGCTGTATACTGAAAACTGTATGTTTTTTGATTTAAATGGAAAAAAAAAAAATCGGTCTAGCCGAGCGGTTCCGGCGAGGTCTGGTAGCTTACTGGTAGCCTGATTCTAATTTTTTACCATTTTAATCGACGATTGGAATATTTAGCATGCAAACTGCTTCAAGATTGCATTCAAATTGTTGGGCGAAGGAGTCAAAAGGAAATGTTTAAAAATGATTGAAAAATCATTCATTGATTGCGAGAGTTTGAAGTGAAAACTTCTTTAGCAGGCGTTGGATGGGTGTAAAATGTTAAGGAAGCGTCAGGATTAGTTGACCTTTGAACCGTAACCGACGACTGACGTCATACAAGATTAGGTACAGACTATCTATTTTGCAAGTTACGATAGATAGCGTCGTAGCTTAAACGGTAAGCACTTCGACTGTAAGTCCTTAAAGTTTCAGATAGTATCGGGTTAAAACCACCTGGCCTTCTGAAACTCTTTGTGATTATTTTTTCTTTTTGTAATTTATTACCTTTTATGATTATTTTTTCTTTCTGTAATTTATTACTTATTGTGATTATTTTTTCTTTTCATAATTTATTAATTTCTTCTGACAGAAAATTAGCAGAAAATAAGTGATAGGTTCTATGATTAGCGCTATATTATAGGTATGGTATGGTATGTTCTTTTTTATCTTTTTCTATGTATATAACGAAGAAAGAAAAAAGAAAATGTTTTCACTTCTGCCGGCACTCCCAGAGTGCAACCCGTCTTTTTTTTTATACCGTTTAGGTAGCAGACAAGCACACGGCCCGCCTAATGGAAAGTGGTTACCGTCGCCTATAAACGTATGCAACACCAGGGGCGTTACACTCGCGTTGCCTACTAAGAAAAATTTTAATGTGCTTCGTGAAGAACCCCTTGTTGTAGTCGTTTGGGAAAACCACAGCAGGAAGTTCATTCCATAACCTGAGCGTGCGTGGGATGAATTCGTAGGAATATCGGTAGACGTGCCACTGTCGCCTCAAAGACAGATATAAAACAGAAATTTGGATGGGTTGGGGCGAGGTCTGGTAGCTTAGTGGTCAAAGCATTGCCCCTGTAAGGTAAAGATCGCGGGTTCAAACTCCGCCTAGAACGATTTAAAATTTTAATCCATTTAAATGTTTAGTATGGAAAATACGTTCATATTTCATTAAAATAATAATAATAGATATAAATTTTTGGTAGCAGGTAGTATTCATTGAATAGCTGTTTACATGTTTAACATTACTATGTAATAGACGATTTAAATTAATGTATTTGGATACATTTACGACAGTGTAATCACATCTCACTTTGGCCCATCATTCAAGCATTCGTTGAATAGCTCTTTACCAAACTATGTGTGTGGTACTTTGCTCAAAAAGTAACTATTTAAATCTGAAAAAGTTCATTTACTTTTGTCGCTGACTGTACCTTACCATACAAATTAACTGCCGTAATTATAAAACATAATCAATACATTGAATTTATCCTTCGTGATTTTAGTTACAAAAATATTAATTGATTAATTTTATCAATCCACTTAAATAATTTAACCGAAAAATTGCTTACTTTGTTGATTAAATTTTTCACAGTCGCTAATGCCTCGTGATTAATGAGCCAATGAAATGCAAAATTATGCGTAGAATTTAACAGGTTTGTTTTTAAATGTTATCTAATATGCATAAATCGTAATTCTCGTGTGTTTATTTGATTAATTGATTAAATAAAACCTGTTATAGTTTGCGACACGTCTGTAAAGTTATTCATTTGTTTTGCAATACACGAGCTAATTACTATTAGGTGATGAATTATAAGGATTTAGTAGTAGTTTTTGTAGGAGGTAGGACACAACGGTATTCCCGTCCAATTGAGCAGTCCGACTGGGGAAGTACCTCCGCCCTACAGAATACCGGGGCCGTAATAAACTCGTGTTGTGTTCCCGGCGGTGAGTAGGGTAGCCAGAGCTCGCTGGAGAGTTTTTGTGCTGTCAGCGGGACGACTAGATCTTCTACATTGACGGCACAGCAACTCTCGGTTCTAACAGGGTCAGCAGCGCAAGTATGACGCCCCTGGTGTTGCACACGTCCATAAGCCACGCTTACCACTTTCCATCAGGTGGTCGCCATTTCAGAGCTTTTTTGCTCTATCGGCCTCGTACTGATCGTGAATAACCGACACATAATAGTTCTAAATCTCACATTAAAAATCAACAATTGAAAAAAAAAAATCAGACAATATCATCAATAACCATTTTAGCCGCATAATAACAGTGCTTTATAACATTGAGTGTTATTGCCAGCTATAGTATTACGTGCAACATACCTGTTACAGTACCTCCATGGACGTCTGTCAGCACTTACATAACCACGTATATAACATATGAAACGGAACTAACTAAACCAATACATCGATTCGTCCCATAAGAGCCAAACGAGCGTATCATCAAAATATCGAAAAAAAATTTTTTTCATAAATACCTTGTCTAAGTGGTCCTACACCATTTGCCAAAAGGACGTATTCGTATAGTCAATAGTTTCAGAGTTCCATTGTAACGTATCAGAAAAAAGTATATTTTCTTTACGACGATAACAGCTTAACTTTCGATTGGTGTATGTCAATGTTACCCGTTTAATTTTTAGTTAGTTCAAAATGAACGTATTTGTTTACGAGTTTATTTGATACTGATTTTTTTCCTAATTGACAATTTCTAACCAACCATAAAAACGTAACAACTTATACGTTCCTTTAGTTTAAAAAAAAAAGCGAGTTTGAAGTTATAATTAAGAGCCATTTGAACGTATAAAAGTTTACGTCAGTTTGAAACTTATTTCGAATTGAATATCTTTTATTTAACTGATTGACAATACCACGTTAAATCAATTACGTTACTTAGGCAGTAACATTAACGTTATTATACTCAGGTCTTAGGTAGATTTTGATTGCAATTACGTTCAAATGGCCCTTAAAAGTTAAGGTACCCCCGATAATTACTTGAAATCGACAGCGCGGGGAGCCCCGAAAGTTAATGTTATAGGACGATTATTGATGTGTTTTTTGAAAAATTTAATTAAAATTTAGTGATAAAGGACCATTATAGTTCTTTCAACATGAAAAGAAACAGCCGAACATGGAAGATTCTGGAATCTTTAAACCAGCAGGTGAGTTTATTTTATACATAAGTACCTAATTATTATAATAATACGTTAACCAATTAAATTAAATCTAATCACAGTTCTTTTGCAAAAATAAAGTCAAAATTACAACTATTGTGTTAATGATTTCATACTTTAAACGGTTCTATTACCTATATTATACATTTCGTTGATACGTAATATTTAGGTATTTGAGCAGAAATAACTGTGATTTGACGTGGTCCGTTTCAGCTAAAACATTTATTTAAATTCTCCATAAATTATGTTATATCTATATATTAACAATTTTAACAAAGGTTCCTTTCTGATTAAACCCTTGTAGGTATTGACTTTTGACTAACAGCCGATCACAATAATGAACCTACCAAAAGTTTTACTCGGATAAAGTTAACCAAAAATAGACCAGTTTTGTAGGGGAATTCCTATGTATCTCCGTTTATTTAGTACGAAGCTGGATAGGATTTCCCCTCCGCAACTGATCTATCCTTGGTTAACTTTATCCTAGCTGTTTAATATGAGGAGCTCATTCATCTGTGCGTACGACTGCGTACTAACCTCAATGCAAAGCGTTTAATCAGATGGTACCTTCTTTATTGACATACAATAATATGTATATTATAGCTAGCTAGCTAATTTAAGTTAATTTACCGTAAATAAATGTTGTTTAGGGTAAATTAACTTACTTGGCCTGTGGTTAATGACCCTGACTGTTAAACCGGAGGTCGTGGGTTCGATTCCCACCCCGGACAAATCTTGTGAGGAGGATGGTTGCTTATTCTGCATCTATGTGTACCATAGTACAAGGTTTGCTTAGTTGGCGATCATGGTGTGTGATTGGTGAGGAAAATTTTAAAGATCACTATTTTGAAAAATATATCAGTATGTTTTTTTTTCAGGGTCCAGTGAATTCATTTGATGCTAACTCAAATGCTAATGACATTTTCAACGTTGAAATTCCTTATC
The DNA here is from genome assembly GCA_949126895.1 of Eilema caniola. Lineage (NCBI taxonomy): Eukaryota > Metazoa > Arthropoda > Insecta > Lepidoptera > Erebidae > Eilema > Eilema caniola. The sequence continues at coordinate 17,052,129 of OX421476.1, read as the reverse complement.
TGCAACCATGTACAGTAACGGCAGAACATAATATTATAGATAGCTTAGAAGTAGAATGCACGTTCCAAGACTCTATTGATCTCCCAAATTCTTCAGTATTGACATCATTACAAAACGTTTCCCTTATTGATCTATTGAATGAAGATTTACATCTATCAGATTCGAGTAATGATTATTTACCTCAACCAGATGAATGCATTATATCGTCTACTGATTGTACCATTTCCGAAATAACAAATAATAATACGAACAATTCGAGTACATTATCTAAAAGTATTCTTACTACCGAAAATATCCACCACTTAATCGATGAAAATGTATTGATCAATATTACTGATACAACTGAGGTTCAATCTATTATTCCTGGACATCAAAACCGCAAACGCAAACGCAGAGGCCAAGCTGATCCTAATGAATGGAAGAAGAATATAAGGAAGAATAAGCGACTAAAAGGAGAGCCTTACCTATCAGTTAAGGGTGGCATGAAACCTGGAAAATCATTGCTGGAAAGTAAATGTATGGGAACATGTAACCAAAAATGTGCTAACAATTTCAGCAAGGATGAAAGACTAGACATTTTTCCTGCTTTTGGAACATTAATAGCATTGATCAGAAGAGACAGTACATTGTAAGCTTAGTAGATCGTATACCAACAATAAGAACACTAAATGGAAAAGAAAGCAGAAGGAAGATGACTAACAATTATTATTTGAAAAAATCCGTATTATCAGAAAAGTTAAAAGTATGCCAAAAAATTTTTTATCAACATTAAATGTTTCGGAAACATACGTCAGAAATTGTTTGAAGAACTGTAATGAAACCGGTGTTGTAAAAACTGACCAGAGAGGCCACCATGTACCACATAATAAAATACCAGAGGAAGAAAAACAATTCATACGAGACCATGTTAATTTATTTCTGCGAACACCAGCCCACTACGTGAGACAAAAATCTAAGAAAGAATACCTAGACCGAGGCCTGAATGTCACCAAAATGTATGAACTTTATAAAAGTAAATGCGAAGATGAGGATAGACAGCCAGTGAATATATCATACTATCGTAAGATAATTAACACAGATTTTAATATCGGTTTCCATAAACCACGCAAAGATGTATGTGACAAATGTTTTATTTTTAATAATTTAAGTGAAGAAGATAAAGAGAAAGAAAAAACAGAATACGAAGAGCATTTAAAAAGAAAAGTCACTGCCCGAAAACATCGTGATGAAGCGAAAATATTGGCTGAGTTTGGTGAAATACAGTTCGTTGAATATGACTTGGAGGCAATATGCAATTGTCCATCTTCCTCATCCAAATTAATTTATTATAAACGCAGAATTCCTGTTTATAATTTTACCATGTTAGACTTTGGCAAGGAAAACCGCAAAGTGTATTGTTACTGTTGGCATGAAGGTATTGGACGAAAAGGAGCCATTGAGATTGGTTCTTGCCTAATTAAATTCCTCAAAAATAAAGCCAATGGTAAGCCAGTCAATTTTATGTCAGATACTTGCGCCAGTCAATGTAGAAACATGTACATTTCTGCTCTGTTACTATATTGTGTTGAAGCTTTTGAAATTCCAGAGATCAATCAAAAATATTTTGAGCCTGGGCATAGTCAGATGGAGGCAGATAATATACATGCCACTATCGAACAGGCTAAAAAAAATATTCCAATCTTTCATCCTTCCGGTTTTTATACCATTATAAGGACAGCTTCCCGAAAATCTCCGTATGAAGTCTTCGAAATGAAAAATGAAGATTTTATTGATATAAAAGACCAAAAAAATACCTTAATCAAGAATGCCAAGATAGATACTGAAGGAAACCCTGTAAACTGGCTTAAAATAAAGTGGTTGCAATATAGAAAGGAAGACACTAAACATATATATTTCAAATATGACTACGATGACTCTGATTTTAAAAAGATAAAAGTATTCAGACGAGGTAAGCGGATGGCTGTGGATAAAATCGTACTAAAAAATGCATATAGTGGGCCATTGCCAATTTCGGCTGAAAAGTATGCAGATTTGCAAGACTTATGCAGACAGGGAATCATTCCCACACAATACCACGATTTTTATCGCAGTTTTAAAGTTGGTTCTACGGATGATGAAGAACTTGATAATATGTAGACGCCATTCTTGATTTAATAAAGCTTTTTAAATGTACCTATTATTTTTTTTATTTTCTCTTCCCAAAAATGCATTAAAGTTACCTAAACTAGGCTTAGATATATAGTTACGCCAAGCTTAGGTTTTTTTGACTCTTATTATTTTCAAATTTAATTGAAAATAATAAGAGCCAAAAAAACGTAACCCTGGCATTTTTCGAAAAACCATAAATATTTAATATATATCAAAACATTATCAATTAGTTTTTTGCTATGTTAACTCTCTAATAACTAGTCCATATTTAGGTTTTTTTTCTTTCTAGTTTACCTGTTATATAATGTATAATAAAGTACTTCAAAGTTCAGAATAGTGGTATTTGCACAGTTTTTTTGCTCTCCTGTAAAGTTGTCAAAATGGCGATACGCTCGTTTGGCTCTTATGGGACGGATTTCGCCAGTCTTTTTTTATTGGTTGTATTTTTGAGTTTTGATCCGAGTAATTTTGGCACTGCGTTTGATTTCGTAGCAAACGCCTGTTTGAAGATTCATTTTGCGTCACCGTGTGAAGCAAACAGCACTTTTCTATCAAACCGAATGCAGTAGTAACTAATTACATTTTAAACTGAAATTACGCGGCTCACAACTGAAAAAATGCTCTCGTTATTTTTGTTTGTCTTTAGCCTAAACAAGTGTGTAATTTAATAGACTTCAACAACATCATTATCTCAGAGAGTGTCTCTGAGAATGCTTTTGTAACTTGAATCTGCCGAGCCCCGGGGTATGATTTTCTTCACCACTTTATACGTCTTTTAATAATATAAAAATCACGTATGATATTGATATTCCTATTTAACTTAACTAAATATATTGAATAATGATATCACTTGTACTTTTCCACACTTTATTTTGTTTTTATTTTTAACCTAACCGGTTTCACCCCACGGCATTATCAAAGGTTTGATATATTCAATAATATATCATTATTCAATATGTGTAGTAGATTCCATCAAGTGCCATCAATCTCCAGTATAAACAGTTTAACTAAACATATAATTTGTAACTTCAATGCACTTTGGAAATAAGAGCACGGAAGAAAGTACTCAAAAAGTCTGTTGCATAAGTATTATAACTCAGTGCTTTTCGAACCCTGTCAATCATGTTTGGTTGGAAGTTTCGGCAACTGGTAGTTAAACTTAAGGGTAAACCCGTTGGTTTAACTCTGGGTGCGATTTGCTTCGACTGCGCTAGTATGAATTGACCCTTACCAAAATTACACTAGGTACACATTTACCATACAATTACACCAAAATTAAACCGGTCATAAGTGCAGAGCAGAGCATTTCATTCTTTATAACCGGTTTGTTGAGTATCTGTAACGAAAGTTGTCTTTCAATAACTGCATGGTATTTAGTACTCGTCTTCCGAAATTCTTGAATGTTTCTATTAAAGAAATTCGGAAGACGAGTTTTCAATGAAGAGGCAAGTAAATTGAATGTTATGTATGTACATATGTATTTTTTTATCATTCTAATCTATTGGTTCGTCTTCATTGACCAGTACATTTAAGATTGTTTCGATTTCCTTCTCATGTGTTGTGAAGGAGGTTTTAACTGTCTGCTTTTTATATGAGTACCAGGTACCAGCACAGATAACATAATATAATTCTTATGTACTACCGAAACCGAATTTCTTAGTATTCTCGTGAACCCTTCCAGCTAAGCTAAATTGCTTGTGTAAGAAGTGGGTTTACGTTGGTAGTGTCATGGCCAGGATTCAAAACCGGTACTTCTCGATTCGTAATTGATCACTGATGATCACTAGCTATTTATTATTTAATAGGATTTTCGAAAATGATAGCATGAACCATAATCGACAATATAGTAGGTGCCTATATTAAAAAATCGCATTAAATTGACAGATTTAGGTAAATATTATTTTGCAATAGTTTAAGATTTATTGAAATTAGTTTCCTAAAAATAGTTATGATTTTGAGACCGAAAATTGCTGTACAATCTTTTAAACTTGACCTTTTTAATGATTCATTTATTTACAAACATATGGTGAAACTTATTAGTCACGTATCCTTTAATCATCCGATTTATATGTAGATCCGTTGACTTGCATTTTTACTGATTTTAAAAATCATATATTACGTGACTCAATTCTTTTTAGAATTTTTGTTGATACTAGCGATGTGCCGGATATTCATATCCATCGATATACGAGGGAGAAGCAAGATCTGTAAACATAACAGGGATCTTGCATATCTTGCTTCTTTGGCGGAACTTTTATCTTATTAGTTTTCAATACATAAGAAATCTTATTTACAAGTACTAACTAAGTAATCAGTTAGACAGAGTATTGTAAAATTCCATTCAAACAGATTATTATTTCTTACAATCAAATAACAATCATGACGACAAGTACAGCATTCATTTATCGTTCTAAAATCAAGCGCACCGCCACCGATTAGGTGAAACAGTTAAGATCCGTAATTCATAACCGCAGATTTTGACATTTTTATCGATCAGTCACATCACTAGCTGATACAAATGGATCATGTCACGGATTAAATAGATTGGATTTGAAATAATTTAGAATCCATTGATTGAATTGCAGACATTTATCCTCATTTAAGCATACAAGGATTACAAAATAATAACTAAGTATTGGAAATAGAAAGTACCTACAGCCGTGCTCAGAATATATAAAACGATCTATGCTATACATTGAAATAAATCATCATTATAAAACAAAAAATAAGAATCCATATATTTACAAATTAAACTAACAATAATCTTTTTCTTAATCTAATTTAAAATATAATATAAATTTGTAAATAAATAAAATGTGCTAAATAATTTAAGTGCAAATAATTCGAATGTACAGATAAATTGGAATAATATTATTATTGTTTATTATAATTGAATTTAAAATTAATATTGAATTTAAATTAGTATTTTTTCCATGGACCCCTCTCAGGTGAAGGCCTCCTCCAAAGATATCCATTTTTCCTTGTCTTTTGCTACTTTGATCCAGTCCGGTCTGGCGATTTATCTAATGTCGCCCTCCCAACGCATACACGGTCTACCAACACGCATCTTCCACTGAGGACCGTTCCATGTAGTTACTTCAGATGTCATCAACATTACTGAATTGTTATTTTTGACATCTTCAGAGGACAATAAGGTCGTCACACACGGCGAAAATACTATAATATTTTATATCCATCAGATACCTTAAGATAAAATATCATTGTATTTTTAACGTGTAAGACGCTTATAAGCTAAGGTATTCGGTTACTTAGAATTTACTAAGCTAATATTGATGAATTGTACATTTAAACTTTCTTATTACATACATACATATATTCACGCTCGTAAATCACCGAAGGGGTAGGCAGAGGTATATTATCACCCACATTTCAGCAACTATGAGTTTCGGTCCCACGAAATAGAGCCTGAGATTGTCATCTGACGGACAATTTGTCTTCGGCTGTATGTTTACAGTGGAATGGAGCTGGAGTGATCCCATTCAACTCCACCGTGAACAAAAATATATAAAATTCTCATGTCACAATGTTCGTTTCCATACTCCTCATGCATATTCAGTAAGTCTAAGAATCTATTTTTCATACCCCAGTCCGCGAAAACCGATATCCACGCGGGTGGAGCCGCGGGCAACAGCTAGTATCTAATAAAGTTTTATTTTGTCTACAGAATGTTCGAGTTGTAGCGATGATGAGCTCGGAGTTACGCGATGGACGATGCCGCTACTCAAATCCGGAGAGAAGAAATACTACCTTGGCATTTTCTTCAAGGTACGATCTTTCAGAATTACAACTTGGTATAAATTAACATATTTATCGCAGTTACAGCATATTCTAATCACTCTTGGCTCCAGCAATTATCAGCGAATCTACCTATTGATTGATTATGAGATATGTGTTATGTTTATAGAGGAACAGTCGGAGGGAAAGCAAAATCAAAATATACTCTTTTTTTTTTTTTTTTTTTTTTATAAATAGGACACGTCAATTTGACTTTACCTCGCCTGATGGTAAGCTGAAGGTAAAGTCTCAAGAAAGAGGGTCACCATTATGTACACGTGCCATGTTAACAATGGTGGCACTCAGCTTGACGGCCTCATCAGATGCTTTTTCACGCCCCGCTTAAAGGACCCGGGACTGTAGGAAGAGGGAAACACGTGAGCTGGCAAGGAATTCCAGGTCTTAATGGTGCGACAAAGGAAAGAGTCACCGAACCGCTTGGTTCTTGAAGGAATGTTCTGCACCGTATAGGGGTGACATCTAAGTCCTGCACGTGTCGTCCTGTATAGGAAGGGGGAGGGTGGGACTAATTGGAATAGCTCTTCAGAACATTCACCATGGTAGAGACGGTAAAAAACTGCCAAAGAAGCAACATCTCTACGCATCTGCAGAGACTCGAGGGTACTCGTGACCTCAGGATTTCCGATAATGCGGATCGCACGTCGCTGCAACCTGTCGAGAGCATCTAATAAGTACTTTGCGGATCCATCCCAGAGATGTGAGCAGTACTCCACGCAGGAACGAATTTGTGTCTTGTAAAGAAGACACCGTTGCTCCGGCGTGAAAAACCGTCTCACTCTGTTCAGGACTCCGAGTTTACGCGAGGCTGCTTTGATGATACTCTCGATGTAGTTTTTGTTGTTCAGTTTGCAGCGAACATCCATACCTAGGATATTGAGGTTGTCCTGCAGTGGCAGTGGCGTGCTCTGAAGAGTGGGAAGGGGAAGGAAAGAAGATACCTTTGCTGTAAACGCACATGCCTGCGTCTTCTTGGCATTGAACTCGACCAGGTTCTCAGAGCCCCATTGGGAAATGTGATTCAGGATCCGGTCAAGCTCAGTGACAAGAAGCTGCCTTTTTTCCGCGATATGCGTCTGCTTATCCGCAGGACGTCCATGATAACTCTCGTGTAAATCTCTGAAGGGGTGGACAGAGGTGTATTAATATCCATATTTCGCTAACATGAATGAATCAATCAATGAATTAGCCTACTGTAGTCCTCTACTGGACAAGCCTCTTCCAATGTGCGCCATTTCGTACGATACTCCGCATTCCGCATCCAGTCCGTCCCAGGCATCGATTTTAGGTAATCGGTCCCACGTAATAGGGGACGAGCTTATTGCCGTCATGCGGGCATTTAGTCATGGGTTGTATGTTCACCCTCGGTTGGAGAATAGCGCTATCTTTTAGTCGTCTTCTGTACGTCAGGACCCGTATCTTGAACCTAAATCGCGAAACAAATGAGGCCCTAGCGCACGTGGATTTTGTTATGACAATGTATGTTTGGTGATTTTGAGCTCGTGAACCGCCGCGACGCCGAAGTATCCCGTGCCATCTTCAAAATACTCATTCATCCAAAAAAGGGGAACTGCCCGTATTCAGCACATTTTGAGCACATCTGAGCTCCAAGATAAATGTTCCGAGCAATACAAAATACAGTTAAAGTAAATCTAAGAAACTATTAATTTGCAAGATTGCACTAGATTCAGACCTCACTATGGGTCTCTTAAACAACCTCAAAGTCGCTCAACGAGCTATGGAAAGGGCTATGCTCGGTATTTACCTACGTGATCGCGTCAGAAATAATTATATCCGTAGGAGCGAATTAGCTCGTTGAAGTGGCAGTGGGCGCGGGACTAATAGCACGCAGAACAGATGGCCGATGGAGCAAAAAAGTTCTGGAATGGCGACCGCATACGGGCAAACGTAGTGTAGGATGCCCAACGGCCAAGTGGAAGGACGACCTCATCAAGGTCGCCGGGAAGTGCTGGATGCGGGCTGCTTTAGATCGTTCATTCTGGAAGTCTATGGGAGAGGCCTATGTTCAGCAGTGGACTGTGTGTGGCTGATATGATGATGATGATGATGACGTAATATATATTTTTGGGCAATGGGCTGGCCACGTCTGTCGAAGGACCGATGGCCGTTGGAGCAGACGATTCCTAGAGTGGAGACCGCGAGAAGGCAAACGAAGGGTAGGACGCCCCCTGGCCAGATGGACCGATGACCTAAAATCGGTGGCTGGGACGGACTGGATGCGGAAGGCGGAGGATCGTACGAATTGTCGCACATTGGGAGAGGCTTATGTTCAGCAGTGGACTACAGTGGGTTAATTCATTGATTGATTGATTGATATGTAAGATAAATTGTGAGATACATCACAATTAAACCCCTTGGCGATGTATATTACAAGTATATAAAATTATTCAAGTACTGCCCGTAGCCTTATTGTGATAGCTATAGCCAACGATACTGTCGTTAATTTCTAGATTACACATTCCTTTTCGATGAATAAGCAGCTTTGCAATTTATCCCATATCCATGTGTATGTAGTTAATTAACACTTTAAGCGAATTTGCTGGTCAAAATATAACCAGAAGTCTAGAGTAAGTCTAGAGTTTTGATGTTGATATCCAAGTAACAAAATAAATCAAAGTTAATATTCCATTAATTAAAATAACTTTGTAAAGGCAAAAGTTTGTGTGTTGACATGTTTCTTTTTTATTATGTTTGTCAGAACTTCACCCCAAAGTGATACGTCAGCTTGCATTGGAATTTAAAACGGCAATAGCTTATGCGTGTCATGTATTGATTTATTCCCAACTAGCTCCGCCCGCGTCGATGTCGGTTATCGCTTAGTGTTGAGTCAACGCTATTTTTCTAAAATATAAGTAGCCTACGTTACTTCAGCTACCTGTCAATAATAGTCCCATCAAAATCGGTCCAGCCATTTCAGAGTTTAGCCAGAACAAACAGACATACAGATAGACAAAAATGGTAAAAAATGTTATTTTGGTGTATATTCATATGCATGTAGTAAAAAACGGTTATTTCAATATAACAAACAGACACTCCAATTTTATTTATATGTATAGAAGTGAATAATCCGCGAGTAAAACTACAGCACGTAGCATCACAATTGGTCAGGCTATTTTTAAACTATATATTAATTTTATTAAATTAAAGTAACTAAATTAACAGACACAGGAACACGTACAAATAAATCCATTACATTTGTCATTAAAAAAATGCAAGTATAGAAAGCAAATTACCTCGAGCTTAAAGCCTTCTGTCTGACTGGTAGGTATGCATTGTAAATAAACTTGTATATTTGTATATAAATCCGCGTGGGCCAAGTGAGACGGCATTTTTAAGATACCGTATTTATAACTAAACGAAAGAAATAGTTGTCCAATACCCTGAATGTTTACAAAAAGCATTGAAAACAGTGAGCATTCAAAAGTGGGGTCTCGTATTCCCTGAAGAAAAACCTTTTGTTGATTCAGTCGTTTGTTCGAAACTCACGTGCGCTGCAAGTTTATTGAGATTGGAATAGCAAGCACAGTTTTAAATTGTTTAGATCAGGGTTTCTTTGAATGAGGTACGCTTTTTGATAGTACGTGGAGAAATTTATGTATAGCTTCTCTCTTTAAGTAATAGATTTTTGGACATGCTTATAAGCAGAAAGGAATGAAAAAAGTTGCTTATGGAATTACTCAAAACAATAGTTAAGTAGGTAAGCGAACACAGGTATGCAAAGGCAATGCCGTTATTTTGAAACCCAATTTCCTTGGAACTAAAAGTTTGAGAAACCCTGCAGATCTAAAAAGCCACTTTGTTGAAATCGTGTTAGGATAATAATTTTCATGCGAAAATATTTATACGAAATTTAAATCTGCTTAGTAGATAAATGAGAAATTGTGATTCTGCTCATATGAGTGACCATTATATATACATTTTATTGAAATTAATTGTGATCAACGGTGACTCGTTTTTAGCAGAATCAGTCAATGTGGTCTTTTTAGACCCGCTGGAAAAGTTGTATTCCCTACGTAAGATGATAAAGTCACGTATTTAAAATTTTATTAGGTATATATGCTAGTTGTTTTCACTCTGGTACATATTAACAGCTGTTGTGAAATCTATAAATCTGTACGTTATTCTATTTCAATTTTATTTATTTCTTAACAAACATAATTCGTGTTGAAATCTAATAAATACGAGCACATACATGCAATGATGAAAATGTCAATAGTAGGTAATTATAAAATTTATACAAAAATAGTGAAAGCAGTGAATATTATAGTTATGTCAAGTTAAAATATAGGAGTCAAATAAATTAATACATCATTCATTAACATTATAAATCTTGACTTTTGACAACTTATACATTGCACTGTTAAAAAATTCATCAATATCGGAATAGCATATCTACATCTAAATCTACACTTCTAAAGAGGAAAGATTTGTATTTTTGTGTGTATGTTTGTAATGAATAAACTCAAAAACTACTGCACCGATTTCAAAAATTCTTTCAGCATTGGAAAGCTACATTCACCCTGAGTAACAAACACTATATTGGATTTCCACAGTAACGTTTTACCACCCGTGCGAAGCCGGGGCGGATCGCTAGTATATAATAAATATGTTTTTAATTTTTCTATATAAATATTTAAAACATGAATAGTTTTTAATTCAGTCGGTAGTCTGTCTGGTGTCTGTCAAAAACCCTGACATCTTGTACACCTGAGCAATCAACTGCTGTACAACATGAAGGTCATATATGATGATACTATTTAAATCTTTTCTGCGACTTTTTACTCCTATTTCCCTTTCAGTATATGATTCATATAATATTTGTCTAAATACTTTATTAGGTTGCTCAACAACAATAAAATATATAAACGTGGTACTGTCACAATTTTTAATCTGATTAAATATGGTTTACAAGACTCAGTCCGACTAATGCTTAATATTGTTCTTATTGCCGGTTTTTGCATTACAAAAGCTGAATCTATATTGATAATATAGATTCAGCTTGCATATAGGTATATATATATATATATATATATGTATATATATATATATATATAGATTGCAGCCAATGAATTAGCCCACCGCAGTCCATTACTGAAAATAGGCCTCTCCCAATGTGCGCCATTTCGTTCTATCCTCCGCCTTCTGCATCAATTCTGTCCCAGCCACTTTTTTCAGATCGCCAATTCATCTGGTTAGGGAGGTCCTCACTTTCGTTTGCCTTCTCGAGGTCTTCAATCTACATTATATTGGTAGCTATTTCCCCAGAACAATATGCTGTATTTTATTTTTGATTAAATAACGCAAAGTATCAACTCTGATTTAATTGTTCAAGAGTCAACTCATCTTAAAACTTTTGATAGCACAACAAGCAGAACTTAGGGGATTACCAATGGCTTTTTTTTACATGCGGGAAATCCCCACATATACCATCCGGAACCGGAGGGAGAGGTTATGTCGGAGGACTCGAACCGATTAAACCGCACGCCGTCTGTGGGTCGATGTGCTAGGCCGAAGGTGAGGATGTCTCGCGACATATCCCTGGCACCCCAGCTGACCCAGGGCCATTCCAGTTTACTATGGAATAGTGTAGTTCAATCTAAGAGCACATCCAACCACGCTGACCATGATGACCATACAATTACACATTGAGTTGTGTAAAGTCTGCATTACCTTGCCTATCTGGAAGATAATATATCGATCGACACCTTGACATATGAGGAAACATTTCCGTGAATCGGTAGGCTAATCTGACATTTGGAAAGGCTGTAAATAATTTACAAGTACGCAGGCCAATGGTCATCAGCTGTGTGCAATCATTACTTTAGCTGGGTCTCGATTTTGCTAAAGATAAACCATTGTCAATCCTGCTACTAAAACTACTGATACTGTAGTCGATATTTATGAGCAATATTTATTTTTCGTCTACCATTTTAGCACCAAAAATCCACTGTATAGGTATCCCCGAATGCCATACACCCTATGACGCTCGGGAGATGAATACCTTTCATTTCAAACCCCATTCATCGAAATCCGTCCAGCTTTTACGCCTCTAGAGGTGAACAAAGAAAACTTCGTAGAAACGCGCGTAAACCATTACCCTCGCTTGCGCAGTCGGTACCTAGGGATTGCAGTACTGAGACCAAGGCTTAATGATACTTTTACAGACTGGCTTCGTCTCCTTGCCACCCACTACTTCACGCCACACTTCACAATCGATATCAGCATTAAAATGTCTCAATTATATATAATTAAATAAATAATTAAAGAAAAGTGAAATGGATGCTTACATTTAAAATACGGAACTCAGGAACATTAAATAAGATTTATTCTCAGGTCACGCGTCGCAATTTACAATTTATACAGTATTCATTCTGTTTGTACTTGTTGACATACAGAATTTAGTCGATTTGATTGGTGCATGTTGTTATTTCATGACGTACACATTATTCTGTGCGAATAAGGGTAAAGTATACCAACAGGATATTATTATGGCAACAGGATTTATACTCATCTTAAATCTTACGCCATCATCATTATGAGATTTGAGCTTATTTACATCAAGGCAACTAATTTTGTTTAAGTAGCTAACTCGGAGACTTGAATCCCACTCAATGACATTTATGTCTGCGTTGCTATTTATATTTGATGTTTTTATGCTTTAATGTCTATTAATTTATTCAATTCATTATTTATACAATTGTGTAAGTTTGATGGACAGTACAGATACATTACAATAATTAAAAAAAAATTGATTGATTGAATTAATTTGCATTTGCATGTTTATGTGGCATATGAAGGTATTTAAGTATGTTTATCTGCATTCTAGAACCCATATTGAAAGCCAATTACGCTATCACTACATAGTATAAAACAAAGTCGGTTTCTCTATCCCTATATCCCTTTGTATGCTTAAATCTTTAAAACTACGCAACGGATTTTGTTGCGGTTTTTTTTAATAGATAGAGTGATTCAAGAAGAAGGTTTATATGTTTAATACATGTTTAATATAGTAGAGGGTACAGCGGGAACGGGATCTGACGCCACGCGGGCGGAAAAATATTGGCGAAACGAAGTTCGCGGGGTCAGCTAGTGCTCGATAAAGGAAGAAAATGGGTACTTAAATGTTAAATAAAAGCATTGTTGTGAATATAGCTTTCTTTAATTAAAATTCAATCCAATCGGCACAAATAATTGATAATTAATGCTACGAAACGGAACTACCTATATCATAATATTTTCTAGGTCAATACCATGAAATTCTAGAACGGAACTCACAATCGAGGTAAAAACTCTCACGATTAATCGTTTACCTTCACGGCCGACTCGATGGCATCGATTCATCGTAACACTACGTAAGACGAATGCGCGTACGCATCATTGGGTGACGTAACATCTTGTGGCGCGAATTGATCGATTGAGCGTTTACTTTCTCTTTTACTCGACGTGTACACCGTAGGAGTAGCTGTGTATAGTTTAAAACTCACTCGTCCGGTTACTTCGGACTTCCGCCGTATAGATACTAAAGCTAATCTCCGAAAATTCTGTTGCCAAAGTTTCGTTGATGTACATCCGGTATTGAATTTTGCTGTCTCATTGAATCGCACGCTAAAGCAAAATTGCGTAAAGTAACTAAATAATATACCTATCTGCATAAAATAACTACATCTGTAATATTTTTCTCTTTGTTACTATATCTTTTCTAAACACTTAATATTAACAACATAATTTTAAAATTAGTTGGTAATCTTTTGTTGAAAAAACCTTCAATTGGGTATTATTTTAATTATACAAAAAATATTAGTGGACATTAAAGAAACAGGCATCTCCAATGATGTATTATAAAATGGCTACAAAAAAACCATTACTTTAGTCATTACATTATGCAACAATCAGCGAAGTGACAGTGCGCTAGGAAAAAAGTTTTTAAAAATAAATTCGTAATAAATTTATTTGATTAATACATTTCATTTAAATTAATAATATTGACGTATTATTAGTAAGAAGCTATTTTTTAAAGCCGCCATGTCGTATCTCTAGTTTATACATGTTCCACATTCAAAATTCATTTCTGCCTATTTTGCCTACCCAAAAACTATAAAACATTTTTTTTTCTAAGAAGTTTGGTGCAGTCCAAGCACCCAGCCGAATAGCACCTGGGCGAATAGTAACTGTGCGATTAGCACCTAGCCTAGTCCACGAAGGGTACCTACCAAAATATTGGGCGGGTTTCATTACCAGTATCTAAAAAAGAAGTCATTTCTTTTACCATTTAATAAGCTGAGTTTTTAAGCTATAAGAAAGTACCCAATTCCGATATACAGTAGGAAGCAATATCCGCAAACAATAGATAAAAGCGACTATTGAAGGCCGTAATAGTTGTAGAAGGGAAAGTTTTAAGTTAGTCATAGTTACCTGTCAGTACTTAGAACGTTATGTTCATAATTTACACGCGACATAAGCCCTGTTCGGCTTGTAGCTGTGTTGTATCGAAGTTTCATAATATAGGCTTATTTTGACAGTATTTCGAACCAGCCTTGTTGCTAAGGAGTTATTACAGTGTTTAAATCAAAAGATTTGCATGTAATGGGTGGATTCGTGTGAGAATGTATGATGTAGGTTGCAGTTTGCATTGTTGTTTGCATGTTAAAGTTGCTTGTGATGTGACTGTTGATATCCAAGAGATGTTGCATCGTGGACTTTTATTTTATAAAAGTGAAAATTAATCAAATAAGTAAATGCATGGAATTGAGTCATGTATATTCTTTTTTCTCTGACCTTAGGCTTGGTCTACACGGCGATATGAAAATAAGCGTATAGATGTAAATAATAATAGCTATTTACGACGCGGCAACAATAAATCGCTGCTTATGTGATTCACGCTGATAGTGACGTCGCCGTGTAAAGAGAGAGAGCGTTAGAAAATCCTAAAAATTTATGTATTTCTGTGAATTTGTCTATTTTTCATTTTCTTAATAAACGAATGAAAGTTTATTCACAATTAAGTGATTAGATATTTGACACTATATTTGTGAAACTATATTAAATTAGTTTAAAGATTTTTACCTTGGGGTCATAGAGTTCCAATTTTTTTTGGAATTGTCATTTCGTTAATGATAATGAATTCAAAGAAAGAAACAAAGACGCGTTCTTTGTTTCTTTCTTTGATTTTCTTTGGTTCAAACCCCGCCTAGACCGATTCAAATTCATTTTCATTTTCTCTTTAATTCTATTTGATAATGTAGCATGAAAAATGCTTAAATCTTAAAACATACATCAATAGGTATGATACGTATGGCAACTATTTAGGTTATCTGTGGCGAAAACGTTTCGTAGACACACAATTACCTATTCATAGCCGTTTATTTCGCAACTCTTTTTAATGTATGTACCTACCTACCCTATAAAATATATATAAGCCACAGCCTTATTGTGTTTATACACCCAGCCAAAAGGCAGTGGTATTAAAAAGGGGTCGTACGAAGCTCATAAAAAACGGCTTTAACTGCAACGTAGATATTATATCTACTTTATTGTTAGCATTTGCTTATGACACCGTTTTTCTAAAGGTACGTACGGTATTTTTTGGGGGTTCCGTACCCCCAGTGGTATTATAATAGGTACTTCATACATAAAAATATATTCTATACCTAATGTTACGTCTCTGAAAGTCCAATATTCTTTCGTTCAATTCAAAATTGTCGTTGTAATGTCTCGTTTTATCCAGAAACTGTGACTCATTTTTTGTTCCAATAACTTTATGTATAGAAATCATGACAAATATATGGCAAATTATCATGACTGGATACGGAAGGCGGAAGATCGTACGAAATGGCTCACACTGGGAGATGCCTATGTCCAGTAGTGGACTGCAGTGGGTTGATTAATTGATTGATTGATAGAAATCATGACTTTCCCACTGGATCATTATCAAAAATAAAATAAAATTAGAAGTTATTGCTTGCCTTCACAATATTGCAAGTTGGCCTTCACATTGAATTTGTAAGTGGAGAACTACTTCCATTCTGAACATCTTACTATGATTGCAATCCCCGAGGGAGTGTTCCCGGGTCTGTTATGATTATGGGCATTTTCTCCCTTGACGACCTACTTTGGCCCAGTCTATAGATGTATCCCTACTATTGTTATGGCCCGGTATAATTGTTCAAGACAATTATAAATATATAGGAAGTACTGAACAGGTGGTCGGTAATTGTAATAAGCTTTCGCCTGACTGCGATCAATAGCTCTGTTATAATTAAGTGTTAATTACATTCATAAAAGATATTTCGTATGATTTCTTTTGTTTAAGAGCAGTCGTAAAAGTGAAAGTGTTATTATTACAATAATATATGAATATGAAACATATCGATGGTTGAAAAGTAAAAGGATACAATCGACATGACTTCGTCTTTTGAAGGAAAAAACATAATGTAGTAACTTTTAAACTCTCGCGCTCCAAGATTTAAGTACTTACATACCTTTGATTTCCTATACCATGATCGCGTTAATTCCCGTTATCTCTATTGTATAAGATAATAAAGATTATTATTGCCAAAAACTCCAAAGGAGAATTCCGTAGCTCTAAATACTATGAAAATAGTTTAGCTATTTTCTATACCTACATAAACTATTCTAGCCGGTCATAACCAACTGAGCTACGAGTTTGTTGGGGTACTTTATCGCCCTGTAAGAAACCAATGTTAATTTACAAGTTGTTTTTTTGAAGTGAAAACTTCTTTAGCGGCGTTGGATGGGTATAAATTGTTAAGCTCGCGTCAGGATTACTTGACCTTTGAAATGGTATGGTATGGTATGTACTTTTTTATCTCTTTCTCTGTATATTATTATAACGAAGAAAGAAAAGAAAGAGACACTTCGGCCGGCACTCCCGGAGTGCAACCCGTTTTTTTTTTAAAGTTAAACTATAACTAAATCGTATTTATAAACTAAATATTTACTAAAATATAAAAGAGGTCAAAGAATTTGGGCGTTGAAGAATTCCTCCCCTGTTAATATTATGCAGATGCATAATATAATAAGCAATTAAGTACCCTGCACATTTTAATTTTTCACACCGTTTACACAGAATACTCAAATTCCAAATTGAGAATTGCGGATACAAATTCATGACACTAAAGTTATCAAGGTTGCAAAATATGGCGGATTATTTGCAATGAGGACGCATGATAATCGCACGATGTTAACTTTTTACCCGACTACGCCGATATCAAAAAAGGTGTATTATGTATATAAGTTACGCTTACGACAAACAAAACTTAGAAACAGAGTCCCTATGTGCTGTTGTAGGTACGTAAGGATTAATCTAATTATGATGAATTATTGTATAGCTTTGGATTCATTTCTATTGATCGAATGTTACAGAATAGGTACCTATGTATGAATCAATCAGACCTCTCAAAATGTAAGGCATTGCTGCCAATCCCAGTCACCTTTTTCAGGTCGCCAGTCCATCTGACTAAGGTATATAGGAGGTATTCTGTGCTACCCTAAGCGTGTGTGTTTCTGTTTGTCCGTCTTTCAGGCCTAAACCACTGAACCGATTTTCATGAAATTTGGTATAGGGGTAGATTAGACCTGGAAAAAGGACATAGGCTATGTTTGGTCGCGATAACCGACATCCATGCGGGCTGAGCCGCGGGCAAAAGCTAGTATTAAAATAAAATTATAAAAAAGGAGAAAAAAATTCTAATGCGCCGCCGCCGTCGTGTTTGCAGTTTTTGTAATAACAAGCTTAGTTTGATAAGCAATACGTTTTTTTCCTTACTTAGCTAATGTACGAAACAACAAACATCAAACATCATCCAGAAAATATTTCAGAAGGGTCGCTACAACCAAAAATCGCGTTAAGAGTTCATGAATTTTCAGGCAACTTGTCAGTTTCCGCATTATTAGCGCCGCGCCAATCGAGCGGAATAACGCGGTCCACTGCAAAATGTAGTGGAAACTTGGGGCAGACCACAGCCCTTGACACTGCGGCTCCGTGTACAGAATATGGGATTTATTAAGCTAATATGTTTCTGTTTGAATATTACTTTAGCGTTGGAGAGGGTAGTGTTATGTAAACGTAAGTGCCGGCAATCATCTTGAACAGATGTCAGAGTGTTCAAGTAGGTGGGAAACAATCAAAAACAGCCTTCTAGACAAGTGGCAAAAAAATATTGTAGAATATAATGATAAATGTATGGGATTAACAAGTATTTTGATGATTATGCCAGTCGTCATCGGATGGCATAGATACATTGCAAGTTATCTAGATGGTTTACGCCCATGATTGATTTAATATAATCATGTGATATGGTATTTATTGCCGCCTTAAATAAGTCTTCTACTGAAAGAAAGAAAGAAAAGATTTATGCTCAAAATAGAGTAATTAAAAAACTAGAAAAAATAACAAGAAGTTCCTAATTCTAAATAGCATGTCGCGCACAACCGTCCAGAATACTGGTTTTTAGGGTTCCGTAGCCAAATGGCATAAAACGGAACCCTTATAGATTCGTCATGTCTGTCTGTCCGTCCGTATGTCACAGCCACTTTTTTTCCGAAACTATAAGAACTATACTGTTGATACTTGGCAAGTAGATGTATTCTGTGAACCGCATTAGGATTTTCACATAAAAAAAAATACATTTTAGGGGTTTCCCCATACTTAGAACTGAAACTCAAAATTTTTTTTCATCAAGCTCATACGTGTGGATATGTCTTCAAAAATGATATTGAGGTTTCTAATATAACTTTTTTCTAAACTGAATATTTTGCGCGAGAGACAGACACTTCCAAAATGGTAAAATGTGCCCCGCACTTGGCCGCTTTTTAGGTAGTAAAATAGTAAAGGATATTCTCTAATAAACTTATAATATCCATACTTACACCAATATTTAGTGTTCCTGTTTATACTACAAGCAGTCTTAAGACGTATTTTTAAAAGGCACAGACCTAATATACTTTGTTGACCTTATTTAAACACTAATTTGATAAAAAAAAAATGAAGTCAATACTTGACTAGTCACCTCTTTCTAGATAATTCACTACCGGTATTTAATAGTAATAATAATTGTAGATAGCATAAAAATGAGGCTTATTTTGTGTCCACAACTTTACACAAAAACGTTAAAATTTCACACAATATATTAATTTCACTTCATTAGGTACCACACTTTGTCACCACAAGTATCTGAAATTTTTTTTGATAAGGTGTAAAAAAAGTTTCTTTTGTTTCAATTTCTCCTTGAGAATAGTCACATGTCGCAAATTAACAATAACGTAAAAATCGGCTATTAAATTTAAATTTTAAATTCAGAACATCACATTGCGTAAGTGAGACAGACACAGTTAAAATTAAAGAATTCCAACGTGACAAGATTACTTCACGTCACACCGCATTTCTTATTAGTTGATTGCAGAAGCACGGCAGCCATTACTGTGTAAGTTTGCATCGAGATCCGCAGGGTTGGCATCAATGATATATTATATCTATTGAAAAGATTTATGGCGACCATCATCATCTTAATATTATTCCCAATTGCATCGAGACTTCGATACATCGCATTGAGACAGACATATTGTCAACTCATGTCGAATAAGATCTTTGATTGGCCAATATCTGTGGTATTCGTGACGAATCTACGCTGTTTCACGTGTAATATAGTGGTGAGAGAATCCAATTTACGTGATAAATAATTAGTAATGTAAATGTAAATAAGTTAAGTACATTTCATTGCAATAACTTACTTTGTATTGTAGGTCGGGTCGTGAGAAATCTAACACGATACGTCAGCAAATAACTTTGATAGAATTAATCATTGTAGTATGTGCCACAATCCTGAAAGGTGTTTAACATACATATATTATAGCAACGCAAGTGGCTGATACCTGAAATATACGTACTTTTAGGTGTGTTCTCTGTAAAAAATTAAAACCAAACACGTCACTGTTTCGTGTACTGTCATTTATTTTGTAGTGACGTGATTCGTTCTGTTATAATCATGTTTTACATGTTAGACGCGACACTAGCGTTTTTCATATGCTTCGTTAGTTTTGAAGACCTTTCCTGCTTATACCATCTCTTGCTTTATTTCTGTTCTCTTATTACCCTCCTCTGAAAGAGGCCTAACATCACACTATTAATGTCACAATATTTACAGTTCATAGTAGGCGCTTACCATCAGTTAGATTATGTACAATAAAAATTTTGCTCTAGTGCCATCCCTAAAGCAATAAACAGGTGCGACTAAGCCGGGGAATGCCGACTTTCTCCGCAATAACTAGCCTTACTGACATACTGTAGTTTGATTACAGACATTTATGATATGACACAAAATAAATAACTTCCCATCTCGTCAATAATTAACCGTCTACGTTACAAAACGAGTAAAAACACATATATTCACACACATCCACTAACGATAGCTCAGTTCTATCGCTTCAGCAGTTCTGAATTCATGTTAACTATACTATCGAAATTCGATGAAGGCCTCACTTTCGATATAGTCGAGGAGCTCTCGAGGCCAATGACGTTCGTAAGGGAGCAATAGGGACTTGCTAAGACTCGACCTCGAATTATTATATTTCAGAATAGCGCCCTGCGTGTTGCTGCGTGTGTTGCATTCTCTAACACTTTTGTATTATTTGAGAATGGAAAGTAAAAAACTGCAACAATGTACTGAGATCTCATAATTTGAATTTATTAAAATACTTTGACTGTACTTCACGATACGAACGTTACTCAGTTCGCGTCAAGTATATAAATCTGTCAGTCAAAATTAATAGCTGCCCGCTACTGATAAATATTGTTTTAGCAAACTTCTGAACTTCCAATCCATTTAAACGTTTTATTAATTAAGCTGTTTTGCTGGTAAATTGGTTATTAAAAACAAATTCAATCGAAGTATCCACAATATTTCGGATACTCTTGTGGATTTTATAGGTAGCACCTTCCGCTACGTTTTTTATGCAAGTTCCTCAGGCTGCAGACAAACACACAGCCCACCCATGCCCAATGGAAAGTGGTTACCGGCCCATGAGCCACCACACCATGAGCACCAGGGACTTCACACTCGTGCTGCCGACCCTCTAGAAACCTTCTAACATTGTAGTCGCTTGGAAAAACCATAGCGGGACTTATTGTTGTGCCCACATAAAATTGACAAAAGTGTACCTACGATTTCAATTTAATTTATATTTAATTTATTTACTTAATAAATAATTTTCCAATAAAACAGCTTGATTGAAAATGCGTTCATTTGTGTGATTGAATTTCATAAATGAAAATCAATGCAGTGTTTAAAGTTAAAATGTTTATTCAAGTTATTATATTCGTTGTTTTTATGCATAAATCTGCCAAGTCTAGCAGTCAGGTTAAACGTTGCCAGCTACAGATAAATATTATAACTTTATGGCAAACTGTGCAAAGGCCTTGCTATTAAAACGTTGTAAATTATGCTGATTTGCTAGTAGTAACATCGGTTATTAATTAAATTCAATCTAAGTATAATACATTTATTGATACTAATCTAATGATCATTTTAACATCTTTGAGGTCCAACTTAACCTAACCTGCTAGCTAGTTCATTAGACCCGGTTGACATTTCAAAGGTTATAGGTATAGGTTCTCAGGTTATAGCTTTCCGAAAACACTGACTTATTAGACCAGGATCCGGCCTAACATTGACCTTTATCTATCTGTTTACCGAATGAAAAATACTTTACACTCTATTGGGTTGCGTAAAATTTTTAAATGTGTTTTTAAGCTATTGCATAGCTTCTATCGAGGGCCTTGAGCGCGGGGACCGAATCCAGAAATTCCGTAACGAAAAAACCTCACGCTCGTTTCTTTTCGGCAGTCTTCGACACGGTGTTCGTGTGCGTGCAACTAGCCGTATAGTACGACTCTACGAAGCTCGCACGAATCGAGACGAGCTGCTCCGAAATCGGACGAATACATAAGCAGCTGTTTATGAGAAAGTATATAGGTGTATAGGTATTTATGTACAACAGTGAATAGCTGTACTTGTAAAATTTGTCGATACGACAAATTTTACAAGTTCAGCTATTCACTGTTGTACATACGACAAATTTTACAAGTACAGCTATTCACTGTTGTACATAAATACCTAGACACCTATATACTTTCTAGTGTAATACCTAATTATTTATACCTATTGTTTATACCCAGATATTTTCGTTTTATAGAGAAGAAAAGCGTAAAAAGCTAAAAATAAAAATAAAACTAATGCTATGCAATAGCTTTACCGCGGCAGTCCCCGAGTGCCACACGTCTTTTTTTTTCTTTCTAATTACACTGACTTGTCTGGCAAAAAATGTACCTGCAATGAAAAGTATACAACGTTATACTACATGCAAAAGCTAGGAGCCTATCTTTTTGTGCTGCCTACTACCTGGTTGCCCGTGTGCAAACATGTAACTTGATTTCATTACGAATTCAGTAATATAGGGTTGCATATGAAAATCGGGTCAAGAATTGTAACTCGCCGTTGAAATTCGAAAATCTGAGTGAGTTAACCATGTGCGTAAGAGAAACATGCGATAGACGTGAGAGATTTTTAATTTCTTTTGACCATTTTTTTAGGCAACTACATTTTAATATGCTTACATATATTTTTAATTCGGTCAGCAGATTGGTGAAGATCATTGTTAGATAGGATCTTAGACCGTAAGCTGGAGTTACCTCTTTCAAAATATGTATTACTAAAAAAACCGGAAAATGGTTCCTTACGTTGATAGTTCCGTTTGTCTGTCTGAGGCACAGACAAACAATTTTTCGTCATCATACAAAATGACGAATATCATTCAGCATAAGGAATGTTAATGAATAAAAATTAAATAATGTGCAAACATTATAATTTTATTGCTCAATTTTTTTAATACGGTAATTTGTAGGCGTGTGATGTCCAGCGGTTACCATGACCTATGGACAGTTGCGGACCGTGCGAATGCAACATTCGAACACGTCACGTAGTGTCGATAGTAAATGAGAGGATATTTTAAACTGAACTGAAACTAGTATTTTCATGTCTTAAATTATACTAGCTGTTGCCCGCGGCTCCACCAGCGTGGAAGTCGGTTATCGCGACCAAACATAGCCTATGTCCTTTCTCAAGGTCTAATCTACCCCTATACCAAATTTCATCAAAATCGGTTCTGTGGTTTGGGTTGAAAGCGTACAGACAGTTACTTTCGCATTTATGATATTATAGTATGGATTGCGGCGGTGACCCATTATGGGGGAGGGGCTAGAGAGGCCGCACGGTGGCCTCTAGTATCGTCAGACGCAGGTCATTACCGGACACGGTAACTTGATGACTTGATGGGCATAGAGCCAACGCCCGAGTGCCATCACTGCGACGCGAGCCCCCCCCCCCCCCATACCGGGGGCGAGTTGGGGACCGCGTGGTCCCTCCTCCCGAGGAGGGCCAGACCGAGAGGCATGGCCCTAGGTCAGCCGAGGTGCGAGGGATATGTCACGAGACAACCTCACCTTCGGCCTAGCACATCGACCCACAGACGGAGTGCGGTTTAGTCGGTTCGAGTCCGAGTATCCGTGGGGATTTCCCGCACGTAAAAAAAAACATATATTATATCTTATATTAAAATGAGGTAGACCAATATCATCATACTCGGAGAAATTTCCCAGGCTCCAAAGTGAAAACTTTTTTATATGTTTAAGAGCAAATAAATTTCTGTACCACTTAACTGGCAAAAAAGCACACGGCCCACCTGATGGAAAGGGATTACCGTAATCTATGAACGTGTGCAACAGACAGATTTTGATTGGCATGTTGGCTTTATTCGTGCCATAATGATACAGCATCATCACCCTCCTGCCCTTATCCAATATTTATTTGGGGTCGGCCCAACATGAGTGCTTTTTCCATTCAGATTTGGTTGCAGTAATGAATGACTCTCATCTTAGGCTTATCATCTTTCACACAGTCTATCCATCTCTTCTTAGATCTTCCTCTCCCCGTATACCCGTCCACTTTCATAGTTAATGCCTTCCTTACGACATAACTTTCGAACGAGCTTTTATTTATTTATTCTTTATGTACACTTATATGACATTTATATAAACAAGTGAAATACACACACCGGCAGAATTAGCGGAACACAAAATTATGGTCTGGGGAGGGATATGTTTAGGAGCTCGCACGGAGTTAGTGGTAGTCGACGGCGGTAATCTGACTGCTGATCGGTATATCAGGGAGATTTAGAGGAACATATTGTGACATTTGCCCCATTTATTGGTAACGACTTCATTTCAATGCAGGATAATGCTCGGGCTCACAGTGCTCGCTCAGTACAGGCATATCTAAACCATGTTGGTGTTACAGTGATGGAGTGGCCAGCACGGTCCCCGGATACGTATGAATCCGATTGAACACGTTTGGGAATTGCTAAAGAGGAGTGTCAAATTAAGAATGCCACACAGCACAATAGTTGAAAATTGGCAGAGGGAGCTCCAAGAAATCATTGACAACATTATTCGCAGTATGCCCTGGATGGAAACCTTAATCAGGGCACGAGGGGAAAACACTCGTTATTAAACATGTTGCTGTTGTTTCATGTTTAATATTATTTGTTTAAAAATAAAGCTAACTATTTTATCCTGTCCTTGTCTGTCCTTTTTGTGTTTCGCTAATTTTGCCGGTGTGTGTGTGTATTATGTAAAAAGGAGAGATTAACTCATATGGAGTCTTCTTCCAGCAAACCTGGTAATGCACAGAGGAATCGCAATCCTCTGTGCACGAAACGATACAGCATGATAGGTAAAACTAAATAAAAACACTAATTCTTTACCCATTTAATAAACTTTTACGTAATAATACATAAAATACCATGTTAAAACATTAAATAAACACTTTTAATATTATCTAATACAAAGCTTTGACACTAAAATCCACACGTCATTTATTGTAGCATACTTACGTATGTTGTAGTAATATCACAATTCCCACATTCAACGAAACGGCCAAATATGTAGGGTAATTCCGACTTGAAAACAATTGGTAATAAATAACAACTTCCGTGGTTACACTGCAATTTTAAAGCTTGTTAACTAATTTTGTTACCTACATTACAATAGATTGCAGGTGTTATGATTGTGGTGAGACCGCATTACAAATAATGGGTTTTATGTACTCTTACAAAGGGCTGCCTTCATAGATTATTATATATACCTATCAAAAGATATTGAGAAGAATTAATTAAGTATTATCATTTAAGCTTTCTTTTCTTAGCTTTGCATAAACCCAATAAACGTCAGTAATGTCATATTTTAGATGCATAGGTGTTAAAAAACCAAACTTCTCGGCACATAACGTATGCTGTGCATTGTCTGTTATTTTTTATTTAGGTTTAATAGGCCGAGAGGTCTGCGCCTTGAAACAAGTGGACTGACGGAAGACTATTTCTCTACAAATTGAATATATTTGGTGTTTTTTTCAAAAGTAGTTACATTTTTGTCATTGACCTCTTAGTATATAATAGCATATGTACCGAAATTTGGTCAAAACTAGTAATAATCCAACTACGGCAAGGCAATAAGAACTACAGAGAAGGTTGTGTTGCGGACCGATATGTATAAACATCCTAATAAATATATTTCCTCATAACATCAAAACTATTTATCATAATTTGACAATGACATATCGTTGGATACTTCTTGTTTACATAATATAGTTAGATATTAATGGAATTCCCCAGACATTTCTCAGACGGCCGTTATATTATAATGTCTGCAACGTAAACTATTATTACGTGGGAGTTCGTTCGTACGCGGTGCGTCACGACATCACCTTCAGAACAGATGCTTCGAATCATTCAATACTACGTAGTACAGTCAGTGTCAGAACGATCTCGACTACAAATTTTCAAAATGATCTTAAAATCAAGGTACCTATTATGAGTAAATCGATCTGTTTTATTGATTTAAATTGTATTATTATCCGAATTAAAGGTGTGTACTAAATATCAGAACAGTCAGGCAACAGGAAGGGAGAAACCAAGGCATATAATTTCGTTTGCTGCTTCATGCTTTTGTTTTTCAAGATCGATCGGATGGTGACTGTACACACTAATCGCTGTCCACGAGAGAAAGTGGGTCTCGCTTCATAAAGTCATTGAATGTGTACACACAAATATTTTTATAAGATGATTTGTTACTTTGTTCGTTTGGATATTGTTTATGTAGAAATAAACTGTTTGTAGGCAGAGTGAGATTGCAAAATTTGGAGATAATGTACCTAATTAACATTTAAAATTTTTTTGTTTGACAATTTTGATAATCTTGGGTGTTTAGGCTCACATCGAGATCTCCAGGGGTCAAATGAACTTTAAATCATGGAAAGGAGAAATGGATGAGCGGACTTTGGGCTTTATACCTAAAGCCTAACATTTCTCAATAATATTAGTACTCACTAGGTATATTATGGGACACTTAGTTTTGTTTTCTTTTCATTTGACCAATCATGACCATTCGGGTTCATTAACAACATTCGTAACGAAACACGTCATTCTCCTCAGCTTAACTCACATATGACATCGTATTAAGTATGTTTCCTTCAAGTATTTTTATATAATTACCACAAAAGACATCACAAGCGTCGACGTAAACTTTCCAACTTTCGCCAATTATACTTTTTGTACCTAATTTATTAAGGTAGGTACACGCGCCTTTATAATGATGATATACGTTCTTGTGACGTAACCGGGGACAGTGTAATTATAGAACTTTTGAAACGCCATAGGCTCCAAAACAGTTCATTAAAATTCAAAGAAGCCTTATTAATTACTATATTTAGTTGCAGAAACATGCTCAGTTATGGATCGACTCTCAATGACATAAGAACTGTCATGTAGAATACAATCTGTCCTCAGATCTAGTTATAAAATGAGATTCAGGACTGAGTATCGTTCTGCAAACAGGCCTTAGAGGCGTCATCGGGCAATCCTACTCGTACTAATATTATAAATGCGAAAGTTTGTAGGTATAGATGGATACGTCGTCACATCGTACGTAACTTATACATCAGAATAACACATAAGCTACATTTAATAACGATAACCGATATTATAGCGATGTGGCATCGCGGGTAAAAGCTAGTTAAATATAAATGTGTGTATGGGACTCCCTAAGACCGTAGGGCCAAGCCAATCTAACCTGCAAGCCTCTGCTGATTGACTGACTTCTCTGGAGCAAGCTTTTCTCTCGGTGGAAATTGGGCGATCACACCCATAAAATACGTATTAGTCACAATAAATTAAATTAATATTTATTTCGGACAACATTACATTGCATACCAACCGACAGTACCTACACACAATTGGAAAATTATATTCAATTATAAAATGAGATAATGCATGAGATATAAAATTAAAACAATAAAATTTATTGAATAAGCAGCTCATGAATGCCCCTTGTATACTTGCAACAATTTGGCCATGACCGCATAATCTATGTCCATTCTCCCGACTGTGAGCTGCAGGTAGCTGTTGGAGCTGTCGCGCATTTGCCGGAGAAGGGAAGGGAAGACTCTGGTGTGAAATCTTCAGATTCAACCGGGAACCACGCTAAAATGATGAAGATCATCATCATATCATTAGCATATTTGTTAAGTAACGATGCACTAAAAACCTGTTTAATATTAGGACCTAACAAAAACGTCTTTTAAACCCAATACACACCTAGAGTGGTTTAAGTACCAAACTCAACACAGCATTTAAAATGTTATTGCCATTGATATAATACATAAAATCGAAGCAGCAGCTTGAGGTTTGATTGATAAAAATACAGTATAAATTGCTGCATCAATTTTGACACTAAAAGTGATCATAGCGCTTAAGCCTGTCTCGTTGTGGATGCCGCCTTGTGTAGACTAGATTTAAAAGGTCACCGAACATAAAGGTCACAGCTAAAAGGTCATAACTACACCACAAACTATAAAATCCTGTGTCTAATGGACAGTATTCTTCATAAAATATGGGCACTTTATCTTTTATTAATTAATACAAGGTAGATGAATTTTTCAAGAGACTCTCAGAGAGTTATTATGAGTTTTACCGCTTGCTTAGTGATTGTAAGTAGTCATTTAGCATTTATTACCATCGGTGATCCAGAAAGTCCTGGCTTGATGTCGTGCAGGATGACATGCGTGCAAATGAGATGTGAGACCTCACTACCATGGAAGCCTAAGACCGTGCGAAGTGGAGGAGGAATAGTTGGAAGGCGGACCCCGACCTCCGAGGGCATCTTGGCCTCGGATGCAATCAAGATGGCGTCTAAATGTCGATGATGATGATGATGATCGAATTATTTCAAACGTAGAGTAGGTATAATAGTGTTGTGTGAGCATCATAGGTATGAAGACTTCCCTCTGACATTCACGCCTAAAGATCCCCTAAATCGTTGGCAGAGGTGTATTAACACCCACATGTCTCCAACTAGGTATGATTTTCGGTCCCATTTAATATTCCTGAGACTTTGCCTTCATCTTACTATCAGACGAGGTGATGTCAAATTGATGTGTCTTATATGTATAAAATAAAGAAGAGATATTCTACTACACCGTTAATCAACAAGACAAATTTCTTCTTGTCTGATAAATAAAGATTTGCTACAAATTTAAAAATAAGCGTTAGAATCACGAATAGAGTAATTTCATCACTGTTACTTTCTGCGACACCTATGAAACATAGTTTATTGACCCAGTACGTGCTGTCACAATGTTTTTTTTTTTTAAATTACATAACGAGTGCACAGACGTGACACGACAAGACTTAGACCGATCACGACATCGTCATCAGCCGTTGATGGAAATGTCATTTCGATTTCAATCAACGGTATAGTAAAGTGGAATGAAACGCTATAATACAGAAAAATGATAGGAAAAGTTTCATGTCGGATTAATCATGGATGAAGTTCTATTTCATAGTATAAAACAAAGTCGCTTTCTATGTCCCTATATCCCTTTGTATGCTTGAATCTTTAAAACTACGCAACGGATATTGATGCGGCTTTTTAACAGATAGAGTGATTCAAGACGAAGGTTTATATGTATAATACATTATTAATATAGTAGAGGGTGTAGTGGGAACGGGATCTGACACCACGCGGGCTGAAAAATATTGGCGGTACGAAGTTCGCCGGGTCAGCTAGTTTAATTATAAAATCACAATCGCGAATAAAGCTTTGGCCGAGGACAGAGCAAGAAGCCACTTGCAGCGTCCCAAAGATCTTGGCGTAATATTTATTTTATATAATCACACCATTTTATATTTCTGGAAGTCCATAGGAGAGGCCTATATTCAACAGTGGACTGTGTGCGGCTGATATGATGATGATGATGACACAATTTATAAACAGCCTCTGATAGTACGCTAAGCTGTCGGTCCCGGTTGCCATACGAACACCTATGGCGGTCTTTATACAAGTTTTATACAAGTTACCACATGTGCTGTATTTCCTTCTACCTATAGTCACGGAGCATGAAGACAATCTTAAAAACTGCATACATCTTAACAATTTGCCACGGCGGCGCGCCTCGCATGGCCCTGGATCACACGGGGTGCGACGGATATGTTGCCAGAGAACCACACCTTGGGTACACAACGATCCACAGACGGCGTGTGGTTTAGTCGATTCGAGTCAAGCTCCAGAGGGGGGGGGGTGTATCCATGGAGATTTCCCGCAAGTAAAAAAGAAAAAAATATCTTATCACGGATCATGAATTTCCTTCTCCATGGTACAAGATAGATATAACGAAAGACAGTCGTAACATGCTTTTGTCTCGTCACCATCTTTGTTTTCCTCAGTCCTCGTCACGATCAAATCGATGACAGCACAGCTATAGTAGTTGTATAACTTTACCACGAAACTGCGTGCCTCCACTCGGTTACCCGTTTTACCTTCTGTGCTCCTAACCTACTTAGTATGTGGCTTCCGCAGTGCGCATGCGAATAGTTTGGCACCGACTCGCCAAGTTCAACGGTTGCATTAAAATTCACGAATTTAGAACAATTAATAAGTCAGACATGCAAGAATAGAACTCTACCCATTGTATATTTGATATTTACCTATCCATCCTCCTATCATGTCCTTTGTACATGCAAGATAAATTATATAGCAATTAATGCATTTCGTCTCGCACAAAACTTGCTTGATCGTTTTAGTAGCTTTTATTTTGTTATCATTATCCATATTCCATAATGAGGAACATTTATGAAATTTAGAAAATTAGTTTAATAAAAAGAATGAATTTAAATCATGAAAACCTAAACAAAAGTAAACTTGTAAATTAATATACTTCATGTAAAATCAGAACATTTTCTATTTGGTATTATTGGATGTTATAAATTCTTTGGTTGTGACATCCCTAAAGAAAAGTACTACTGGATTCTAATTATAACTATCTGGGTATTGGTGGAAACGAACCTGAAACTATACTTATAATTTTTTATTATCACACTAATCAGCTTAATGTAAAGATCAAATTACTACAAAATCTATGTAGATATTAAATATATCTTCTTTCTTGTTTCAGGCGAACTGGTACAAGGCTCAACAGTACTGCCGCTTCCATGGGATGCACCTGGCATCCATCTCCTCTCAGCATGAGAACGACAAACTTGAGCAATACGTTAAGGATTCAGGTAAATTATAATTTCTGTCTTTCATACAATCCGCATAGCAAAAGACCACGTAATGGTAAACAACAAGCATTTACATACAAAATAGTCTTTCTGACTTTTTCCTGACAAGATATAGAAATTCTATTAATATTTGAATTTAATACAGTTAAAGATCGTCCTGAATCTGGTTATTCTTCACCGATTTATCCAATTACTCTGGCTTGTATAAACCCTTGCAAGTGACATCGACTTGACCCCAAGGGTTTAGGCGAGATATCATACACCTGGCCCGTCAATGTCACTCCTAACCCAACATTGCCTAACCCAACGATAAAAGTCACATCAAAGGTATCCACAACTCACCAGCATGTAGCATTATGAAAGCAGAAGAAGTAAAAGAATAAGGAACTAGATCTTTGCACTTGTTATCTCCCCTGTGTCTCTTCCCCCGCCTCCACTCATCCCTCCCCCATGGGAAAGAGCTGTGATTGTATATATGTAAAAGTAGTAATACTATATACGACGACAACGTTAAAAATGCAGAACTCGATTGACAAGCTACTTAGAACCAGACCAGATGTTTTTACTAGAACCAGATTAAACATAACTATTATATAAAAAGCTCTTATGTAATGCTAACAGAATAAGAAAACTATTCTGTGGCATCGCATTGAATATTAAACACTCCTCAAACATTCTATGCAAAAAATTAAAAGCCTTTCTGTTTGTATCAGTTAATTTTAAAAATAGCTGACCTGATTTTGATGGACTTTTTACTGTACATACTGTACATATTTATGAGGTGGAACTTAAATTACATTTAATTTAGAATAAATATGAAGGTTTCTCGCATAATAATTAAAACCTAGACCAAAGCTCACGTGGACAAAGTCGCAGTCACAGATAGTTTCCAATAAGTAATCATCCTCCAAACCATTATCCCAACAGAATTGGGTCGATTTTCAGTCTATTTATCCGACTGCGCCAGAAGGAGGGTTATTCCCGTGTAGTGATTGCCATCTGACCTCCACTACCGGCGGGTATCATCGAAGTTCTAAAGTTGCCAAATCTCAAATAAATATCTTACTTTTTCCAGGATTTGGTCGAGAACACTTTTGGACATCGGGCACTGATTTAGCAGAAGAAGGCAGCTTCTTTTGGATGGCCAACGGAAGACCGCTCACCTTCGTGAACTGGAATG
The DNA here is from genome assembly GCA_949126895.1 of Eilema caniola. Taxonomy (NCBI): domain Eukaryota; kingdom Metazoa; phylum Arthropoda; class Insecta; order Lepidoptera; family Erebidae; genus Eilema; species Eilema caniola. The sequence goes on along the minus strand of OX421476.1, from coordinate 17,020,283 downwards.
CAGGGGAACCAAATAACTTCCGCTATGAAAACGGTGAAGAAGAGAACTGTTTGGAACTGTGGAACAGAGACGATAAGGGATTGAAATGGAACGATTCCCCTTGCTCCTTTGAAACGTATTTTATCTGCGAAGTGCGATCAGATTGACGACATTTCTGATACATAATAATAGTGTGTGATTTGACCTTAAGTGTGGTTGTCGCCATTTGCAACAAAAAAATATTTCCGCAGTAATTTCATTTGGAACTGTAGAATCGATAACAATGCTGTAATGGATTTTAATGTTAGTATTTTTATGTGTACATTCTAAAACCAAAGCGTGTTAGGGTGTTCTTCTTTATTTACTTTTTTAGTTATTAGAACAATGTCAATCGAAAGATATTGGATAAAATAAAATGAATGTATTTTTTTTGAGATTGTTAGGCGCTTCAACCGCGGCACGGCACACCGCCGCGGTTTCAGATAAAAATAGACCGGCAAACTTCTTGATAAACCTATTCTAGCTGCGCAGAATGCACTTTTAGGTCTCCTAGGTAGGTAGCACAGATCGCAACGGCTGAGGCACCAATTATTCCATCTTAGGTTAAGTTATCTAATCACGGGCTTAACCAATGACGTGAGCTCTCACGTCATTGGTTGATCAGTCCTTTTATTGGTTGTTGTTGTTGATTTAGTTCATCCATATAGAGTGCATGCGCTAACTTTCCGACGTTCATTTAAGTTTTTGGCGGCATTTATACCCGCTTAGTGAGAGCGTTTTTACACTCATCCGATATCCGATACTATCCGAACTCATACTATGTCTTGTCAATTAGGTCGAAAATTGCTTGCACCTTTTTTCTCTTTTTTTCATCCGTAGGGGATCTAACTAGTCTGTTGTTTCGAGCACATGGCCGTATCGGGCCGATATTGTCGGATAAATGTGAAAAAAGCTCAAGGTGTAGGCTATCGGATGTCGGCTATCGGCGTCGGACTCCAATATCGGATATCGGACGAATGTGAAAACGCTCTAACGCGGTTTTATTTCGCTTTTGTTTGCTTCTCCGCAAACCGCGGCAGAGCGTCATGTCGTGTGTGCCCAATGTAGATATTCGGTCAGTATAGCTAGATAATGATAAGCTATGATTTTATTTATTTTTGTATACGACTTGAGGTCGTTTCGGTAAAGGTTTAAAAAATTATAAATACTGTACTTTTTATTGTATTAATGATGATGTCACTGCCTATCAATATGATCTTGTGAAGAAACCTCCGAGCGAGAGCTCAACGGGCCACGCCGCGTCGTGCCCATAGTCAAAATAGTGGGTAAATAAACTATAGTTACCTTAGATTTAAATGTATAAAGTAGTTTTAAGCGTCGACAATAAATTTTTTAAACCTTTTTTGTGTTTTATTGAATATCAGACAGGTTACGGTTGTGCAATTTCAAAACCAAGTACCTACTTAAGAGACACCCGCTAGAGTTCTGCACACAAAGTATCTAAAAAGGCTTGGAAATATGATTTTTATCCAAACTAATATTATAAATGGGAAAGTGTGTGTGTGTATCTGTTTGTCCGTCTTTCACAGCTAAAGCACTGACCGATTCTGTTGAAATTTTATTTAAGGGTAGATTAGACCTTGAGAAAGGACGTAGGCTATGTTTGGTTGCGATAACCGACATCCACGCGGGTGGAACCGCGGGCAGAATCTAGTTCCTGTATATATAAACTTCAAATATCTTTACTTGTATCATGTCCCTCACTATTTTGAAATTAGGACTATTAATAGCATAGTGAATGATTGCTACATACGTGCAATACCTACAGAGTCTCCGAAGTGAAAAATAAGGAATTATTTCAACAATAGAATCTACGGTATTCGTGACACTTGGCACGAAAGACGACTTCTAAATCTGGCTGCTTGTTCGAAATAGGGCATTGCACTCAGAAGAGAATATAATTTTGTAAGTATTTGTTTAGCTGTACGAAAAGATAATTATACTATTGTGGATGCAAATGTGTAGAAATACAATCCCGGGATTTCCAATCCCACAATCCTGGTTTTCTGACTATCTGAAAGTCCTAAAAAGTATTTGGCTCTTTACTTTGTTTACATCCTGTAGTCCATTGCACCTCGACCTTGCAAACGTTGGTAAATTCGTTAGTGAATTCCCATGGTTAAAAAAACCACGTGGTTCCCGGCAGAGTAGAATTTGGGCCACCCCTTCTCTTCCCATGTGGTGTCGTACAAGGCGACTAAGGGATAGGGCTGATTAACTTTAACATCAGACAAATATGTACATCCCAGACTCAGCCTCAGATGCATGGCTCGAGTCAACAATAGTGCCCGGAATACAGCAATAGGCTCACCCCCTATTACGTGGGACCGAATACAGATTGGTGAAATGTGGGTGTTAATTCACCTCTGCCTAACCCTCCGGGGATAAAGGCGTGATTATATGTACGTATGTATGTATGTATGTAAAAATTATGTATGTCGGTCGGTTTGTCGACCGGGGTCGGGTAGAATAGGGCTGGCTAGGAACCCTATGTCTGCCAGTAGATGTCGTAGAAGGTTGAGTATGGAATAGAACTGTTCTCCATTCAACAGTATTGTGAGTGTCCGTTTGATGGCAATGGGCTTGCACATCATAGTTGGCGAAATGTGGGTATTAAAACACCTCTGCTTACTCCGTTGGGGATTTACAGATGTGAATGTACATGTAATTATCTTGAAATCCATAACGAGTTTAATTAATGTAGGCAAATCTCACCCCGGTTAACTAAAAAAGGTAATTAAGACATTAATTCTATGAAGCGATTACCACCCATCGTCGGTAACCTAAACAAACACGTTTAAGGATTTAAATTGGTTAAATAAAATATCTACGGCATGATATCGTTTAGTTGTAATAATGAAATAATTTTACGAGGATGTGCGGGGACACATGAACCTTGTAGCGCCGCAATAGAGTCTTCGACTTCGCTGCTGGAGGTCGCGGGTTTGAATCCCCCCTTAATGCAACAATTTTTATTTGTCCTAGTCTGATTGTTTCTGTCTAGATCAGTGGTGGGCAAACTTTCTTGATGGGATTCAGAAAGTTTAAGAAGTTTCAGAGAAGGGCCAGATAGATACCCAACCCGAGCTGGTGGAAAAGATTATGTCAGACTTGCAGCAACTAAAACGGCCGCGGGTTGCTTCCCGTCACCCCCATGCCCGCATGCAGACGGAAGTCATTCTGCGACCTCCCAGCGAGCCCACATTCGGTGCGGGCTGTGCGTTTGACAGTGCCGTCTCCTTCACGAGCATTATTTGCTTACAGAAGGAGGCGGCGGCAGCCCCAGCATACGCACCAGGCATCATTATGAGCAAGGCGGAGAGCAAGAGAGCTCTCACTCATAGGGCGGTCACTAGCTCCCGCCTCGGCGGCGTCCCATACACTTCTCGAGCAGTGCGAGGTAGAGACAGCTCTCAAGTTACTACTGTGGCACCGCAATTTACTTTATGCTTCTGGCCCGCCAAATAATACTATTGATGTTGAAGGACCATCAGCGGGCCGGTTTAAAAACTTTGCCAATCCGTGGTCTAGATCGGAATATTTTACACTCTGCTACTTGAGAGTCTCAGGACTACAAAACGCCAGTAAGACAAGTATAGGTATTAAAACACCTCTGCTTACCCCTTCGCGGATTTACAGGAGTGAGTTTTTATACTACACATGGTTACATTTGTTTAAATCAATTTGCTGATTTAATTTCCACCTGCGATAGTGTGGTCAGTTACCAGTATGACGGAAGAGTCGAAACGTGATTTAAAATATCGCGTACGTAGCGGATATGTAATATCATGTTCATTTCCACACTCCATCCGGAAGCGGGAACACGTTCCGGTTGCAACGAATTACTGGAGCGATACAGATATAGCAAGTAGGCTAGATTTCGAATAAATTTAATGCTTCGCAATGGAGTATTAAGAAGCATACTTTTTACCTGGAACTTCTTGCCAGCTCACGTGTTTCCTTCTTCCTACAGTCCCGGGTCCTCTGAAGCAACAAAAGTATCTGAAGAAGCCGTCAAGCTGAGTGCCACCATTGTTAATATGGTACATGTATGTAATGGTAACCCTCTTTCCTGAGACTTTACATTCAGCTTCCTATCAGGCGAGGTGAAGGTAAATTGACGTGTCCTATAAAAAAAAAATTGTGAATTTTTTTTTGGTCTGTAGACTAGCGTGTGACGTAACGTTTTCACTCTAGACATAAAGGCTTCCAGACCTCCGATTCTGCTAATTTTATAACATAACAACACCACTGTCTTACCGCTGACATTGCATAAAATGTCATTAAATTTTAGACTTTATATCTGTGTGCTTAAAGTCCAAAATGAAAAGAAAAAGAGTTTTTAACATTTTTCATTCACACTACAAGATTGTCATTTAATTTGAAACTTTAACAGTATTACAGTAAAGTCTAAAGTTAAATGGTAGTGGTTACAGAGTCTGTGGTACCGCAGTGGATTTGCCATGAGAAAAATAATAGCCAAATCAGGACCCAGGTTGTTGCTTTTTGGAAACTGAGCTTCCACTCCTATGCAGTACGCATAAAGAACGTAAGTATTTATTAAAGGAAATCGAACCGATTAAACCCGCAAGATGTTGCAAACTGAATGGCTGGAGACTTCTTGACAACGACGATGTATTGAACTAATGACATTTTGAATAGGAAAACTTTGAATCGGTCTAGGCGGGGTTTGAACCCGCGATCTTTGCCGTACAGGGGCAATGCTTTGACCAGTAAGCAACCAGCCCCTCTAGACAAATGGCAATTCGTTTGACATGCGTTAACGACTGTCATATACGTTAGATCCCATACATTCGTCATTCTATTCCACCAAACGCCGGCTAGCGAATTTCCACTTGTCTAGAGGGGCTAGGCCCTAATTCTGCTATTATTTTTTTCGTGGCATAACAACTGCGGTACCAAAGACACTGTAACCGATGCCATTTTACTTTAGACTTTAAAACGGTACTGTTAAAGTCTAAAATTAAATGACAATCTTGTAGAGTGAATGAAAAATGTTATAAACTCTTGCACTTTTCATTTAGGACTCTATTACTCAGACATGAAGTCTAAAATTTAATGACATTTTATGCAATGTCAGCGGAATGCCAGTGGTTTTATTATGTCATAAAATTAGTAGAATCGGGGGTCAGACCTCACCCGAACCAATCCAAATTTCTCCTTTTATATCTGTCTTAGGGCCACCTCATCTATACATAGAGTGCAGTAGAAGGCGACTAAGGGATAGGGCTACCCTTTAAGCCATTGCGACATATTGATTAATTTAAATATTATTCACAAAGGTAAATGAACCATTGTTTTCGCGCAACTTTCTATATACCAGTGCCAAGATTTTAAGAGAAATCCTAATTGGTTGGAAAAGCAATTAATCTTAGGTGACTAGCAACCTCCTTGCCAAATCGGTGGTATTGTTTATACTCGTCGGAAATAAGTGCAAGGGATTTGAAACAGGAAATAGTAAGAGAAAACAACAAGCCATTAATAATGTATGGTCTTCCATACATTATTAATGGCTTGTTGTCTCTTGTGTAGATGATTGTTTACAATGCCGAGGAGGGCCAAACCGAGAGGGATGGCCCTGGGTCAGTCGGGGTGCGAGGGATATGTCGCATGACAACCTCACCTTCGGCCTAGCACTACGACCCAGAGGCGGCGTGCGGTTTAGTCGGTTGGAGTCCGACATAACCTCTCCTTCCGGCTCCGGAGGGGTGGGCATCCGTGGGGATTTCCCGCGGGTAAAAAAAAGAAAATTGTTTACAATGACTTCTATGTTTATAATGACTAATGTTTACAATGACTTCTATGTTTACAATGACTTCTATGTTATATACTAGGGATGCCCGATCTTTCACTTTGAATCGATCTTTTGAATCGTAATGGATCGTAACCCCGTGAATCGATCTACGATCTGAATCGTATTGCTTTGAATCGATTTTCTTCGATCTTCGAAGATCGTATCATAATTTAAGAAAAAGACAGTACCAGTGCATGTAAAGTTATATATTTAGTGTTTCAGAAAGACAACAACTTTTTTTTATAAGTTCCAATACTCCGCATTTAAGCTTTTTAAAAACAACAATTTCGACAACCGAGCTGGATCTAACCTATTACGGCTATCTGTCAAGGTGTTGCCAGCTAAAGAAAACAGACGTTCAGAAGGGACAGATGTTGCAACAATAGTCAAATACTTCAATGCCAAACAGCTTAAGCCCGGCCAGATAGTAGATCTAGTAGATCTAGATTAAAAACAATATTAAAAAATAATAAGCCACACTGACAAAATAAAATCCGTCGTATTCAATCGTATTACTATCTACAATGAACAAAGTATCTGGCCTACCTACGAATTACGATGATCTTGCGGCGGTATAAAATAAACGGCGGATAAAATAAACAAATTTTTATACTACCTTCATATTATTGTCATTTCATATTTCATACTCACGGCAGTTTTACTCAGGTACGTAACTCAAGACTATATCAAATCACCAAATAGATGTTACTTTGTTTTTGTTGTACCCGCTAAAATGAGATTGTTATCAAAGATCTTAAACAAATACAATGTAATGTGTATTATTTTCGTTTTTGAATGATACGATTTTTTCCTACGATCCTCAAAGCATACGATTCGAACTGAGCAAAGATCGTATCCTGTTGAATCGATTCAAAAATCGACAGATCGTATTGCCTGTGAATCGATCTTCTAAAAGATCGATTCAGATCGGGCAACCCTATTATATACTGCTCGACTGGCTATACAAAAATTAAAAAATAACAAAAATAGGCAACTTTTAATGACATTACAATAAGGACAATTTCCGACCATAACGGTATTTGAACCCGCTACCAGTACCTTATAGGGGAAATGCTCTAACCAACTGATTATCGATAGAAAAGTTAGCAAACTTTTTTATACCACTGAGCAGGCAGACAAGCACACGGTCCACCTGATGGAAAGTAGTTACCATAGCCTATGGGTGTGCAACGACAGGGGAGTCACACTCGTTCTGCCGAACCTGTAAACATAGAGAGTTTCTGTGCCGTCAGTGTAGAAGACAAAGCAGGAATTGCCTTTGATCTTTCCACAGACAGCACAAATCTCTCCAGTGAGCTCTTGCCTACCGCTGGGAACACAACACGAGGTTATTATGGCCGCGGTATTCTGTAGGGCGGAGGTACTTCCCCAGTCGAACTGATCAATTGGAAAGAAATATTGTCGTTTCTTACCTCTTTAAACTCAATTGGACGGAATTACTATCATCATCATCGTCATAGAGACGTATGTTCCTGATTGCATCCGAGGCCAAGATGAACTTGGAGCTCTGTCCGCGTTCCGAATCTTCCTCGTCCACTTCGAACGATCTTGGGCGTCCATGGCAGTGAGACCATTGGCAAGCATGAGAAAACTGGCACGCAGGAAAAGTTAGCAATTAAAATTTCATTATATTATAAAAATTGGTAGGGCTTATTCAGATAAGCGTCGTATATTAAGAAAATCATTTAAGCAGTTTCTGAGTCCCGTTACAAAATTGAGATTCATTTCCGCCTTACCCAGGTACCGAATTTTTTTTGTTTGTTCTTACAGCAATCTGTTACTTGAGTTTGTCTAGTACTAATAGGGAGGTAACTATTAGGTGTAGTACTTAGAAGTAATTATTATGAGATGTTCAACTGTATTCTAATTAACATAAAGCACATTCTTACTAGAAGCAAATAATTAAAGTAAGTAAATAATTTCTCAAACATAACAATTGATGATGAACAAAAATGCTACATGCACAGTTTTTTACACTCTAGATCAAATACTGGTAACCTTATCCTCCCTAATGATGGCATTTGCAAATTTCATGCAACCTGAAGCTCGTGGGCGAAGTATGTAAATGAGAGGGCAGGAGTACAAGAGGGAGAGGGAAACAGGGTGCCAAGCACGTGGTAGCGGACGCATTAATAAACAAGTCACGTGCAACCTGAAGCCGAACCTTTCAGGCGAGTTCACGGTGCTCGTTCGTAAATCAAACTTATTATTATTTGACGAAACATGACTCGTAAACTTGGAACGTTCCAATTATGAATTTAGAAAAACTTTTGTAGACGTCACATATATATATTTTGTCAAGGTTGCTGCCATAAAATAAGTTGCCGGGTAGGGTCACGATGGAGTAGAATTGGGCCGCAGTGTCTCTTCCTGTGGGTTTTGCAGAATTCTATAAAGGGATAAGACTGTTCTCCATCGAAGAGTAAACATATAGTACATGACAAAGAGTCTTCTTGATGGCAAAAGACTCGTCCTCTATTACGTGGTATCGAAAATCAATGAAAGAAAGAAAGATTTTTTTTGAAGTGAAAACTTCTTTAGCGGCGTTGGATGGGTTAAAAGTGTTAAACTCGCGTCAGGATTACTTGACCTTTGAACCGTAACCGACGACTGACGTCATACAACATTAGGTATTGTCTGTTTTGCAAGATACGATAAATAGCATCGTAGTCGACTTTAAGTCCTTATGGTTTCAGATAGTGCCGGGTTTAAATTTAAAGCAGGGCTTCTGACATTATTTTCTTTTTTCTGAAATTATTTTTTCTTTTTGTAATTTATTAGATACTTTTTATGATTATTTTTTCTTTTTGTAATTTATTACTTTTTGTGATTATTTTTTCTTTTAGTAATTTATTACATTTTGTGATTATTTTTTCTTTTTGTAATTTATTACTTTTTGTGATTATTTTTTCTTTTTGTAATTTATTACTTTTTGTGATTATTTTTTCTTTTTGTAATTTATTAATTTCTTCTGACACAAAATTAGCAGAAAATTAGTGATAGGTTCTATGATTGGCGCTATATTATAGTTATGGTATGGTATGGTATGGTATGGTATGGTATGGTATGTTATGTTCTTTTTATCTTTTTCTATGTATATAACGAAGAAAGAAAAAAAGGAAATGTTTTCACTTCTGCCGGCACTCCCAGAGTGCAACCCAATTTACAATAGCAACATAAAAAGAAATTGTGAAAACAAATCACGCACAACCGTGCTGAATAAATGGCCGCCTCTTACCTTAATGCTGTCCGCTAGCAAAGCACCTCTAGACAAGGGGCAATCGGCCGGTGTTTAATGGAATAAAATGACGTTTAACGTTTATGACACGCGTTAACGACTGTCAAATACGTCGTCGAATTGCCACTTGTCTAGAGGGGCTAGTACATAGAGGTGTACTCCCAGATTTATATAAAAAGTCATGTTATTTGATCGCGCCACTATGAACTACCTGCTAGAATCTAGTAACTAGACTATGATAAGAATGTCAAATACTTATCTCGTTTAGGTGTTAGTAATAAACTAAAGGTCATAGGAGGTAGGACACGACGGTATTTCCGTTACAATTGAGCAATTCGACTGGGTAAATACCTCCGCCCTATACAGAATACCGCGGCCATAATAACCGCGTGTTGTGTTCCTGGCGGTGAGTATAGTAACCAGAGATCACTGGAGAGTTTTTGTGCTGTCAGTAGAAAGACCAAAGGCTATTCCTGCTTTGTGTTCTACCTCTCTAAAAGAAACACGATTCCCGTATCATGTTTTTTGTGCAGACTAAATTAATCAGATATTGACACTAAGCGTCTATGCATAGTACACCATAGCACGCCTTGTCGTAATGCCACCTGTATCTCAGATAAGGGTCGATTCATGGTCTTTGGTAATATCAATGTTTTGCTCCGTACAGCTTCACTGTATACAAAAAAGTCATTAGTATCTACTTATATTTATATAGGTACTTGAAAATACTTACCTTCTGTTCATCATTTTCTAACGGTACTTGTAAATACAAGAGCAATTTTTATCATGTAATCTGCTTCATAAATAGATTACTTTCAGGTACGAGGGCGAGGAAAAATAAATTATAAGGAAAATGAGACGCACCTTCCACTTCAATTTAAATTATACTGTTCCAGAAGCCTACGCTGAGCTTGGTAACCTGCCATAGTAAATTACTTGATTCACTTGATTTTTCACCCGTTTATTTTTTTTAAAACTGATGCCTTAAATGTAGCAACTAATCCGTTACACAGCATGAAATAGAATAATAATATTATAGGACACTAGCTTTTGCCCGCGGCTCCACCCGCGTGGATGCCGGTTATCGCGACCAAACATAGCCTATGCCCTTTCTCAAGGACATAGGCTATGTTTGGTCGCTTTCTTCTAATCTACCCCTATACAAAATTTCATCAAAATCGGTTCAGTGGCTTAGGCGTGAAAGCGTAAAATACAAACAGGCAAACAGACAGTTAATTTCACATTTATAATATTAGTATGGATTCAACACCGCGCTATCTAGAACGTGGTGCATAAATTCTGCAAAAAAAAAGAGGTAAGTACCTATACCACCATTCAAGGCGGGCACTAAAGATCGTAAATAATCCCACACTCATCGGAAGTGTGAAACCGTTCAGCTTTAGAAAAGACTTTTCATCGCTGTGCTTATTTTAAGCGACTACAATTTTGAGTTGTTCAAGAAGGGCATTAGATAGTTCCAACGGGGTTAGCAGCGCGAGTGTAACGCCCCTGGTACTATCTATACGTCCACACGTCCATAGGCCACGGTAACCACTTTCCATTGGGTAGGTCGTGTCCTTGTCTGCACCTCAATCGTATAAAATAGTAACCACTTTCCATCAATCGCGTGCTTGTCTGCCGGTATAAAAAACCATTAAGTCTAGATAGAATCTTACTTTATTTGTATAAAATGTATAGCTATGACCACTCAGTAATCGAAACACATTTTTACTCTAAACAGCTTAAAACATTGATTAGGAAACTTCAAAAATATCGTTCTTCTACACCAAAAAGAGCATGTATTTCTCTAAAACAATTTTGGAGTGCGCATAGCTATCCTAGCGCACATCAAGTCGCCTCGTCATATCCGGCGCTCGCCCCCAGCAATCTGCCCCTAAGCCGCACTGCTGTTTCGTTTATACCACCACACCAGCAACATCAATTTAAACCTTATGTCTCGGATATAAAGTTCATGTTTTATTAACGTTTTATGAGAATTTATTGCAGCGTAAGGGTTACTTGACTGATTCGTACACCTCAGGCTGTGCCTCAGGACAAATATATACTTACTTTGATTACAGATTGGTCATGCAGCGCGATATATACCTAGAGATTTTGCCGTGTTTTAGATTTTTTATTTTATGTTTCTTTAGCATTGGAACATACTTTGAATATTTTCTTTTGATAGCCTACTGTGAGTTATTGGTTCTATATCCAATTAAAGATTGCCGTAGGTTGCCTTATTTCTATATTTGACTTATTTCTTCGCTACTCGTCGTCTTCGGTCGTAACCCGTCGTGACCGTTATCTGCTAGATGGAACACCTGTATCCTAACGATTATGTCGTGTATACTAAAAATGTTTTATTCTCATCAATTGTTTTTTGAAGTGAAAGCTTATTTAGCGGCGTTGGATGGGTAAAAGTGTTGAACTCGCATCAGGATCACTTGACCTTTGAACTGTAACCAACGACTGATGTCATACAACATTAGCTATAGATTGTTTATTTTGTTAGGTACGCTAAGAAGCTTCATAGCTTAGCGGTAAGCGATTCGAGTGTAAGCTTCTGACACTTTTTGTGAATATTTTTTCTTTTTGTTATTCATTAATTTCTTCTGACAGAAAATTAGTGATAGGTTCTATGATTGGCGCTATATTAGAGGTATGTATACGTCTTTTTGGCAACATAATTAATAGCGTGGGAAGATTTAAAAAATCAGACCAAATAATTCGAGTAGTTTTGAAATTTGGTAAAGCTATTCCCTAAAATACAAGAGTGCTTACTTTAAAAATGACGAACTTCCATACAAACTTTCATCCCCTATTTTACCGCATTAGCAGTGAATTTCCAAAAAATCTTTCTAGTTTTATAGATAGAGTATTTGAGCAAATACATTTTGCAGTGGAACAACTTTTATGTCATCCGAAAATGGAACTTAGCAACACGTCAGGAGCATGGGTATCTAAAGTCGTAATTAGCTCCAAATTTCCATCTCCTCGCGTCCAAAGTAAAGGTAGTGAATCGATATTTGTTAATCTCAGACTGAGAGACTGAGTACTGGTATACTTCATCATTCTCCAAATAAACAATAGCACAAGCACCGATCTCAAAATGGTCAAGCCGAGTTGATTTTATCGCAAATTAATACTTTGGATCTCTTGTATTTATTCAAGTATTGATGCTGAAGTAAGAGCTGAAGTAAGAGTAAGAAGATTTAATGTAGATAAATAATGTGAAAGTAACTAAAGCGATATTATTAATAGTTTTCAAAAAACTGAAAATAGAAAACCCCCCAAACGTCCGGTTCAGGTCCTTCCTTCGGGGACTTTTAGTAAATCCATCTGGGCACCTGAAATACCAACATTCAATATTACATTTAAACGGACTGAAACAGCTTTCTGCAAAGTTTACATGAAAAATCTGTCTTGTGATCAGTGCATGTGACTAGGTACATGTAATTAAAAAAAATACTTTTAATAAGTTAAAAAAAAAAAATTATGTTTAAAAACATTCAGGGTGTAAAAGAGAGGGCAACAACTCGGTCCCATCAAGTAAAAACTGGGTCTACGAAGTTCGTAGATCATACCGTAGCACGTTATTATAAACATTAAACATACGAAAAAAAAAACTTCAATCAAAAAAATTAATTAATGTATGAATTTGTTTTCATACAATTGAATTAATTATGTTGAGATTAGGTAATACATGTATGATTAGATTACATTATTGTAAGGGGTTTTATTAAACTTAATAGAATACTATTCAAATCAATTAACATAGGAAAATTTGAATCGGATCAGGCGGAATTTGAACCCAGGATCGTTCCCTTACGAGAGGAATGCTCAAATTACTGAGCCACCGAACCACGCCTGAAGTCATCCAAATTTTTCCTATATATCCATCTAGGGACGACGGTGGGGCCATCTACCGATACTCAGCTCCAATTATCGGCACCAATGAATGGTGCTACAATCATTTTTTAACATTAGTTTTTGATTACTCCGCCTAATCAATTGAATGAAATTTGAAGCATTTAGTATGCAAACTGTTCTATATTTAATCGATAAAGATAAGAAAAATTGAAAAAAAAATGAACCGCTCATATGAAATAAAATACAAGTAAAAACGTACCTAAGAAAAGTTTTAATTCCTCACAGTTAACTTTAGTGTTAACTTTGCCTACAATAATAGCAAAACGTGTAACTTGTTGTACCTCGTTATATCGATGCTTAGCCATCGGCTTCAAAAGCAGTTATTGAGGCTTTAGCGGCAGAAAGCTTGCACAAGCAAATGTGCCTCGTGTTGCCAAATGAAATGGGAGCAAAGATAGCCTTATTCATGAATGTTGGCTCTATACTGACGATTGTACGTAACGAGTATTGAATATATTGCATTCCCTTTGGGGTAAGGATAAAATGAGGTTGAACGTTAGAAATTCTTTTTTACACCACTTAGATGGCAGGCAAACATACCACCTGATGGAAAGTAGTTACAGCGGTTTAACAACGTTTAGATATAAAGATACAATTTAATGAGAATAAAACAGCAAAGCATTGGATATATTGTATAACTTTTTGTCAATTAATTCCAAATAGGCAGTCGTTTCACGGAAAATATCGAAGTTAAGCCTAATCCGAAGTTAAAGCGGACCCCAGACTCCAAGTTGAAAGCTTTGGATGCGACTGGGATTAAAACTAGGATGAAGAAGAAGGCGATAGGGTGAAAGTAGTAAATGTTGTATGTCTTAGATTCGATTTGCGCACAGTGCAAGTGTGTTAGTGACACTAGAACTCCCAAACTTGCAGACTGTACATTATGTTCATAGTGTCTCACAAGCTATTCATTTCATCACAAGTAAGACTCCCTAAACATAAAATACCGCATGTAATTTATTGATCCTTTGAGCAATTAGCCTTATATTACACAATAATCATATTTGCACCAACTTCGAGCATAATCCTTTTTGGCTGAACATCATTTGTCTCCGAAATTTAAGATAGATGTGTCGATTTTACTATTACAAAACTTTTGAAACTGAACTTAAAATTGGAAAAAATATGTCAAATGGTTTCAGAATAAGGATAGAGGTGTGTAAAAGTACTGCACTAACGGTTGGCCGTAACCACGCCCTTAGCTCCACTTCTGTACTGCGGCACTATGGCAAAAGGACTGTGATGTACCTTTGATAGTAGAATTCGACATAATTTGACTATAGACCTTAGCTTGCAGAAGATACAAACCGATTTTACTTGAATAGTTTTTAATTCGATTAGGATAGGAAAAAGAGGAAACGGCTTAGGTGGGACTTGATCAAGATCATTACCATCTTGGGGCGATGGTGGGATAAATCTACCGATAGTCGTACGAGCTATCGGAAACAATGAATGATCCATACTAATATTATAAATGCGAAAGTAACTCTGTCTGTCTGTCTGTCTGTCTGTATGTTACGCTTTCACGCCTAAACCACTGAACCGATCTGGATGAAATTTGGTACAGAGGTATATTAGAGCTTGAGAACTGACATAGGTTACCTTTTATCGCGAAAAGGAGGATAGAAGGGAGGGGGGACTAGGGCCTTGGGATGAAAGTTTGTCATTTTTGAAGATTTCCTGATGAAATTTGGTTCAGAGATAGTTTAGAGCTTGGGAAAGGACATAGGCTACCTTTTGTCGCAAAAAGGGGTAGAAGGAGGAGTGGGGGGATGAATGGCTATGGGATGAAAGTTTATCTTTTTTGAAGATATCTTAATGAAATTTGGTACAGAGGTAGATTAGAGCTTGCGAACGGACATAGGCTACCTTTTATGGCGAAAAGGGGGGAAGAAGGGGGGGACCAGGGCCTTGGGATAAAAGTTTATCGTTTTAGAAGATTTCCTGATGAAATTTGGTACAGAGATAGTTTAGGGCTTGGGAACGGACATAGACTACCTTTTATCGCAAAAATGGGGGTAGAGGGAGGGGGACTAGGGCCTTGGGATGAAATTTTGTCATTTTTGAAGATTTCCTGATGAAATTTGGTATAGAAATAGTTTAAAGCTTGGGAACGCACATACGCTACTTTTTATCGCGAAAAGGGGGTAGAAGAGGGGCACTTGGGCCTTGCGATGAAAGTTGTTATTTTTGAAGATTTCCTGATTTGGTACAGAGATAGTTTAGAGCTTGGGAACGAACATAGGCTACCTATTGACGCGAAAATTGAGGTATAGGGTGGGCTAATAAGGGATGAAAGATTGACAGTTTTGAAGATATCCTGATGAAATTTGGTACAGGGATTAATTAGAGCTTGGTAACGGACATATGCTACCTTTTATCGCGAATAATGTGGTAAAAGGGGGAGGGGGATAAGGACTAGATAGTAGAAAGTTTGTCTTTTTTGAAGATATCCTGATGAAATTTGGTACATATATAGATTAAAGCTTGGGAACGAACATAAGCCTACCTATTGACGCGAAAATTGAGGTATAGGGGAGGGGCTAATAAGGGGTGAAAGTTTGACAGTTTTGAAGATATCCTGATGAAATTTGGTACAGGGATTAATTAGAGCTTGGTAACGGACATATGTTACCTTTTATGGCGAATAATGTGGTAAAAGGGGAAGAGGGATAAGGACTAGATAGTTAGTATGAAAGTTTGTCATTTTTGAAGATATCCTGATCAAATTTGGTACAGAGATGGATTAGAGCTCGAAAATGGACATAGGCTACCTTTTATTGCGAAAAAGGGAGTTGAAGGGGTGGAATAGGTATGTAAGTTAACAATTTTGAAGAAATATTGATGAAATTGGTATAGAGATGGATTAAAGCTTGGAAATTGACAAAGGCTACCCCTTATCGCAAAAAAGGGATAGAAGGGGGAGGGGGGAAGGGGAATAGGGCTATGGGATTAAAGTTTCTCATTTTTCAATGGCACAAAAAAGGGAGTGAATGTGGCATAAATAGTAAGAATTTCTTTTACGGTGTCCTCATCATTGTACCCAACAAAGGTGAATTAGAGCTTCGGAACGGACATAGTCGAGTAACGAACCAAATATAGAAGTGAGTGGTGAGGCAAGTAGAGATTGTTATAGGGACGAGTGGATAGGCGTGTAAAGATCGAAAGTCAAGTAGAGTCGACTACAGGGGCGAGTAGATATGCGACTAGAGAGCCAGTGGAGAGGCGAGAAATAGAATGCAGTAAAGGGTTGAGTAGAGAGGCGAATAGGGAGATGAGTGGAAAGAAGATTGTAGTGGCGAGTAGAGATCGAATAGAGAGTTGAGTAGAGGTGCGAGTAGATAGGCGAGTGGGGAGAGTCAAGTAGAGAGCCGAAAAAGAATAGAATGGATGGGCAAGTAGAGAAGCCAATGGAAAGGCGAGTAGAAAGTCGAGTAGAGAGTCGAATATAGAGGCGAGTAGAAAGTCGAGTAGAGAGTCGAATATAGAGGCGAGTAGAAAGTCGAGAACAGAGGTGAGTACATAGTCGAGGACAAAGTTGAGTAGAGAGGCGAATTTAATGCTCAATAGCGTCGGATCAACACTTAGCGATAAACGACATCCACGCGGGCGGAGCCGCGGCCAACAGCTAGTGTTACAATAATTTTTAAACATTGTTTTTAGATTACGCCGCTCCGATAATTGAATGATATTTTTAAGCTAATAAGTATGCTAATTATTCAAATCGATTAGGATAGTAAAAAGAGGAAACGACTAAGACGGGACTTTCTCTCACCATCGCATCGCCTCAAGATGGTAATATATAGGGGAATTTGGAGCATTTATGGCGTGACTTGGTAGCTCAGTGGTCAGAGTATTGCCCCAGTGAGAGACTGGTTGTGGGTTTAGGTCCCGCCTAAGTCGTTTCTCTTTTTCCTAACCTAATCGATTTGAATAGTTAGCATACTAATTGCTTGAAAATTGCGTTCAAAAGTATTCAATTGTAAGCAACTGACATCTACCAAAAATATATTCCAACTTAAATGGTTTATTAATTTTATTGAAATTATATTGTCATTTGAACTTAAGATGTGTGCATCAGATCAATTAATCAATAAAAGGTGGTAAAAATTTAAATATCACTATATTTGCTATAACAAGCAGGTCAAACTAAATAGAACAGTTTAAAAAAAGGCGATTCTCAATTCAGTTACTTTTTGGAACGAAGTTCCTTATGGCGCGTTGCGATTGCCAAAGGGGGCTAGACGGAAAAAATTAAGACTGGCACGAAATTAAGTTGTACCGACACTTTTACGACTAAAAGTTGTTGGCACGACAGCTAAAAGCTGTCACGACACTTTTTGCTATTAAGTTGTAAGCCGATGATGATGATGATGATGAAAATCGATATAGTTATCGTTTTCAGGGTTTTTGGGGTTGCTGATCACGAATATATCATCAATTTAGCGATCCAAGATGGCGGAATATATTTAAATATAAATATTATGAATATTAAATAATTAATTTAATATCTAATATATAAAATTCTCGTGTCACAGTTTTCGTTGCCATACTCCTCCGAAACGGCTTGACCGATTTTGATGAAATTTTGTGGGCATATCGGGTAGGTCTGAGAATCGGCCAACATCTATTTTTCATACCCCGATTCGCGATAACCGACATCCACGCGGGCGGAGCCGCGGGCAACAGCTAGTAAATTATATAATATTAATGCTGGTAATAGGTTTAATTATAATTGTATACAATTTATACTAGATAAGTATTGTTTATAATACTATTATATTACTATATAAGTATATAAGTCAATATATATATATATATATACATATAGTTATGAAATTAAATATTGTGTTATTAGAATGCCTTCACTAATTAATCGAAAGGAACTTCGTTCCATCCGGGTATCCCTTGACACCTCTAAATTTTTTATATTTATTATTTATTACCGCAGAAGTCTGTTATGTTCCAACATCCGTAATATTCTCAGACTCAATTTCACATTCGACTACTGAATAAGTCTAAATTTAAAATAAGCAATCCAGGCACCAGACTATCTATATTTTTTTTTAAACACGTGTATATGTGCAAAAAAAATAACATTTTCGTTGTTGGCTATTTCGTTCAACGATGAAATGTAGTGAGTATACGGACGGACGGGGCAATCGGTCCGAGAGAAATTACTCGTTTCGTGGTTGATGAGACTTTTAACGAGCGCCGAAAGGCCATATTGCCGGAAAACGTACAATTAATTTGTAACATCTATTTATTTAGTCAATTTTAATGTATATTTCCCTCGTAATTGTGTGATGTTATTTGCAGGTGTCTTTATCTATTGTGACAATGTTAGTGCTTTGAGGAATTGTGAGAAAAGTTGCGTTCTATAGCAGAGTGTTGTAAGGTGACGAATCGACCTTATAGCCGAGAGGTCCCTAGTTCGAATCCTAGCCATTAACCTAACATTATCGATGTGAGCCCACTCCTAACAAAAGAAATTTAACTCAACTGAATCGAAGGAAATATTTCGGTTAATAGTGCTCTTAAGAATAAACAGTTTCAATTGTGACCACGATTCACCATTTTTATTACGTTCTTCGTCTTACTTTTTCTTAAATTGTACATTTACTCAGCTTATTCCGTCACTCAATTAATTATCCTATCTATCCATTGCTGGACACAGCCTCCCAACAATGGGAGAGGCCCATTGTTCAGAAGCTATGGTTTATTTTTCCTCGGTACCCAAACAGGCTAGTACAGAGTTTTATTTCGCGTTTTCCTTCTTTCGCAATGATATCGTTTGCATATTGTCCTTTAGTCGCCTGTTACAACACCCTTCGGATGGGTTGGGGTGGTGATACTTATATTCTTTTTCCGGTGACGGACACCAAGTCGTAGAGCCTTATAATTGTCATGTCATGGGAAAGTAATACCTTGATAAGGGAATGAAATCCCCCGGGCGCTTTACAGAATGACACACATTATCTCAGCTTCTTCAAATCTACTGTATCTTTACGTCTTATATTGACAACTTAGCCAAGGATAAGCCTTCGCAATTACGACACATTGTGATCATGAACATGTTTGCCCCAGGCATATTTTGAGACATTGTTTGCAAAACAATGTTTGCCGTAAGCTTAAGCTTAAAGTATTTAGGAAGTGATTTTGAATAATGTGATATTTAAATACTGAGTGTAATGTACTATGCGCGCACTATGAATTATTTATTTACTAAAATAAAATGCGAGATAAAATCCTGAATAATTTCTTGGGCGTACAACGATTTATTATCACTAGCGTACTTGTGAAAATAAAATGCAAAATAAAATCCGAAAGGTAACAAACATGTATTAGTTACACACACTATAATTTGACTAGCAAAAGGTAAAAATGAAAGACAACTACTGTACCTAATACTTAAAAAATATATTACGATTAAGTGTACCTGTGTGATTTTAAAAGGAACTTCATCCCACGCACGCTCAGGTAGTAGAATGAACTTCCGTGGTTACTTTACGTGAATTTCCCAAACGACTACAATATGGAGTTCTTCAAGAAGGGCATTAGAAGTTTTCTTTAGTGTAACGCGCCTGGTGTTGTATACGTCCATAGGCTACAGTAACCACTATCCATCAGGTGGGCCGTGTGCTTGTCTGCCACCTAAGTGGTATATAAAAGTGCAGGTTTTCCTCTTAGGATTGGGGTTAAGATGGCTGTCTCTCTCACAGAATAGATAGGCTAAATCGAGAGAATGAATATGAGAATGAAGCTCGGGATCCAAACAAAGTGTAAGCTTTGTTTGCAACCTTAGAACTAATGCCGCTATGATGACAGGACAGACATTAAAAAAAATATCAGTGGACGACTAACCCATGACCCACAAGAGGCCCAAGACCCCTATGGATATAGGGCCATGGACTGTACAAAAGGTGCGGTCCATGGCCCTATATGGAGGCCCTGGGTGTCAGAAATGTGTGGAAGCTACGGGGCGGGCGGAGCAAGATCATTATGATTATGATACTCGTCGGCGCTAGAGCACTTCATCCTAGCATTATTCTTAGTCGCATTCGAAGTTTTTACCCCGAAGTCTGGGGTCCGCTTTAAAATTCCAAGTGCAGAATTGGCTAAATTTAGACATTTTCCGTGAAGCAAATGCCACCTGAGCTTCCACAATTCAAAATTTTAAGGAATTGTGGAAGATCTTTTTAGTGCTTCAACTAACCGTAACGACTGCCACAGGTGTTCATATGGCAACCGGGACTGGCAGCTTAACGTGCTCTCCGAGGCACAAACAAACCAATGTAGGTAAATAACCATATTCAAGGACACAAATATTTACACTAAGCGGGGATCGAACCTTGCTTCCTTCATCTGCGGTGACTATCGTCAAGTTACAGAGGCTGTCAGAGCACTAATCCACCATTTACCGTATAAGCATTTTGTTTCGCAATAGGACGTTTTCATACTCTATTATGCTCATATTATTTACAGACAATCTATAATTATTTATTAGCAACACTTAAAGTTTGTCCATTAATGTACCTAGTGCGCTTTTAGTGCTTGGCCAGACTAAAAGCGTCGGCGGCGGCGGCGGCATGCGCGGCCGCGGGCGCTGAAGCGGTTGGGTGTCCATACCGATGCGCGACTAGCGGTTAGGCCTTCATCAGGTATTCTAAACTATAGATTGATCGAACACGTGACGTGTATATACGTACGTGATGTATATATAAGCTAGTACATAATCAAAAAAAATAGTAGTATGGATTTGTATGATACACCACCTGCGACAAAACCGAACTGGTTCATTACCTGCCCACCCGCGCGTTATGACAGTCGCTGCATACGCTTGGTAACTTGCTCAAAGCAGTCGCACTAGGCTCCCGCCTCTTCGGTGTGGCCGCAACGAGCGTTTTCATACATCTGATGCTGTCGCACCCGCGCCCGCCGCCGCTTTTGGTATGGCCAGGCATAGTCTTACAGTAAATTATTCAAAATTAATAATTGTAGACTAATAATATATTGTAACGAAATACTCGCCTGCCTACCCAGAGTTCTTAATATTGAGTTGTATATTTAATGACCCTATCGCGTGATACTTTGTGTGTATTATTACGTAATAAATCATATTTTGGTACATAGGTACTTATCAAAGGTGTAATAAAATATTTTACGAAAGCATTTTACGACATAATGACTGAGTCAGTTTTAATAAATTTTACCTACATTTAACTGCATTATTTCCCAATCAGAAATTGTTTAGAAATATTTACTTCATTTCAAAAGAATAAAATATCTATAGGTATCTGTTCTAGGATTCAAGGGTATTAATGTGTGAAATTAAATTTTGTGAAATTGTTGGTCCAATGATAAAATATTTTTGGATTACGTTGTTAATCTGCATAAATTGACAAAGTATTATCGCTAT
Source organism: Eilema caniola (assembly GCA_949126895.1). Taxonomy (NCBI): domain Eukaryota; kingdom Metazoa; phylum Arthropoda; class Insecta; order Lepidoptera; family Erebidae; genus Eilema; species Eilema caniola. The sequence goes on along the minus strand of OX421476.1, from coordinate 16,998,818 downwards.
CGAATGAACAAAAAATCATTTGATTTTTACAATATTAGATTACAATAACTGCGTTCCGCCCATTGTTCGAGCGAGCGCTTCGCAAATTGTTCGGGTTTATTGCTGACCCGAAATTCTAACACAACATCGGGGTTGTAAACGATGTGTCAACTTCACATTTAGATACAACAATCTTTCAGAATCGTACCCCTCGATTTTGTGGATTTCCCCATGGATGCTTTTAAACTTTTGAGGTTCATTGAAATAAAACGTTTAGAAATAATTATCTTGCGTTTATTTGTTGTTGTTTTATTGTCTCACTAATCCCGACGTTCCAGTTGCTATTCATGAACCATGATCATGGGGAAAAAGGATAGTATACCAATAATTGAATGAAATAATGCATTTAGTATGGTAACTATTCAAGTCGAATAAGATAAGAAACATTGAATCGGTGCTGGCAGGATTCTAACCCGCAATCTTTCCCATACAGGGGAATGCTCTGACTACTGATCCACCGAACCACGCCTGAACCCATAGCTTGGCCGTTTTGCTGCCGTCACAAAGATTTCATAGACATTCGTTCATTGGGTGTAAAACAAAACGGCAAAGCCACACGTTTTGACTAAAATTTAGAATTTTTGAAGGTAGGCCTGGTAAAGTTATGGTGCATAGATCAAAAATCTTGGCTCTACATGAGATCCGACCACTTTTTCATATATTTTGAGTAAGGTGTAGTGTAGAGCTTGTAGGTTTAGAGCCTTCAGTCTTTAGAGCTTGGCTTTATACGAGATCTGATAACTTTTTTACAGGGTAAGCTAAGTAGACTCGTCTTGGCAACATTTTCACATTAAAATGTTTTTGGTAGGATCCAAATTTTGCCTATATATTCGTCTTGGGGTGACGGTGGGAGCTATCTATCGACACTCGTAAGAATTATCGGAACCAATGAATCATACAAGCTTTTTTATTAACTTGCTCTGTCTGTAATTTGTTCGGGGGAAATCTTGCAAATTGATTTTGAAGGAAATATCCTCAACCGATTTTGATGTAATGTTGCCTACACGGTTTGTTTAGATGACAATGCATTAATATGGTGCCATGGAGCTTGTGTGATTATGGAGTAAGAAGGTGGCCATAGCAACTCCTAAATTTAATAAGTTTAAACTCGATAAATTTATCAACTTTAGGCTCATTTGTTTCGTCTTGACAAACTCTCGTGTATTACATGTAATCCAAAGTCTCAAGTTTGCGTCCGAAGATGGCCAAAGGAACTCGTAAACTAAACTGTCTGGTATTGCTACAAAACAGAAATTACGCAATTTACACCAAAAAAAAAATATTTGTTCGTTTTTAAAGGAAGTAAGACAGATATTTCCATCCAATAGAGCTGCCCGACTGAGGAAGTACCTACCTCCGCCCTTCAGAATACTGTGGCAATAATAACCTCATGTTATGTTCCGTAACCTCGTAATCTCCCGGCGGTGAGTAGGGTAGCCAGAGCTCACTGGCGCGTTTAAAACACTGGAATAATATGAACACTGCAATCCAGTTCAACACTGGACTGGATTGATTTGCTGGATTACCTACTGGACTAGAATACTGTAAACTGGGCATACCTTACTTACATTTTTTGCATATTAAGGTTTAGTGAATAAAATAAAATAAAAATAATCTAAAAACCATCATCTTAAATGATATGTGACAAATTACAAACAAAAAACATCTCTCCCAGCATATTTTTCTTATAATTTATCTCCCACATCACACATTCTTGATTTATCGCCGTACGATCGTATTCTGGCAAAACTTATCACGCCCATTCCTCCAGTGACTCCAGCAACTGAATTGGTCCCAAGAGACTCAGATATAAATGTTGTTTTTTCGCCAACGCAAGTAGCGCTTCAAATATTTAGGTATTCTCACTGCCGCGCCTGCCTTCATCTCATATTTCTTGTGGGTAGTGTGGCACTCCACTATAATGTGTACTCAGACTTTGGCGTCAATGCATTAGAGACTCTTATGTGGGTACAAAACTAGAAATAACTATCTTTGTGTAGGGAGGATATTGGAGTTATTACTCAAAGTTAGAGTTGCTTGTAAAATTGAAACAGCATCCCTAAATATTCTACTAAGTATGCTGTAGCTAAAATATTCCAGTGAATATAATTGTTTAATCTAGGTATTGTAAAATTATCTAGGTATCAGAAACAACGCTAAAATGATGATGATGCTATTTTAGTTTAATTATTATTTACAATAATCAGATAAGATAAGATAATAAAACACGCAAACTTCTGATAATATAAAATAAAAAAGAAATGAAGTAGTCAGGGTTAAATAAAATTAAATAGTTAAATAGGTGATATGAAAAAACAACGTAACAACTCATTGAGACACATATTGATACTGCACTTGTAATTTTCCACGATATTTATTGTGAACCTGATCGGTTTCGCCTTACGTATGCTACACGCGTGAAATGAAATGAAATGAAATTGAAATTTATGCTTGTTTGTTTAACTGTTTATTAACTGACTTTATTTGGTCAAATGACCATTATTAAAATAAAATTTTAACAATTGAAACATTTTCTATGTGATTTGCTAAACCTTTATTTATCAAACGATTATTTTTGGAAGTATGTTTGCGTAATGAAAGTTTGTCAAATGATTAGTTTATAAAACGTTGTTTGTAAAATGATCATTTGTCATACATTTTTTGTAAAACAATAGTAAACCTAAATACACACAATACATTTGAGAATGCCGTAAAAAAAGTTAGCCAAAACATTGTCGCCATCTAGTAACAACACCTATGTCCTAAAAGTTGCATGCATTCTTTTGGAAGTTACGAGAGTAACCGTTTTTGTCCCTGATTGTGCATCTGTATAAGAATTATATTATAATATCTGTGGTAATAATAAGGCCCACTAAGTGCCATCAATCATCACTATAAATAGTATAACTCATTAAATAAAACGCACTTTAAATGGATTCTGTCGTAATTTAATATTTGGAGATTTTTGCGTTTTTCCGCTAAAAAGCCAATGATCTTCGCATAAACTTTCGACAGCATTAAATGAATAACTAAGTATTTATTATTTTATCTCCCAATACCTACTGCTAAACTGTTTTAGTTGTGTTAGAAGAGTAGATACAATTTTCAGCTTCAGTCCTTAGTCTCCATAGAGAGCTATAACCATGCCCTCATAATTTATTAGACGACAAAGTTTGGCAGATTTATCAATACTTCCAGCTTGTAACTTCGGTGTTGCCATAAATAAGTTAAGAAGGTTCGAATTGAACGAAGCTACCTTTTTTTCGTAGCCAGGTGAGTTTCCAACCGGTTATTGAACTTTATTGTTATCTATGCGAGACACCCTTTTGTATTTAGATGAGACAATGTTTCCGATTGTGTTGAAGGTATAAAACACAGGACTAGAATCAATAATCTTCAAAAGAAATATGAATACTTTCCTATAGATCAGTTATTATTGTATTGTGATGTGATGACGTACCTACCTAGATTCTGCATCAAAAGTAGGTTACAAAGTAGAAAATCTGAACGGAAATTACTTGTTAATTATCCTTTATTTGACACTAACTTAAAATCACTAAATAGTATAAAGCAAAGTCGCTTTCTCTGTCCCTACATATATCCATTTGTGTGCTTAAATCTCTAAAACTACGCAACGGATTTTGATCGGTTTCGGTTCGGTTTTTAATAGATACAGTGATTCAAGAGGAAGGTTTATATGTATAATACATGTTTAATATTGTAGAGGGTGCAGCGGGAACGGGATCTGACGCCACGCGGGCGGATAAATATTGGCGGTACTAAATTCGTCGGGTCAGCTAGTTTTTAACAGAGCTCACTGAGTAGTTAAAACTTTGCTCAAAAACTATTTATTTACATCTATGCCTATGAGAATGTGTTTACATAAATTACAACTACGAATCCATACTTAATATTATAAATGCGAAAGTAACTCTGTCTGTCTGTCTGTCTGTATGTTACGTTTTCACGCCTAAACCACTGAACCGATTTTGATGAAATTTGGTATAGTGGTAGATTAGACCTTGAGAAAGGACATAGGCTATGTTTGGACGCGATAACCGACATCCGCGCGGGCGGAGCCGCGGGCAACAGCTAGTGTAATATATGTAGATAATAAATAAGCATTTGTTACAGAAATCGGCTCAGTATCTTAGGTCATACGGTGGAACGTAGATCATACAATATAGTCAGCATAAAAACGATCATGATGAACAAAGTATACTCAAAATGATCTTAATGCCTTGATTTCCCCCCCTCCCTGTTGACTGACTGTGCTGATATTTGGTACACACCTATAATTCAGATAATAATACAATTTAAAACAATAAAACAGTTTGATTTGCTCTTGATACTGTGGAGTCGGGGGCCTGGACTCCACGGATTTACGAATGAAACGACTTTTTTGCCGTAATATTGATATTTATTGGGAAAAACACATCATTCCTACACGAGCTACAGGGGATTTTACGCGAGGTTTTTTTAATTTTATACAATACTCGTTTCAGAGGACCACGGAAACTAGAACACTTCTCTTCAAATCTTTAGTTTCCGGAGTCTTGCTGGCTTCCACCGAAGCCCTCACGTCAACTGTCAGGAACTGTCCCGCTTCTCAGTTTTTTTTCGTATCTTCTCAATTTAATATTATTTTTTTAATTCGTATGATTTATTTTTTAATCGTTGACACATGATGTCCAGGCAACTACTAGTAATATCTGCCACGGAGGGCGGATATCACAATACTTACCTTAGTTTTTACATCATTTTGAGACTTTGCTGTCAACATATTTCTGACACTGACTGTAGGTACATAATAAATTGACTGCTAAACTCTGAGTTCATTAACCTACATCTTTATTAGCTGAGAGGCAACGCCATTATAGAGTAAAAACAAGTTATCTTCAAGAATAGAGGAAAGATCGATGGCCCGGACGTCACGAACAAGTTAGGCGCTGAAAACAATAGGCAAGCTGACGTCGGCACTCCCAGGTTGAGATATTTTTAAAGCCAATAACAATGAAAACGGAGGAAACAACTTTTAGCCAATAGACTTTTTTATACCTAAACCACAGTCTTACTATACAGACTATGCCTATACTAATACTTTTTTTTTTTTTTTTTTTTTTTTTTTACCTACACCCCTGCTTTCTTTGCAGGGTCCGTTTTTACAGTAATAATTAAAGACTTCCTAATTAATTCCTAATCTTTCCTCTTGCATTCTGGCCTCTTTTTCATTCAAGTTCTATCAGTTATTCCTCTCGCACATTCATACAGTCTTTCATGCTCTGATGGGAGTGGGGGCATCCGGGATTTTGTGTACCTACTCTTGCTTCCTAACTAATTTCTCTATGTTTTATTTATTAACAAAAGGTTACATTTCTTCTTAAATCTAATACAGTAGGTTCCTAAGGCTAAAACATTTTATTTTACAACTGCAGCTATTCTATACATTATGCTTACAATTTATGTGTCTTATTCTATTACATTAATTTAATTCTAGATAATTTTGAGCTAGCATTTTACCACTTTATGTTTATCTATGCCAGACATAATTATACCTAGCATAATTGGCTAACATAGAATTTCACACCCGGTTTCTTTCATTTACCGTCTTGACTATTTTCTTGGCATAGTTAATTGTAAGCTCGGTGTGTTCAGTCATGAGTGTTTGTATTTCGTGCATGTCTGCTTTAAGTCCAGTGGCGATTTCCAAGTCAATCCTTTCCTTGTCGTGGATGGGGCAACTCATCAGGAGGTGAGCCACCGACTCCGGGACCCCAGGCTCACAGGCACACGATGGGTCCGCCTTGCACTTGAATCGAGTCAAGTACTCGGAGAACCCACCGTGTCCCGTGAGGAACTGGGTTGTAGGGCCCTCTATGGTGATCCTCCTGACGATTTTGAAGGCCTCTATCGCATCGGGGAAGAACATTTTAGTGGTCGACGCCGTTTCACCTTCCCGGTAGCGTTTATTCCACTCGTCAAGAGAGCCATGACGTATGGCTCTCTTGACGAATGAGATGGGACACTGGTCATAATCTGGCCTTTTCTTAAGTTTTAGAGCGGCCTCCTTCGCCAGGCAATCCGCCCTCTCATTACCCTCGAGGCCGACATGGGCCTTTATCCAGTAGAGGGAGACGCTCTTGCCACGCTGTTTACAGCGGCCAAGGGCGTCCCTGGTCTCTACCGATAGAGGGTGATGAGAGTACGGATTGGCTATGCTAAGGAGAGCCGCCCTGCTGTCACTAAAGATCCCGAATGCGGCCGCGGTGTGCCGCTCGACCTCGCATGCCGCTTCGCGCAGCGCCAGGAGCTCCGCCTGGTAGACGGTGCAATATTTGGCGAGAGCAAGCTTGCGGGCCTTTGTCTCGGACTGGCTATTCCATATAGAAATAGCAGCCCCGACGCGACCCTCAATCCTGCTCCCGTCGGTGAATATTCTAAAATCGTGATGTTCGATTGCATCTAATTGTTCCTCGTCTACCACGCTGTCAAACTCCAAGCGCGGCGGGATGCGGGGCCACCGAAATAGATGCCGGCCGTTCGATCTCCCTGTCCCCAAGCCACGGCTGGTGCACTCCTCTCTTGGCCTCGTATAATGAGGCCACCTCCCGAACTCGGAGGTCCAGAGGGAGTATACCAGCCAGCAGCACTGCCGAGTGCAGGGAGACCGTCCGGTAGGCTTTTACAATTTTTTGGGTGAACACCCGCTGTACCGCATTCAGTTTCCTCTTGACGCATATTTTGTTGGCTGCCTCATGCCAGGCACAGGCTCCGTACAGGATGGTGGGCTCAATTACCGCTGTGTAAATGGTCCGGATCACCTCGGGGTGAAGCCCCCAGGAGATCCGGGCCGTTCTCGCTAGTTTTTTATAAATAACAATTGCCTTGGAGCACACCTTCTTGATATGACTATTGAAGGTTAATTTGCAGTCAATTATTAGCCCTAAGATTTTTATTTCGCGGGACAGGGCAATGCCCACCCCGCCCATGGTCAAGCGTGGGTTGTCGTATTTCAGCTTATTGGTAATCACCATCGCGCAGGTCTTGTGTGGAGCAAATTTTAGCTTGTTCTTGACGCCCCACGCTCGAACACGCTCGAGGGCAGCATTGGCCCGTCCCTCGATTTCAAGTGCGGTTTCTCCTTCGAAGACGAGAACTACGTCATCCGCAAAGGCCTGAACGTAGTTCCCGTCCTCCTCGAGGAGACGAAGTAACGGATCCAATAGCAGGTTCCACAGCAAGGGACCCGTTATCGAACCTTGGACACACCCTTTTTGGGTACCTCTTTTGCACTCTGCCCCTGCGTACCTCACCCGCACTGTTCTCTCCGTGAGGTAGCTGCTGACAACTCGCCTCAAGTTCACGGGAATCTTTTCCTCAGCAAGTCGAACTATGATTGCCGGCCACCAAGCGCTATCGAAGGCGCCCTCTATGTCCAAGGACACTAGCGTGACGATCCTCTTTTTATAGAGTCCGTCACGCACGCGCCCCATTAGGTCATAGAGGGCGTCGTCGGTGCCCCTACGTGGCATAAAGCCGTACTGGCGAGTACTAATCCGCGGATGTAAGAAGAACTTGAGCCGAGCTGCCAACATTTTCTCGTACAGCTTCCCAAGCACAGGCAGGAGCCCAATCGGTCTGTACGATTTGGGGGAGCTGTACGAGTCTTTGCCTGGCTTTCGTAATGCGACGACCGTCGCCTCCTTCTACCCCCTATACTAATACTTAGCCAAGCTTTAGAACAAAAATTGTGTCACGGTTTCTTGGTGTGGCGGGAATCAATTTTGAATTTAGAATGGGACGCAAAGCTATCTAAATGAGTTACACTACGTTACGATATCTAGAACAATATTTAAATAAAACATTTTTAATATTATCTATTATTATTGTAGACTCTATGGTCAACTTTAAAATTCCAACAAAGGCTTTATGTGACTGATGACCATAGTCTTAAGAAGATTATCAAACGCGTGAATGTAATAATCCAGTACTTGGGTACATATGATAGGTATATATGTATAACGTGCATTGTTAAAGAGCAGTAGGAGAGCAACATAGTGTGAAATATGTATAGCTACAAAATGTTTGTTCTTTTGCAACCGGCGAGCAATATGCTGAGTGGTGTACTTGTGGTATTGTGTACCGCAATGTCGACGGTCGACGCCCGCTCGCAATTGTCATGGCTTTGGATTTCTTTCTTTGTGTTGCACATATGCCTACTACTAGTACACTTGCGTTATTAGGTCAGGTCGGTAGCTTCGTGGTTAAAGAGTCGGCCTTACGATCCAGAGGTCCCGGCTTCGAATCCTGGTAATTACATGACCGACGTGAACCCACTCCTAGCACAAGCAATTTAGCTTAATTGAAGGGTTTAGAGTGAATATTAGTAATTTCAATGATTACGGTAGCAAATTTTTTTTTTTCATTAAAAGAAACACATCGCCTGTTGACCCGACTTGTCACTGTAAAGATAACATGGCAAAATAGGGTTATATTAACCTAAAGTGCCTTAAGATAAATCCACGTCGCATTTGCTCTCTTGCCCACTGTGCTCCTCTACCTGTAGGTACTGTGGAGTCGGGGGTTTGATCTCCACAGTTTTACGAATGAAACGACTTTTTTGTCGTAATATTGATATTTATTAGGATAAAACACATAAAAGGGGATTTTACGCGAGGTTTTTTAATTTTATACAATACTTTCCGAGGACCGCGGAAGCTAGCACACTTTTCTTCAAATCTTGAGCGTCCGGAGCCTAGCTGGCTTCTTCCGAAGACCTCGTGTCAACTGTCAGGAACTGTCCCGTACGTCATTTTTTTCCTATCTTCTCACTTTAATGTTTATTTTTTATTCGTATGATTAATTTTTAAATCGTTGACAAATGATGTCCAGGCAACTATACTAGGAATATCTGCCACGAAAGGCGGATATCACAGTACAGTCACCATCAGATTGATTTTGACTAGGAACTACTTAAAATGATCTTAATACCTTTGTATTCCCTCTTTCCTGCTGACTGATTGCTCTGATATTTGGAACACAAATTCGAACGATTATATAATTTAAATCAACAAAACCGTTAGAGCGTTTTCACACTCATCCGATATCCGATATCCGATATCGGTGTCGGACGCCGATAGCCGACACGTTGTGCTGTTTTCACATTTATCCGATAAAATCGGCCCAATACGGCCATTTGCTCGAAACCACAGACTAGTCAGGGATGCTAGGAGTAAAAAAAAAAGAAAAATTTTCGACCTTATTGACATGATTATGTTATCGAGTTTTTTTTCTCGTATGTGTGATCAGCGTCATCAATTAAAGTGAAAAGACATATAACACAGAAAATGTCCTTAAGGTCGAAATTTGCTTGCAGTCGCTGTTTTAGTTTCTTTGTGCTCCGATATCGGGCCAAAACAGTGGTATTGGCTCCGATAACCGATATCGGGCCGAACAATGTGAAAGAGAGATACATATCTCATACATTAGACCTCCTCCGATATCAGATGTCGGATATCGGATGAGTGTGAAAACGCTCTTAGACTTGCTCCATCTCTTGACATTAAGATTATTTTGAGCCTTTGGTAGTCAACATGTTGACTGTACCAACGATGATCTGTGTAAGGCAAGGGACAACGCGGTAACTGTGGCCCAGTAATGGGCCGACAATATTTAGCAAGATACCGGGTATGATATCAGCCATTGACTTAAAGAAGACTCTGATATTTAATGAAATACCGAAATCTTATGTTCGTGTTAGATAATAATAAATGTTAAACAGACTTTAATTCAACATATCCCCAATGCTCGAAATGATGCCACGAGGTGAAATAAATCTCCGTCCAAATTACTGTGAAGTTTGCATAATATGTAGTTCATATCCCGGCATATATCGTGACACAAGTCACGAAAATGTTGAGCCCTGTCGCTTGTGGGCTGATTTGATATAATCTACGAGTGGTGGATTTGACCTTGTATTATCCTCAAAAAACATCTAAAATACACGTAAAAGAGTTGGTACATTTTGTAACGTGACCAGGGTTAAGATATATGCCGGTAGCTATACATCGAATGCCTCGAAGTGCCGACGATGCTTGCCAAGAATTGCTCTACTCGTAAGTACAGTTGCATTCCCAAAATTTTTATTTGTTCAGTCGATTGATGTAGAATTTTAAACCTAATGCTAACAGTGACGTGATTATGTTAAAAATCAACCCAGATATGTGCTCATAGGTAGTCCTAACAGTACCAGAAGAGTCTGGATTATCAACCCTGAGATATAGAAGGCTCAATCAGCTTCAATAGCAGAAGAATATGGTTGAAAACAGTAGGTTCACGCTTTTAAAAGGAACTTCATACCGCGCACTATTCGACTGCGGTGATGATCACCCCCGATTTTCCCAAGCGACTACAATATGGGGTTTTTCAGGCAGAGCATTAAATGGTTCTTACAGGGACAGCGCCTATGATGTTGCAAACGTCCATAGGCTGTAGTAACAACGGCTTCCCATAAGAAGGACTGTATGGCTGTCTACCACCAAGGTGGTGTAAAAAAAAATATTATTTCCGGCTTAGGTGAAAATTATTAAAAAATAATAAAAATAAGAGGAATGATGTTACAATACAGCTAACAAACGAGGATGGCCTAAAATGCTAATTAAATATGTTTCACATCGGTCTCTACCACCCATTTGTGAATCTACATAATGCTAGAAGACCTGTAGTTATTTAAACTAATATTATAAACGCGAAAGTTTGTAAGGATGGATGAAATTATGGATGGATGAAATTATGGATGGATGGATGGATGGATGGATGGATGGATGGATGGATGGATGGATGGATGGATGGATGGATAGATGGATGTTACACTTTCATGTAAAAACTAGTGAATGGATTTTAATGAAACCTCACAATAATATAGCTTATACATCAGTATAAGAAAGAAGAAATAGGGGAGCGGTGTAGCGATCATTAATGTCAGAATAGTCGAGGACAAAGTTGAGTAGGGAGGGGAATTTAATGCTCAATAGCGTCAACTCAACACTAAGCGATACCGACATCCACGTGGGCGGAGCCGGTAGTACTTGAAATAAAACCATTTTTAACATAGTTTATTGCAATTTTGTATAATTTAATATTCTGTCTTCGCGTAAAGTGCCGGAAATATGATATTAAATTCTTTAATGCACAAATATTTTAATATGCTACATCTATACCCTTTGACACACATTTATGTACAACCCTTAATAACGTAGCAAGGGTGTACCTATAAAATACGGAATTCCTCAATTCAATATTACTTCACGGGAATCTTGAAAAAGGTTCCGAATAGAGACACACAATCAAAGTTATTGAAAGAACCGTTTGGCGGGCTGATCCGGCTCTAGGCGGCACCATTCTGCCATCGTTTCACGAATCCCTTCCTCGAAGACATCAACCCATGATTATCGACCACTCCAAACTTGAACCGTGACCTTTTGCCTACAAACCCACAATTAAATGTCCATTTGTACAGTAGAACTCATTTGAAGCTGGTATTTCAAAGCTTTCTATGAAGTTTTTCATATAACATACCTAAGCGTGATCCCTACAACATCTTGGCGGGCGACCTATTTATAGATTTGTTTCTATTTGGGAGCGATAATTATAATCCTGAATGTGTAACTCTAATATTAGTCGAGCAATTAACAACAACGTGACTCATTTCGAGTTCGTTACATAATATTAAAACATCAATTCAATAAAGCCCATTTTAATCATATAATATTCACAATTGTATTGTCATACTCGCTAACATTGACTAAAAATAGAGCGACACGTGGCCAAAGCCGAAATTAATTGTACCATCTTCGCCGAGATATGACTGTCTATAACATCGGCTTAGCGGGGCTTGTAAAATACCAAATCTCACTCAAATAAAGGTCACGCCAATCGCGCCCCTATTATAAAATGGCGTCATCGGTATAGAATTATAGTGATGTGATCGGCAGGTATGAGAAAGGTAGAAAGGTTAGGTCGTCGGCGACGTCGCGGGGCCGACACTCGCCTCCCCCTGACCTTTAGAGTGTCCCGCGGGAGAGCGTAATCGCGCCGCATTACTTCGCGACACATGCCTGAAACGGTCTCATAATATAGACGAGTGCGGCTCTGGGTGAAGTCGCACTGGGCGCTGGGCGCACCTGTGTAGGTGGGCTGGATCCGAGCGGGTCGGCCGCGCACTGCTGCAGCCCGGCGGGCGGCGCAACGGCGCGACGGCGCGTCACTCCACCGCCGATGTCAGACGCACTGCTAACCATGTGCCGCTAACGTATCCGATAGTCAGTTATTTTATCCGAAAATAATTCAGCAACTATTGTTTAATACGTTCATGAATGAGGCTATTTCACACGTTGGAAATCGAATACCTTCATAATGCATCTGTGCCACAACAACTAGTGAGGTAGTAATTAAAATTAAAAGATAATTTTTAACCGTTGCTGAGTGATAAAAATTGCGAAAAATCTAGGGAAAGGGCTCACAAATAGTCACCCTAGAAGAACATATTATGTTTGGAAGAAAATTTATCAATCACGTAACTTGTATAGATAGATTCAATAGAGTAGCAAGACCAAGTAAGAGGTAGATGCCTGCCCACATAACGTTTACTTTAAAAACGAAATATTTACCTAAAATGCACGCCCTCGCAAGTCGTAAATCGGTCTACTCCTCTCAATGAGCCACACTTTTTTGACTGTCAGCAAATATATTCACAGAATCATGCAAATATTTGATAGATACATAAATAAATAGCTATCGCGTATACAATTATCCGCGCCGTCCCCTCCCTAGTCGGCGAACTCGGAACCGCGCATGCGCGCTGCCCGCTATTAAAAAATGAATTCCTGGTGCTCGCACTGTGAGGCACAGTGAGGCACACGTCGGTGACGGCGGCTGCGTGTCGTATTGCGGAGTGTTAGAACCGCGCCCGAGCGAGGCGAGGCCGGGAGGCAGCGCGAGTGGCAGTGAGGCAGAGAGGTGTGGTTAGACGTGGTGGTGTGAGTGACGTGCAGTGCTGGCGAGCATGCGGTAAACCGCGCCGAGCCGCGCTATGCGGCCGGGGTGCTAGCGGCCGCGGCATGGCGCGTGCCCCTCCACACACGCACCATGAGCGACCTGCAGGCCACATTCGAGTTCTCCGTCGAGCTCTACAAGTTCTACAATGTCGACCTCTTTCAGAGAGGGTGAGATCATGTTAATATGAAAGTACACTGCTGATAAGAACTGATAATGCGATTGACGTAGTACAAATCTATGCCGATTTGCTAAATTATTGGGTATAAATGAAATACTTACAATACACATTCAAGTATCATAACAATTAGAAATCCAGATAGTCTCAGCTCAATGCTCAGTTAGCTATAAATTAAACGATTCTGAAAATTAAATTACCTACTTTATACGGTAATCATCATTAGATGTATTCATTAACTTTTCTTTTTCTAATAAATCGATCGACTATTCGAGAATGATTCATTACTAATGCTCTATGAAGTCGTTCCAGATTAATCTATAAAACACTAAATCGTATTAGAATACATGCGGTTTGAAGATATCTGTCGCTAGACCACAATATTATGGAAATAAACTATCTACATTTGATATTAACCAAGATCAATTTAAATTTAATAACGAGCTTCAACTCAATGAACCGTTTAATTGAATTTAAGTTCGCAATGGCAATACAACTATGTAAGGATTATTAAAGCAATCCTGATTCTACGACACCTCCATTAACACCTCGAGTCTGATATACTAAACATATAAAATTATATTAGTAAAAAGTTAAAAACTGTGTTAATTTGAGACGTTTTATTGATTTGATCATATATCATAAGTAAAGGAAAAACAATCTTTCCCATCACATAGGTAAAGAATATGCCCCCAATTTGATAAGTCTCACAATTCAGGCTTAATCCACTAGATATACTACTACAATTCAAATTTATGCTTCTTAGGCCATTCCTTCAAAAATGCAATTTGTCGTAAAACTTTATCTGTAGGTACTTGATTTGGTCATTGCTGAACTTTATCAACATGGGACTTTAGAAACCTTACCAATTCCTTGCAGTGTTAGCTACTAACTATTCAGATAATGGGTTCTATTTAGGTAGCATCACAACTATTCAGGCAATCTGTAGTGTTAGCCCTTTTTAAGGAACTTTTCTAAGTACTCTATTTTTTTCTACCATTTTCGGTTCTGTATCAAGTTCATATTTAGTATTAGAATCGGGTTTCCCTTTAGAGTTTTTAGGGACAGTTCACAAAGTATTTTGAAAATGTAATAAGCCGATTCCTATTTTGATGACGCATTCATTACAAGAAAACTGTCGTTGTGTGTTACTAGAAAATGAAAATAACACGAAGTGTCATCATTACGAACAGAAACTCAAATTTTTAGCGTAGCTTTAGTACAGGCATATATGTTACATGATACAGATCTTACTAATTAAGTTTATTATAACACTGGCAACCCGTAAAAATAGAATAAGCCTATATTCGTTCCCTAGTGGATGCTGATAACAAAATGGAGTACTTAACCAAAGAAGGAGTAACCGAAAGAAAGAATTGCCCCATACAAACATGGACCTGATAATGATACAGTAATTGATAATAGCGAAGCAAGGAGAAAGGTTTCTAAAGTCCCACAAGTTTTCTATGTTGGGTAGGTTACTTTTTACTATACGTCACAACAGTAAGTTATAGAAAATTGTATGAGAAAAATATTTGTGGCCGGATGATTAAAAATAAATAAAAACGATAAAATAAGAACTGACGCAACTGTTACCATTCTTAATTTATTAAGTTGAGCTAAATATATTTTTTAAACAACAGGTAAATACCCAGTTGCCAGCAATTACTAAATCAGTTAGGCCTTATATCGTTTGTTCATCAATTATTGTTGATGTAGGTAGGTAGGTCTTCATCCTAGCGTTAATCCCAGTCACATCCGAAGCTTTTTAACTTGGAGTCTGGGGTCCGCTTTTTACCAGTCTAACTGTGAATTTGGCTGAACTTCGATATTTTCCATGACCTTCACAACCCAAAGGCGATATCGAAGCATTGCAGCTAGACCAGTTATTGGATTTTTGAGAGCTCCAACTCAACTACCCGTAACGAATGCTATAGATGTTGTATGACAACCGGGACCGACGGCTTAACCTGCTCTTCGAGGCACGACCAGACCAATGCAAAAGCCCATATTTATGCATACAAATATTTGCACTGAGCCGGGATCAAACCCGTACCTCCTGTGTAGCGGCCGCGTTCAGTACCGCTACGCCATAGAAGCTGAAAAAAATGTGAAACTAACTGAGCCACTAAACGGATCTTGATGCAATTTGGTACAGAGATGGAATAGAAATGAACAGACATAGGCTACGTTAGGTTGCAATAACCGACATCCACGCTGACGGAACCGCGGGCATCAACCAGGACATTTATAAATGAAACCGTCACAATTCGTGTGAAGAAGAAAGAAAATTCGCGTGACCTACAATAGCGGCTAATCACCCTTCGACTTAAGTATGTCAGCCCTCTAATAGTAGGAGACATCGGGCTATTGGCTGAGATAACATTGATTGATAACGTGGTAAAAGTACAAATAAATGTACATATTTACAGGATTACGTTACAATACACGTTCGGCGCACGTGCAGATATACTTAGACGGTAAATGTGTCTAACATGACTGATGGATAAAGAAAGAAATAAACATTTATTAGTACAAAGTCATATATAGCAGCTAACAGTAATAATATTAGAGATTAAAAGCATGTTCACTCATTAAAAATAAACATAATTCCAATCTAACACATAATAGAAGCGCATTAATAATGTGCACACAAATGCATCAAATGAGTGTCCGGTTCAGCGTGTCCCATCAGGTAGAGACCTGCAGACCTCTTATTATAATAAAAAATCATACAAAATTCTGACTCGATCTGTCAACAAGATCAAATGAAATGTCTAAATTTCATTTTCAGAATAGATTATGGATGTGCGATTTGCTGCAGAGGCCATTTTGAAGAAGTTGAAGTTGAAGATTATGGATGTCATAATCTTTTTTGACCGACATAAAATCAAGAGAACTTTACGAGAATTGACCTTATTGAAGTCGTGATCTTTTTTGTCAGTTGCAAGTTTAAGATTAGATCGTTAGTGAATTTTGAATATCTTTTTATTGCGAGAATTAGCATTCTGACTCTGGTTTTCAACTGTAGTTAGTAGTCCAACTCGATGGTTTTGCTTCGAAACATTAATACTAAGCTTTTCACACGATTTTCATTTCATTAATTGGCAATAAAAGATCGACACCAGGTACTTTTATTAATAAATCGCCGTTAATAAAATCAGCAATCAATCTCCGCCATAAAAATCAAGTACCTGGAAATATGCCCTCCGTTGCCCACGTCGTCGGTCCGCAATTACGATTGACGAAACGAATTGCATAGGCATCGCTCAAACCCCTCCAATTAAACGAGGGTGGAGGGTACTGATTCGTAACTCTTAATTAGTAATCGCAGCTTTTAAATTGCTGAATGAATATTTATGGAAAACTCGCCGAAAAACTGAACTCTAGATGCCTTGAAAGAGGTAAATATTACTACTATGAAATGCAAATGTGAAAGTTTTGTTGGAAACTTTAGAAATTATGTCTAGCCGGTGTTTACATAAACTTTATTTTGCAGGAAATCTTCAGTAAAAATAAGTATAAAGCTAACTATAAGCCTTTAAAAACTATTATTACTCATCACAAATTAGTAATACACTGGACTGTTTGTGAAGGAGGATCGGGTGCTATGACGCATATCGAGAGAGGCCTATGTCCAGCAGTGGACTTGACTGATTGACAAAGCTGTCCAAAAAATATAACATAACAGTGGTACATAATCACAAGCGCGCAATGAAAACAGTGCAAATCGATTTGTTTCACATCGACTGAGTGCAAAATCGTTAGTGACACAATTATCTCTGGTATTAGATATTTACGATTGGAGTAGGTACTATCTATCACTTTGATGTACAAAGGGTTAGTGTGAGTTGTAAAATGTAAATTGGAAAACCCAAAACACTTAGGACGGTTTCGCACCCTGATAACCTGTTTGTGCGAGCTTGACACCCCTACTGATCTGATCAAATTGAACATACTCGGCCGTAGTTCTGTAATAGCAGGTTCCATACTTTTTCCATAGTATTCCGGATATATTTTAGCCTGGTTCGTTCAACATTGATAAAATTTCCAAATTATCACTTTCCATAAAAATCCGCATTATTAGGTATTTATTGCCAAATTATTACTTAGCAAAAATCTCTTCACTAATAATTGTAATGCAAACGTTACGTTTAGATAGTGAACATTTAAACATACTTGTTTACCATCTAGTACTATCAACAATTTTTATTTAGTCAATTATTTAAAAAAAATTAAGTTAGTTTCAGTTGGAATAACATATTTTACACAAAATAAAATAAGACAAATATTTCATTTCGGTAATTTTCAATTTAAATACACTGTTGTTGTTGATGTTGGATGGTTATAAAAAAATCTTAGAAGGCGTGCTCCGCTCCGCCCCCGCATTAGCCTTCTAACCTGACCTATCCAAGTCACGGGTGGGGCACCACGGAGTCCCCAACCTATCCCTGGTATGGGAAGGCACGCAACGCGCGCCGCCGCCGCCGCGGCCTGCTTCTGTTAAGGTAACAGGCGGCTCCACCCGACATTCCCTGGCTCGCGCTCATGGGGGACGGAGGTCATTCATCGACCTCCAACGGTCGATTTGCCTCAGTCAGGCAGCGCGGGCCGCGTGTCTCTTTCGCTCCCGGCTCCGCTCCCGCACCGCCGCCTTTTTCGCGAACATTACTTGTGCATTATGCATTACCATCGCCACGAGCAAGGTGGCGAACGTGAGAGCTCTCACTCCCAGGGCCACCACCAGCTCCCGTCTCGGCGCATCCCACGCCGGACACTCGGTGAGCGTGTGCAGCCCTGAGTCCTCGCTGGCGTCGCAGTAATCGCACTCGGGCGTTGGCTCTTTCCTCTTCTGACACAGATACCGCCCGAAGCTCCTGTGCTCTGTGCTCATCTATATCAGCCGGTACGAGAGGCTGACGTGTGGCCTCTCTAGCCCATGCTAGGTCTTACCACCACAATCACGGCGTGCCCTGCGCGTGGTTACTCAAGTCACCGCTCCCACTTCACCACCATGCTCCTGTGGTGCCGGGACTTCTTCAGGCTCGAGAACCCTTTAACACCTTAACCACTGAATTGATTTTCATGACGTTTGGTACAGAGATAGACTAAAACTTGGGAGAGGTCTAGACTAAGTTTGGTCGCATTAACTGACAGTTTAATATATTGGTAGGATAAGAAGTAGGACCATTTACGTTACTATTTAACAATTAACGTTGTTCCCATTTGCAACTGAGACTTTTACACTGATTCCGAGAGTTCACTTACTCTTTCTGCTCTTTTTTATTTGACTTATACGCTTTACGACGGAAAAACTGCATCAGAGACTCAGCCTCTAAGATTGGCTTGGCCTCGAAATTCTTAATAAACCTTAGACACCATCCTGCCTTAGAAGTCAATAGGTGGGTACTAGAAGTATTGACTTCTCTTTCAGGCCTCTTTACAACTGAAGGTGGCATAACAACGCGTATCTATAAATGTTTAATGTGAAGCATGTTAGCGTACGGTGCATTGATTTTACTGAGCTATCGTACATATAAATAACTGTATTCGCAGACACAAGAAATAGATTTGAATCTAAGTCTGCAAGTATACCTACCTAATAATATATTGAAATTGAAAATAATAAACTACTTTTTCTCAAACATGCTTGGAAATGTGAACATTATTTTGACAACCTTCTTCGAGATAAATCGAAATTGCTGTACATGCGAGCAGCGGCCAGATAAAGTTGTATGAAAATCCATATCTGTCGTGTTTTAGCGGCCAAATAAATTACTATGTAAACTCATATCTGTCGTGTAATTTAAAAATGGAACTAACTTTTACTCCAAACCATGGCAACCAAGGAGGTAACTTATCCAAGGCGTTATTTAAATATAGAACTGGCTTGCAAATAGAATGCTGTTTATTAAGAAAAATAAAAAACCAATGAACATTACGCCGCGTGAAAAATTACTGTTCGTTGTTCGTCATTGGTTTTGAAAAGTAAGTAACTAAAGAATTCTGCCTAGATACTACTTAGTTTTAATTTCCGCGCATTGTTTGAGAAAAGCACTATACAAGCCTTGGCCACAACTGAGCGTTGCCGGACTCCGTAATGCGTGCCTCGGCTGCGCCTCGGCCCGCATACTTCACGATCGTCCGGCAACACTACAATTGGTGGCCGCGGCATTAATGTACTAATACACTTTTACATTCCTAAGGTATCGATATAATTTTAACCATGACTTCTAATTTTAAGTCCTAATTTTTTTAACAGAGAGACTATATTTTTGGCAAAAAAAACAGTTATTAATATGGTAACATGAAGTCATTTTAATTACCTACACCCTATTTTTTCATACACTGTGGTCCACGCCCGCGAGCCCGCGAATATTTGATATTTGCCAAACTGTTATATAAAACGATTCCTAGCTTTAATTATACATTATAGTACAAGGGTATAAAGTTGGTGATTACCGATGTGGCGCTATTAAGGGTGATAATCAACAATATACACGTTTATCATACGACGTTTTTCAACACTATTTGTGAATAAAATAATACTAAAAATAATTTTAACTATTCTCATACTGAATTGTAAACATCAAAAAATGAAAAACAAAGCTTTAATGCGGTTATACTAATTATGACCGCATTAAAATGTTGTTTTTTATTTTTCCTTATCTTATGTTAATTTTTCTCTTCTTTATTCTTACTTTTTTTGTTTCTTTTGTTCCTTTAGAAATATATAAATAAATAGTAGATGACGGTCTCTACACAGACTATCAAAATAAATTTTAAAACATCAGCTAGATTTTATTAATTTTCATTAAATTAATTTACACATTATATTAATTTAATTTTCATGAGATTATATAAGGTAATGTATGATTGACTGCAAATAATTTGGTCTGAAAATACTCGTGTGATACAATGGAAGGATCGCCTACGACTTACTTTTTAAACTCATACTCGAATTTTAAGAACCCTTTTCATAAACTATTTAGAGAAACAATTACTTAGTAAATGTTCAGTTATTAAAATTATCACTAACTGTTTTTGATGACATTGTTTTTTTTATTAATGTGGATATTATAGCAACGACAAAAAAACAGTTTGATTACAAGTTTTAGGTTTATGTGCCTAATTGCGGTGAAATTATAGACAATTTATAAGCAAATGTACTGAAAATATATTTACCTACTTTAAGCCAAAATATTGTATTTAGTATTGTTTCAACTCAGCATAAATCTTTGAATTTTAAATTATTTTAAGTACCTACCTACTTAAGTAGTTATCGATATATAGTAGAAATTGAATTTAAGAATTGATCGATTGCCAATAGAAATATATGGCAATGGGAAAATAATTTTCAATAAAAACCCATTTGAAGAATTTAAAGAAAAAACATACTAGTTGAAATTAATTCTCTCATCCGTGCACTTACTCTACATTATTTTAAATGCAGTTTGAAAATAGAATCATGGACGACCGAATTGAATGAACTAATAGAATTTAGAACTATACACAAACCTGTGGTCCACAATATGAATTATATTCAATCGAATTCTATGGAAATGAAAGTCACTAATTAGCAGATACTTATAGCAGAGATGTCGCTAAATGTACCGACAAACACATTACTTTGAAGATTTTCATGTTTTGACTTTGTACGACATTGCAAGGTCATTCACTAAAATAAACTGTTTCAATCAGATTTCACATCACGCTGTTTACTCCTGAGCCCTGATGTTTTACCACTAAACGCTTTTTATACTCATTTTACTAAGCATTTTTTTTACCCACGCCATTAAGGCTGAGCCTGGACTGTATAAATGGCATAAATGAACGAAAAAAAACTAAATTGATTCCTAAAATTCCATCCACGTGAATGAAAACAAATATTAGAATAAAATATTTTACAACTCACAACATTAATGCTAGACAGTATAAATAATGACATTGTAATCAATTTAATAATAAGTGAAACATTTTACGACCAATACATACAACAACATTATTTTAAATTTTACATTGGAAATGACAGACTCCTACGCACCGCGCGCAGTTTGTGACCCAGTTGTAAGTATATTTGCGGCGTGTAAAATTATTTATTAAACTCGTCTACAGCATTTTTTTCTACTTCCACACATATAAAACTGTTACAATGTAATAATACCAGTATTGTTTATTACCCGCCTTCCAAATAGGAGGGGTTCTCACATTTTCACTATTTTGTAAACCACATTTCGGTAGGAAAGTCGGAAATACATTAAATTTAGAAACGTATTTAATAATAACTGTATATTCCAGTTAGTGCTACTTGCTACATATTAATAATGTGCATACGTTTTCAAATTCACTTCCATAGAGAGACATAGTAGCAGCTCTAAAAAAAAAACAGAACTCTGCCATCTGCAATTTGTTTTGGAACTCAGATGATAGTCGCGGAAAAATTCGAAGTTTAGTCGCGTCAGAGACCCCAACTGAATTGAGAAGAGGCTCAGAGGGTGATGAATGGGAAACCCAACAATCTTAAAGCTAGCCAGGTCGTGATAAAGTATCAGATTAGGTTATGAAACTAAGTGCTACCATTGTAGCATTATTTGTATCTGTGATGGGGACCATCACTCCTGTAACTGCTCCTTTACTATCCGGCGAGGTGAAGCCTACGGTACTTATATATACTCTCTAATATGAGAAAGTATATAAGATAAGTAGGTATCGTAGGCCATACAGTTTTATGACGCATTTATGTTTTGCAATGAAAATTAAAATAGAACGCATATAAATGTATTCCAAACATCTATTTGTCAATTCACACGCGAAGCACTCAAGCTGTTTCATTTCAACGTCTATCGTGATGCAATCTAAAAAAAAAACGAGTTTGAAATATTTAAGATTAAACACGGAAATATCTACTGTATTTCGTATTCCTAAATATACTCGTAGCATGTGGTGCCGATACTAAGTAAATAAGTTTAATAATACTCAAAAATCTATTCAGACGGCACTGGTAGATCCATTTAAAGAAATAAAAAAGTAAAAACGCTTGTTTGCTGGTTTAGAGTCACGTAAATTCATCAATCAATTTCAGAACTTAAACGCATGATAATGTAAGCATGTAAGCATATTAAACTCGTGGGTAATGTAATAAAGATAAATAAAGATAAAGATTTCTTGACAATCGTGCTATTTATTTAATTATTTCTTTTTGTGCCATCTAGTGGCATGGTGCATTGTGTCTGTAACTTTTACAATCACTGCAGAATCTAGCAGAATCAATTTAGATTAGAATATTTATAGTTTTATTCAGTCATACTCAATAATGTGTTTAGTGTATGTTTTATTTTTGATAAGTTAATTTTAATATTAAAAATTAGAAAAGTTTACCAAAATTATGTCGCCATCTAGTTATAACTCCTGAACTAAAAAGCTACCAAAGAATTATTATCTACCTGCCCTTCGATCAATTACTTGTTTCCTGTATCATCTCCTTAGTCACCCCCTTTCTCAATATTTCCTCTTTCACGTATACCACCTGGGACTCTGCTTACCTATATAGCTCTCTACATTCATACTTTAAGATAAGATTGATTAATCCTTTTCAACAGCATTACTTCCATCTTTTCATTATTCGACCATCATAGTTTTTACAAAAGAAAATCGTGCGCGGGCCTATGCTGCATAATGTGTGTCTTTCTAGTCCTCTGATCAGGTTTATTTTAGTTTTATTCCGTAAACAGACGAACGAAATTAAAAAAGTTCTAGAGGTAATCTGTAATCTTTTCATCCACTTCTTACACTTCAATAAATGATACGTTCTGAATGCAAAGCTGGCAGAAAATACTATAACGTTTCCTCAATTTCTCATGGATTCCAACTTCAGACCAGTAATTTGGTACAAATGCTATCAAAGCAGTTGCCGCCTTAAAAATCATTATAAAAAACCTAACCCAAGGTCTGAGATCAAAACCTTACATGTAAACGAAAATAACACTGACGATGAATCTGGAAATATTATCATTCAAATGAAGATAATATTTTCTTTGAAATTTATTTTTAAAGGAGAGATTCCCTTCGTAATAGATATTTCAACCCTCTCTCTCTTTTGAAAATCGCTTAAAGAACTTCCTCGTGAACATATTTTAGCTGGAGATTAAAAACTAATTAAAATATAGTGTTGCAAGCTTGCTAAAGAAAATTTCTGCGCTTCGCAATTACTGTCTCTCGCATAGTGAAGCGCGATCTCATATTTCATGCTACAAGTGCATAACCTAATAAATCTATTAGCTGCTCTTTAGTTTACTGCTTGTACTTGCGGTTTTATATTAGAACAGCTTTATTCACTGCTTCAAGTGTGAGATTAATATCTTACACTGCTTTAAGTGTAAAACTGGCATTATTATTAAATTGTGGCTAACAATGAATTAACATATAAAATTTAGTTTCCGTATTCCTTCTATTATATAGAGTGAATTGTTCTTTCTCGCCCAGAAAACGACCGCTTCCAGCACATTTTAGTAAATCCACTGCGCCAATATATTTTGTAAAACATTGGTAAATTAATATCTTTCGAGTCTGTGCCAACAATGAAATGAGTCATTTTGACAATAGGTACTGGGCAGATAGAGAAAAAAAAAAGAAACGAATGTTTCTATTCAGTACTAACAGTTCTGAAGGTCGTCAGTGTCAATAGTCTACTAAACTACTAAGCCACTTTACGAAACCTCTTCACAAACAGTGGTAAAAAAGATAGTAAAAAGGGCACTGTTTTGTCTATGCTATCCATACTTAATATTAGGGGTTAAAGTATGAAATTGCCGATTTGTACTGACAAATTGAAATTCGTTTTTTTTTTTTAATTTAACGTATTTATTTAATCAAAATAATTACCATTATTATCTATACATTGCTGCCATCTAGTAGGAAGGTCATTTATGCCTTTGCGATAGAACTCTGGTGATCTAGATTCGACAAACTGTGTGAAAGCATTTTGTACTGCCTCCTGAGAAGAAAACTTTTTATCACATAGAAAATTGTCCAAATCACGAAAAAAATGGTAGTCTGTTGGAGCAAGGTCTGGCGAATACGGAGGGTGACGGATAGTTTCTAATTGCAGTTCCTGTAGAGTCAAAACGGTTTCTCGTGCTGTATGAGGTCTCGCGTTATCATGGAGCAATAATGGTGAAGATCGATTCATGAGTCGGGGCTGTTTCACTGCTAGTTTTGCTATCATTGTTCGGAGTTCGGCACAGCAGACATCTGCCGTTATTGCTTGACCAGATCGTAGAAAGCTATAGTGAATAACACCATGCTGAGACCACCAAACAGTTACCATTACCTTTTTATTGGTAAGCTTTGCTTTAGGACACTGTTGTGGCGTTTCACCTGGGGTCAGCCATTGCATTTTTCGCTTACGGTTATCGTAAAGAATCCACTTTTCATCACATGTCACAATTCGATCCAATATTCCTTCATTTCTGTATCGATTCAACAAGGCAACACAAGTTTTAACACGCATTTCTTTCTGCAGATCAGTCAAATCATGAGGTACCCATTTTTCACATTTTTTTATTTTATTGATTTGACGCAAATGAGTCAATATTGTTGGTAAGGTAACGTTAAACCATGCAGCTAATTCCTGGGTAGTTTGGCTCGGATCGGCTTCCACCATGTCTTTCAATTCATTGTTATTCACCTGTGTGGACGGCCTTCCTCGTGGTTCGTTCTTCAAATCAAAGTTTCCATCACGAAAGCGTTTAAACCAAAATCGCACGTTGCGTTCATTAGCAGTCCCCTCTCCAAACGCAACATTGATATTGCGAGCTGTTTCTGCCGCGTTAGTTCCGCGTCGGAACTCGTATTCAAAAATCACTTGAATTTTCGAAGTATCCATCTTTCTTGTCTAAACTGAATAAAAAAAAACAACTGGAAGTCGATAATCGAATGTTGCACATTTTTAAATGAAGAACTACATAGGTACCATGTGGAAAAAGTTTCACTCAAAAATCTCAAACCACAATACAATGAAACGGCAATTTCATACTTTAACCCCTATTATTATAAATGGGGAAATGTATGTGTCTGTTTGTATGTCCGTCTTTCACACCTAAACCACTGAATAGTATAGAGTATGTAATAGTATAGAGATAGATTAGACCTCGATAAAGAACATAGGGTCGCGATAACCTACACCCACGCGGGCGAAGCCTCCGGCAAATGCTTGTCAATATTTTAAATATAGAAGTTTGTGAAAATGTTTGAATGTTCGTTATTCAATCACTATCTAATAGCTGAAAGAATCTCGCTGAAATTTGGAACAAGGATACATTATAGTCTGATATAACAAGTAGACTACCAACGTCTTATCAGTTCGGCATCGTACTTATTTGACGTATGATTACTATTTGATTTCAATACACCAGTATCTATATCAATGAATCTATATCTATTGAATATCACATTTTCAGTCAGTTATTGTATTTCTAGGGCTTCCGTATCCGATGATTTTAAATATGTCTCTTGATATTGTAATACTGGTCGTTTATTTTCGTTGTTTCGATCGTTTATTTATTTTTTATTGTAAAACGTAATTAGTAATTAGTCCATCTATCTGTCTACTGAGATATCTGCCCCTCTAGATAAGTGGCAATTCGTTGTCCGGCATTTGGTGGAATAGAATGACGAATGTATGGGATTTGGTGTTTTTGACAGTCGTTAACGCATGTTAAAAGTCAAATGCCATTCATTTGCCATTCTATTTTACCCAACGCGCCCCCTAAAATCCAACCAGACGTCCTGATCTTCCACCTGAATCTCTTGGGGGGCGGACACACGGAAACAAATTTACTGGCGTGACTAACGTGGCTCTGGTACACTTCACATTGGCGTTTCGCCATTAATAATTTTATAATACATTTTACTTGACATTGGCAAATTGTGGCGATTTGCTGCGAGGGCCATTTTGAAGAAGTTGAAAGTTCTACCCTACGCCAGCCAACATATTGCAAATTGTCTAGAGGGGCTGAGGTGAAAGCCACAGATGGAACCTGTAACAACGCTAGGATGATTTTCGGCCCTTCGTAATAGGACTACGGATAATTTGATTTTAAAACATTACCGATAAATAGATCAGTAAAAGTCCACGATCGGATCGGGGACAATAAACGATTTCTATTTTCGAATATTTATAATTCGAATAGCAGTTAAATGCACTACCGACACAGGTAAGGTGACAACACTACGTGATAACTCAAATATTTAAAAGACGTTGCTGTTCACAATGTACTTTTCTGCGTAACTAACTGAAGTATTTATATTAGAAACGTAAAGAAAACCAGGTTATTAAATATCCTCTATTAAAGTTCATAGTGTCGATAATCTATAACGAAATTTTGAATGAATGCGGTTTATAACTTAGGTGTTATAGAAAAAGATTTACTTACTTACAGAGAAATTGCGAATTTTTACGTTTAGGTTCTAAATATCGTCACAAACTTTTATTTAAGAATTATAAGTAGGATATCCAATGTCGTCTTGTGAAAACTTAAATACATACATACATACATAAACTCACGCCTATATTACCGAAGGGGTAGACAGAGGTGCTAGCATCCATATTTCGCCAGTTTATGTTTAGGTCCCAATGTAATAGGTGGCGAGCCTATTGCCATTAACCGGGCACTTATAAACCTGCAATAAATACACACATAACTTCGAAAAGCATCGAAAAGTCATTGGTGTGTGCCATGGTAAAACCTGGGATCGAACCCGAGACCTCGTCTCAGCAGTCCATTACCCATACCACTAGGCATACAACATATAACAAAATAAGAAATTGGATTAGTTCGGGCGTGGTCTGGTAGCTCTGTGGTGGGGGTTCGCGGGGTGGAGCTCTGCCTGGACCGACTCAAAAAATAATTCCTATCTAAATCTAAATAAAAATACTTACCTATTAGAACTTAGCTCTTGAGTTGGAGTTCTTAGATTAATGTTCGTATAGTCGTATCCGTTCACGGTCTGATTGTCAAGAGCCTCGACCAACATCTCAGGATGCTCGCGTTAGGCAGCTGGGTCAAGGGCTGAAGGCAGCTTTCCTCGACATTTTGCTACTGGTAGGTACTCGTATTGTGAACAAAACTGACTAAGCATTGAACTAAAATCTTACAATATCCTGGCCGTATCCTTTCTGAATTATTCAGGCGTTAGATGGGGTCGTATCAATTCTAAAATTATATATTCATCTTAAAGTACGTTAACTATTCTGAGTCTGGACATATGGCTTAAAATTACTGCCTAAACTTAATTTAACGGATCATATCAGAAACTCAAGTATCTAATGCCGTTTACCGATACTCTTAAGTAAGGAAACACGGTGGGCCAATTTAATGTAATCGGATGGTACTACGCTGCCGCTGCGCCAGTGAGACTTGCACCTAGATTAAAGTTATCTGCAATATTCTATCTCTCGCCTTCATTGCAGTCTAGGCACGTGCGTCAAATTTGATTTTAATATTATATATCGAGGAAAGAAAAAGAAGAAAGTGTGTTTCTACCTTTCTTTCTTTCATTAATTATCATTACGTACTCATGAATGCATACGTACGTATACGTAGGTATGTACTTACGTCTTCTAATTTTAATATATCATTACATCTTTCAATTACCTACATCACATATCTTTTATTTGCAGTTGCATTCAAGACTTTCACTTTGAAGTTTGGGATCCGTTTACGCCTTCCTCTTATTTGGCTTATACAGCTATTTCGGAAGCGACTATCGCCTGACCCCTAACCCTGAGAGAAAAACCTGCTTAGTCTCTGACTGCCATTTTTTCTAAAAGGCCATCAATTTATCATGTTTTTAACTAAATAGAAATTTATACACACACTATCCCTATCATTCTATTGCTTTTATATTACAAAAGTCGTAATATAATCTTTTATTCTTCAGATTATACCAAGTGCGCGTGGGCCTCCGCGTATCGCCCAAGGTGCCGGTTCACATCGAAGCCTCGATCGCGAGCGGCAGCGCTCCCGCCCGCACCGGCCGTCCTGCCGCCAACGGGACCCTCATCGGCGGCCTGGCAGCCTCCAGACCGTTCCAGATCATGTACAGGAATGAAGAGGTTACGCTTAGAGACATCGTGCATTTCAGAGCTCATTTGTTAGGTAAGATACTGGCATTTCAAATCATTTGTTTTTGGTTTTGGGTGGCAAGTTCCTCATACCCCTTAAACAGGTAGAAAAACTGAGAATTAGGTATATAATAGGGGTTAAAGTATGAAATTGCCGGTTCATTGTAATAGGTACTTCGAATTGACATAGAACCTTCATGGTTTGAGATTTTTGAGTGAAACTTTTTCCACATGGTACCTATGTAGTTCTTCATTTAAAAATGTGCAACATTCGATTATCGACTTTCAGTTGTTTTTTTTATTCAGCTTAGACAAGAAAGATGGATACTTCGAAAATTCGAGTGATTTTTGAATACGAGTTCCGACGCGGAACTAACGCGGCAGAAACAGCTCGCAATATCAATGTTGCGTTTGGAGAGGGGACTGCTAATGAACGCACCGTGCGATTTTGGTTTAAACGCTTTCGTGATGGAAACTTTGATTTGAAGAACGAACCACGAGGAAGGCCGTCCACACAGGTGAATAACAATGAATTGAAAGACATGGTGGAAGCCGATCCGAGCCAAACTACCCAGGAATTAGCTGCATGGTTTAACGTTACCTTACCAACAATATTGACTCATTTGCGTCAAATCAATAAAATAAAAAAATGTGAAAAATGGGTACCTCATGATTTGACTGATCTGCAGAAAGAAATGCGTGTTGAAACTTGTGTTGCCTTGTTGAATCGATACAGAAATGAAGGAATATTGGATCGAATTGTGACATGTGATGAAAAGTGGATTCTTTGCGATAACCGTAAGCGAAAAATGCAATGGCTGACCCCAGGTGAAACGCCACAACAGTGTCCTAAAGCAATGCTTACCAATAAAAAGGTAATGGTAACTGTTTGGTGGTCTCAGCATGGTGTTATTCACTATAGCTTTCTACGATCTGGTCAAGCAATAACGGCAGATGTCTACTGTGCTGAACTCCGAACAATGATAGCAAAACTAGCAGTGAAACAGCCCCGACTCATGAATCGATCTTCACCATTATTGCTCCATGATAACGCGAGACCTCATACAGCACGAGAAACCGTTTTAACTCTACAGGAACCGCAATTAGAAACTATCCGTCACCCTCCGTATTCGCCAGACCTTGCTCCAACAGACTACCATTTTTTTCGTGATTTGGACAATTTTCTATGTGATAAAAAGTTTTCTTCTCAGGAGGCAGTATAAAATGCTTTCACACAGTTTGTCGAATCTAGATCACCAGAGTTCTATCGCAAAGGCATAAATGACCTTCCTACTAGATGGCAGCAATGTATAGATAATAATGGTAATTATTTTGATTAAATAAATACGTTAAATTAAAAAAAAACGAATTTCAATTTGTCAGTACAAATCGGCAATTTCATACTTTAACCCCTAATATTTTATTCAGAATGATCTCGAGTATATTTGGAGAGCACATGGGGTTTAAGGGACTCCACCATAATCATGTGGACTCTAGACCTTAGCTATCCAAACCTTCGATCTGGAATACCTGCTAATTAACGAACAAGGCTTTCACTAGGTTGCAAGAGTAAGTGGATCCCAAATTCCGAGGTAAAAACCCAAAATAATAATGATTTGTCGGTTTGGATTGGCCACATAATTTTTTTCAACTAACCTTTGTATCCTGGTTATTTCCATTCTGCCCTCTGGAAATCGTTTTAAGGATACCAAACCAACCAAAACTCCGAATCATACAATCTCCCACACAAATCTCCTATCAACTAAACAAGACATAACTTGTATGTATCTTCAGTGGACAGTCGAAATCTCAAAGAGTCCCTGGAGCGGGCAGAATGGAGTCTTGGCGTGGAGCTGTGGTGCAGCGAAGGCGCTCAGTCCAGTACCCTGGCGCCGGTATCCTGTCGGGTACTAAAACTGCACTTCCAGCCCGCGCAAGGCCTTCATTACCATCTACCAGTCTTATTCGACTACTTCCATCTGTCATCCGTATCTATCACCATCCACGCAAGTTTAGTTGCCTTACATCAGCCTTACATCAAGTAAGTGGATAAATTTCTTGCTTAAAAGTATCATAGTGGTCAATAATGAACAGTGTATCCTTATAAACATAAATTAAACAAGATAAGTAATTCCAATATCGAAAATTACTAGTAAATATTAATATAAAATGGAAGAACAATAATTTTTTGATGAAACATACCCAAATTGTCGAATTCACGATAATTATCTTTTATTCATGTCGCAAAGTAAGTGTCGAGTCGTCAATTATATGGCTTTAAGTTACACCTACACCATTTATGTCTGGCAGATTACCTGTATTATAAATCGTGATCTTGGCGCTCAGATTGCATCTGTGACACTTTATTGGATTTCTCTTTAGATAAATTACCTGCTTTATGCATTACAATACTTCTTTAGCAAATTGTAGTGAATGATAAAAGAAATCGTATAAATTATGGCGAGGGTACAGGTAGTATTTTGCGGAAATTAAATTCTGTACTTATTTTCTCGGCTGCTTATCAAGGAAAAGTATCATGCATTACGTACAAAGCTGGTGAGTGTTTGTGTTATTAGTGCTTTCAGCTTTCAATTATCTAATCCTACGTTAAAGGTCCAAAAATGTCATTCTTTGCAGTACGCCTCGCTCGAGCAAACAATGGGGTAAATTGATGAAGGCATCAGGCTCCAACTTTAATACTTCTGGCAGTTTTGAGAATGTGCTTTTTGGCTCTGCCGGTAAATGTTCGGGAGGCAGCTCCAGCAAAATTGCGCATGCCAGGTACAAACATTTCCAAGAGGAAATCCATTTTACAAGGTCAAGAACAGAAATTTAATCTGAAATTTATGATTTTCCAGACAAGTACATGCAGAAGTATGCGGCATCCTCTTGGGATCCTTAGAGGGGCTACAAAGCGCGCTTGCAGTTTGTGGATCCACCGGCGTTTTGCTCACTCCAGAAGAATCATCCTCCAATTCAGTTGTTGGAGATGTGGCGCAACGGTTAAAGGACATAACCGAATTCGGAAAGGTGAAGAATATATTTCAGTTTCTGATAAGCCGTTCTAGACAAGTGGCAACTCGTTCGATAATATATCATCTTCATGCATACAAATATTTGCATTGATTGGGGATCGAAATATTTGCATTGATTGGGGGCCGCGTTCGCTACCGCTACGCCACGGAGGCTGTCTTACAATATGTTGTAGCATATAAAAAAAATATTTAAAAAAGACTGTTTGTTGGGGTCGGCAGAGGTCAGATGGAGCCTCGCCCAACAAACAGGTAGGTACTGGTGGTTGATAATAGGTTAATGCCACAAAATACTTACAATCAAAAGAAATGGGCCGGATAGAAACTCTGGCAGTCTGCAACAGAACCTTAAGCCTCCTCCTTAAACCTCCATGGCGCCTCTTGGAGAATAGCCCATGGCGTGGCTACAAGGGTTGAGTGAAATTAAAGATATCAAATTAGGACAACATGCTTATATTGTTTAACAAATTACAAGATGTGCGGACGCACACTGAAGTTCTAAGCTAAACACACGCGATTATGATAAGCAATGGTCCAAACGCGACGCTGGTTGACTAATGGCTCTGAGCGAAGCCATTTCAACACTCACGCACTTTTAATGTGGCCACACACAAAACGCTATTGGATCGAATATAATGAAAGAAAACTTACGCTATCTCTCCGCGAAAAGAAGTAGGCGAGCCGCTATATGGAGCGCTCAGGCGCCCTCGCCTGAAGCGCTCGGTATCGCATGGACTCCAATGGGAAGCACGTACATAGTCGCTGCACCCGCAAGTATCATGCGAGCTTCAGCCGGGAATAAAGCACGCGGCAGATGAAAATGTCGCCGTAGTTAGTTCATCGCTGCCGTCGACTCGCCGTGGTGGCTGGCGATTCCCATGGCGTCACTCACACGCCATGATGCAAGCGGATTTACTTTGCTGGAAAATCTCATAGATTATTATGTATAGTAGAGGAAAAACCGGCTAATCCACCATGCACGAAAAAATACTCACTCAGCCACACATCTCGCCGGCGCGCTCCCCCAATGCAAAGTGTAATTTTTTGTCGTCCGTCGTTCAGAAACCTTTTTTCTTTTTCTTTTTGAAGACATAGATATCAGTCTTTTCGCTGACTGGATTCCGGCACGAACAAAATCACACCTTAGACTTCTTATAGCTAATATAGTATTATTATATTACATTCAATAGTCCGTAACAGTATGAAAGCGCACCAGAACACGACGAATCGTCAGCGCGCCGCTCGCAATGCCGGGATAAATACCTACCATAACCCCGAATGACCGCTTTTATATTTACACAATGGCGTCTTATACTAGCTGTCAAATGTTCGGCGTACGTACTCGTAGCGATTCCTATACTATAGTAGCGGTACGCTACAATGTCTACGTATACACCTTAAGTATATATAATAATTAAACCTCTTTCTCGATGGAGTAGGCAGAGACAACATGTTTCCACATGATACATGATTGTACAAAAGAACATAAAACTTGTTGCCTAATACGAAACTACAACAAAACTTTATTAAAAATTTGCATGCATCGTTGTTTATAATTATTCTCTTTAAACTTAAAAATGAAAATAGACTCTTCAGAAATCGGATTGCATTGAGGAGGAAGAATGGGCAATGAGCGCAGCGCATGACATTGCGCGGTTATGCGCTGAGGTGACGCTTCGATGGCGAGCTTTCCTGCATCACACCACAGACCGACCACACGTGCACCATGCTCTCGCTGCTAGGCATCATGCATTACGGTAACTACAGTTTTATTGCCTAAAAGTATTAGTAGGTTTCCAGATATTGCCTTAGATTGATAAGTCAGTAGACTTAGTAAATATAAAAGACTGAAGACCATCTTTTCGTAATTTTGAGTCATGTCTTTTTTATGAAACCGCTTGAGCGTTATATTATGGACTTCACACGACACGGTAAAGATATTATAGTATTTTATCTTAAGATGCCTGAATCCATACTAATATTATAAATGCGAAAGTAACTCTGTCTGTCTGTCTGTCTGTATGTTACGCTTTCACGCCTAAACCACTGTACCGATCTTGAAGAAATTTGGTTCTTTTGGTATTGGTATATAATTTGGTAAAAAGTTTGATAAACCATTAATACTGAGACACAACATTCTCACTAATGTAGGGTGTCTGCCGTGTCAGGCCTTTTTATCCGAATGTCCGGTCAAATTTGGCGACCAGGCAACCCTAGAGCTAGACGGTAGATCGTAAATCCGTTCCGTTTTCGGCATTTTCTTCGAGTGTTCGGAATGGATAGAAGCGTTACGCTCGTGAAAATACGTCCACATTATCGGAATTTTCGTTAAAATTATCATTATAACGTGGATTCATCATAAGAATGAACGAGCAAGAGCGACACAAACACACCCTGCGCCTTGCATTCTGAGCACACCCTATATAAGATAATAGTTTGCGATATATTTTGTATCTGAAGATTCCATATTAAGATAATATTTCGCATCTTAAGATAATAGTGTACTATCTTAAGATATATTTCGTATCTTAACATAATATTACCATATCGCTCGATATCTTAACTGTAATATGAAAATATATAATATTATCTTAACCGTGTGTGATGGTTCATACAAAATGCACAGTGAGCGATATTCTATCTTAAGATGAAAATATTATAGTATCTTCGCCGTGTGTGATGCGCTTTATTCAGTCAAACCTCCAATATCTTTGTCATGTTTAATCCAATGCTTTTGAAAATTTATTCCCTTCAGGCAGTGACCCGAAGTTATTTTTGTTATTTAATTTGTCGCTTTAGCTAATATGTCTTATAAATACTGAAAAAAGTACACAATTTCCAGAATAAAACGTTTCTCCGAATGCTTCTTCGTGCTGGACAACCCCCGACACTCGCTGGCAGGTTGCTACGACAGCAATTACCAGTCGTACCAGAGTGTGGGGGAGGTAGCTCGCAGGTCAAGGTACCTGGCGCTGTTACCCCCGCTGCCGGTCCACTGCATCGCACTCGATGGAGACCCGCATATCATGCCAATCATTTTTGAAGATAGGTAAAAATATTGTATCAACTGTTTTCGAGTTTGGCTCAGTAGTTTTTGTAATTTTGGAATTATTTACTTGTCATATAGTTAGTACGAGTTGCTTTCTAACAAGTAAAGTGAAGATAGATTGACATTATTTGAACATTCCAAACATTGCCTACATTTTATTTCTAATAATTACTAACGCCATTAATGTTATAAAAAAAAATACTTTCAGGTATCAAGATACGGCAGAATTTGCGAGACGTCGTTCATTTTTGAATTCGAAAGCAAGTAAATCAGGTAGCGGTAAGTATTCACATTGGGGATCACATTTTTGATAGAAAAATTTAGTAATTACTTCTTGTTTCGTTACAGATCCTTTCCTATGTTCAGAACCTCTGGGAGATGATTGTGCTTGCAGTATTAGCTCTTTCATGGACTCTAGAAGACCTTCTTCTGAAGCGTCAAGAGTTACTCTCACACTACCCAAAACAATTATGGACGTACTAGAACCGCAATTCAACGCACCAAAATCAAATACTAATGTCGTTCAAGCAACTTTGACGTTAGCACCTCAAAAATCTGCCCGCGGGTCACCCAAGCGAGCATTAGTGAAACAAAGCGTAGTAGAAATGAATAAACCCCATAATAAACAGCTCGAACTAACGGGGAGGAATAGATATATAGTGCAGAATAATCAAATTAGTGAAATTCAGTTACCATTAAACAATGCGTTTGCGTCATGCTCTATACAACAAGGCCAGCAATTGTCTCGATACTCTGCATCAACATTGCTTGATATTAACGCTGCAAAAATTGCCTCAAACGTCTTACAGGTAGATAAAGAATCAAGAAATGATCGAAATGATATCCCACGCCAAAGAAATGAAATCACAAGTGGAGTTAGTACATTACCAGCCAGACATAGCAAATCTCTAGATCAATTAAGAGTCTCACAACTAACGCCTCTCAACACTGCACAAACATTGACAAAGAATGTTAGAAATAATTCTAACTCTTCTGTTAACTATCCAAAACCGTATTTGCCACCACATCAAATCAAACCAACAACATTGCCTAGAAGCGTAACAACTACTGCTTATCCTACAAGTACAACGACTAGATGCAAAGGAGATGACTATAGAAAAAATATTAGTGAATTTAGAGAAAAATATAGACATCCATTTAAAATGGACAACAACAATCAAGGAATGAGCAATGAAGTGTTTCATGACGTAGGATATAAGTACGAGGGTGTGGCACAACCGAATCCTAACCCAGTGTACGGCTATGCTTTCGGTAATCAGGGTAATATGCAAGTGAATAATGTTGTTCGTAATCCGTTAGAATTTCAAAGAGGCTACAGTGTAAATTTACCCCGTCCTATGTTGCCTCCACGTAATTCTTACCCACCGGTTAGTGGTAAAACTCAAGTGACTGATCAGAATAACTTAGTTTCTAATAAACACGTACATAGATCAAATTCTACTCATGTATTTCATCAAAAAGAAAACCCACACATTGATATTGAAGCCACTCGTAATCAGTTGAGGCACGAGTTAAATTATTATTTACAAAAGGGTGACTGGAGCTATGACTTTAACACGGGTAGTTTAATACAAAATTACCAAAAAAAGTCTAGCAAAAGCAGTGATGACAGTGGGTTTGTAATGACTTTAGATAGAAGTAGTGATGGAACATCTAAATCAACTTATTCTAAGACACCACCATCTACTCCACATTCTACTATGCCGTCTGTAAGACACAAGAAAAGTCGTTCAAAAGAATCCAAATTAAATAATAGTGGAAAGGAAATGACAAAACTGAATTCTAGTAGAGATTCATTAAGTAGTCATCATTCTATCAAATCCAGAGATAGTAAATCAGATCGGCATACATCCAAATCGGAGCGGAGCACGCCAAAATCGGAGAGAGCAACGCCAAAATCAGGAAAATCTACACCCAAGTCTGGTGGAATTACCCCAAGATCGGGTTTAGCGACACCTAAATCGGGACGAGCAACACCGAAATCCGGCGCACAAACACCAAAAAGTGGAAGGTCCAGTGGTAAACCTGAAAAGAGAACAAAACATAAAGCTTCGGAGAAAATGACGCAATTAATGTCTGAAGCTGCATCGTCATCTAGTAATGATAGTATACCTTTCGAACTCAGAAGATTAGAGTCATCTGCCAGTGTACCTTATAGTCTGGATCACGGGCCAGAACTGTTAAGACATTGCAGAAGTGCAGCGTCAGTTTTAGATGAACCTAACCTTAATAACACATTTGGATCCGAATCCTTGCCTAATTTAGCACCTCCACCCGCATTTGAGTCACCACCACTTGACATTGGAGATAAAGATTTTAAAATTTTGCCTCCAGAAAATTTTTCTAACAAAGAAGCAAAACGTAGTAGAAGTAATTCAACATCCAGTTTAAGTGAACAAAGTGGGTGGGTATCAAGCGGACGAAGTTCAGGCCCCTCCTCCCCAGATAATGCTAGTTGTCAATTAAATAAGAATTATCCTCCAACAAACCCATCAGTCTCCAAAATGAGTAGCAAAAATTATGAAGGCACAACAGAACTTCGTAACATGAACGGTGAGACAATAAACGATTTTAAAAGAACTATTCTCAACGGTGAGCAACTACGAGAAAGATTGCTAAAATTAGCTGTGAAAGTTACTCAAACCAATTCAAATGAGAAAATAGAATGTTGTGATAAGGAAGTATGTGAAGAATGCACTATTTGTAGTGATTCTATATGTACAGATAGCCAATGTGAGTATAATAAATTAATGCATAGCAATGGCATCGATGCAGGATGTAACTCTGATACATGTACGGCAAGTTGTTTTCAACAAATGGCTGAAATGAGCAGTGGTAAAACCAATCAAAGGCACAACTCTTTTAGTGCTATACAAGGAAAAACCTATAATTCATCAGGCAGGTCACAAAGTGAGGGAGCTGTTAAAAAATCTCAAACAATCGGTGACAACCTTCATCCTTATATAAGAAAAGAGATGCCAGCGAAACCGCCGCAACAGCAACAACAGCCTACGTCAAAATCATCTTCATTGCATAAGACGAAATTAAAAGACCGAATTGAATATACAGAGAAACTAATAGCTGCCGAAATACTTAATTTATCTGTAGACCGTTCATGTAAAAGTCATAATGGCAAGAAAATAGGCCCTGCTTTGCAGCAATACTCAAATAAAGCTAAATCTGAGGTGAATTTAGCCCATTTTGTTGGTGATAATGACTACGAGCATCTTCCACCGCCGCAACAGTTTAGAGACGCTCCGCCACCACCTGACGAGTTTAAGGTGATTATATATTTATTTTATCTTCTTTTACCCTTTAATTTTGCAAACAAAATGCACTAAATTCAAAATAGTCTTTT
This sequence comes from Eilema caniola, assembly GCA_949126895.1. Lineage (NCBI taxonomy): Eukaryota > Metazoa > Arthropoda > Insecta > Lepidoptera > Erebidae > Eilema > Eilema caniola. The sequence goes on along the minus strand of OX421476.1, from coordinate 16,960,964 downwards.
CACAACTAGTCAGCAGACAAGTATATCATGAGAAGTAGTTACATCAAAGCTATGCATAAACAGCACTACATCCTTTAAATATTTCTTTCAAACTCTGCCTGTTAAACTTTTCGTCAGTCTAAACAAACATTGATTTTATCAAATTTTTTTTTTCTTCCCGAAGGAATATTTAAATGTCATCAATGTATATATTGCAGGACCCTCCAACAAAATCTCCAAAATTGAGTAGACAGGGTAGTAAATCATCTACTCCTTCCAAAACACCGAGGAAGCAACAACCACAACACACCACACTTCAGTTAGACAACCCCTTATACCACGTGTGTGAAGGTACGTATTAATAATGTCGGTTGAAAGGTAAGCAAGGATGCAATTCAGACTAATATCATGTTTCACGAGAAATGATCACAAAGGACTTTACAAAGACTTTACTGAAAAACGATTTCCTTATGAATAACAATTGCCGCTTATACCCTTTAACCTTTCAACCGTTTATATGATTGACAAATTTAACAAATCATAGCTTTTGCTACTAACACTATCTATCGCTTGGCTTACAACAGGTATTATGGAGAGGAGAAAACTACGTCCCCACCAGTCCGTGAACTCAAGCAGTTTGACGACTGGTGGCACGCTTAATAAAAGTCAGAGCACAGGGGAATTGGCTAGCAGAAATGAAGGTGGAAACAATAAGGGTATTTTTAACAAAACTTATTTTTCTTCCTAACCATTAATTTTCCTTGTAGAGTATTTCTCAGCATGTTCAGTTTTCTACTTTTCATTCTTGTACTAAACGCTGTCTAACTTTTAAATGGTAAATCGCGTGCCTCTATCGTTTTTGAAATGAAAACTTCTTTAGCGGCGTTTGATGGGTGTAAATGTTAAGGAAGCGTCAGGATTAGTTGACCTTTGAACCGTAACCGCCGACTGACGTCATACAAAATTAGGTACAGACTATGTATTTTGCAACTTACAATAGATATCGTCGTAGCTTAAACGGTAAGCATGTCGACTGTAAGTCCTTATAGTTTCAGATAGTATCGGGTTCAAACCACCTGGCCTTCAAAGATTTTTTGTGATTGTTTTTTCTTATTATAATTTATTACTTTTGGTGATTATTTTTTCTTTTTGTAATTTATTACTTTTTATGATATTTTTTTCTTTTTGTAATTTATTATTTTTTGTGATTATTTTTTCTTTTTATAATTTACTAGCTTTTGCCCGCGGCTCCGCCCGCGTGGATGTCGGTTATCGCGACCAAACAAAGCCTATGTCCTTTCTCGTCGTCTAATCTACCCCTATACCAAATTTCATCAAAATCTGTTCAATGGTTTAGGCGTGAAAGCTTAACATACAGACAGACAGATAGAGTTACTTTCGCATTTATAATATTAGTATGGATTAATTTCGTCTGACAGAAAATTAGCAGAAAATAAGTGATAGGTTCTATGATTAGCGCTATATTATAGGTATGGTATGGTATGTTCTTTTTTATCTTTTTCTATGTATATAACGAAGAAAGAAAAAAAGAAAATGTTTTCACTTCTGCCGGCACTCAGAGAGTGCAACCCGTCTTTTTTTATATTATGATCAGATCCAGGTCTATCAAAGGTAGTATGGTAGCTTCTAATGAGAAAGAGGACTGAACCGCAAAAGCACCACTCTCTATACACAGGGACTTTGATTTTGTGATGATAAAAGTGCCCTGGTCGACAAACGAGGACCTGCGAAAATATTAGGTTGATAGACCACAAGGAACTGACATGCATTATAGAAACGTTAATTCATATAAAATGAACACGGTGGAGATTCATGTTTTATGTTTGTCTAATATCAATTTCTAGCATAAACCAAGCTACTATCTTTTAATAATCCACATATTTACAGAATCTCCAGTTTTTTAGAATTCGTTACTTCAATTTCAGAAAGAGAAAGCAATCTCGTCAGTATATTCGGCCTAGCGGAGTCCGAGAGGCTTTTCGTCAAGTGCCGAGAAGAGTTTAGGCAGAGCGTCAAGTACCCAGGCGCCATCTATTCCGACTTCCCTCCTATAGAAAACCCTTTACCCTATTTTCATATCAGCGACGAATATAGAATGTTTAATCCTGAAGGTAAGAACAAACTATGACTTACTGATGTTTGAATATTTTTAGCATCGACAATGTTAAAAAATTATTGCACTAATGATCGCCAGGGTCAACCTAATTACCTTGACAGCTATTGGAGCTAAACTAAGAAATTTAGAAAAGATACTTAGCTTACATAAGAGCGTTTTCACACTCATCCGATATCCGATATCCGACATCCGATATCCGACATCCGATATCCGACATCCGATATCCGATATCCGACATCCGATATCGGAGGAAGTCAAATGTATGAGAAATGTATCTTTCTTTCACATTGTCCGGCCCGATATCGGTTATAGGTATCAACACCACTGTTTTGGCTCCGATAACCGATATCGGGCCGGACAATGTGAAAGAAAGATACATATCTCATACATTTGACTTCCTCCGATATCGGATGTCGGATATCGGATATCGGATATCGGATGTCGGATATCGGATGTCGGATATCGGATATCGGATGAGTGTGAAAACGCTCTAATGCCCAATCACATCTCTGGAGAACGTCCCATATCGTGCAAGCTTCTATTTTATGGGCAAATCTTTTTGAACCTACACGTTTTTTAACTTAATTACAAATTTTAAAAACAGTGTCTCGAGAACTATTGACGGTAATTATGTTATTTTCAGACTCAACCTCAGATGCATGGCTCGAGTCAAAAATAGTGCCCGGAATAAGGCAATAGGCTCACCTCATATTACGTAGAACCAAACATAATGATTGGTGAAATGTAGATGTAAATTCACCTTTGCCTAACTCTACGGGGATAAAAGCGTGATTATATGTGTGTATGTAGGTTGTAAATATTTGATATTTTTAACTTTCAGGGCTGCATCTAATTATTTGCGTTCATGGCTTGGATGGTAACTCAGCGGACCTGCGGTTAGTAAAGACTTACCTGGAACTAGGTTTGCCCGGAGCCAGACTAGACTTTCTCATGTCCGAGAGAAATCAAGGTGATACATTCTCCGATTTCGAAACGATGACAGATCGGTGAGTACCTATAACCAGTATTTTGAAACTTTAACCAATCTCATAAAGTTTCATCCCAAATGTTTATTTAAGGCGTTTGAAACCTTTTCCAAAAAGTATTAACTAGTAAATATAACTGAAAGCATTTTATGAAAGTGAATAAATTCTTAATATATGTTTCCATAATTTCAGACTCGTACAAGAGATCGTCACCCACATTCAAAATTCAAGTGATCCTGCCAGAATCAGTTTTGTGGGTCATTCGCTGGGCACAATCATCATTCGGTCCGCATTAGCAAAACCGCAGATGAAGCCATTTTTGGGCAAATTACATACATTTCTGTCACTGAGCGGACCACATCTTGGAACTTTGTACAACTCTAGCGGGCTTGTTAATGCTGGTAAGTACATTATTTACAAACTTTTTCTCTGGTTTCAACAAACCCACGCAAGAGCCGTTTCTTAGCGAATGTTCTTTACTCCTTTTCCATTCAGTAATCGACTGAGGTCATGTGAGCATACCATATCCAGGAATTTAGTGAGGAGAGTAGAACGTTTCAATATAGATACTATAATGTACCTACCTTGTAACTAGACACAATATTTTAGCTAGAATCCGGAACTGACTAAAGTCCAAACCCTCGAACGCCCCTTAAATATTAAACAATTCTTTAAATTTAAACTAAATGTGCCTTTAAAACTTTCAGGGATGTGGTTCATGCAGAAATGGAAAAAATCAGGTTCTTTGCTGCAGCTTTCTCTCAGGGACAACTCGGATCCTCGAAGGTCCTTCCTTTACCGTTTGAGTGAAAGAAGTCAGCTGCACCAGTTCAAGCATATCCTACTCTGTGGCTCTGGTCAGGATCGATATGTTCCACTTCATTCTGCACGACTGGAGCTGTGTAAAGCTGCGGCGAAAGATACCTCATTGCTGGGACAGGCTTATAGGGAAATGGTTAGTATTATTTAGACTGCAATCCTACAAGCAGGTTATTTTTTCATTAATAGATATTTGGTTTGTTCAAACTAAAATTTTGAAAAGGTTTGGTATTCGATTTGATTCGATTTGATATTGGATAGTGTCTTCTAGAAATATAAAGAAGACAAAACGAGAATCCCATCGCTCTAACTGACCTAGACGCGTGTTATGTGTTTAGTGGAACTACGTACTACTTACGTGGTTATTATGTAGTTGAGAGTGATGCGGGTTATGCCCAGGTGCGGTCGCAGCCTGAAGTTTAAGGTCACTTTTTTAAGTGCAGACTTTTTCTTCAGAAAATAACTTTTTAGAAGACTTCGCGATTTTGAGGGACATCATATCCTCTGTAAAATTCAACCGCACATTTTAATGTTATGCCGAATGTGATGTTAGAAAGAAGGAACAACGATTAGGTATAGGTAAATGGTATTATAAGAGACAATCTTTTCTACGCGTCTTACGTACACGACCTAGGTCTTCTCGAATTGTCATGCTGTTTTCTTAAATATTTCTCAACGACCTTCCAAAAATAATTGGTAGGTACATGCAAAAGTCATTTTTGTTGCCCACCTTTAGATAATACGAATACGATGATAGAAACAATTATATTAGATTTTCAACCATTAGACGTGTTTTTGTAAAATAGTAACCGAATTGGTTCCATAAATGGTAGGTTCTTGTTCTTGGACTCAATCCGACTTTGTAAAACAAAATGGTGACTAAGTAAGCGGTGTTTTTACAGGTGCACAACATGGTGTCCCCACTAGCAGCGAGAGCGTCTCGAGCTGCAGTGGTGCGCTATGACGTCCAGCACGCATTGCCGCACACCGCCAGCGCGCTCGTCGGCCGCGCCGCACACATCGCCGCACTCGATTCCGACCTTTTCATCGAGAAATTCCTACTCGTCTCAGCGCTGAAATACTTCCGATGAACTGTTCCCGTGCCTCTACTAAGCCCGGTAGATAATTAGGGATAAAGCAACCATTTGAATGTGATACCGTTTAATTCTAGGGTACTCTGGACTTACCTCCTGGAGGGACCATACACATTTGGCACCCTCCCCTTGTAAATTTGTTCAACGCAACCAGGTTCTGTAAGATAATTTGGTGTGAACGTAGAGTTGTACATAAAAAAGTCATGACTTTTGGATTTTATAATGTGTGTCTATGATGTAACTCTTCAAGCAAGACTTTCATAGTGCACAGTTACTTTTAAGAATCTTGAAATTTGAAAAATGACATGACTTACCCTACACTTCGTTATAAACAGAATGCATTTAAAAAATATATCGCTCTAGCATTTAAACTGCGAACTCATCAATGATGGACGTATTTTCAGGAGCTGCAAACTTTTCATCAATATAACCTACATAACATACCTTCAACTGCCATATACACACATCATATCCCAAAAGCAAAGATATTCGCATTTGAATTCAGAAGCCAATCTATACCATATCGTTTAGGTTTGCGCCTGTACATTTTGCAGTTTAACTACGCCCAACATTGCTATTTCTTCTCTACAGGGTTGCTTCAAATTTCTGCCCTAGAGTGATAACTAGAGCTTCTTGTAGATTTACATTTTGAATACCAAATTCAAGGCAATTCTAAATATGCAATATCGAATATTACCTTCAATATTTCATAATCAAGTATAGTCACTTTTTTATTTGAATTGCCAATCATAAGGGCAAATCTAGGCTCAGGTACCTCATGGGTCTCCATTACGCATCGCTACTTAAGTACTCAAATTAAAAGCACAATTTTGGTTGACAAGATCGAATCCAAATATTTTTTAGTTAAAAATTTTAATAAAATCGGAGTAACTATTAGGTATTAACAAGTTAATATCACTCCTTGCACGTAATATAAACATGTTGAAGCTGTTGTACCTTCACCTACCCATGTCTCCAAAAAGCACGATATTATCAGATTAACTAACAGACTTTTGAATAACGTGTGATAATTCGATTTTAGACATAATGGTAGAGTGATTTATGAACTTTGACATAAAAACGTTGAAGTAACAATTTTAATTAAGTAGACGATAAGATGGATATGTACACCAATTAAATAAGACTATAATTTTAGCAACCTTAGATATTATACTTAGATGTTATTTGTATCATTGTTGTCTTTGAACGGTATCATTCTTAAAAGACAAAAGGAGATGATTCCTTAGACCACGACATAAATAATGCACTAATATCTAAGAGCTGACAAGCCGAATTCTCAACGCGGAAAACATTAATGTTGCACTTTACCGTAATTCTTTTCACTATGAAGAGTCCTAGGCACAACGGCAAGGTTGTCGCATCTATATTTAAAAATAATTGATGCAATCATCTATTATGTCATGTATTGTTGAAAGGGAACAATCAAACAAAATTAAACATAGGTATTGAACGATAGATAGATAGATAGACCGGAAAATAGACTTGTGTCATTTAATTATTGGTCACACTGCCATGGAAAGAAGAAACGATTTGAAACGGTACTTTGCCCGTGTGTGAAGCAATGTGTCCACGGATAGCATTGGCACATTTTGTTAGTAAAGAGAATAAGTTTTCTGGAAGCCGAGTTCTAAGTTTTGGCAAACATTATTTCTTTTCATTACAGAAACTGGTCAAAACGATGCATGCACATAAATAGCCTTTTAAAGTCCACTCTCGAATAGGTATAGGTATACCGTAGTATATCGTGTCTCCTGAAAGTCCTGTGTACCTATACCTACAGGAGTATCACGATACGGCCTAATCCTGACGCAATACAGCATGAACATGATAACGAGCGATTTGTGACTGACACCATATTTTGTCGTGGTCAAAGCGAAAACTACCTAAGTTATCTTCTATGGAAGTACACGACACTAAATTTCTTATTGCATTTGCACCACTCGTTATTGCTGCAGTTCGGTAAACGATTCAACTTGTAGTTTAAATCTTTTACTTTCATAGTAGATAATATTTTTTAAGTTAAAGATATCGTCTCGATCATCGTAAGGCCCGGAATTCCGTTCATGAATCAAAATTACCTCAAGGAAAGGGTCTGATCGATAGTAAGCTTCAAAAAATGGGTGTTTATTATCTAATTTTAAATCATAATTATTGCAAAACTGAATGTGATAGATTATACTTAATAAATAACAGAGCACTTTGTATGAATTTATTATTAACTAGACGAGATGAGACGGCGCGGCGGCGGCGCGCCAATCTGAAAAGTTTTAATTGAAGAAACTACCTAACTAGAATAAGTAAGTGCCTACCTATACCTAAATAAACTTTTAAGCATGTCGAATACATTACAATTTAAGTAAATTACATAGAAGGGCGTGTTTCCAGTTTCCCTCTGTCCAGGTTCGATATTGTAAACTGTAAAAGCCAATCTCATCTAGATAATAACAAATTCATAATTACGTAGATTAATATTTATGTTCCTGGAGCTAATGGATAAATCCGCCATAGGCCTCTGACGTCGGCCGTAGCCTTAAACAATATATAAAAATAAAGTACCTAAACGTTAGATGAAAGTTGTAAATTTTTAATCGAATGTTAGACTGATCTTTAAAAATATACGATCATGAAGATATTTAATAAGTTTCATAGAATATCTTTTCTTATTAGTAGTGAACTTAATTTGATAAATTAAAGTTATTATCTCGCTCTGTCCACTTCTCTCTATTAAATTAATCAGTAGGTAATGTTTTATACAGGGCTTGGAAATCTGATTTGATAACTTTCGATATATTGTGTACTTACAACTGGAATAGTCATAGTCTTATTATTGCTCATGTGCTGGAGGGCCCAAGCAAGGCTTAAGTTTACAGAAGTCACATCAGTTGCTCGATTCAGATGCCTTCCGCTGCGTTGAGCAGTCACCCGCGTGACACTCTCCACTATCGCTTGGGACATATTATCTTGGACCTAAATGTGCTCAAAATATGCTACAAACGCGCAGTACACGTTTCTTGGGTGCCTAGCACAGTAGTATAGTACAGTGAACGAGCTCAAATTCACCAAACATACCGCGCAGGTGGTCTTATTTGTCTTAGCCGATTTAGGTCCAAGATATGTGTCCCAATAGTTATTTGTGCAACAAGTGAGCAAAATTGTTTTTTCCTGCAAGTTTTGATTTTGAGTTCCGAGCAAGCGAGGGATTCTAAGATTTAATCACGAGCGTAGCGAGTGATTCTAATGTAGAATTCTGGGCGTGAAGAGGGATTCGAAGGCACAAGAAGCAAATAATTTTGCTCTCGTGTGGCACCCATTACTTTTCACTTCAGCAGCGAGAACACATAATAAGTATTTCTTAGAAGATAACACAATGAACATGATCAGATAGAAATCAGGTTTATATTTATTATAAATCAAAATAATGCTGAACATTTTAAAACTTAAAGATGCAATTATTGCAGTTCTGCAAATTCTACAAAGTCTATACAATACGATAGTAACACAGCAGTCTTCGAACAAGTCTTCGCACCCTTTGTCAGTCTCCATTTATTAAAGATAAGGTATGCTTCCAAATATTTCTCGCGAGGCTTCTCAGGAAGGAAACTTAATTCCGCATTAGTAACTTGCTGTTTTAACTCTTCTGGTGTTAAATACTGGCTTCGTCGCTAGTAAGTAGTATGTATCGCTAATCTTTTATGATTATGTACCTATTTTCTATTTTAATATTTTTAATCTTATTTTTCATTCCCGCAATTTTTTAAGATGCGTTCAGAAACAGCGTCCGGGATGTTTTATTTCTTAAATGTTGAAAATACAAATAATTATAAATATGTACTTATGCGTCAAGTAATAATTATAAATACTTATGCATGCAGTACTTATTTTCGTATACAATCATATATAAAATATGAAATAATTTAAATAAAAAACAATGGTTATCCATTTTCAAATCCCTTTCAAATTTAGTTTACTTACGCGTTTCAGAACGAGTTTTCTTTGGCGACGAATTTCGAAATTGGATTTTCAAATTAGAATTCTACTATGTGTTTGTCACTCGTTTTTTTTAAAGACGGGAAAGAGACAGAGTGCACTGTCGTTCGCTGTAGTTCGAAAGTTCTTCGATTCTTTCCAAATCTATGGTTGGCACTACTCATAAAAAAAGACGGGTTGCACTCCGGGAGTGCCGGCAGAAGTGAAAACTTTTTCTTTCTTTCTTTGTTTGTTATATATAGAGAAAAAGATAAAAAAACCATACCATACCATACCTAAAATATAGCACCAATAGAACCTATCACTAATTTTCTGCTAATTTTCTGTCAAAAGAAATTAATAAATTACAAAAAGAAAAAATAATCACGAAAAATATCAGAAGCCCAGGTTCGAACCCGGTACTATCTGAAACCAAAAGGACTTACAGTCGTAGCGCTTACCGCTAAGCTACGAAGCTTCTTAGCGTACCTAGCAAAATAAACACTCTGTAGCTAGGAATGTTGTATGACGGGTCAAAGGTCACGTGATCCTGACGCGAGTTTAACACTTTGTACCCATCCAACGTCGCTAAAGAAGTTTTCACTTCAAAAATTACAAACTTTGTCTCTTTCGCAGTGAGCATAATCGCATTTTGCTCACTGTTTTTACGCAGCAAAACTTATATGTTTGAGCTGCTGAAGTGAAAAATATATTAATGTTCGCGAGCCCACCGCGGAGTGCTGCTGCGACGACCTGAAACAAATGAGGCCTAAGATCGTACTAAAGCCATTAAAGATTTTATTACCTCGCAATTTCAGCACCCCTACAACTAATGTGAGATTATTTCATTTGAATAATCTCACATTAGCTGTAGGGGTGCTTTTAGTTGACGACTCTGGATCTACTTCCCTTCAAGTTCCCATAGGTATTCCTTATACATAAATGACTCTTAATAAGAAAAGTATTCCAATACTCGTTATAAGAAAACAGGCCCTGATAGAACTCAGTTCCCTATCACTTCCTCCAAAACTATTGTAAAAAATAGTAAAATAGGTACCTAATTATTAATAATTTCAAAAGATAAAACGACATTTGACAGGACTAAATCAAATTTTAGTTATTTTTACCTAATCATAATTTATTTTAATCGACTTATGTTTAGTGACTTATTATAGTTATCGATTAAATAGCACTGTGGTTTATCACTATAACTAGCTGTCGCCCGCCGCTCCGCCCGCGTGGATGTCGGTTATCGCGAATCGGGGTATGAAAAATAGATGTTGGCCGATTCTCAGACCTACCCGATATGCCCACAAAATTTCATGAGAATCGGTCGAGCCGTTTCGGAGGAGTTTGGGAACGAAAACTGTGACACGAGAATTTTATATATTAGATAACATCCTTATTATTATTATTGAATATTTATGTATCAATAAAAAATCATGTAACTAATATTGATGATTCATTAAGGTGTACCATGGTGTTTATTATGCTTGTTTTTTTTTACCTATCAGCCATATTAAGCTTTCATCCATAAAAACTTCATCACAACTGATCAAAATGTCAAGGGCCCTCCGCAAAACGCATAGCAGCCATAATATGAAATTATTACTATATAATGTAGGAGGTGTGTATCAAAAGGCGGGAAAGAATTGTGTAAATATTATAGAAATGAATTTTTATTTGTAAATCGTATGATAAATGGCAATGTGTCGATGTTATATACTTATGATAATAAATAAATAATGCCTAATAGTTATTTATTACTGCGGTCATTCCTTTATCCATTTTATATTCTATTTCATCATCCTCCTAGCAATTTCCTGTTTGCTTTAAAGTTTCGTTTTTCTTTGAATCCCGAGGTTTACTAATTATTTTTGATTAGCTACAACTAGCTGATCAAAAATAATTAGCAACCCACTAGTTTTAACGAAACGGACGTCATAAAACTCAACACTTTTATGACATCGACTACCGTCTTATTCCTGAGAGGTAAGACGTATGTCAGAACCTCGTCTGTGGTCTAGCAGGTACACCACTTAGCAGGTGAGGTTAATTGGGTCCCAAAGTTGTTGAGCCCTGTTGCTTGTCGAAGTCCTGCTTATTTATCTTTTTTTTTTTTATTTGTAACATTGTGCAACCATTATATTCTACTGGCGTAGTGTTGAATATACTAATATACTGGTTAACTTTATTCGTCTAATGGCTATCGTACAAGGAGACAAAGGAATCAAATTTGCTATACCTCCATCTGATAGTAATTTATACTCTATACAGCCCAGATTCAGCCTCAGCGCCGTCGCATAAGTTAAAAAAATATATAGGTACCCGCTTTTATACTGCTGTTTATTCACCTCAGCGTATGCCCTCTGGTATTGTTACCTATGTTTATGTGTGGAAGAACAGCAGCCTATTATAAATACGCTTGTCAAACTCGAACCAGTGATTTCACTCTAAAATCCTTCCGCAAAAACTAAATTTCTTTCTATCATTTCCTTTTCAATATACCGACAAGTGCTTGGCTTCCTTTTTTTTGTGCCTGGATACCACCCCCGCCGGGGCCGGAGGGGGATGTTATGTCGGACTCGAACCGACTAAATCGCACGCCGTCTGTGTGGGTCGCAGTGCAAGGTCGAAGGTAAGGTAGCTACAGTGCATATCCCTCGCACATCTTTGCCTTCCTGTTAGTATCATAAAATGTATTACAAAATTAAAATCAGTCCGATTCCAAAGGTGAAACGGCAGATTCTGAAATCCTGTATTTCGTATTATAAACTATCCCAGGCGTAATGGTTTCTTCCTCGCACTCATTGATCGGTAGTTTGGGATGGCGTGACAGCAAATTAAGAAATTAAGGACATATTTGTTTTAAAGGCGCCTTCTCACTAACAGTTTACCGAACGACGGCCGGATGAAATGAATCTATCAGTTGATCGCAATAACACACACAATTACAGTTTCGTTAACAATTTTGGACTAACGAGTGACGACTAATAGTACAATCCGATAGTGTGTGGCGAGCACCGACAGATGTCAGCCGGACTTTGGCCGTGCCGTGAGGCGAATAAACACAAATTAGCAGGCGGTCGGCCAGCAACCTGTCGACTGACTGTAAGCATTTTTTACGTACCTAATAACTTCAAACTAAAAGAATAAAATAATGTTATTATTTTCGTCTGAGGTTGAAACACCATTATGATGATATGTACTTCACTTGTTTTACTATGATTTTATTCATTTTATGTACATAATCTTGTATATTTCTTATGTACGGTCAAGGACAAAAGTAGCTTAACAAATTCTAATTTATTAATCACTGTGGCTCCTATTCTAAACCTCACATAAAATAATGAAAGAAATACTCAATAAATTAACTTTAACCTCTAAGGATCATGAAAATACTATATACAAGAATTATAGGTATAGGTACTCGTTCCAGTTTAAAAAAGGTTCGTTAATATTTTAGTGTTAATCAATTAATGTGCTTGACTGTACACCTATTTCACCTTGCACCTATTTCTTACAAAGATTTTCACCTACTTAGTGCGCAGGGTGCGGGCCAGTTCGAACACTGTCTTGAAAATGATTGCAGCAAGGCTAGACTGCCTATATATAAGGCACTGCTGTAATAGGCATGTGTAGGATAAGTTTTGTTTGTATTTTGTTTTGTTTTATTTATTTTTTGCTTTATTTTTCTTTGTCCAATTTTATTACTATGGGTCATGTTATGTTACCTGAAATAAATGATTTTTATTTTTATTTTTATATAAGAATAGCGTAGTGCAAGCAATTTTCAACCTTTTTGATCAAGATTGTTTCTTATTATCGTGATTAGCGTCATCTCCCAGTTTGAAAAAAAACTGTTGTCGATAAAATGTCATTTAGGTCGAAAGTCGCTTGCACTGTTTGCCTAGTCTCTGTGTAACTGATATTAGAACATTGCCGGCAGGCGATCGTACGGTGGTAAACTGTCGAATCCCAACTGCTAGTGTGTAATCGCAAAACTAACAACAGGTCATTACCGGCAGGTCAAAAGCGCTTCAGTGTTATGTGAATAACGCCAGGTTTCCATTGACGTATCAATAGGGATAAAATTATTCAGTGCTTTCGTCATCATCATTATCATCATACCAGCCGCACACAGTCCACTGCTGCACATAGGCCTCTCCTATGGACTTCCGGAACGACCGATCCATAGCAACCCGCATTCAGCGCTTCCCGGCGACCTTCCTGTCGTCATTCAGTGCTTTAGTAAATTATAATGTTGATTTTATTGAAATATTCCTTATCTTTTAAACTTCACCCTAACTTTCATTACTTTTCACCATTCTTGAGAGAGAATATTTATAAATCGTTTAAAAATAAGTTAAAAACAAAATTATTACTTTTTTTGACTCCCAGCGACATTCATTTTATATTTAGTAAGCTAACATTACATTGGACGTTGATTGAGAGCATCTTATTTCTTATTGTGAAAGAAACTGTTATACTTTTTTTTTTCAATCGCCTAAAGACTAATATTTCACAATCAACTAAAGTTACCACACTAAAGTTCTGACAATAGCAACAGTACAGCACTAATCGAATGACAGTTCGTCCGCCGCAGTCGCGCGAGGCGTGTGGTAACGTGATACGCTAGCTGAATTTTTTGCTGTGTATTTTAAATGGGGTGTATTTAATACAGAAAGATAAGGAAAGAGAGCCGTTTTAAATATTGCCAATAATTTATATTTGTACACTGAAAGTAAGTGATACAAGGGCTTTCAAGTGACAATTTAAAGTATAAAAAATTTACCTAGGCAATGCAGTGTTCGCTATCGCATAGGTTTTTCTAATAACTTGTGATTTATTTACAATACAATGGGGAAATTGCTGAGTCTCTTGTCGCGCGACGACTCGAATTGTTGTTCCTCGCCGCGTTACGATATATTCTTGGATTTCGAGAACGCCGCGCCCACTGATACCGAACGCGATGTTTATGAAGAAGTGCAGCGGGTACTTTTGGATTCAGAAAAGATTCTTGAAGAGATACAGTGTTATAAAGGAGCTGGGAAGGAGATACGGGAGGCTATAGCGGACCCATCTCGAATATCGCAGGAGCGAGCGTGGCGCGCAGTCAGGCCGCTCGTGGACAAACTGCTGCGTTGCTATAACCACTCCCTACAGCTGCAGCGGGTGAGTCGATGATTCATTATCTGTCTGACAAAGAGATATCACATTCATGAGTTTGCTATCAGGCTGTTGTTTTTTTAGAAGCCTCAGAATTCTGAGAGAATATTGGGTGATCATAAGCATGGATTTCTTGATAGGTAGATTATAAAGAATAAAAATAATAATCCTAAAATACAATTTAATTCAATAAATATTATGCATGACATAGATAATGTTCAACTAATTTATACTCTATTTAATATTAAGTATAAATTATTTTCTGCAGAACCTAATGTGTTCATATAATTTCAATTTATTTAAAATATTACATTTTAATTATTATAATTTAGTTAAAGTAATAATGCAAATATGTTTATTGCTAAATATGCTGTAGTATGCACCCGTCAATAATGCTAAAACCTAGAAATACATTTGATCCCGAGCTCATTGGAATATGACATAATCAAATTTAAAATCTCCCATCTCTGGGTTAAGGAATACATTTTTGGTCACAAATATTTTCGCTAAGTTTATTATAACTGGAAAAATTAGAAGAAAAAATTCAAAAGTATATTAACTTTGTGAAATGATCTGAAGCTGCAGCAGAAGGCTATGATCACGGTCTCTATAACTTTTATTTAATTTTACACAGACTGTCCTCTATCATTTTCAACATCTTAGCTTGCCCAGTGGCATTCGAGGCCTTCATTGTTAAGCCTTGAATCCGCTCAATTCTTTAGCTTTGGCTTATATGAGTGGAGAAGTGGAGAAGCAAAATCTGGAAAGCTGACCCTGAGATGAAGGCCTTAGATGCATCCGGGACTTATTTGCGGCCAGTTATGTACATTACATTTCTTGATATACTTGAGGTCTTCCTGTGAGTATCGTAAAAAGCGACTAAGATGTAGGGCTGATTTTCATCCAACAGTACATACAGCTCAAGACAAAGTGACTGCTAGGTGGTAATATGACCCTTATTACATAGGACTGAAAAACATAGGTGGTGAAACGTTGGCTGTTCATACACCTCTGCCTACCCCTTTGGGGATTTATGTATGATATATTTTGGCTTGTTGTTGGTTCATGTCATGTGAGTATGCATTCTCTATACTGTAGAGATAGGGGCTGATAAGATTACATGATGTCACATTGATAACTTCTCACGTTGATAACAATGTATGGAAAATTGGAAATACTTGCAGTTTATGATCAGTGGTAACAATAAAAAAATATTAAAAATCTTTTCAAAATATAATTACATAGTATAAATTCACTAACATCTGATTTATACTAGACCAAATGACCCGGCGAACTCCGTACCGCCAATATTTTTCCGCCCGCGTGGCGTCAGATCCCGTTCCCGCTGCACACTCTACTATATTAAACATATATTATACATATAAACCATCCTCTTAAATCACTTTAATTATTTAAAAAACCGCAGAGAAATCCGTTGCGTAGTTTTAAAGATTTAAGCATACAAAGGGATATAGGGACAGAGAAACCGACTTTGTTTTATACTATTATATTTCAGCACCAAAGAGTTGTTTAACTAAATTGAATAATCAAGTAAAATGTACCACATTGTATGCAGTCTGCTTAAATCGCATTTCCAATAGCTGGTGGCCTAAGCCATGGACACAAATTGTATTAAGTCAAATTAATTGAAATTTAGAGGGTACTTTTAGGCCATTAAGAGGGTAAGGCAAAGAAGACTTAAAGAAGACTCAAAGAAGCTTGGTGTGCTCAACAGATCGAGACAGTATTTCACACCGGCCCACCGCCTTCAGCTTTATAAGGCACAGGTTCGCCCTCACATGGAATAACTGTTCTCATCTATGGGCAGGAGCACCAGCTTGCCCCTCTGGACCGTATCCAACGACGAGCGATTCGAATTGTCGACTGCCGTATTTTGGATCGGCTTGAACCCTTGGCGCTGCGTAGAGACGTAGCCTCGCTCTGCATTTTCTATCGCATGTAGAACGGGGACTGCTCTGAAGAATTGTTCGGATTAATCCCTGCCGCATCTTTCCGCCATCGCCCTACGCGACAACATTTTCATCCTCACCAAGTGGTGAGGATGAAAATGTTGCCAACCATCTAAGTAGATGGTTGGCAGTCCTCAACTGTGCGTTTCTCCAGAAACTTCCGGACCGATCCGAACTTCAAACCTTCAAGAAGAGCACGTACTCCCAGCGTACTTCTAGGCCGGCAACGCACCTAGAACCCTTCTGGTGTTTCAGGTGTCCATGGGCGGCGGTGATCGCTTACCATCAGGCGATCCGTCTGCTCGTTTGTCTCCTATTTCAAAAAACAAAAAACATGTAAAAAAATTGCATCCATGTGTTTGCAAACCATGTAAATATGCAAATCATGTAAATATTAAAAAAAAAAACAGGACTTGGGATTAGGTTATACCCAGCCCAAAATTTAACCCAGCTGGAAAAATATGGGTATGATGCACTTTTTCAGACTCCTTGGGAAATATGCAGGAGTGAGTGTTTTTTTTTAAATTATATTAAGTAACATGCATCCATAATGGTAAACAGCAATTATAAAGAAGTTGTTAAAGATAATCTTTATTACTTTAGTCATTAATTATATTTAAATTGTATAATGACCAAATTGCATAACATAAAAAGGTTGCAGTGGGTCATGGACTCACTGTCCACTGTGGAGGATAAAACAATAATATTTATTGTAATAATACGTAATGTACATTTATACCAGAAAAACAGAACACGTAACTAACATAAATCATTATTTGTTGATTTATATAGTTTGTAGATAATGAGAAAAACTTGTTTACGTACATATACCCCGAAGGGGTAGGCTGTGGTGTATTTACACCCTCATTTCGCCAACTATAATTTTCGGTCCCACGTAATAGCAGGCGAGCCTATTGCTATCAAGTGGACACTTAAGGCATGGGCCGGGCCGTATGTTTACTTTCGGTTGAAAAACAAAAGCATCTTCAAATCTCGAAAGTAATCTCTCTATTTGAGGGGCGTCTAATCAAAAACCAATCATTAAATATTCATGGCTCTTTTCCTTTTTCTGTAAAACTAATTAGATAGAATGATTACATGGCTTTTGATTGACACTGCTCAATTATAATTGCGAAAGTTGGGATGGTTATTTGCTACTCGATGACGTCAGACCGGCAGAATTAGCATAATGAAATTGGCCAAGATGACTTACAAAAGCACCATATGTTTACTATTGCTTTTGGTTCCGGTGATATATAAGTTTCTTTGACTCACAAGAACGAGACCAATATGCAACTGCTACTATGTCAATTAATTTCTATAACCTATCTTAAAACGCGAAGTTATTGTCAGCATCAGATTGATCTTGACTAGCGAACTACCTACTCAAAATATCTTAAGACCTTTGTATTTAGATCAATCAGTCAACAGGAAGGTCCCCCTTCCTGATTGTTCTTTTATATTTGGTGCACACCTTTAGTTAGGATGATAATACGATTTAAATAAATTTGACCTAATTCTGGCCTGGGAGCAATCGAAAAATGTGCCAGCCCCAACTCAACTCCTGGGTGTCGTAAATGTCGATTATAGTAGTCTGTTTGGTGTATAATAAACAGCTATGTAAGGCACCCAACAGGCAGTCAGCAAATCGTCTACAATTACATTCCCTTAGAGGGTTAACGTCAGCCAGGCGGCCGGTTGTAAAACTTTAGCCAAAACCGACATGCAACATGGCAGTACAGACTGATAGAGAGTGCGATAGAAGTAAGGCGTACCCCATAAGCGACGCGTAGGGACAGCACCTGGTCTCTGTGGGAAATGGACAAGGGTTGTCGCATCGCGGGTGGTCAAAGTATGCCTGTAGAGGGCTTAAGGAGCAGAGGTAAGCCCAAGAAAGATGGATGGATTGCTTGAAAGATGATATGGCAAAGACGGGAGTAACTGAGGAAATAACATCTGACAGCAATGCAGCAGCCTCCATAAATTATGGAGGAAATTACATGTTGCGCCGACCCTAAATAATTTGGTCCAGGGCAGGTAGAAAATGAAATCAGTTTGACTTGACTCAAAATTATTGGTATTAAAATCATTTTGAGTTCTTTGCTAGTTAAGATCGATTTGATGCTGACTGTACCAACACAGATAAAGCGATAAATAAATAAATTGTGAGGTTATATTTCGTTATAGTCGCCCGGATACAAACATAAAAACGTCCGTATACGTGCACGTCTGTACCAACGGTAGCGACTGCTAGGGCTGCCACCTAATCATTAAACTAAGACGAGTTCTATAAAAATTGAGCAAGAGGTATTTGTTCTCTGAACAAGGTAAAACATTTATCTGAAAGATTATTTGTTGATAAAATCGCACGTGCCTATTCTTAGTGTGTTAGTGTAAAAGAACAGCGAGATGTAAATGGTTCAGAAGGGGTATTCCAGCCAGAACAGGTAACTCAACCCCAGTTGCGGTTGACGATGGGATCATGTGTAAACCCCAGCTGACCCCAGCATGAAAACTTTCATAGCGCGATCAATCACTCTGCCTGGCGGATGAGTATCTCACTTTTAAGCAGTAGCTTTAGATAGTTCTGGACCGATTCATCTTATCCCCAAGGAACTCCAACATATTAAGTTTACATCAACATAACCTTACAATTCCCCAAAGTGTGCCGGACGTGCACCAAATCTCTAAACTAGAATAATTCAGTTAAACTCGGACGGATGGCAGCCCTAATAAGTTCCAACGGCTCCCAATAGACTAACTGACTGGTTAATATCTTTTCGGCACTGTACGTACGTGTTTCCGGCAAGTGAAACGTACTACAATAACATTCGCTCCTTATTATGTGTTACTCATACAGTTGCCACTTACAGACACCGTACTGACACTGACTTAGAACAAACATACGGAGTACAATAATTAGTGATTCTATTGTCTTTAGTGACATAATTAATATTTTCCCTATACGTCCAGTGGAGATATGGGACCTCATTAGGATCTTAGGAGCAAGAGGCCGCAAGCCGGTGCGCCTGCTGATTGACTGTCTACACAAAAATAATTTGATGTAGCGTGGATAGAATGAGCATTCGCTCGTTTGATCTAAGCGCACCTTTAGAAGCGACCGTACCGTCTTTCCAGTTAAATAAGACTTAACTTTTATTAGTGAAGATAATTAGTGATTCTATTGTCTTTAGTGACATAATTAATATTTTCCCTATACGTCCAGTGGAGATATGGGACCTCATTAGGATCTTAGGAGCAAGAGGCCGCAAGCCGGTGCGCCTGCTGATTGACTGTCTACACAAAAATAATTTGATGTAGCGTGGATAGAATGAGCATTCGCTCGTTTGATCTAAGCCCACCTTTAGAAGCGACCGTACCGTCTTTCCAGTTAAATAAGACTTAACTTTTATTAGTGAAGATAATTAGTGATTCTATTGTCTTTAGTGACATAATTAATATTTTCCCTATACGTCCAGTGGAGATATGGGACCTCATTAGGATCTTAGGAACAAAAGGCCGCAAGCCGGTGCGCCTGCTGATTGACTTTCTACACAAAAATAATTTGATGTAGCGTGGATAGAATGAGCATTCGCTCGTTTGATCTAAGTGCACCTTTAGAAGCGACCGTACCGTCTTTCCAGTTAAATAAGACTTAACTTTTATTAGTGAAGATAATTAGTGATTCTATTGTCTTTAGTAACATAATTAATATTTTCCCTATACGTCCAGTGGAGATATGGGACCTCACTAGGATCTTAGGAGCAAGAGGCCGCAAGCCGGTGCGCCTGCTGATTGACTGACTACACAAAAATAATTTGATGTAGCGTGGATAGAACGAGCATTCGCTCGTTTGATTTAAGCGCACCTTTAGAAGCGACCGTACCGTCTTTCCAGTTAAATAAGACTTAACTTTTATTAGTGAAGTGTTTGTTATGCAGAAGTTTTTGTACTAATAATAAAAATAAATGATTTCTGTATGTGTATAAACTCTGCACATCTTCATTTCTCCTAAACATAGTTGGATTATATCATGGGACATGAAAGTTCAAAACTTAAACTAGTCTAGAATACTTGTATAGGGAGGTTTCAGAGCTTTTTTATTATTTAGAATGTTGTCCTACACGTACACACATAAAACCTTCCATATCTCATTCCTGTGCATATCGCATCGACTCGGCAACTTGAATATCCGTCCACGAATTGAATTTGCATTATTCAGGACGAAACTCCACAAGCACGATGTTGATCGATGTCAAAGGATCAGGTAATTACTTGCGCCCCAATAAAAATCGTATATTGAAAGGTTTTTCACTAGAAATTCGTAAGGAATTTTCATGGTCAATACAACAAATGATATGGAATATGAAAATGTGCTCGGTTAGGCAAAAGACATAGTCAAATGTGCTTCTTACGTGGTGGTGTGATATGGAACTCAAACAGTACATAAAATGTTTGTGTAAATTACAACTCGATATACTTGTTGCCATATCTGATGAAGGTTAGGTTAGAAAGGTATGGCGGCGGTCTGGAAATAGCGCGCTTTGAATAAGAACTTTTTACGTTTGCATGTTCTTAAATATTGGAGGAAAACATGTGGTGTTGAATACAGCTTTTCATCCATAAATGACACTCTTGCTATCGTGCATCACACCCGTACACTATAATGTAATCATCTTAACCAATACTTCATTAACGGAGCGAGACGGACGGACGCAACTTAACATATTTTTTTCTGTATTTTCTTTATTCATTTTGCTTCTTATGTTTATATTTGGAATACATAATAGAAATCTAATATTAAAACAATCACGATAGACTTGTTAAACCAAACATTTTTAAAATAATCGATAATAATCAATTTCTACTGAGAAGTACAATCTAGCAATTAGACTATCTGCCCATATATTCATCATTCTATTCCACCGAACGCCAGCTAGCGAATTGCCACTTGTCTAGAGGGGCTGAATGCATTCTTACACAAGTATTTAGATAACTCGCGCCAATTCAATATAAGTTTGTTTCATAATAATCCACATCTGTTTCAAGATTTATGAACAAGTAACTTCCACTATGTACTGTATGTGCGATGATAGGAGCACGGGAGAAATAATAGCTGTAATAAATGTATCAACGGGTCACGTCTGCTCGGCAAGGTCTCACCCACATTGTGCCTCTACCGCCTGCCTACCCAGGCCGATTTTGACTAACAGCGAATTAGTTGCAAACTAAACGAAGAAAAATGACTATCTAATTCAATCCTCAATTCACTGTCTACCAAAGCATAGCATAGATTACTAGTATGGGGTTCAATTGACTCATATATTTAGTTGGTTTAGAAGTGAATGAAATATTGTCAGAGCAGTAACCGAATATGTACAATCTAGATAAGCCTATCAGAAGAGGTTCCCTTTCCCGTGATTGACGATGGTACTCCTTTTGGGGTGGTGCTCTTGTTGGTATACAATCGTGAAACATGCTGACTCTGGGCTTCAAAGTAAAAGCCTAAGCCAACGGTAACGCTAAGATAACGATGATAAATCCATCCTTGTGCCAAATTTCATCCAGTTTCGTTCAGCCGTTTTGTACGTTATCCTCGCATACTTTCACATAATATAAAATTAGCAGGACAGCTGAGTACAAAATATGTAATAAACAGTTAATATAATATCACATACATACATATTTTAACTATTCATGCGCAAAAAGAAAAACCCACCCTTATTAGTGGTAGTAATCAAAAAGTAATTCCTTGTAAAAAAAGTATTTAAGTATGTTTATCCGCATGCTAGATTCCATAACACAAGCCAGTTAAGCTGTGCTTACCATGGGTCTAGATAGCGTTGTGTGAAATGTTGAGGAATATTCATTTATTTATTTATTTATTATTTGTACCGGATCTTGTTACGACGCTATTCATTGTATAACGAGAATTTTATTACTATTATTGGCATTGTTAACTGTAATAGTACAACAATAAAATAAATAAGAACATTATTTTAATTATTTCTGAATCATCTTGCCGTTTGCTGAATATAGAGGCACATAGAGGGCAATTAAATAACAGTAAGTTTGCGTTTAATTACCTAAACGAGCTTCATGCCATGCAACTGTCATGAGGCTCGGGCTTTATTAGCTTTCCTTTTGCTGTAAGGAGTTCAATTCAATCTCCCGCAATAGCCACGACGTGTCTCGGGCTCGAAATTCCAAGCTTTGAATGCCGGGTATCACGCCGAAGGAAACCAGTGGAAGTCAAATCAAAAGGAAGAGATTCAGTAAGCGGACTCTGGATTCCAAAATGAGGAACTCGATTATGACCTACCGGGAATTAGGCTTCAACGCAATTCATTTATCAAACAGTGAACCAAAATGTCTTAAGTACCATTACCCAAGTACGCTTTCAATAAATGAAGGACTTGAATTCTGCAATAATATGACCCTCATACTCGTAAGACGCAATGAAAGACTCTTCCTTTTGCAATAATTGCAACAAATGAAGGAAGTGAGTGCCCTAGTTGTTCATTATTCAATTTACGTAATCGTTGTAACTGTAACCATTCCACTTTCTACGCAGTAATCTTTGTCCAGCAGTAACAACATTAAATAATTTAGGAGTGTATTAAAACTCCATCTTTGAACATAACGTACGTCTTATACCTGTCATAAAATTATTTACTACATTCTTTTATTAGGCTGTAAACAGTCGTGCCTATCTTCAAAGTTGAAAATAGAATCATAACTTCTGCAATTTTTTAAGGTAGTCACACACAACAGTGACGACGTATGTCGATTTATGAGTTCCCTCCAAGATCATGCATCAACCTGACCTTTACCAGTAGGTACATCAATAACACACAACATCATATCGGTTTGGTGCAGGTTTTCCTCTCGAGGTGGGGAGATCGACAATCGCTATAAAATAAACCGCATTAACTAAATTTAAAGTACCCAGGGTTCCGAAGCGAAGCGAAAGCCTCGGATGCAACCTGGAACCATGCTTAGGTGATGATATTTAGAACACGACGGCTAAGATTTTTGTTTTTCACATGGAATCATCTAGTTTTTCGATAAGAACATTCTTCTACGAGACAATTTAATTTCATATATTTTGTCGATTCAGAACGCTGCCACAGCCACGGCTTTTTTGCCTCCATTTTTGCCCTACATAAGTCCTCGGTTGTACATAATGTAATGTCAACAAAGTAGATACGGTTGCACTTTTTCAATGTTGTATGTAAAAGTGTGACCGTATCTCCTTTGTCGACTGTACATGTGAAGGGGCACAGTGGACGAGAGAGCAAATGTGACATGGACTGGAACAGTAACAGCAAGGCAATCTATCTTATATTACAAAATATCGATTTGAATCGTCTATATATAACTATGATACTTAGGTATGATGCCGAAGCCGACCGCAAACGACAACTGCAGACGCACGCAGCAGATACGCATAATTCATTGCGGCTTCTCAAAGGTCGCCTTAATCCGTATCGAAGTTTAACAAGTAATGTATGTGCTGCATGCGTCGGCGGTGGTCGTATACGGTTCAGACTTATACTTTTATAACGCTTTAACAATGGCTCAGTCTACAAAGGGCGAACCATATATCTGTATTGTGTCGTTAGATTTGTTTTACCTGTGATGTCATTGGACTAGTGTAGGTGCATTCGTGTGGTGCTAATAAGGATAAAGTAAAATGTATTAATATGAACTCTGATAAAATCATTGGCTAATTACGTTGTGCAGTAATTATTTTTAAACGAACACGATAAAATTTGTGGAACTTATTGTACCATCGGAAACAAATATACCGAAGGACCACACTAAAGAAAAATAAATAGGTACTATGATCTCACAAACGAATTAATCAAAAACGGTTACGTGATTAATTTATATGCAGTAGAAGTGGGAGCGAGAGGTATACCAGAAAAATCTCTCTAGAACCTACTTAAAGATCTAGGCCTATCGAGAGCTACAATAAGCTCATTACTTGGACGAATGTCTAAAGCCGCACTAGTAGGTTTGCATCAAATTTGGTTAGACAGGGAGGGTTTGGAACTTGGGTAGTGAAGGTAAGAGGTGATGTAAATCAACAAAAGGGGCCCCTTCTAAACCTACACTTGGATCGCAAGTCCCAGGCACTGTCCCGAGTTCCCAATTCAGCAACGCGATGAACGCGATGATGTTGTGTATCACGAAAATGCAGTGCCACATTTATCAAATTTTATGATATGCAGACAGCAAAGCCGTTTACCAATAAAATTGTGTTTACACAGTTTACAGATACAAAATTTCATACAAATCAGTCCAACCGTTTAGGAGTCAGGAGACGAAAACTCTTTTAGTAGGATGTGTAGTGTTCTTTGTTCTTTCATAGTTTGAATATTAAATTAATCGTTAACCACATTTTTTTTACTTAAAAAGCTGTCTAGAAATACACATTCACATAATATTTGTTGCACAATAAATGAAAACAATAATTAATCACATCTTTATCTCTATAGCAGCGCAGATGTTTACGTTGCTTGATATAAATATCACGAAACGGGAATAAACGCGATCATGCTTGAAACCATAGCCAGGGCGACCTGGTCGAAATGTCAAGCTATCTACTTAAAGGTCGAGAAACAATATGTATACTTAAAGCGGTCATCCGACAGAACAATGACGCATTTACATGTTTGTTTAAATTTTAAGAAATATGTAATACTAGCTTTTGCCCGCGGCTCCGCCCGCGTGAATGTCGGTTATCGCGACCAAACATAGCCTATGTCCTTTCTCAATGTCTAATCTACCCCTATACCAAATTTCATCAAAATCGGTTCAGTGGTTTAGGCGTGAAAGCGTAACATACAGACAGACAGACAGACAGACAGACAGACAGAGTTACTTTCGCATTTATAATATTAGTATGGATTTCTTTGAAATAGTAAGAATAATATCTTTCAGAATAGTAATGATTGACACCTTTTTTTTGGACTGTTAATGTAATGTGCTGCTTTTGAAAATGACAGAATGGATGCTGTTTTTATAGTTTTCAATAGGTCTGTGTAGGAAACTAGCGGTTTTCTATTAAAATAAGTGCCCTGTTAACAGAAAACTATTGAAGGAGTGATACTGACAAACGGGCAAAAGGTATGGAAAAAGAGGGTAGTAATAATCGGGTGTTGGATTGACTCACTGACTAGTCAAATTAGTTACTTTTACTAAACGTCAAAACGGTAAGTTTATTTGTGACGTCATAATATTTAGTAGTCAAATCATTTACTATTAAAGGTTGGGTGGATGCTTAAAAATAAATAAGAACGATAAAATAAGAACCAACGCAAATGTTTTAGCGGTTTTACTGTTTTTAATTTAATAAGTTTAGCTAAATAATTTATATTAACTACAGGATTTGATACTGGTATGAAGCCTTTGCTGTTTTTTTAAATAATTGAATGACAGTTACCTCGCCCCACGTTCATTAAATGTGACAATCATCCAATCAGAGCGATCACAACTGTTTACGCGTGAGAATGCTCCGATAACGCATGCTGCATCCTCCGAGGGCAATGGAACCATTTATTCGATATATGATTTGATTTATAAAACATAAATTAATAACAACAATGCTGGCCGGAGGCCGGAGAAGGGTTATTTTTAGATTGAATGTCATACTTCTATGGTACTTACTATGAGTTATGTTAGTAAGCTACTATGTAAGATAGAGACTCGATTTTACCGATGAATAGAAACAAAGGCGATCAAAGTTTAAATTAAAAATGTAATGCTATATTAGCACAATTAAGTAAAACGCAAAGACTGCTTAGACTCGTCGTGTTTCGCACAGGGTATATAGCTTGCCTTAGTCCTTTGTGACTTGCTTCGTAGGTTATCCCCGAGGGTCCCAGTGCTAGGCAATAGACTGTGCTAACATGTGAATTTTTTTATTTTAGTAAGTTCGATTGTGACCACTCCAACCTCTGGTGAGGTCGTCCACGATTACGACTAGGATTTTGCTTTGTTTAAGTATGCCTTAAGCCTTTGCCACTTTCCTTTTCCGAATAATTCGCGCATAAGAACGATATCGAAGCATTATTTCCTCTAGAAGTTGACAACATTTGTTTATAACCTTAGATACTACGCTTATCTAAATTGCATGTGTCTGAGGTGTGATCCCGATCATTTATAATATCCAAGCTAGCTAAGCCAATCTCGGTCTACCAAATCGATTCTAAGTACGAAGTGCAGGCACAAAGAATAAGCGTTAGTAGTTGTGATAACACGACTGCTTCTAAAAGTTCTGAAACAGTTTAAAAGTTAATCTCACTCGAGCATACACGTACAGAGTTACATAAGGGAGTAATAATACTAAAGTTCTTTATTCCTGTGTTTGTTGAGTTAAAGATGGATAA
The DNA here is from genome assembly GCA_949126895.1 of Eilema caniola. Taxonomy (NCBI): domain Eukaryota; kingdom Metazoa; phylum Arthropoda; class Insecta; order Lepidoptera; family Erebidae; genus Eilema; species Eilema caniola. Next base: position 16,934,426 of record OX421476.1, on the reverse strand, counting down.
CGGGTTGAACGAAACGTATAAATAGAGGAACGAAACTACAAATCTTAAAACAAAGTCAAGATTATAAATTTTAGACCTCATTTTTTTAATTAACTAGGCACAAAAACTAATAATAGTCATGACAACTGCGATACTTATAGAAGACTTATAATAATAAGATAATAATTTATTTCTATATATAGGCTGATTACAAATTTCTCCTTATCACAATGTTACATGATAGATAAAAGTTATAGAATTCAAATTCAATTACAAGGAGTGCTCAGGCATTCGTACTAGGTGAACCCTGTATTACGAATGTCCACACCTTTCAACAGATCGGTTCAGTGTAGCATATTTGGCAACTAACCCGAGGAGGGGTCTGCACTAAAACAAAAGGGTATCGAAAGTAAATATTAAGTACATTAATAAATTAATTAATGTCGGACTCAGTTTATACTCGTATCTAAAGTCAACTGATAACCTAACCTCTTTTCAAAGATTTATGCGATTATTCAATATATAATTTTATTAGACTCGTAATTATATTATATAATAATTTGCCGGGGTGTAGGATTACCCTAGAAGACATTTCCCCCACACCCCGGCTGACGCTGGGTCATAGGCTGGCTCGACCCAGGCTTGAGGTCATGGGCTGGCTTTTGAGATGAAGATGACCCTATCCTACCCCGGCTAAACCGTGGCGCCGCTACTTTTGCTGTGATGACAAGTGGCCGTACCTATTACCCATTGAACTGCGCACCGAGAACCAGCCCTTCCTTACCTGCTATCTACTGTGTCCTCTGCTAAAGAGGCTTCAGAGGGACACGTGGAGAGACTCCGAGCAGTCTTCGACAGGGCCACCCTCGCTTAGGTTGGAATTGGTCGTAAGCGGCGTCGTCTCTCGTGCGTAAGAGAGGCGTTGCCATCTCCGTTGCCCAGGGGAAATCCTTACTCCTAAACAAGAACGAAATTGACGCAATTAGATATGGTCATTTGCCACTCGTTTTCATTATAATTTTAACATTTTGTAAACCATTTTCCTATTCCTATTTGCAAATAAAAAATATTTGAATCGAAAAAGGTTTTGCAAAAATTAATAGAAATATAATAAAACATATTTTTTTTGGATTCCAGTTACGTGACTTTAGAGAAATTGCGGGATTATAGTCATAAGTTGTGAAAAAATATATTTATTAAGGTATTCTAGTTTACCGTAATATTTATGAAAGTTAGAATCTACATTAACATTTAGTACCTACCGTATCAGCTACACAACTACGCAATTAATAGAGCCTGCGAGTAAAACTGCTACTACAAGAACTCACGAACAATATTTAAATAATAAAATCGCCTTGGTTTCATAGTATTATCTCTATCATTGGATTGATAAATTGGATACCTTTATAAAACGCTTATGAAACGTTAAAACTATAGCTTCTGTTTTAATTACATTTACAATATATCAAGCATCAGAGATACTGCGATAAAGAGAACGGTCCCAAAACCGGTGCAAGACGATCTTATCTGGACTGTTAATCTGAAAATATGAATTTAATAACTAATACAATAATTTTCACGTGGTATAGACATGCTTTTCCAACATGAATTGGCAGTCTCGACTGGGAAAATGTCACCCTTTCCCTTAATATCGGCTATTATCAGCAGCCTAATAAATTCACACTGTTTAAATATGAAAGTATGAAAATCCCTAGCTCTTCCTTTTTCTTACTCCTGTTTCCTCCACGTTCGCAGCTGACGTAATAGGCCAATATTTGGCAAAGTACGTGCAATAACAATAAAATACTAATAGGGTCGGTCAGTGGCGAGGGGTCCTATAACCCGATACCTACCGACTTCCTCTGCAAAGGAAAGCCGTTTTAGAGATGTTTGACATTTACACACTAATTCATCCGCCGGCTTCCCTTTTGAAAATTTTCACCCATCGCCTTAATAAAAGAATTTAATGAAATACGGCAGTATTTGGCCCGCCCATTGGACCACTAGTGAACCATAAATTTTCTGGGCAATTTTACAGGAATGCCCTTAATAGTAAAAATAAATTTCCTCCCACGGGCAATAAATAGATAAACATGGATAACCTGAACATTTGATGAAATTCCCTTTATACTGAACCCACACAATCCTTTATTACTACCGAACACGCATTCATACAAGATTGATCGGACCAAAAACAAATCTTACCTCTTTTACAGCATGTTCTTCATGTGTAATAAATAATTCCTGTTAAATCTAATTTCCAAGATTACCATTCCTAGCAGCAATCAACCGCCCATTTTAGTCCAAACAATGACAGCAGACGTCAAGGATACATGAGTAATAATTGAAGTACTATCAAGTTTTGGATGTATACCTTTTATCTCAGTCTATAAAGTACAAAGTGACAGAGACAACAATGTTTTGTTAGCTGCATGACGGTGGTATATTGTTGAATACGGATCCTTATAAGGCGTGGTGCGGCAACGAGCGCGCTGCGGCATTTTGCAACGTGATATCTCGTCCAGAGCATAAAATATTCTGCAGCCAAGCCTGTTTATTCCAACTAAGACTTTGAATATTTTGATAGCCATACTGTATCGACGTTATTATGAAACATTCAAATGCTAAATATATGGTAGATGTCACATATCTTGAGGGCAAATGTTAACTAAAGGAATAAATTAGACATTTATGATCGAAAATGATCCTAAGATAATGAGAAGCAGGCAGGAGTAATGACATTATCGCCAACAGAGTATCAACACTGTATAAAACTAGTGGCGTGACACTACCGGTATATACGCAGAGTTGACAGTATGAGTAATGATCTCATAGATGATGTTGAAAATATCATCGACGAGTGTCAACGAAAAAAATTTGCAATAATATAATAAAATACTACGCTTAAACCTACATTGAATTAAGCAAGATTGTGGTGAATAAATTCCCTTTATATCTGTCGTTTCGCCTGTCATTTCCCATGAGTATAATGAGACACCTGTGCAGTTCTCATCTCGCTGCGGTCAATAAGTCCACTTTAACGATTATAGTCGTGTCCTTTGAGATTCCGGATGTCCTATATTGCAGGCCTGCATTGTCTTAATTGCACACATTGCGGCAGACTCTCGCGAATAAAGAAATGCAAACCTACATTTAATTTCGCCTACATAAAAGGAAAAAGACTGGATGCGGAAGGCGGATCGGTCGAAATAGCGCGCGTTAACAGAGCCCTATGTCCAGCAGTGGACTTTTGTGGGCTAATTGATTGATTGAAAAGCAAAAATAAGAGTGAAGAAAATATTTATAAGTAAATATGAACTTCAAGCATTAACTTTTCTGAAGCTTATACATAATGTTTATCTAAAATTTATGACCAGAAAACATTACGAGTTCACCTTGGACATACCATAAAACAAACATTGAGAGTGTTACAAATGCATGTTATACATCTCATATGTATAAAAATGTACTTAAAAATAACCTTAAAAACATCAATTACTTTCTGCCCCTGCATAAGTACTTTATGTTTGTGTACCTATATGTTTGCTGACTTACACAAAAAGAACTTCGGAGTAACTTCGTGAAGAATTTAACAAGTACGTGCAATGCCACACCTTGCATAAATAAAATAACTTCAGAAAGACTAATAACAGACCTCATAAACTTTTTAAAAGCCTTATTCTTGTTTGTAATTTTTTTATAAATAATAGCCGGTGAATTTCCAAGTTTGTACTTTTGTTTTAAAGGCACTGCTGGTCGCCAGCTGCTCTCGTGTAGGTACAGTCAAAGACTAAAATAACGTAGCAATTTCTAATTCATGACCTTAGCTCTTAAACCTTTCATAAATAGGTAAATAAGACATGAAATATATTAACTTCGTCCTCTGGAGATTATAAAATTATTTATAGGTAATTGAATTTTGTGGAGCAGGTAATGAATATTTTAGTGGCAATCAACTTATGTCGTTGACGGTACTTCTCATTCTGACGAACTTGTACTTAATGAAATTGACAGATGCAACACGTGTAGGAATAATTTGCTTTTATGTTAATAATATAGGCATTACATTATTATTACATATATGGAAACTTCTTATGGATCATGAATAATATTTATAAATGGCTTGCACTGACAACTAGCTCAATTATCCACTGTCATTAATACATATCTAGTTAATAAGACAGGTGGTATTCAATGTTAATCTACAATACCTGTTACAAATTACACCTGCACTTCCCAGCAATATGTTTTCATAAATAGAAATAGCCTTTAGAAAATGATCCAATACTTGTACAGTCCAACCATTGATCGGTTTAACCGTTGTCCGTAACTAATTTCACAAAATTAAATACTATCAAACCAATACAAACAAGCGACGAGCCCACTCGTCTCATAAAAAATAATTTTGGCTCCCCTCCTCCCCTGCTCTTCCTCCTTATTTATTTTAAAATAAAATTATTTTTTTGTGCTTGAAAAAGAGTCTGCAAATGAAGGTGAACCTATTATTATTAGGTCTGTGGGTTAATTTATATTAAAAAAAAAACGAAATTAAGAGTCACTATGAATGAAAGGAAATAGAAAGAGATAAGGGTGGCTTAAACTGACCTTTACGAAGTCCGTCCTCTTGTCTTGTGATTATATCTAACTACCACAAAAGATGTCATCGTGATTTCGTATAGATAAACTTTCTTAATTATTCTCAAGGTTTCAGAAGAAGCTGAAGCCAACAGCAGTGCGTTGAAACTGGCGTGGGTGTCGTCATGATAACGCATAAATTATATGAAAACGAACTTTGTCGGGAATAAACTGAACTTTATCTCATGGCAAAAATATTCACATTTCACCGAGCAGTTTTATAAACGCGTTTACAGGGTAAGCTTCAACCTTAATTTATGCAACACTCTAGAAATATGAGCAAGCTTTTAATTCAACACTGCGTTTCACATCAAAACGCTACAGTAATGGCCACACTGACGCAATGTCGAAACGCATCGAAGCATCAATCTAAAAATTTGCATAGCATATTGATTCCTATCTCCACATAGTAATGACCACATTTCCATCGAGATAAAAACAGATGCTTGCTTTCAGTCGAACGCATGCATCTGCTAGAAGTAGTTATGTGCGCCATAACTAGCAAATGAGTCTGATTAATTTTGCATTGAGATTTTGACATTTGACACTTCGCTATAAGTCAGTGAGCTAACATAGTAACTTACGTTACGTACCTATTCGAGTAGTATCTTTGTAATGTTATTACATTACAAAGATACTTGCACAAACATCAAATTCTTAATGTTCAGCTAATGTTGTCGCTGACTGTATCTTGACCCTTGGCAAAGTTTCGTACAAATAAGCAAATAGCATGAAATACAACCGTCCTGTTAATTTCGTATTGTTACACCGCAATATAAACTCTTGCGGGTGCAATGCCTTTATATGCCATCGCGTGGGTTATGGAATGGAATTCCGCACAGTTCACAACGTTATGTATTCAAGATTGTGTTAGCTGAGCTGGTTTGTAGTCATTAGTCATTACGGTAATAACTGAGGAGGTTTGGGCACGTAGAACGAATGAGTACTGACTGCACTGAGCGAAACACCATGTATGTCAGTGGACAGGCAAACCGGAGTCGTCCTCGCAGTACAGATCAGATTGATGGTGTATTGATAACATGGTTGGTCAGAACACTTTACACCGGCAAACTAGGATGAAAGGTTTATAATGACTATACCACCTCGCCTGATGGTAAGATGAAGGCAAAATCTCAGGAAAGTGGGTCACCATTACAAACACGTACTATGGTGACACTTAGCTTGATGGACTCATCAGATGCTTTTTCACATCCCGCTTAAAGGACCCGGGACTGTTTATACGGTGGCAACTACCGTCTGATCCCCCAATCCCGAGAGAAAAGCTATTGTCAGAGGCTCATCCATCAACACCTAATAAATGTCTATTGTAATTACAAATAACAATGTACTCGTCGCCATTTCTTTGTGTTAGAATAATTAAAGTGGGCGATGTTGTGGGTGTGTATTGATGCATACAAATACGACCTACTAACTTAATGAATGCAAATTTGTGGTTATCACAATCGTACATCAATCCTACATATAATCAAGTACGTCATTGCATGTGGTTTTCTGTAAGAACCAATGATCTTCAGGTGCATTTAGACTGTTCGATCCGCATGATCATGACCAATTAGCCGTGACCATATACTATGGTACTTCAAATGCCTTAATGCCAAGTAACTGTCCTAACGGTGGCTTCATCGATCGATGGACATTAAACTGATTGAGGTCGACTGTACAGATCTAGAGGCACATTTATATTTTAAAAAAAGATGCGACACATGCAGCATAAAACGGTCAATCAAAATGAAGCTGATTAGCCTATGATGAAAGGAGGTAGGACACGACGGTATTTCCGTCCAAATGAGCAGTCCGGCTGGGGAAGTACCTCCGCCCTACACAATACCACTCACTAGAGAGTTTTTGTCCTGACAGTGGAAAGACCAAAGGCTATTCCTGCTTTGTCTCCTACACTGACGGCACAGAAACTCTACTGTGTTTACAGTGTCGGCAGCGCGAGTGTGACTCCCCTGGTGTTGCACACGTCCATAAGTCACGGTAACTACTTCACATCAGGTGGGTTGTTAGGTTGTCTGCCACCTCAGATGTATTTAAAAAAAATAGCTTAACTTTAGCACTTGAAGAACAGAACGGCACTAATCAGTGACCGTTATTCGTATTCCCAATATCTCCGTCCGACATTGCTCTTACTGGGGCAAACTAGGAATTCATTTGGAAATGCCAATCACTCCCACGGTGTAGCAACAGGGGCTTACATCTTCAAATTTCCCATTTCACACACATACAAGACAATAAAGTATGACTTCTATAGTAAAACTAGGCGATAGAAGTCATCACGATATTATTATGATAACATTATTTTATCATTTTATTAGAAGATCATTGGTAGCAGTTATTTATCAGATGGTTGTAGTGTGGAACCAAAGTAAATGGTGCATAGAGTGCGTTGCACTCGGTTGTTAGAATGCAAACTTTCTGTTTGTTATACGCGTGTAATTAATGTACAAATATTTTATAATAAAAAGTAACGTAAAATGGCGTGAGTGAATGTGTAGCTCGCCAATCCTATCGCACATCCCCCGGTTGCATTCAAAATTTGCACTTAGTCCGAGGTCTTTTATTTCCGTCTGTATTCAGAAATATTATTTATATACAGAAACATTTTTGAAGTAAAAATTTTTTGCGGCGCGTTGAACATTTTTTTAACTGTGAATAAACCTCGTATCTAGACAGAATAATGCCTCTGATAAAGTAAACTTTTTGATATAAAACTAGTAAGCAAAAATTAAGTGATAATTAGTTTCTTTCTAAAACGCATATGACCTTGGATGGTCAGAGATGCGTGACCGAGGAACGAACTAAGATCACACGGCGTGAAAAACGAACGCTTAGCTACAACATCTCTGCTATCCCTAACACAATTTTTCCTCAATATACTATTTACAAAGTTTATACTAGCGTAGTTCATACTAGCGTGGTCAGTTTCAGGATGAGTGACCGTGGCTTCTACAAGATTATTTGGAAGATTAAAATCTCAGAATACAGAAAAAATAACCCTTTTTGAATAGTCTGCGCGTTCTATATTTCGCTCCACTTCTCTGTCGTTGTTTTTCGTTGTTGTCCAAAATTCTTTGTGACGTGTTTCTTAACAACTTCGTCGCAATAAAAAGTAAACTCTTAGGCCCATATTCTAGAATGTCAGTAATGTCACTCAGCTGAATCTCGATTTATCCGAGGAAAAATTGTGTACACGGGTGTACCGAATAATGACACTAATGACAGAACCGCTCACGGTTACCGCGTCAAATGTTTGCGCGCCTGATTACAAATTTTGACTCGGTTTTTTCCCGCTCGCGGTTCTAAAATCAGTCACGGTAAAAAACTGTCAGTGCGGCCGCTTCCATATGTTTCCTTTATTCACAAAATCAGGCGGTTTAAAAACGCGGCGGTTTAGCCGCAGTGTGGCCCAGGCCTAAGAGGAAAAGTTATATACACATTGACAAATTTGACAGGATGTCTAGCAGATTGTCTATTCAATTTTTCCTCAGATAAATCACATATATCTGTGATTCCGAAGGCGACCTCAAACTATAACTGCGGACGCACGCAACAGATACGCGTAATTCTTTGCGATTTCTCAATGGTCCCTTTTATCCGTAATGAAGTTTAAGATGGCGGATGATAGTAAAAAACAAATTAAAGTGATTAGGTACATGTACTGTATCTGCTACATGCGTCTGTAGTTGTCGTATGCGGTCGGCCTCGGAATCATACCTTAAAACGTTAGTAACATTGAATTAAAACTATATGCAGACAATTCTATAATTAGTAAAAAGACACCCGCGCTCCATCACGCGGCTAAAACACATCTGCTTGAATGCGACGACTGAATTTATGGCTCAAATCTCGCAATTGGTCGGTAACTGGTGTTAATTTAATTACGCCCTCCACCGCTGATCATGCGTGTGCTCTTAATTGCGGTACGTTTTTATGTGTTCTACAAGTACTGTTAATTTATACATTAGACGATTTACTTAGTATATTACCGTACAGCGGCCACGAGACGCATATCAAACAGTGTATTAGCTTAATTTCGCGCTAACTGGCGGTCGTGGTATGTTTCGCAGTATTTGAGATGGTAAAACAAGTATACTAATTATGGTCTTACTGAAGGTATACCAGTACCACCTTCCTGTTTCCAAACTCTTGCAATAAGTAATCGAGGTATTGCAAATAAAAAACGAACGTATTGTTTACGCATTGTAGATTCTGATCCAAATTTCGTCGACTGCTTTTCCGTGCCATCTACCCTACGAATAATCATTATTCGTAGCATCTACCTATCCGTCTCATCGCATAATGTCCTTTTCTCGAAATGTCCTTTCGCATAATGTCCTTTTCTGCATGGATTTCTGCATGGTTCAAAAAACCTAACCTAACCAAGTCGAATTGCGCAGCTATCACAATATAAAGACTAATCCGGATTTTGAGAAAGGGACATTATGAGAAAGGACATTTCGAGGAAAGGACATTATGCGATGAGACCTACCTATCAAGGAACGGAACAAAGTTGCTATCATCTGCTATTATTCATGGACTGTACTTACCTATTTTTTCATTCGGATGGAGAAACAGCTCATATTTTGGATTTTTATACCGAAACTACATAAATGTCAGTTTCGTTGCAAGATAAAGGTTATCTTATCAATTGCCACTTTATCTATACCAATGGCCAATAAATTTGTCAAATAGAATAACACTGTCTAACCTTGACGGATATAGAGCATAAAGGATCACTTGTGGCCTATAAGGGGGCCGGCAGCGGTTTCGTATTCAATCGACCTCCTTGCTTCGTGAAGTATATAGATATATAGCTATGTTTATAAATTTTAGGTTGGTGGCACACTAGATTTAGCTTCTTGCTGGTTACTCTATAGTTCGCTGAACTCTATCCATTGCAAGAAGGATGGTACGATATAGCTAGTTGTTCTCCAAGAAGTTAGAGTCAGGGTTGCATTGTAAACAGCTCTGATTTAGGTGATACCTTTTTTATGCATTCGAAGCACAATATTTCATTGAGGAACTCTGAGAATCAAACTAGCCGCGCCACACAGTCTAGTCCTGGTAGGGATATATGTACGGAATTCATGAAACATATTACTTTCATGAATAATAAACTAACCAGCTTCTGAAAAAATAATTTATAAACGAATAATCAATCCCTGTGTGGAATACTGGTAGTGAGTACCTACTTTGTAAAATATGTAGTTCATCCTTATCCATCCAGTCGTTTTTGTGTAATTGTATTTACGTAACAAAATAAACAAACTCATAATCGCATTTATATTAATAATTCTGATGAGGATAATAATGGCTTCGGTCAATGATGTAAATAATAACGCGCTAGTGACTAATATAAATGAACCAAGAACGCTCGTAAACCCTGCGGTTAGTCCGAGTGTTGATTTAATTAGATTGACCCCTTGTTAGCTTAAGTAAAAAATATTTCTTTGATTGTGTGTAAACTCGATTAAATTACTGCCTTATGAACAAATAAAACCTATTTACTAAACGAGAAGTTCCATCTCGGAAACTGTTCTAGACGATACATTCAATAAGATATTATTTTGCTATCTTTGCTCTTTAAACGTATATAGACTACAATACAGGACAGCCTCCGTGGCGTAGCGGTAGTGAACGCGTCCGCTACGCAGGAGGCACGGGTTCGATCCCCGCTCAGTACAAATATTTGTATGCATGAATATGGGTATTTGCATTGGTCTGGTCGTGCCTCGGAGAGCACGTTAAGCTGTCGCTCCCGGTGTTGTAGTTGGAGCCCTCAAAAATCCAACAACTGGTCTAGCTGCAATGCTTCGATATCGCCTTTAGGTTGTGGAGGTCAGATGGCAGTCGCTTCACGGAAAATATCGAAGTTTACCCAAATTCGCAGTAAGACTGGTAAAAAGCGGACCTCATACTCCAAGTTGAAAAGCTTCGGATGCAACTTGGGATTAACGCTAGGATGAATAAGAGACTACAGTAGTCTAGAATAGTCTGCAGAAGCCTGTGACTTTACCTTGTCATTTTTAAAGTTGAACTTAACTGATGCCCGCGGTTTCCCCGCGTGATTTTGTTTCCGTTCCTGTTCACCTGCGTAGAATTCTGGAATTAAAAACATTCCTTGGAATTTCAGGAACATACGAAAATAACAGTATGTACCATTGAATCTCCAAAAGGATGAAAGATAAAATCTAAACTCGATCAAGTCTGCGCGCTCTGTCCGAGTTGCAACCATCTTAAGGTACCTATATCGGCAAGAAAGCGAGGTGTACCACAGCCTCAATATACACATTTAAGGCATTACATCATCTTCGACGAATCCCAAATTAATCCCGTCTCGGTAGGACATTAAAAATACTCACTATCCACTCAGCCCATGATTCACCACCTTTTAATATGTGTGAATCACATGGTAATATATGCGAATTAGGTAAAAAAATGCTCGGTAGTCGTGCACTATTATTTGGAGGTAAGATATTTATATTTTATGTATAAATTAATGAAAATAGAATTAACCTTTTTAGGCTATTAATTAAGGCTAATCAGAAGCACTTAAAATCGACGGACGTGCGTGAAGGTGAAAAGACAGAGGAGAAAGCTCGTGAAGTGTTTAAGGACAGAAGTCTCTACCTACTTCGGAGACATAAAGGCTTGAGTAAACGGAGTAATTATAATAAAATATTACACGTGTAATAAACGAATAACATGGAAAATTGTTCACCAAAAGCCGTAATTACTTTTCTTAAGCTGGCTACTTATATCTTACTTAGAAAAAATGTTAAAAGAGGAGTTCGGAAGTAGAGGGCAAGGGCTGTCTACTTAAACACGTAAAATAAGGGTTCGCCCCGAGTACCGCTGAGGGATCTAAAGTATAACCTGAAGTTTACGATAATAGGTGAAGTGAGGCTAAGTGAAGTTGGCTACCACTTTCGAAAGGATGGAAAGATCCAGTATTTTAGAGTGCTCCAACATGGATACAATCTTTTTAAAGTGAAAACTTCTTTAGCGGCGTTGGATGGGTGTAAAATGTTAAGGAAGCGTCAGGATTAGTTGACCTTTGAACCGTAACCGACGACTGATGTCATACAAGATTAGGTACAGACTATCTATTTTGCAAGTTACGATAGATAGCGTCGTAGCTTAAACGGTAAGCACGTCGACTGTAAGGTTCAAACCACCTGGCCTTCAGGGATTTTTTGTGATTGTTTTTTCTTATTATAATTTATTACTTTTGGTGATTATTTTTTCTTTTTGTAATTTATTACTTTTTATGATTATTTTTTCTTTCTGTAATTTATTATTTTTTGTGATTATTTTTTCTTTCTGTAATTTATTATTTTTTGTGATTATTTTTTCTTTTCATAATTTATTAATTTCTTCTGACAGAAAATTAGCAGAAAATAGATGATAGGTTCTATGATTAGCGCTAAATTATAGGTATGGTATGGTATGTTCATTTTATCTTTTTCTATGTATATAACGAAGAATGAAAAAAAGAAAATGTTTTCACTTCTGCCGGCACTCCCAGAGTGCAACCCGTCTTTTTTGAAGTGAAAACTTCTTTAGCGGCGTTGGATGGGTTAAAAATGTTAAACGCGCGTCAGGATTAGTTGACCTTTGAACCGTAACCGACGACTAACGTCATACAACATTACAACAGCTACAGATTGTTCATTTTGTTAGGTGCGTCAAGAGGCTCCTTGGCTGAGCGGTTAGCGCTTCGACTGTAAGTCCATATGGTTTCAGATTGTACCGGGTTCGGAACTAGGCTTCTGAAATTTTTTGTGATTATTTTTTTCTTTTTGTAATTTATTACGTTTTGTTTTTTTTTTGTAATTTATTACTTTTTGTGGTTATTTTTTCTTTTTGTAATTTATTGCGTTTTGTGATTATTTTTTCTTTTTGTAATTCATTAATTTCTTCTGACAGAAAATTAGTGATAGGTTATATGATTGGAGCTTTGTTATAGGTATGGTATGGCATGGTATGGCATGGTATGGCATGGTATGGCATGATGTGTTCTTTTTATCTTTTTCTCTGTATATAACGAAGAAAGTAAGAAAGAAAAAGTTTTCACTTCTGCCGGCACTCCCGGAGTGCAACCCGGCTTTTTTTTATGTAAGGTGCGTCAATATAATGTCACCAGCATTGCAGGTACAAATAATGCTACAATATTTGCCCACTGCTGTTAATTCTAACATTTAAAATAATTGCAGTTTGTCTTACACAAAACTTACTGTAAGCTAATCTAAAGAAATGATTATTTCTCACTTTTAAAGCATAATTGAGTACCTATGGGTAATATTCAATCATTCATATCAAATCACATAGGCCTCTCCCAATGGTTCGAGGCTTTAGCCTAGTTTCCACGCTGGCCAGAGGCGTTGGTACAGGGTGTTATTTCGAGGTGTCCTTCTCTCGCAGTGATATCGTCTCCGTATTTTTCCATTCGTCGCCTCCTTCAGATGAGATGAGTGATGCTACTCGTATTCTTTCTCAGTCACCGCACAAATAATCGGATTATTACTGACAAAAATACCAAAAAAGTTATAGATAGATAACAAATTTACCAAATTACAAAATACAGTTATTTCAGTTCACAATCATTGTGTAACTTTATTTTATGCAAACAGGTTGAATTATTATTAGTTCTATTATTTTTGTATAATTTTTTTGTCACTACCTTAAAGTATTAATAAAAAATATTGAGGTCATTGTGTTGATGTAAATAAAGTACTCGTATGACTTTATCTTTGTTATAAATCCAGTTATGTTTTCGTCGCGTGACTGAAGCTACTGAAGGCTGAAAGTTTTGCCCGCCTCTTATTTTCATAATACACGTCACGTTTCCCTACTTTACGGGTGTTGCACACGGGCTGCTTTTTGTTGTAGAATCCAGTTATAAGTGTAAGTACAACATAACTGCAATATAAAAAATAAAATAGCGTAACGCAATCAAGATATTTTTTTGTTTATATTAATTTTTTGCTTATAATTATATATATCATCTTTTTAACGTTGTTCTCGGTGGCATCCGAGGCTTTCACCTTAGAGCTTGTAGAACAACATATGTTCCTGTAGCAAGTTTTGGGTCAATAAAATGTAAAAATCTACATACATACATATAATCACGCCTTTATCCCCGGAGGGTTAGGCAGAGGTGAATTAACACCCACATTTCACCAATCTGTATTCGGTCCCATGTAATAGTGGGCGAGCCTATTGCCGTATTCCGGGCACTATTGTTGACTCGAGCCATGCATCTGAGGCTGAGTCTGCCTGTTCAGTCTGATGTTAAAGTTAATCAGCCCTATCCCTTAGTCGCCTTGTACGACACCGCATGGGAAGAGAAGGGGTAGCCCAAATTCTACTTTGCCGGGAACCACACAAAATCTAGTTGCTATATATACCAGATCTAGCCATTGAGTCGGAGAGGAAGACGTCAGAGCTTGGAATACTCCTCATTTTGATTTGGCTTATACAGCTATTAGAGAAGAGACTACCTTCTGTCTTCCCAACTCCGGGAGGACCGTCTGCATCAGAGCCTCGTCCGTCAATTAGTAAGCAGGTTAGGTTGACTTAGACCGCAAAGATTTTGGTCGACTCATTCTGTTAATCTACTTATATGACCAGTAAACACTGACATAAAGCCAGACATCAACAACCACTATTAATTAGCAAATGACTATTTATCATTCATAGCGTGTGCGTGCGTTTGTTTTTACTTAATGAAATAATTACACTTTAAAATATTACCTTGTTGACGTCGAGTTGATTATTTTTGACACATACTGTACATGAAATGGTGTATGCGATTGGTGCGATTGTATACAGCCGACGGGAAATATTAAATCATTCCGTGATAGTTTTATTTTTTTTTTAAACGGAAAACTTTTTTATTTTATTTAACCCGTAAATGTGCTACACCGTGGATGTTAAGTTAGAGAAACTGGAGTAAAGGTGATATGGACCACCATTCTAAATCCCGTCATAGTGGTCCCTAGTGTCTCTACCACAGAAATAAATTAGGATAGAACGGCCATACGCAGTATTCACCTACAGGCCCTCGATTCTGCTAAAGCAAAATCAACTGTCACACCACAGACACAGCGATAAATGGCATTAAATTTTAGACTTTATTGCTATAAGCTTAAAGTCCAAAATTAAATGAAGAGTGTCACATTTCACTTTTTCATTCACTCTACAAAAAGCCATTTAATATTAGACTTTAAGAACGTCATTTTAAAGTTTAAAATTAAATGGGTAACTCTTACAGTGTCTGTGGTATGACAATGGTTTTACTTTAGTAGAATCGAGGCCCAGGTCGCGCGTGACGACTTTTTCACTGTAAATAAATACTCACGAGAGATTTTTCTAATAAAGCTCTCTATTTTTATTCTACAGTTGGAAATAGCTCAATATGGTATATTCATTTTTAGGTAGGTATTTTGAACGATGTTATTCCAAGCTATCCTTAACAGTACCGAGTAAACGTTCGAAAGTTCCTATCTCATAGGACAGGAATTGACTAAAAAGTTGCCACGCGTTTCCCGCTCATAATGGTCGTTCTATCCTCATATATTTCTGTGGTCCCTACCTTGACGAGCTTGACAATTGCTTTTTCACGCCCCTTGGCTCCTCCAGAATGGTATGACCAGGAAGTTTTATTTTGCTCAAGCCTCCTCTTCTTCATCATAATGAGCGTCAATCCGGGTTGCATCCTTATCTTTCACTTTCTAGCCCAAGATCCACATCTCCTTCACATAATTTGATTTGGTTACCTTTTGATACAGCGACTACCGTGCCGTCTGATACCCCACCCCGAGAGAAAAGCCTTTGCCAAATCCTCGTCCGTGAAATTGATGTAATTAACTTATTCGTAATCAGAAACTCTCAGTCATTATCGGAACATTCATGTATGGGTTATCAATATGAAACACTTGAAATAGGTATAGCACGTTTATTAGTCATGTCCATAACACTTCAACTGCTAGTACTCATCATAACCTATCATACTATCTAATGTAAATATCTACTTCTTTATTTGTTCGAGAATCATAAGGAACTGTTGAACTGATTTTGATTAACCTTTTTGTATTCAAAACCTTATGATTAGTCATTAAAATAATCTAGCTACGGTGACGCGGACGGAAGTCGTAGATACAACTTTTATATAATACGTGTCATGAAGAGTTAAGCTGATCAAAAGCGTATATTATATATCAGTAAATAGAAGGGAATAAGACAGAAATCCAGTCTCCGTGGCGTAGCGAAAGTGAACCCGGCCGCTACGCAGGAGGCGCGGATTCGATCCCCGCTCAGTGCAAATATTTGTATGTATGAATATGGGTTATTACATTGGTCTGGTCGTGCCTCGGAGAGCACGTTAAGCCGTCGGTCCCGGTTGCCATACGAACATCTATGGCAGTCGTTACGGGCAGTTGGAGCCCTTAAAAATCTGTCTAACTGAAATGCTTCGATATCGCCTTTGGGTTGTGGAGGTCAGATGGCTGTCGCTTCACGTAAACTTTAATCTCGGTGTTATAAGGATCAGTGCCCCGAGCATGAATAACATTCGAATTCGTAACGAAAGAATGAAGCATTGCGATTGGTTCACATCGGGCAGGCGGCCAATCACATTGCTCCATTCTCTTGATACACTTACGTTACGAATTCGAATATTATTCGTGCTCGGGGCACAGATAGCAGTCGCTCCTGTAAAAAGTACAAACGTAAATAAATCATGACGAGGAGGAAGAAAAGCGGGCCTTGGGTTTTGCAAGCATATCAATTAGGCCACCGCAGTCCACTGCCGAACATAGGCCTCTCCCAATGTGCGCCATTTCGTACGATCCTATACGATCCATTTGGTACCTATTCGTAGTTAAAATAAACAAAACAAAACAAAATTAAATAGTACACTTTAAAACGAGCAAAATACGATAGTGAAATTCAGATAACCAAAGAGTATGTCACATAGAAAACAGGAACAGAGGGCAAACGATAAACTAATCGGAGCACTCGCTTGGTCGCTCACATAGATATCTGAATCTACAGAAATGCCATTGGCGTACTGATTACGGACGCGCTTGACTCCATTCCTTACTTTTCTATTTTTATGTATATCTTTTTCATATATGGCCTTGCAGTTTGTGAGTGTACAAAGGACTTTCATAATGAGAAATATAAATAGATACATTTGTTCCATTTACGTAATAAAAAAAGACGTGTGGCACTCGGGGACTGCCGCGGTAAAGCTATTGCATAGCATTTTGTATCAACTTATGCAATTATGATAATATGCCCTTTGACGTGCATTAGTTTTTTTTTTCTTTTTAGCTCTTTACGCTATTCTTCTCTATAAAACGAAAATATCTAGGTATAAATAATAGGTATAAATAATTAGGTATAAATAGTGTAATGAGAATGACACACCAAAACAAAATTATTCATTAAAAAGAAATAACGATATTAAGAAGTGATTATCGACAAATTTTACAAGTACAGCTATTCACTGTTGTACATAAACACCTATACACCTATATACTTTCTCATAAACAGCTGCTTATGTATTCGTCCGATTTCGGAGCAGCTCGTCTCGATTTGTGCGAGCTTCGTAGAGTCGTACAATACGGCTAGTTGCACGCACACGAACACCGACCGTGTCGAAGACTGCCGAAAAGAAACGAGCGTGAGGTTTTTTCGTTACGGCATTTCTGGATTCGGTCCCCGCGGTCAAGGCCCTCGATAGAAGCTATGCAATAGCTTAATAATTTTTTTTTTTTTTTTCATATTTTACTACTGTTCTTACAGATATGTAGGTACCTACTGCACAAACCATTAATTTAATAAACATAAGGTTCGTTGAAACCCTGCTATCCATTTGCCTTTATATAGTTACTAGCTGACCCAGCGAACCTTCCTCCTGAAACCTTCCTCTTGAATCACTCTATCTATTAAAAAAAACCGCATCAAAATCCGTTAAGGGTTAAGGGTCCGTAAAAAGGGTTATAGGGACAGAGAAAGCAACTTTGTTTTATACTATGTAGTGAAGTATAGTCAACTCACGCTGTGCGGACACACTTCATCTCTGTAACATATTCGCTCTGTGATCGTTACCTTACCCAATAAACGTTCAATGCAATGCAGACTAATCAGTAGAATATGATTACTTCCTGACATTGTGTAGTACCTAGCGGCCTCCGGTTTCACTAACCAAGTTGTGTTCTATCATGTCAAGTGTCCACTTACGATGGATATTAATATACAATCTAATCTAACATCAAGATTTCAGGAATATGACGATGTTTGAATTGCTTATCATTTGACTTTGTACACTTTGAAAAGGTAGGCATTCTTAATTAACGAATTAGGTACAATTTAGCGCCAAAAATCCGCCATTTTGTGCTTCAAACACCGATCTAAGGATACTTGGGAAGTTGGGTTTTTAAGATGAATATTACGATATCATAGAAGCATACAAAATACGCGTGAAAAACATGACAATCCCACCAAAAAATGAACTCTGGCTACCCTACTCACCGCCGGGAACACAACACGACGTTATTATAACCGTGGTAACCTGCATCTCCTATTAAGCAAAGGATGACACTTGACAGCGTCGATTTATCAATAAGCTCTTGAGATCCTACTTTTCAGTTATTCTACGATTTACTGTTTTCAGATAAGTAGAGCGTAAATTCGTATATTTAGTGTGTTTATTGTACCGGTTTGGTGTTTATGTCACGGAATCCTATGTTGTTATCCATTCAAATTAGTTAGTAGGAGGAGTACTTACAGCAGGTTATTTAAAGAAAAGCTTGATTTTTAAAGTTATTTTAACAATAATTGTATTTTAAAGGTATGAGAACCAGCTTGCGTACTTTTTGTTTGCACACTGCTGGCGTAATGCCTGTCACACGAGGGATAGCGTAGCACGTATATTTGACTCGCATAATGATTTCATTACTATGTCGTTGAGGCTGCATTTGAAACTGAAGAAACACATTTATATCATTACATATCTGCTTCCGTCATCGTCAACACATGTTACCATCAAGCATGTCCCCACTATTTTTAAATCTAATCGTTTATTATAATTAATGTTATAGTTTTTGTATGATGCAACGATTGAACAAACGAATAGACAAATATTTATAGTTAGTTTTGTATGGATGTTTTCCTTCTCACAATCATAACTGCAACTGAATTCAGCGATCGTTAATACTGGGTATACCTAGTGATGGATAATGGAAAAATTTCGGAATGAAAAGAAAAGAAAAAATGAAAAATTTCCAAATTTTTTTCAATTTTTCAAATATTTTTCAAATATTGGAAAAAATGGGGAGTCGACCAAGATCAGAAAATAAAACAAGATAACAAATTTTTATTTGTTACTTTTTATCAAAATACTAAAATTTCTCATATTTAGGATTCCGTACCCTATTACTAAGACTGTTATTTATTATTTTTCTTAAAGACTTTTATGATTTCTTGCATAAGATTATACCGTTCATCACCGGTATACCGGTGAAGTTCATGCGAGATAAATTTACAAATCATTAAGTTTGAAATTCTAATGTTCTCATTTTCTTCCGCTTTGTACTCTGGTTCTGTCATCACTGCCGCATCACAAAACTGATTTTCTGAATTTGGGATTTGTTTTTGGGATTCTTTAACTGTATAATCTGGACTAGACCAACGTTGAGCGTACTGACTGTACTCATCTGGTTCTGATATGTACGTATCACTTCTAGGTAAGCTGCAATTTGGAGTATTGTCTTTTCCGGCGACTTCTGAAAGCTTTTTTTTTTTCTTGGAATGTAATCAGCATTTTCAGTGAATAAATTTTCTGATTCATTACGCATATTGTCAAAATTACAGTTAATTTCAGTATCTGATTCACTATCTGAAGCTAGTATAATCTTTTCTGAAAAACAAATAAACATACCTACATAAACTCACACGAAGGCAAAGCCACTGAGTCTAAAATATATTATAATGCTACGTGTACGAGTAGTTATATGAACGTGCAATATTAAGTAGATAGATACCTACTAGTTTGTTGGTATTTCTGTTTAATAGTAAAATATTAGTTTTAGGTGCTTACCTTTGGACATCGCTGTCTACTAACAATGGCAGTTTTGTGGGTCAGATCAGTCAAAAACACTCATAAAAGGAGGGAGGTTATGTCGGACTCGAACCGACTAAACCGCACGCCGTCTCTGGGTCGTAGTGCTAGGCCGAAGGTGAGGTTGTCATGCGACATATCCCTCGCACCCCGGCTGACCCAGGGCCATCCCTCTCGGTCTGGCCTTCCTCGGGAAGGGGGGGACCACGCGGTCCCCGACTCAAACCCGGTGTGGGGAGGCGCGCATCGTCCTACGATGCGCGCCGCCGCCGTGGCCTGCTTCTGCTAGGGTGACGGGCGGCTCCACCCGTCACCCTCAGGCCCGCGCTCATGGGGGGCGGAGGTCAGTTTGCGCCCTCCGACGCCCGAGCTGCCTTCGAGCGCGTGCAGCGATGTCAGCGAGCCTTTCTCGCTCATCGCGCTGCGCTCGCTCTGCTGTCTCCTTCGCGAGCATGACCTGCTCGCAGAAGGAGGCGCTGGCCGCCCACGCATCCGCGCAGCGGCCCATCGCCGCGAGCAGGGTGGAGAGCGTGAGCACTCTCACCCCCAGGGCCGCCACAAGCTCCCGCCTCGGCGTCTCAAACGCCGGGCACTCGGTGAGCGTGTGCAGCCCCGAGTCCACGCTCGCGTCGCAGTGATGGCACTCGGGCGTTGGCTCTATACCCATCAGATGCAGATACCGCCCGAAGCTACCGTGCCCGGTGATAATCTGCGTCTGACGGTACGAGAGGCTACCGTGTGGCCTCTCTAGCCACTCCCCCATGATGGGCCTTACCGCCGCAATCACGGCGTGCCCTGCGCGTGGTTGCCCAAGTCGTCGCTCCCACTCGGCCACCATGATCTGGTGGAGCCGGGATTTCTCGGCCCGAATATCCTCGGGCTCGGGATAGAATCCCCGCTCCCGCGCCTCCTTTCGGAACTGATATAGTGCCGAAAGGGCCCTCGCTTCCAGGATCCACGGTGGCGATCCGGCCAGGAGACTCGCCGCTTCGAAGGATATCGTGCAGTATCCCCTGATGGCCCTGGAGGCCATCGTGCTCTGCGCCGTACGGAGCAGAGGCAGGAATCTGGCCTCCAGGGTGTCCGCCCACACGGGGCACCCGTATAGGGCCATGGACCGCACGACACCCGCGTCGATTCTCCTGCAGGAGGCCTCTGGGCCCTTCAAGTAAGGCAACAACCGGCCCAAGGCATTCGCCGTGAGCACCAACTTGGGGCGCAGACTTCGGAAATGCTGTCCGAAGTCCCATCGACCGTCAAGCACGAGCCCCAGGTATTTCAACCGGGGCTTGATGTCGATGGGAGTGCCTCCCACTGTAAGGCTGGCTCCCGGGCCTGGCCTGCGCCGAGGGCCATGAAAGAACATGGCCTCGGACTTGTGCACCTCGAGTGTGTACCTCGAGACCCAGCCGCCGGATCCTGTCGACGACCTGAGCAACCGCGGTCGTGGCCCTCAGGGTCGCTTCGCGGTGCGTAGCCCCGCTCACCGTCACCAGCGTGTCGTCCGCATAACACGGGACGGTGGCACCGTACGCGAAGCACCCAGTCGTAACCGATGTTCCACAGGAGCGGCCCCAGGACCGAACCCTGTGGAACACCGCACGACAATGTGTAAAATAAACCATTGACCATGAATCTGTATTAAAATATAACTTTGATCATTTGTTTTTTTTTTTAAACAACATGTAAAGCCATTAAATCATTTGAATTTCAACTTATTATGAACTATATTTTATAAACTATTTCATTTAAACTAATAATTTCGATAAAAAGATATATTTCCATTATTTTTCCAATTTTTCAATTTTTCAGAAAAATAAATTGAAAAATTTCCGGTATTTGAAATTTTTCGGACAATTACCCATCACTAGGTATACCTGTGTATGTAGCCATAGATATTATTGTAATGAAATCATTGTCATAGAAAAGGTAAACTGGAATATCCTAAGCGATAAGATAATGATAATATCAATGATGTTTATAAACGATGGTATTATTATTGTGCAATTGCTTCGAAACGAAACCAAAAGGGTGCAATTATTACGTCCACATTGATCAAGTTCTTTATCATACGGCAAATAAAGGAAGTTACATATCGAAGTTTAGCCAAATTCACAGTTAGACTGATGAAAGCGGACCCCATGTGCCCCAGACTCCAAGTTGAAAGCTTTGGATGCGGGATTAAAGCTAGGATGAAGAGAAAGAAAAAAAGTACCGAACTGCTTGGTTCGTGACGGTATTGTTTGTACCGAATGTGGGTGACATCGCAGTCCCGCACGTATTGTTCTGTTCAAAAAGGGAAGACGGTGGGATCGTTAAAACCAAAGGGTAATTCGCATTAGGCTACCTTCAAATCAGGCGCGTAAACACGGTAGTTCGCCACAACTACTCATTTTTAGAAGCGCCACTCAGCGCCACAATCTTTTGATAGGATATCCGTGTATGCGGCGCTGAGTAGCGCTTCTAAAAATTGTATGAAAATTAGTAGTGGCACTGCGACGCGCCACTGCTGCGCTTTTTCATGCGTCTTTACGGCATTTGAAGGCAACCCTAATGTCAGTCATTAAAGTTAGTGAGAATTAACTCGTAACTCCATGTAGTTTATATCAACAAATGATTTCCTCCTTTGGTATTGTAATGGAGTACGTTATATTTGATCTCTGAATAGCTCGAACGTGAGACTTATCATAAAGGGTATCGGCCTTGATAATCAGTTCTTTCAAAACATCTCTGGAGTAATGGAGTAACGAAGGCGGACATAATGTGTTATTGTTTGCTTTTTGGATTTGTGGGACCAATGTTGGTTTAATAATAGGTCGGTCTTCTGAATTAAGTCAAGTGACGCATGTTGTTTTCCTTGTTATCATATGATGAGGGATCTTGATTTCTTTGTACCTACACGATAATGTAAAAAAACTCGTGGTTTGACGCAGGCAGCATCTAGCTGTTATAAATACTATCACAAACAGCTAATAATACCGTAATTCTTTAGCGCCTTATTATAGTCAAAAACACTTTGCAAATAATAATCATAAAATTCAGATGGTCATAAAAAAATATCTGAATATCAGCTCTATATCCTTTTGAACTCTATACCGAAGCGACTGACATCTTACCTTCCAACTCCAAGAGGAAAACCAGCGCTAAAAACCTTGTCCGTGAATGAGCAGCTGTAACCGCTTTTCATCAGGTGCTTGTCTGTCACCTAAGTGGTATAAAAAAAAACCATGAATAAGTCTGTTGTGAATATTTTCATTCACATTAATACAAACAAATTCTCACGCCTATAAATCCTCGAAGGGTTAGACAGAGGTGTATTAACACCCACATTTCGTCAACTATTATTTTCGGTCCCACTTAATAGGAGTTCGATTGTCGTGCATAGTGGGAATTTACTTATAGGCTGTATTAAAACATACTGTTATTTGTTACAGGTAGTTCCACATTTGTTGGGGTCTCTAGTCGGCGGCACTATGAGTCCTACCCAGCACCTTGAACAGCAACAGGCGTTAGTCAAGCAATTCGCAGAAATACTAGAATTTGTTCTCAAATTCGACGAATACAAAGTAAGTAACAGCTGAAGTAAGATAATTTAACTTGACGGAGCCAAATATTTCAAAGGAATTCAGTATTCTTGAGAATTAATAGGTTCGTTGTTCGTCGAAGTTAGAAGTAGCAGGGCCCTGATTCTGCTATTATTTTTTCATGGCAAAACCACGGCGGTACCACAGACACTGTAACCAATGCCATTTAACTTTAGACTATAATATACTGTTATTTGCCTTCCAGAAAGACAGTATTTAATTGAAGAAGCTGTCTGTGATTTTTAGCATTTTTAGCGTAAATATGGTTCAAATCTTACCTGAATATCTTACTTTCGACTTTTAGTTACGTATTTCAAACTCACCACTGGCAACAACTGCACATCTCTATGACATATCATAGATTCATAGCGTTTTGTGATTTTTACCGCGTAAGGTGTAAAAATTTTCAAGTCAAGAAAAAAGTTCTTAAAAAGTGAATTACATAGTAATTATGTTGTTTTTACCGTTGGTATGTGTACAGTGCTACATAAATAATTGCAAGGTATATTATTTTAGTGAAGTTTCTTTGCTGAGAACTTCGGTAAGTAGATATTGTACCATACTATTGAATACCGCAGAGGGAAGCGAGAGTGCTCCAGATCGTTGCTCCGGAGGGAGAACGAAGTACTTATAAATCCGAAGGCAGTTCCTCATCTTCGGAAGATCAGGATAGCTTTACCTCGCCATCCCCGAATAAGCGGTTCAATCGGTCGAATCACGTCGAAACGTGTTCGAGAGATGAACCCACATAAGTACGTAACTTAGACTTAAATTTCACAATAATATAAGGTTTACACCAAAGAATTAACCTGTTGGAATTGGTAATAAAATCCAAGACACTCATTAGTTACTGATATACATAAAGCTTAAATCGTTGCTTGGCTGACCCCTCAACATTCAAAAAGATTGTAACTCCCCAGCAATTTAAGTCATTCAGACAATACTAGCTCGGCAGACACTTGATATATAGACTATTTACATATATATAAGTTTACTGGCCACTTTCGTCACCTATTTAATGTGTGATTAATCAACAAATGTTACCGTAATAAAAGTAATGATTATGGCAGGCACTGATCAGTTGATAGCAGGCTTGTCTAATATAGCATTAACATGAAACTATCTTACAAAATGTTATAGCAATCTATAACATTCCAAGGCCTGGTAGGTTAATAGAGAAGAAGACTAGAGTGTCTAGTGACTGGATTCTTACATCCTTATGCCATCAGTAGAATTTTTCAGGATGTCACAAGTTATAAGATGTAACCAAGACTAACTATAAATATTATATTATAAGTTATACCGTAAAACTAAAAAAGAGAGTTCTAGTTCACACTCTAAATCTGAAAGGAAGAGTAGGTAGTAACCATAAATGCATGTTATCTTAATAGACCAAGATTTTAACATTTAAATTACATTGGACTGCAACCTGCCAAGCATGATCACCATGCCTAAGACAGGAAAGTTAAGAGATTTACAGGTGTCACTCGTAAGAAATCTAGCGACTCCAAGTATTTTAAGTAATAGGCACCTGAATAAATAATTCAAACAGGAATCAAATTAGATTTTGAGAAACAGCTCCTTCTCGCTCACAATTTTAATAAAAATTTGAACTTAACATAACAGTTGATCACCCAAATAGATGGGGTTCAATTCCTACAACAGGAAGATTGAATGACAAGAATTGTACCAGGCAGTTCTTCATCTATGCAAAAAAAAAAAAAAAAATGATCTCACAGAAGGCTCCTGTGCAAAATACCTATAAGGAAAGAAATTTCCTATCTAAGAGCCCTCCCTTTGGGCCTCTCATCATCACCATTGCAACGACAACTAATTGGATTGCGGAAATCCTTTGGAAACAAGTCACAGCCATGGTCCTTTTTTGCTAAATAAATCATCAATATTCTTTTATTTTGATCTCCTTAATGCCATCTTAATGGTCCCATAATAATATTTTGGTTCTTGAATATACCTAAAATATACCATATACACATTTTAGGAAAGTCAAACTGATAGGTGAATTAGGTAAATTCCAAAGATCAATCCACCTTGAATCACTTGGAACATTAATTTCCAGTCTACTTTAGATAAGTGATTTATTTATCAAAATTTTACCAAATATGACTTGACTCCAAGCAAAGAACAACAGCAAAAGAAGAATAAATATATGTACAAAATCTACATTGAATTACCTAGTAATGTATCAATGTAGTTGATGTATAAGTAATTGTATAATGTTTAGAGAACAAAGTTAATGTATTTCATAAAGGTGATTACTTTAGGAAGAGAAAAAATAAATAATAAATGAAACTTCTAATTAACCACTTTTGCTGTTGACTCTACTATAGTTGCAAGGTACTCTAAAGTTAACCTGAGGTCTATGTACAACTTTATTGTCTCAGGATGCAATTGCTTCAAACAGGGTAAACTGAGAGGAAAAAAGGGCTCTGTATCCCCTAGTGCGGTGCGATTTACAGTGGTAGCTCAGGAGTGGGGACCACAGCGCACAAGGGACACTCAGTCAAAAAGGTGACCACTCACTACAAACGTGATGGTCGCAGACTAGGAAATGCTATTGAACAACTTTATGTTGTCAAGCAAATGGAGTTAGACCAACAAAAAGTGGCACTCCAATATGATGCAATTGTAAGCAGCTTTACTTATGTACAAAAAGTGCTACTGGTCAAGTCAGACAGCATCCAACTGGACCAAAAAGGAGCACTTGCTCCTTAACCCGTAGAGGTGTCCAGAAAACTTTCCAATTTATCGAGCAGTTCATTACTGACGGCATGTCACCCCCAACCCTTTCAGATCAAGGGACTCACCCATTGTCCTATAGGATGTGGAACTCGAGGACTTGCAAAGCTTTCAGTCAGACTGGAACTATCAGTTGAGATTGACGTTTCCTCCACCCAGTTAATACCTCAGTGGCTGGGCCATCTAAACAGTACTCTAGGCTGGTCGATCTTAGATTGAGAGCTTACCACTAAGTCTTGTCAATAAAGGATTTGCGGAAGATCCTTAAACAATGACAAGAGACAACACTTTCTAAATAGCCCTACTGTGGGATGAGTACTGGGCTGGTCAGGCTCAGATTGACAGCCCAAATGGACCCTTACCAATAAAGAATCTGCGGAAGATTCTAACAGGCCCTCATCAGGGACTGGGAGGTTATCCAGCTTAAAGAGGGGGGGGGGGGGGAACAAATAAAGTACTGGAATAAACAAGAAAGGGAGTTATTGAGTTGTAGTTGGCGGACGACCACTCTCAATACATACATGTTTTAACACTTTGGCATTTACGTGGTTGATATTCTGTAGAGACTCGAAATATGCTTTATATATGAGTCTAAACTGTCAATGTATGTTATGAAATCCATAGAAATAACGTAACATAACGTAAACTCACGCCTTTATCCCCGAAGGGGTAGGCAGAGGTGCTGGCACCCACATTTCGGCGGTTTATGTTTAGGTCCCAATGTAATAGATGGCGAGCCTATTGCCATTAACTGGGCACTTATAAACCTGCGATAAATACACACATAACTTCGAAAAGCATCGAAAAGTCATCGGTGTGTGCCAAGGAAAACCTGGGATCGAACCCGAGACCTCGTCTCAGCAGTCCATTACCCATACCACTAGACTACCGCGGTTAGTCTATAGAAATATCAACCAAGTAATACCTACTTTTATGCCAAGTTGTAAGGGCCATTTCTTTCTCTATAGACTTTGATGTATAGTCTGAGCATACAGGGTAACCCTGAAACTATGGGTTATATATTGCATTTTCACTGACATTCTTTCATGTTATAGGGCCAGGGTGGTGCTTGGTATCCCAGATATCTTGGTTTAAACATAAATATATTTATTTACCTTTTGCTTACAATTCGATTAATTTAACAATTAAGATCTGCAGTTCTTTATAGTGGAATCTGCAGTCTCAGCATATTGTGCTACAAATGTAGACAATTGTTCTAAGGACTTATTCATTCAACAAGTCCTAAAAGCTACTGCTTTAGTCAAACCTTAGGCCATTAACTCCCCTAGATGGCATATGTTAATACATTCATGCATGTGGATCTCCAAAGGGGAGGCAGAGGTGTACTATTTGACACCCATACTATGTACATTTTTCATTTCCATATAACATGGAGCGAGTCTGTTGCGCTCAAATGGAGAATCATTGGCTGATTTCTACTATTGGTTGGTAAACAGCCGTATCCCTTAGTAACCCATACCATGGGAAATGATAGGATACCCAAATCACACTTTAATTTACAGTTTCAGTACAATATAACAGCTCTTTTTTAAGAATTCTAGAAGAGTTGCAATTATTATGCTTCTAGCTGCAAGCAGGTTAGCGCGTAAGTTCATTTACTAGATACATCTTGCAGTATCTTCACAGAAGAAGAGAAAAATATGTAAAGAACAGAATTTATTATATAATACATTCTAAAACTGATGGTAGATAGCATAGGCAGTTCAGGTGCTAATGTCAGAACACCAGAACGCCTGTTTGTGCTACAATATACTCAACTCTGCAGTTTCAAATACTAATGTAACTAGTTGTTTTATCTCAATTAGAGGTGCTGTAAGAGCAACTACCGGGACACAATTTAGTGTCTATTCCTAGATGCAGTACACATGGATGCGGCTTCAGGTAGGTTTCGATCCGCAGTGACCTTCAGAGGTTGGTTTGTAAACATGCCTATAGCATAGATTTTAAGTTGAGAAAATCAAGTCTCGTTTAGGTAATTAAGTTTAATGTTATATATATGATATAGCATGCTACATCTTCGTGGCTTTTTTGTCTAAACATTTCATTATGGTTATAATTATAATAAGGCATCCTTTTTCATTGATACCCTTAATAATACCTACCGTTTTAAGTATTATCACATAGCGTTACAGTTACCATCACCAGCAGAAACCAAACAGGTCTTCAATTAAATACTGTCTTTCTGGAAGGCAAATAATAGAGCTGTTTTACATAAAATAAAACAGTTATTATATGCCGAAAGAAAGACAGTATTCGAGCAAGGTCCTTGCTGGCGAGAAGACCCTATGAATCTATGATATGTCATAGAGATGTGCAGTTGTTGCCAGTGGTGAGTTTGAAATACGTAACTAAAAGTCGAAAGTAAGATATTCAGGTAAGATTTGAACCATATTTACGCTAAAAATGCTAAAAATCACAGACAGCTTCTTCAATTAAATACTGTCTTTCTTTCGGCATATAATAACTGTTTTATTTTATGTAAAACAGCTCTATTAAAGTTGAAAATTAAATGACAATCTTGTAGAGTGAATGAAAAATGTTTTAAAATCTTTCTCTTTTAACTTTCTTGCTCACACATAAAGTCTAAAATTTAATGACAATTTATGCAATGTCAGCGGTATGACTGTGGGTTTGTTATGTCATTAAATTAGCAGAATCGGGGGCCAGGTTTTCAAAGGTTGCGTATAAAACAAGAGAAAATATATTTTTCGCTAAATATATCGATTATTGTCCGCGGGATACGTACGACACAAAATAATCTAAATAATGTATGTATGTTAATACATGTTATAAGTTATGCTTAAATTGGGTCTCGATAGCGCCATGTAAACTACGTGGCGCTAAAACAATCATAATACATTAATTTTATTTCGTGTTCTTTAAGTTTAACTTTTATCTCTCTGAATTACTCTGAATTTTGGTCGATGTTTAAAGACATTAAAAGACGATGAGACGAAGAGATTTATTTTTTGGAAGCGTCGTCGGTAGCTTAGTGATTAAGGAGTCGGCCTTACGATCGAGAGGTTCCGAGTTCGAATCCTGGCCCTTACACTACCGACATGAACCCACTCCTAGCACAAGCAATTTTGCTTAGTTGATGGGGTTAGAAGGAATATTAGTAATTTCGATTCTAATATTCCTGTAAAAAATATTTATTGTAGCCTTACCGTGTAGTACCCAGTAGTTTACAGAAAAGCGTCTCGTGCCTATCTTAAGTAACATACAAATTGCCCATGTTTTCCTGAAGTTCAAAAGTAGGTCACTGTCTTCATACCCTGTAGAATAATTCTATGAATATGAAATTTGAGGTCTTACGACCCTAAGTTTCGTATTAACTTACTGTACTCGTAACAAGCCGAAAAATACAAGAAAATGATTGTTTTCAAAATCTCCAGGTTTGTGCTTCAATTTTCATAATTTTTCATTATTATTCACCGTCGTCATTGCTAACAAAATCGATTAAATCAACTATCGAATCACCTAAGATACGTACAATAATATATTACAGCAGATCAAATATATACAACTGGTTATAAAATATATAAACAAAACTATGCTAACTATATAATACATACAGAAAAGAAATAAAAATGGGGAGAGACAACAACTTTAGGCATCGAAAAATTCCTCCCCATCGACCTCTACTGGTACCGTGCCCAAAAGGCTTGCGGCATTACCGCGCTAAATAGCGATACTAATTCTTTGAGCAAGGTAAAGGCGTCGAAGTACGAAAGTTTATGTAAACATCTTATGCACTATTCAAACTAAAACAAACTTTTTATACCTATCACAAACTGCTGTTATATTTATGTAAATGGCATTGAAAAGCAAGGAGGGGTTTTATGGGGCAGATAACTTATGGTTTAAGTTAGATTTTTTTTTTTATAATATTATCAACCGAGTATGTGCCAAAAGTGTCTATGTATGTGTTATAGTCATGAAATTATACTTGGTTCCGTCTTGTTATGTGAGCGACTGCCGTCTGACCTCTTAACTCGGCAATAAAATCCAACGCCAGAGCCTCGTCTGGAAATCAGCAAGTGTACCGGCTTGCAGGTAAGGATGGTTGCACCTCAAAGGATTTTTCAGGGCCCTATATACTGAATAATAATAGGGTAGTGTCCTGAGTCAACGTATCATTACCAATCTGTCCCTCCTCAAACGTAGAAGCCAGGTTGGGGTTGACACAAAGGATCCAATAGGGTCGAAGTGTCCGCGAAAGCTCCAAAGCACGCACCCCAATAACATAAGATAAGAGAAGATCATCACTAATATTGTTTAATGTCGTAGTTTTTTCTCAACAAATATGCATAGTAAACTTAGATGTTGTCTAACTAAACTGAATCTATGACTTTTAATTCCCAAAATTGGTCAAAATATAAACAATTTCAAATCAATCTTATAATGCACTGTACATGTGTAAACGCAACGTGAATTGACATAATTGCGATACTCTCTTGCACTCCATACATTTGCACTACGCGCCAGCACTCGGTGACGTCACAGTGCGCTGCTATTTTGTACGGAGCGTTTCGGGCGGCTCAAGAAATCGAATTTTCTACATCAAATAGCTTTAAAACTATTTGTCATAAGAATATTTAACTTTAACAGTTCATTATATTATTTAATTTTAATTTTAATTCTTTATTGTACACACATAATACAGAGATCATTATATAGAACTTATAAAGAAACATGCACAAAGGCGAGCTTAACTCAAAATGAGTTCTCTCCCAGCAAACCTTTGAGTAGCAGAGAAGAATAAATGACAATGAAGGGGGATGTGAAGCGTACAAAACAAAAAGCAAATAAAAAAAAATAAAAACAAGACACAAAAAACAGATCAAAACAGAAACGCGTACCCAAACAGGTACATTGTACACATTACACACATATATCAGCATACATACTATATTCATACATACACCTACACATATATATACATACATATATATGACCTATATACATACAAATTATACACATACATAGACATACACGCAAATACAAATACGTAAATGTATAGATGTATACAGACTACATTATTGTGATAGGAAATGTTCCCTAGTTCTTCTCCTGAAGATGTCGAGAGTATTACTACCACGAATGGAGTGAGGTAGCGAGTTCCAAAGCCGTACAGCTTGTACTGTAAAGGATCGATCATAACAGCCGGATGTGTGTGCAGGTGTGCGAAGCAGAAGAGAGGAAGAAAGACGACAGGGTTTATCGAGAATTATTATAAAAGATGCATAATTAAGAGCGCGAGAATTAACGCGATCATGGTATTAGTACTTACATACCTTGGCCGTAGACACAGGCTGATCATATCATGATCGCGTTAGTTCCCGTTCTCTTAATTATATATCATGGAACGCGAGAGTTTAAAAGTTAGTTTATGAAAGATGCATTTTATAATACTAAAAAAAAACGGGACACAACCCTATTACTTGGATGACATTAAAATATTCACTGTTTCCAGTGTCTACATGTTCAAAGTCCCATCTGCTCAACCTCTTTTCAACTGATATAAAAAAAATATATAACGCTGAAACTGAAACGAAAACCTATCTTCTAATGGACGCCTACGTCTCGGAAGAGTTTCCGTTGTAACAATCACTTAATGCGCACAAACAATAAACTTCCTACTTTTAATGACTAAGAAACCCAATGCTACAATTAATTTGATGAGTAAATTAATAATTGTGTCTTAGCTTTCAGTTTCTTTGATGAACTTGATTGACACTTCTCCGTTTTACACGTAATTATAAGAGATTATTACAAATTTTAGACAATTATGTTATTATTCCCTTGTGCCTTATCACAGTTATCACCGGTTGCATACAAAGGTTTCTTCATAGAGCCCAGGGTTTGCTTACTCCTCCTTTTGAGGTTGGCCAAAACTGGCTTTGTTAACCGAATTAGTACCTGGTAATAAATCTTAATGTGACGATTGACTAATCAATGACCACGCAATAGCCAATAATACAGTCTCTTCTCTGGTTACATACTTGATGATGATTCAGTTATGCTGGTACATAACTTGTGTACAATTTATAAATAAATTATGTAATAGCTCTTTCTCTCTTCTGTATGTAAGTATATATACTACCTAATAATGATCTAACACTCTTGTTCAATGCTCAATTCATTGTTCAATAACAAACAATCAGTTACAATTGTATAAACAGAGTCACTTTGAGTGAATGCATTGTATAAAAGGGCATAAATAAAGTGACCACACGTCTTGTTTGGAATGAGACTGTCTCTTTTATTTTCTTCGACCCGGTATTCCCGAAAAGAACTTCAGGACGCGAAATTGTCTCGTTTCCCCAAGCAACAATGTTGAATATGAAAATATTCGTATATTAATAGAATTTTATATTATTTGATCAGTCTGGAATAATTTACAAGGAGAAAAAGTCTGTTCTTTTATGAACAAATTTTGATCGTCTGAAACAACTAAGTTACAGATCTCGGCAGCCTCGACCCAGAAAGCGACGTAGATACTTAGTGAATGATCTTAGATCGTGTAAAGTGGATAGGAAAAAGCAGCAAAGCGTACTCCGAGCTCCAATGTGAAGGCCTCGGATACAATTGGAACACAACGTTAAGATGATAATCTTCTCTTCTTGTTCATCCTAGCGTTAATCCCAATCGCATCCGAAGCTATAAACTTGGAGTCTCGGGTCCGCTATACCAGTCTTACTGCGGATTTGGCTAAACTTCGATATTTTCTGTAAAGCGACTACCAACACCCAAAGGCGATATCGAAGCATTGCAGTTAGCCCAGTTGTTGAACTTTTTGGGGCTCCAACTACCCGTAACTTAACGTACCACGTAACGTAACGCACAACCAGACCAATGAAAATACTTATATTCATGCATACAAATATTGTTTGCACTGAGCGGGGATCGAACCCGCGCCTCCGGAGCGTCGTAACGGCTGCATTCACTACCGCCACGCCACAGAGGCTGTCAGCTGTCAGAACTGCTGATGCTGGCTTACATTAAATGAAATGTTTTAGGACATTATCCCGTTTTGGTCTATAAATAATGGTCACATTAGACATAACTTTAAAGTATGTAATTCAATTGACGCTCTTTTGACCCCAACCTTGCGATGTCGTTGCTCCTAGTTCATCGACTGTCATCTGTCTAGTGAACATAAGCCCATTTGGAGTCTCGCCAAACCCTAACTTAACGAGACTATTTATTATTTTCAAATTCAAGTTGTGAAATTCATTTCGCAATCTATTACGACTTGACTTACTTTGCACTCAAATCAGGGCTCTTACTTACGTACGAATTTGAATGTAATTCGTAGCTATTATTTTCGTAGCGCTTCTAATGTAATTGGTATACAAAAATAATTGCGTACTTGTTAGAGTTTCATTGTTGAAAATACTTAATTTATAAAAAAAATGGAATAATAAACAGTTAACATCATTCATTGTTTCGTTGTATAGATTTTTCTTAATCGTAACTCGATGGTAATCGTCGGATTACACACTGGTTCCAGCCTTGGTTTCTCCAGTCTAGTTCCTTAAAGTTTGATTACATATATATGTTGTCCACGTAGGAGGTGGGTAATTTTGTATTGAACGTCTCACCTAACTATGCTGCTGTGAGTAAGAATAAAATTGTAGAAGTGGGCACAGTACGTTAGAATCAAAGATGTACCATATACCCCTTAAGTAGATACATTCTAGACTAAATAGGGACAAAAAGAGAATGCATGAATTGAAATTTAATACTTCTTGCTACTGGTGAGGCCAGCAGAAAACTAAATTGTCCTCACACTCATTGTTTCTATCTCAAAAGCAGGATATTTTCCCCAAAGCTAGTAATACTAAAGTTATGCATTGTAAACTAATGGTATTTAAAAATGGTAAATAAATAAACAATAAATCATTGACGTCATATTCGCTAATCTTTCTTTAAGTACCATACAATTGCTTGTTACGTACAAGCATTTATTCAATTTGCCTATCCCAGCCGCCATAATTAATGAAACGCGAAGCTATCAAATCATTAGTCATCGAATATAAAGACAGGGCGTTCCGAAGGCATTGTAGTAGAAAGTAAGGCTTGGCCTGACCTCGACAACACTGACTCACGGGCTCCATGCATCGTAAGTATTTATTTACATTTATTCCTATGTAATTTGGTTCTGAAGCAATTCAGTACAGTCTTGTTTTAACAGGTCTACGGAAATAGCGGATTTCTGTTTGCTTGTATTAGCTTTGTGCGCGACGTGGTTGCCGGAGTCAGCTATTTTGATACACCTTTCTACTTACGTATGTCCGATAAGATCTTGAACAGACATTGAGAATAAAACCAACCTGGTTTTATGGTTTATTTAAACTAAACTGGACGTTCAATCTTACTCCCCAAGTTCCGAAAGAAACGCGGCCGCATGAACAGATAGATTCTTCTAATATCAACGGTATTACCTAATATATTTCATAATGAGTTTTACCGCAATATTCGTAGTTTGCTATACGTTCAGTCTCCTAAATTGCTCCTGCCACGCGACACTAAGAGCGCCTGGCAAAGATCCTGGGACTCCACTTCGCCTCGATTTCACGAGATGCACTTTCTTGCGTCACTGGTACATCAAGGGTAACTTTCATGTCGCATTGTGAGAACCTGGTGAAAACTACCGCGTAATTAAAATTGTACAGTATCCTCTTATGACCTTTTGTCATCGCACTTTACGAACGAAATCACGATTCGCGAGATTGTGACATTAGAAAGGCCCTAAAATGTCGAGAAACTATGAAGTTCTAGTTTCAATATTTCAACTGAAAAACTTGAAAAGTCGGTGACCATTTTGAGTTTATTAGTCTCTCATGCATGTTATTTATTTTTCGTCATCACATCATAATGCTCATTAAACCTACCACCCCCAGATAGAATCGCCTAAAACTAGCACAAGACAATTGCAAGATGGAAAATTGTGGAAGTTACCAGAAATAACTGTTCACGATCATGACGTAGCGTATAACATCTACAATTCTAAACCCACGTTTGCTATCCCATGTATTTTTTATAATATTACCTGTTTCACAATAAAAATAAATGAGTGAGTAGATAAGCTAGCAAGGTTTAATCTTGGCGGCTATTTATATAGGTACCTAATTGGATTACCACGGTAACCTTGTAATATTACCAAAATAGAAGAATTAATTATACACGGTACACACCTCGGCTGCGCGCCTCATAGACAGAATTCCATGGATGCGAGAATTTTTAAACGTTGCTTATTTTCATATACATACTGCCTTCTTGCTCTGAAAAGGGAAGCCATGGTAGAGATTATATTAAAATTCAGAATACGAAATCAGTCAAGTTACTGCAATTCAGTATTTACCTAGTTTACACAGGTAGGTTCAGTGTCTGATATCAAAACGCCCCATACAAATTGCCTACTTTGTTCATTCTGTAGGAGGCAAGAATATTTTCACCGGCTTCTTTTATGAAAATTTTCCTTCTCTGCCACT
Organism: Eilema caniola; assembly: GCA_949126895.1. Taxonomy (NCBI): domain Eukaryota; kingdom Metazoa; phylum Arthropoda; class Insecta; order Lepidoptera; family Erebidae; genus Eilema; species Eilema caniola. The sequence continues at coordinate 16,898,796 of OX421476.1, read as the reverse complement.
GCTATACTGATGCTTGTTTATATGAAGAGGTGGACAGATATGTTACATATGCATGTATCATCAAAGTTACTTTATTACAAAAAATATCTACTGCAAATTTGTCTAATTTGAATATCCTTGTCATCATCGCCAGAGTCTCGCTCGTCAATAAAATTAGCAGATGCTAGCTTGCAAGTGAGTTTGGCTTGGCCCCGAAGATCTATGTGGGTGCCGTAAATTGAGAGATTAAAAAGGGATCTTTGGGCTACCCTCATCCCGATAACAGAGAAAACAAATCACTAAAGAAGAAAATATGTAAATTGGTGTTTAGACCGTAGTCACATAATAAATAATAGTACCTACTACATACGTACCATTGTTATGTAATTCTAGCCGGTTTAGACAGAAGTTTATTTCCTTCTACAAGCTTTCTATTGTAAACCTACTGAACAATGTCTTTAAACGGCTCGCGTTTAAAATAGACTTTATGTTCCACAATTTTTCCTTAAGTGGATTTTATTAAACTTGCTTGTTAAGATATACGGTTTCCTCTGCGAGAACAGATTTACTTGCATTAGAGCAATCTTGTCATAAAATGGGATGAACAACAGGATGATAAAAATGTTCATGTAATTCATACATTATTCAAGATGTCACTTTGACACAGTGGGTAGGTACCACCGCTGTGTTTATTATTGTATTATAAAAATCATTTTGAGTTTAGTCATCTTTCTGTTCACTAAAACCTCTGCCTTGGATGACGTGAGTGTTTATTGCAATATATTACAACTATATGCAAATAATACATTTTGTGATCATTTTATGCAGTTCTTATAATGATCAGCCCTTCTAGACAAGTGGCAATTCGTTAGTAGAATAGATACAAACATACAGAAGGTCACGCTTTTTTCACATCGGTGTAGGCCAGAGACCACTTTCCACTTGCTACGATCCTGACACACCATTTCTTTTTCGCTTCTCCAACTTAAGCGTTTTCATACAAGCGCGTCGGTTCTGGGTACTTTTGACCTGGCCTTTACTTAAGACGTCTTCCATTTGATCGAGGAACGTTTGCCTAGGTCGCCCCTCCCACCGACTGTCATACTGAACTTCGCCCTTTCACTGTCGCCTCATAAATCTGTTTCGTCAATCTACTTTCACTCATCATTTCTACGTGTCCAAACCATCTAAGCATCCCTTTCTCTATCTTTGTCACTACATCTTCTACCACGCCACAACGTTCCCTTATCACACTATTCCTCACTTTATCTACCAAAGTCACTCCAGCTATACTTGTCAGACTTCTCATTCCCGCAGCATTAATCTTACTTTCGTGCTTCTTCTGCCATACCCAACATTCACTACCATACATAAGTGTTGGAACCAGCACTCCTTCATGTACAGCCAGTCGTGCCTAGAAGAATAGAATAGACTGGAAATAGAAATAGATAGACAGACATAGAAATAGACAGGGGAACATAGGATTGACATTCGTTTAGAACTGTCATAAACGTCAATATACGTGTCTTCATATCGGAATATTTATTAATTCTATTATCGATTGTGCCACTGGTCTGGGGGGCACAGTTAACATTATTTAAACACGCTGTATACTTCACTGTTTCGTGTTTTAATGTAAAGTGCATCGCTTTACAAGTGAATTACTCTAACGGGTTAGCCGTTAGAATTATGGTCAGTCGTAGTTGTCGTCCAGACATTCAGAGTCTTCAGGATCCAAACCAACCCTATCTGCTAGCTGATACTCCTGCCGTTCAGAACGGTCGAAAATCTTGGCAGGCTTTCCTCTAGTGGTTGGGAGTGTAGGCGGCAATCACGTCCATGTAGACCAGATATAAACAGGACAGCAGACCCCATGCCCCGAGGAGAAAGTCTCCGATGTGACCAGAATCATCTCCAAGATGATGATGACTAAAGTATATATTCTGTAAACCACTCATTTAAATATAATTAAATTAGACTGTTCGACTAAGACTTTTACTGCTATTGGAAACGGTACAATAGGAGCATCTTCTTACTTTGCATAAGGGTTGATTTAGTTAGACACTTTCGAAATTGGATTTAATTGTATACATGAAGTATATGGGTCGGGGTCGACCTCGTAATGAAGGGTTGTTGTGTACGTACCCCGGAGAGAGTATGATGTGAGAGCGTGTAAGTATATCATGCATGATGGATGACGTTTGACCTAATTTTGATGTAACTTTTGCAGAAATGTGGCATAATAGTGATACTTCATTTCCCATTACAGTGCAAATTATAATACGTATCGTCAACTTGCAATCGAGAGGTCGTAGGATAAAACCCCGGGTATTGCCAAATACTACTGTTAACTTGAGCCGATCCCTAACACCATGCAATTTAGCTTAGCTGTAGGGATTAACGGTAATATCAGTAATCTTGGTTACTAATATTGTTATAAAAAAAAGACGAGTTGCACTCCGGGAGTGCCGGCGAAAGAGAAAACTTTTTCTTTCTTTCTTTCTTTCTTTCTTAGTTATATACAGAGAAAAAGATTAAAAGAATACATCATACCATACCATAGGTACCTATAATATAGCGCCAATCATAGAACCTATCACTAATTTTCTGTCAGAAGAAATTAATGAATATTGAAGAAAAAATAGTCACAAAAAAGTAATAAATTACAAAAAGAAAAATAATCACAAAAAGTAATCAATTACAAAAAGAAAAAATAATCACAAAATGTGTCAGATGGTCAGGTTCGAACCCGGCAGTATCTGAAACCATAATGACTTATAGTCGAAGCGTTTACCGCAAAGCTACGAAGCTTCTTAACGCATCTAACAAAATAAACAATCTATAGCTGTTGTAATGTTGTATGACGTCAGTCGTCGGTTACGGGTCAAAGGTCAAGTAATCCTGACGCGAGTTTAACACTTTTTAACCATCCAACGCCGCTAAAGAAGTTTTCACTTCAAAAATTCTAACATTACGACTTACACATTAGTTATAAGAGTTATCCCTTTATTCAATATTACTTCTAATAAAAGGTGCCCTTCGTGGGCTAGGCTATATGCTATTCACGCAAGCGCTATTCGCCTGCTCCTCTAAGTGAACTACACCAAACATTAATATGAGTATTTACTTAACTGTAACAACTGTTCTCTTCACAGATGAAGACTCCGGCGATACAAAACGACTTTAGTTACTACAGACGAAGCGTATCCAGAGGTGGACTTATCAACGCTGAATTACCTCCGGGCGAAGACCCTCATATAACACCCGAGGTTGCGAACAGAATGTCACTTTTCTACGCACAAGCCACGCCGATGCTCAAGGTGCTATCTGAAGCCACCAGCCAGTTTGTGAACGACAATCAACAAGATTTGGAAAATACGACGGAAACGCTTAGCACGATGGCGAAAGTATGCCTTCGAATGTTGGAAAACCCGTAAGTAACATTGATTTTTATATCTTGAGGACGTAATGTTTCTTCGACGAATTTGATTAAAGCTAATGTTAGATAGGTTCGTGATAACTTGGGGGTTCTTCAAGTCATTAAAAGGTTTTTACAGGGTCGGCAGCGCGAGTGTGACGCCCCTGGTGTTACCGTGGTAACCACTTTCCATCAGGTGGGCCGTGTGCTTGTCTGTCACCTAAGTGGCATAAAAAAAATTACTGTGGCAGAGTTCATTGTATTTCTCACTCCTCCAACTTCTGATTAACTTCAAATCCGGTTCCAAGACAATTTAACTTTCTCTGAAACTTCTCGAGTGTCCCTACTCGATATTTCCTTGGATCACGTCTGTAGATCTTAGTGTACTGGAATTACAGTAGTGGGAATACAGATGGGATTAGCCCTGATATACCTTTGCGACGGCCGTGGTCTTCGCACTGCTAACATAAAATCCGTGTGAGAGAGAGAGAGAGATGGCCACGAGAGCTTGAATGCAGCGATTTAGAGAATATTAAGGTTTTTCCAGTTTTATTAAAACAGTCATATTTGCGTGATAAAATATAACTTTAGGTACCAGTCCCTAGATATTTTTATACTCTATTTTTAATACAAACTTCGACATTATTTGATTATGGCGTCTTAGTTTAAAACGTGATTGCATTTGCGATTTGAAGCATTTTAGAGCTATGTTTGACGCTAATTTCTATCGAGACAAATATTATGAATCGTATTTCTGCCTTTACACGATCCTAAATTTTTGCTATTTGCTATATAACTTTTTGTTCCATCTTGAAAACGACTGCATCCCTCTCTTAAACTGTTGGAAAATTAATATCAAATCGGAAGTGTACAATAATAGCACTGAAAAACACACAGGCACATTTTGAAACTCAAAACAACCTCGACTCCAAAACACATTAAAACGCTGGTAGCGAAAGTAAACTCGGGGTGTTATTGACACCATTTCCGCCACTATTTCGTTCCCAGTGTTCACAATACGCCAGTTTCAGCACAAATGTGCACTAGTTCGGTAACTAGACCATAGTAGCAGACACCAATCTCTGATTACACACTACATACCAGCCGAATTTTGTAACTCCATCTAGCGCAACCTGTAACATCGTTATGGAATTTATTTTCGCCCTTACTTCATACTTTCATAACATACTATATTCGAATTGGTTTAGTAAATCAAATTTTTGTTCAATAAAAAAAGTTAACTTCTCGGAAGTTTACTGACATCTATTAAGCTTTCGAGTATGTGCCACAACAAGCGTAAAAATTTCGAAAACTTATAATTTAGTAAGCGGACAAGTAAAACGAAAATTGGCTATTCCCTCCGTATAAATGTTTATGTAAACTGAATTCTTTTTTACGCAGTGTTTCCGGTTGTTCCATGATCCCATTTATCTAAAAGCTTCAGTCTTCACTACGCCTTAACATATAATATAAGTAATTTGAAATAGGACAGAAGCCGTTGTTGCCGCGTAGGAAATATTATCCGGTATATATCACCGCGGTTAGTTGCTCCCTATACTTGTAACAATGAGAGCGTATCCATTACAAGGATTATGTGTCGTACACCGACACGCTTGAGATCTCGAATAAATAGAAATAAATCAAATATCACTTGCGAAGACACGTGCCCTGGCTCTTGGGGATAAAGACAACCCGCATAGATGTGCACTCTTGGGAATTATGCAGCAACACAATTATTACAATAGCCGTCTTATGCCACATATTGTACCAGTGTAAACCAGTAGTTCTAGAAAATACAGTAAACTTCAGGCTAGTTTTAGGCGTCAACTTTCAACTGATTTCCACGATTGCTGGCCTGAAGTCCATGGGTAGAAAAGTACATCTCTTTTACCTTTGTCGATCGTATACAGGCCCAAGACAATGTCGTCATCGGCTCGCCGGCGTTCAGAAAGTTTAAAAAGCCTGTTTACCTCGTGTTAAAACGTGGTGAAAACCATTCGAGGAAATTGGAGGTTGACCATGAGCAGTATAGGGGTTCAGGTCTACGTACTCCTAGATGTCTTGACCATAGGTTACTGTAGAGAAATATTTGCGTTAAGTGTGTTGAAGGATTATTGAATCACCATGTCTTTAGTAGTTACCTACATAATCATGTGATCCTTTGATTGCCTCTGCGATTAAGAACAATAAATATAGAATAGGCTTTAAGTATTTTATAGATCTACAATATACCTACTCTGGGCGTTATCTATCTCACATGTATTTGAACAAATTGGTTTCGTCAGCAACTTTCGTACTTTGACCCTACGTAATTCTTAAGTATCTACTACTATCTTCATATTAATATTCCTGTATCATGCATTTTATTTGTCATATCTCTTATTATATTGTCTGAGTTAGTTATTTAGCAGATTGTACCGCAGGCAGTAAACGATAAAGCTCCCTTCCCCTTGTCTGTTTAGGGTGAAAATCGGAACCATTCGCCGAATTGTTTCCGAAAATTCTCATACCACTATCGGAACCGCGTCGAAATAGCTCGTATGAGTCTTCCACCACGATATACCTATACTGCCTAATAATAATTAAACTTACGAGTTCGTTTGTTTAAACGCGTTAAGTAAAGTACGCGCTGAGCTATTTGAAATTTTTTTCATGCATTTGATAGCTTAGTTCTTGGGGAAGGTTATAAGCTGTTCATCGTCGTCGCGCAATTTAAGTCGAAAGATGGATGTTTGCCTGGATAAAATCGAGACTAGCGGGTGAAACCGCGGGGCATAGTTAACTTACATATTATATTTCTTGCACACGCTGTTAGATAATAAAACATCTGTTTCGTTTATTAAGATGAAATCACTTTAGTAGTTGCACATTGCTATTGTGACGTTGTCTCAATAGAAATGTGATGTAGGTACTTTAGGTATGTATCATTGTAATGTCTACCAACTACTTCCAAGCACAGTCGCCATCGGTATTAGCTTAACACATAGAAAGTTACCGACCACCTTACCTCTAAAACTTTTCATTACTAAATAATAAATAAGCAAAAGTTTTAATTAATCCTCTGAAAATAGGAAAACTACCTCAATTATTTATTTATTTCAATGTAGAGTGTTTCTGAGAGCAACTATATCTCAGTGAATGTTGGCCATAACAGGCTCCTACGCGTTTGTTCTCTTTGGAACGGAATCCTCCTAGGGAACGGCGATTGTATTTTGATCGAAACAGTAGTAAATTTCTACGGACTTTCTTTAGAAAATGGTGATCCAAACTGCTCCTTTTTATCTATTGAGAATTTCAGGCAATAATAGATTTTTTTAGGTCCGATTGTTAAACTTAAACGCGCTGTTAACACAACTATAGTTTTATTTTAGCTTAAACATCCCTATAACTGTAACGTTACGCATGTCAGATTGTTTATTTACTTCTCTATAAATTGCAGCGATCGCCACGTAACCGCAAAGCAATTCCTGTAACATTAGGTACCTACGTCTGTAATACGTCATTGACAGAGTCTGTGAGATAAACTAGCAATATCCCTGCATAAATTAGCATAATACGTCGTTGAAGTGTATTTCAAAATGCTTCAAAAACTTAAGCCCGTATTCTGTCAAATCCTGTGTCAAATTTGTCAAACTGTCTATATAATTTGTCTTCAGATATTTCAAATTCAGGACTAGTGTCGTCTAAGGACCATATTCTAGTATAACACTCAGATGAATCTCGATTTAGCTGGGAAAAGATTGTATACACATTGACAAATTTGACAGGTTGTCTGGCAGATTGTCTATACAATTTTTCCTCAGATAAATTACCATTCAGCTGAGTGACATTCTAGAAAATGGGCCTTAAACTGTTACAGGAATCCACCGTTTTACATGTCAGCTGTTTATTTGACAGGAAAACCAATTGTAATTAGTGACGAGATAACAGTTTCCTCTCTGAATTTCCTTATCATTAAACGATATTACTGACACATCATACCAGCGTGATATCGTCCACCTCGCTGCGATTGAAATGTTGTTTCTGTTTCCGTAGCACAGCATTTTGTTGCTTGCCCAGAGTCGATATTGTAAGTATGTGTACCTTATTACTGGAGTTCTTTCGGTTTATCGTTAATATTTGAGTACATTACCGCCAACCGGGCACTATTTCATACCCAGTATGTTTATTGCCAGATTGAAAGCCCTATCGCTTAGACATCTTATAAAATAGCCAAGAGACGAAATGGTATTATGTCCAAGTTAAATATCTAACTTAAAAAAACGGGACAGGCATAATTCAAAGAGCAAATTACGGGGATTACATTTATGTGAAACACGTTTCCCTCATTTGTCCTTAGGCTTTCGTAGTAAAAATTAAATAGGTGTAATTACGTCTTGTGCCTATGCCTATACTAAGAAGTTGCCAAGTAAAAATGCGGCGATTATGGCCAGGTTTTAGGTAAAATTTGGAAGGTGTTTTCTAAGAACCCGTTCACATGTCGACGATGTGTAGTGAAATCAAATGAAAATAATGTCGTATTCACTATAAGGTGTCCCGTCCCTACCTACTTGCTCGTTTCGATGCAATTATAGGTGTAAATGTAAATATATATTTTGATTCATTCTATAAGTAGGTACCTACCTACTTACAAAAATATTCTTTTATTTCGCTGGTCCTGACTTGGTTCATCAGTTCAAGTTTCAGTCCAAAGAAAACAGTACCAATCTAAATTCACATAAACTTATCATTAAAGTCATAACTCTTCGCCTGTCGGGGCCCTAATAAATTGCATAATTTATGCTTCCGACTAAATTAATTAACTGTAGGTAATATTACAGAATTAAGCGAGATATTTGCTTATAAATGTGTTTATATTTCCAACTGAGTTACGAACAGTCAGTTTAAAATTTAGACTGAATAAATAAATCTGGTATCGCCACATGGCTAGTAAAGTTCGCTGTCTGCCTTTACTCACTTCGATAAAGTGAACCATTGCCTAACCCTCCTCGTACATACCCACCTCATGATGTATAATTTCTTGGAATATTCCTCCGTCTTCATTATTGTAGCATTATTACCGCTCGCATCCGAAGCATTCACCTTGGAGTTCAGGGTGCACTATTTCCAGTCTAACTGCGGGTTTGGCTGAACTTCTATATTTTCCGTGAAGCGACTGCCATCTGACCTCCACGACCCATGGGCTATATCAAAGCATACGGCATTACGGTTATACCAGTTGTTAGACTTTTTAGGGCTCCAACTACCTGTAACGACTGTTACGTACTGACTAAGATATTCGTATGGCAATCGGGACTGACGGCATAACGTGCTCTCCGAGGCAAGACCAGACCAATGCAAATAACCACATTCATGCATACAAGTATTTGAACTGAGCGGAAATCAAGTGTTCACTACCGCTAAGACATATTACGTTGGATTTTTATTTTCGAATTTATATGGGACCAAATTTGGCGTATACTCTTTCCAATAAAAAAAGGAATTATCAAAATCGGACTACTCTGTAAAAAGTTATGCGTAATATACAATATACATAAAAAATATACGCGTCGATTTGAGAACCTCCTCCGTGTTTTGTTTTTCGTCGGTTCAAAATAGATGAAACTATTAAATGACAACGATCGAGCGATCGTATGATAGTTTATATAGCTTCCAGCAACAGTCGTCAAAGTACAGATTAGCGAATATATTTACCTGGGTGCATGGACCGTACGGGACAGTCACGAGTGCAGCGTGGGCGACGTGGGCGCGACCTCAATCCACGCGTGATTAAAGCAGTCCTACATAGATTTATTGCCTCGTAAATTCTACGAACATAACACATGTGACCCGAAACAAACTAACTTATTTATTTACTATAAAACAGCGTATACGTTACAAGATTCTATTGCTTCCTATATAAAAATAGAACAAGCAATGCACCTTATTTGCCTACTATACTGATGTGTGTTTCTAGTTTGTAGTAATTTATTTCATAATCTTCGAAGCCTAAAAAGCGGCTGAACTTATATTCTGTGAAAAGATTGCACTATAACCTCCACTGGCAATATGGAAGTTCAGTAAATACTGTAATTAGACCAGATTGATCACGAATGCCGCAAATATATACAGGGTGGAAGATTTTAACCTTACCTGGAGGGGAAGTACTCTAAATACTGGAGATAGCTAATTTCGCTCAAAGGAAACATTCCTTTGTCCTTGCAGTGTGCCACCTTTCTCGGTTATCATCACTAAACCCGAGCCCCTAATATTAAATGCCTAGTGATTTATTATTCTATAACTAACATACATGAATATTCTATTTCAGAAAACTCGTCGCTCAATTCAGCCGCGAGGAGACATCGCTTCTAGTCTTACGTGTCATGGTTGGATTGATCATACTTTACGACTGGGTCCATCCTTCCGGTGCCTTTTGCCGTTCATCCTCCGTTGATGTCAAAGGATGTGTGAAATTCCTCCAACAACAGCCACCGACGAAGGCAGAACCTCTCCTTAACGCGCTCAGATATACGACGAAACATTTAAACCATCAGTCGACGCCAAAGAATATCAGGACTCTTTTGGCGGCGTGAGGACAGCACTCGAGCCTTGCATGTTGTTGTGGGGATTGATGCGACAATAATTACCTGTGGGGATATCTCGTACACGTGTTTACTTTGCTCCTTAGCGATACTAGACTATTGTTGTACCTACAAACAGCGGCAGAACGATCTTGACTCAGTCCCAAAATGATCCTAATACCGAGGTATTAAGAGCAAATCACACTGTTTTATTGATTTAAATTGTATTGAATGAAATTTTGAAGCAATTAGTATGCTAACGATTAAGATAGTAAAAAGTCCCGCCTGAGCGATTCACTTTTTTCTATCTTAATCGAATTTAAAAAGTTAGCATACTAATGGGGATGCCGACGCACAACTAATTGTAGATGGCAGCAGCATATGCCCAAACAACAATAACCATCTGTTCTGTGACAATAACAAACTGTCAGATTTGAAGAGACAAACAATGAAATCTACGTAGATGACAGTTAACATTGGCCTTTACGAGGCGCCATCTGTAGGGATAAAAGCGCAGTCGGCATCCAATGGGGATGCCATTAGCTTCAAAATTTCATTCAATTGTTTGGGCGGTAATCGAAAAACAATGTTTAAAAATGATTGTATCATCATTCATTGTTTCCGATAGTTCGTACGAGTATCAGAAGACGGCTCCTATCGTCGCCCCTAGACGGCTTTATAGGAGAATTTGTATTGCTTCAGGCGTAGTTCGGTGGCTCAGTGGTCAGAGCATTCCCCCTGTAAGGGAAAGATCGCGGGTTCCACCTGAGCGATTCACTTTTTCCTATCTTAATCGATAAAATTGTATTATTGTACGAACAAAAGGTGCGTACCAAATATCAAAACAATGAGTCAACAGGAAGAGGGGGAAATCAAGGCATTAAGACCATTTTGAGTGCTTTGTGCGTCAAGATTGATCCGCTGTTGACTGTACCTATACCACCTATCTCTCATCGAGCACGAAATTCGAGTACTAATGGACCATGTTTGAAAGAATCTACTATATATAATAGGAAATGTTTGAAATGCCCGTTAGGTATATTAATAAGGATATGATATAATAAAATGACGAACCTGTTGTTAAAAATACAAGAAATATCAATTTTTATAATAGTGTCCTTTATGTCGATTGGATGAGAGAATATTATGTGTCGCCTAAGAATGTACCTTTAGTTTAAATTTTGATTCCTGCGGGTGATCTACGATTAAAACTTTACCTATTATTGTCTGTATATGTAAGAGGAAAAAAAAATATATGTATTTCTTTTTAGCTAATGTTATGAGCAAGCTTTAAAAGCAAAATGTTGATATAATAACAGAGAATGTATCCCTACACTCCCACATTCGTGCAAGGTTTCATTAGGTCCGCTCGACACTACAATTTAGCTGTCAGTCGCAAGTAACGATAGATTTTATGATTATCATAAGAAGGCTTAGACACCTCTAATGTGTATCATAAGAAGGCTTAAACACCTCTAATGTGTATCGTAACCTAAAAAAAAGTATTATTTACATTGTATTCTACTATATAAAACTGCCTTGGATCATATAATTGGTTACCACATGATTTAATGTGCAATTTATTCAAGAGTATGAATTGTTATAGTTTTATGAGAGTAACATATTTATATCCTTTACAATCACCTAGTAACATTGAATATTATTTATAGGTGATAAGTTATTTCTCTTGCTTAAAGTTATTACTTATTTGCATTAAAAAATATTACAATGTAAAGGATATAATTGTATTGCTTACTTATGAAATCAACTCAGTGTTGTATGGTATTAATAGTTATTGTAAATTATAGGTCAAATTTTATTGTACACCCACTCCCTCTTCGAAGGTGGGTGTAGGTATTTGGTTCCAAAGATTTTTAAAAACATTAATTCAAACTTATTACATTTTTCATTTGCCTTTTTAAGACTAAGAGAAACACTTGAGAAATATTTTCATTGCATTTTTTTTTCGCACTGTTTCCGGCTCCTAGTTAAGAAATCTGAAACGAATGCCTTATTGAATAAGAAAAGGCGTATCTAGGAACACTATATCTAATTTCAATGCCTTTTCTAAAATTATTATAAATTGTTAAGTATGTCGTGTTAATAATGTTGAATTTATTCATGTACCACTGCCTTGATGTTAACTAACATAATAATTTTAAACTGAATTTATAGGTACGATATGTTTCATTAATTATGTATGTAAGTAAATAAACTCAAATGTAAGTATAACGATTAAGGACGAACGGTTTATTTACAACTTTATAAGAATATACAAATCGATTACTCACACTTTCATCTGAGAGTTCAATCGTTCAGAAATATGAGATGTTATATTTTTTAATTATATTTAAAGCCGCTGATTACGCTCAAACATAAACTTAAAGCTGTCCGCTGCCATGTGCGTGCACGAAACAGAATCTCGATTCTGCTATTTTGTGTTTAAACAAAGCCACTGTTATTCCATTAATACTAAAAATGCCATTAAATTTTAGACTTTATCACTATTGAGTTACGTCTAAAATTCAATGGTATTTTGTAGAGAAGGAAAAAGTGTAACGAACTCTTTGCTTTTAATTTAGAAGTATATAAAATAGAGTCTAAAATTTAATGATATTTCTTAGTCACAGTGGAATGACAGAAAGTAGCAGTATCAAGGCCCGATAGGCATGCTTACCACGCATAAAGCAACGGACAGCGTGATTGTTGATTTCATTCTACTACGTAAATAGGATCTCAGTTCACACAATGAGGTTGAAGTAATTCAATAGATTCGTGAGACAACATAGAGTTAGTACAGAGGTATACTAATTTTTGGTATGAACCGGATTAATTCATACCATAATGTAACCTTTAATGTAAACTGTAATGATACCTAACATCTCTTTCAATCATAGTGTTATAGTAATGAATAACCTTATTTCGTTACACAATAAACTCATTTATGTTAAACCATTTTCGCTCATGACTATGAATATTAAATGTCGGTAAACCACTCAGCACAAATGTCTTCTGTGTATAGTATATTAGTATTAAACAATCTTATTACAATTAGGATAGTTAGTTAGTCACAATACATGCACAGTCCGCACAACACTTTATTAGAGTTATATAATTATAGTATTGTTGAGAATTGTCTTGTAATGCGACTGTTGCTTGCGAGGATTGTCTTAGTGTGCACTATGAATTGCATTTTTGTAAGGAATTGAATGTTTGAATTAAAAATATTTTTCCCAAATCGACACTGCCCAATTTAAGTAATTTGATACAATATTTTTTTATAAATGAAGTTTTTTAAAAATTATTGTATATTACTTTCTATAATTCTAATAACTCCATGTTGAGTCTAAGCATTCTTCAGCTGTTAGTATTAATGATCTTATATTAAAAAGGAGTGGATACGGCACTCAAAGCGAGGCTAATTCGCCTCCATCCATTGCAAGTGAACTAATTATACCTAGACTAGTCATGCATACATTTTTGACATTGCCACAGTAACATATCTGCTTCATTTTAGTATTAGATCATTGGTTAACAGTATTTAGTTGGGCAAAAAAAGGTATTGATGGCTTATGATTGTAGAAAGTAATTTCTGGCTATGGAAAATATTAAAATCTTTACTATGGACACTTCTCATATTATTAGTTCAAAATTTATAACTAATTTTGTTTCAATTTAGTCAATTCTTTAGTAAATTCTTGTAGTGAACAAATAAATGTAATATGTACCTAATAGTTATGGAAATTGTTGTATAATTATTTGAACTGCAACTTTATTGTTATTGTTTAAGGTGGTTTTGTATGATAGACCTATTTTTCTTAGTTATCATTTATTTATTGTATATAATAAACACACCAAAGTTATAAGTAATAAATAAACTTGGATAGATTCTTGTAACCTGTCGTTTTTGTTATTGTTTGAATCCTAATTACTAGCTTCTCCTAACCCCTCCAGCTAAGCTAAATTGTTAAGGTACTTTCGATCTTAAGGAAGGCTAACTCCTTAGCTACTAAGCTACAGAAGTTTAATGAAATGAAAATCATTCAAACAATCAAACAAATTTATTCTTAAATTAAAAATAATAATATTTACATAGACGCTAGGTGTTGGCCGGTCGAGGCTTGAGGATCAATTTACCTGTATCATCACAAGACATGTTGAAGTCATTGAGCACGGAGCGCGTCCGCGCCGTAATGATACTGGGCGCTACCACCTTTCTATGTACCCCCACCATGAAGAGCAACACTGGAAATAATAATACTCTTGTAATTCCGGCTTGGATATATGTTATAATTACCTGGCCCTCGATTCTGTTAAAGCTAAACCAATGTAAAAAATAAAAACCACAGACACTGCAAAAAATGCCATTGAATTTTAGACCTTATTGCTATAAACTACAAATCCAAAATTAAATGAAGAGAGTGTCATTACACTTTTTCATTCTCTACAAAAAGCCATTCAACTTTAAGGACATTAAAGTCTAAAATTGATTGGAATATTTTTGCAGTGACCTTGGTATAAAAAAATGGTTTTGTTGTAGCAGAACCGAAACCCGGTCTGACTGACAGACTGACTGAAACAGAAGCCACAAACTTAAATATACATGCTAATTGATGCCTTCAATGTTGGAAGTACTCCTTAAGACTGGTTTCATGGAACTAAGGGATGTTGTCAGTCCCTTTGGTTCAAAGAAGCTTGATATTCCACATACCTACCTGGTCCTGCTTAGTAAAATATTTTTGTGGCATATTCATAAGATGAAGAAATTTTTTAAAGTAGGATACTTGAAATTCAGTAGGGAAGGTTTTTAGATTTAATTAATAGTTATTAGTTTACATAATATGTAATTGTACAGAGTAGACCATATGTGTCGCAAGGGTGGAAAAAGTGGGGGGGATTTTTGGATAAATTTAAACAAGAGTCCAATATACTCACCTAGAAAAGTAGAAATGAAGGCGAAGAAGGGATGGTTCCAAAGAGACTGCATCAGAGAAACAACTGGAGTAAGTGGATCCATTAGCCAATGGTATGCCGCGATAGCAGTGCACACCGACACTATTGTCAACACAACTGTAATGTAATATTGCATTATAAACATTGTATATACCTTTAAGATCTTGGTCGACATCAAAAACTTTTGAATATTAGAAATCTCTCACGATATTTAGAGCTCAAACCATACCCACAATACATTTCCTGACTGACAAAAGAAGCTCTGGAACAGTGTTCCACTTGAGGTTATAGGTGGAAGGTACTAACAGAAATTGGTATAAACAAAACAATTGATAATGAAATAAATTGTAATTACATACTCCTCCATCTCATAGTAGCAGGTTGCAAACATCCTATTACTTCAGTCAATCGACGCTCGAAAGCCTTTAGATCTGAAATTATGAGACGATGTAGTAGTAAGAAGAAAATCAATTGCTATTTTACAGTTTATCATTAAAATTTTAAAAGATAATGCTGATAAAAATTAAATAGTACACCGACCGTCACAAGCAGTTTGTTCCAACGACATTTTATTTTCACGAGAACTAATGATATACACAAATTTTAATTTAATGTCCACCTACATAATGCGGAATACTATTTATTGGTCATTTCAATGTTTTATTTGAAATCAACAAAAGAAATTGAAAAATCCACCTGACTGACACACGACTGACATCTAAGATTTGACAGTTTAATAACTTAATAACTTCTGGCCTGGCACGTAGTCTTTCGGCTAGTGGAGTTTTTTGACTATACAGGGTTACTGGCGGTAACTCGACGTATTCCTGTCAGGAGGTGTTAGAGGAGGACCCAAAATCCTACAATATTGGGCCCCACATTCACCCTATGTAATAATAGAATAATAAGTTTTTTTCCCTATTCATCGACAAAGCCTTCAAGTGTAAATTTAAATAAACGGTTTTTAAATCGAATCATTCTAATTTATTTATGTGTGATAAATTTACTAACCTGGCTCTCAGTAATTGTTATTTATCCCCAAAAAAAAACCATCGCAGTGACCGTACAACTTACGGAAATAACTTGCTAGTGCGTTTATTGAGCCAAAAAGCTAATGAGATCCAGAGAATAACATATTGTTTATGAAGAAAGGCGAGTTTTTATAAGCGCGGGCACAAGTGCACCGATGACATTTTCATTGTTTAGGATCGGCACATTGGGTTTATACTATAAATAGTGATCCATTTATTTTTTACCAAAGTTCAGAACTGTCAAATAGCTGTGTGTTGTGATTGTGTTGTAGTATTGGTTACATAAAAATGGTGGCTTTTCACAACGTCTTGGCCAACTCACAGAAGTGTAGCAAAGTGGTTATTACAGGGAATTGTGACATTTCACGTTCCAAATCTCCCTAGGGAGCTTTTCTTTTAGTGAAGTCCCACATCCTTATTGAGGCAGCAATCATCATTCATCGTCATCGTCATCAACATCATCAACAAAAAAATGGCCATACTTAAAGGGCCGGTTACCATGCCAAAAATATTCATAAAAAAAAATTGAAAAGCAAAATAAGAAGTCACTGAACTTTAGTAACAGAGTCCAAGGTTCGATACAAAAAATTACGTTGTCAAGCGGTGTAATTCAGGCGTTAATTTAATTTTCAAAACAAAAGAGGTATGTACCTGATACCTTATATCCATAAGCAGCTTACTGAAAGTGAAATGAAAACATAATCAATGAGAATATAAACATTATGTTCCAGCTTAACTAATTTATTATTATTATGTTATTTGGCTTTATACAAATTTATTTGTGTAAATTAATTTGATAAAATGAAAGCGGCTAAAGTGTGTTCTCGTAAATATTTTCACAGAATGTTTCCTATAAGGCAAATTGTGGCCAATGCCAGAAGAGTAGTGCTAGTGCCTGGTTTCCGAACCATGGCGAGTTCAGGACCTCTTGCTGGCGTCGAAGTAGACAATGAGGGTGTAGCAACTATAACAATGCAGCGGCCACCAGTCAACAGCCTGAATCTGGAACTGTTACAAGATTTGAGCAAAGCATTTGATGAAGTATCCAAAAACAAATGCAAAGCTGCAATTTTAACATCTGTAAGTAGGTAAAAAGGGGGAAATATTGTGTTGTTATTTTAACATAGGCTTGAAAATTATGTTATAGTCTCATCACACGCACAGTCAATCCATGGAATGCTAACATATTTTCAGTCTTTTAGACATTATTGACTGTTTGTTTTCCTAATAAAAAAATAAGAGCACCCTGGACAGCCATTTTCACTTGGAATGCACCAACAGGTACCTGCAAAGAAGCCATTGAGATTATAGCTACAATTGAATCTTTGATATAATATTGATAGGGTTTATTAAATGGAACAGAGTATAATTAAATTCACTCTTTTAAAGTCATTTGAGTGAACTATATAACACTTGGATTTTTTTACTAAAAATCACTCCACAGGGAATTGTAATTTACAGAATTTACTTCAGTTACATATGATTATTATGATCTTATTTACCACATGTACAGGAAATAAATAAAATAGTTCAGTGAACAGACAATTGGTGGACCTTGTGCTCCAAAGTGCAAGCATTGAATGCAACCGATATTGGCTCTCTGATGAAGAAGAGTACAATGTACAGTTGACAAAGGAAATATGTTTACACCTTTCCATATAATTTATATGAAAAAGTGCAACCATATCTCCTTTGTCGACTCTACCTACAAAAAATATTGTCTTTAGTCTTATACTTACATAATAATCTATCTTTTTCAGTCGTCTCCTACTGTGTTCTCAGCTGGTCTGGACATCATGGAGATGTACAAACCAGACATGAAACGTGCTGAAGCCTTCTGGTCCACTCTACAAGAGGTGTGGATCAAATTATTTGGCTCCAACTTCATCACAGCCGCTGCAATCAATGTATGTCCCTATTTTTTTTATCATTATTGTCATTACAAAAAAGTACAAAACAATGTCGCATTTCCCCTCTGTCTCTATGTATGCTTATATCTTTAAAACCGCACTATGGATTTTGATGGGGTGTCTTTTAATAGATAGAGTTATTCAAGAGGCAGGTTTATATGTATAATACGCGCATATAGTAGAGGCTGCAGCGGGGACGGGATCGCGGCGGCAAAAAATTGGCGGTACGAATTTCGCAGGGTCAGGATGTTTATTATAATTATATTAATTATACTTCTTGACTGTGACTACTACTGCAGTTGAAGCTACACTATGGGAGGCAGTAGTACCGAGTTTAATGTCAATAAGCTGCTCTTATTGATGTTGAGGTTTCTACTAAAGAAGTTCTTGAGAGTGTAAGACAGTACCTACCTATAACATAATTCCTATCAGCCTACACAGTAAACTCAACACATTACACTACATTTGTTGATGCTCGCAATGTTTATCATTGCAAGCATCAACAAATGTTGTGTAAAAGTAGTTTGGTACATTTTTTTTTATAATATGTGTTCCTAATATTATTTTCATGCTGAAATTGGGACGAGAAATAGGTGAGTAAATAAATAAAATATATGCATAGTCTTATTGAATTTTCTTGCTAGGAATTTATTTATTTTAACTTAAACACTATCATTAACATTCACCTAATGCGATAGTGTAGCTAACTGAGCACGATATTCTTTGAAGCGGCGAGTCTCCTGACCGGATCGCCACCGTGGATCCTGGAAGCGAGGACCCTTTCGGCACTCTATCGGTTCCGAAAGGAGGCGCGGGAGCGGGGATTCGATCCCGAGCCCGAAGAAATTCGGGCCGAGAAATCCCGGCTCCACAGGGCCATGGTGACCGAGTGCGAGCTGCGACTTGAGCAACCACGCGCAGGGCACGCCGTGATTGCGGCGGTAAGACCCATCATGGGGGAGTGGCTAGAGAAGCCACACGGTGGCCTCTCCTCTCGTACCGTCAGACGCAGGTCATTACCGGACACGGTAACTTCGGGCGGTACCTGCATCTGATGGGCATAGAGCCAACGCCCGAGTGCCATCACTGCAACGCGAGCGTGGACTCGGGGCTGCACACACTCACCGAGTGTCCGGCGTTTGAAGCGCCGAGGCGGGAGCTTGTGACGGCCCTGGGGGTGAGAGTGCTCACGCTCTCCACCCTGCTCGCGGCGATGGTCCGCTGCGCGGATGCGTGGGCGGCCAGCGCCTCCTGCAGCAGGTCATGCTCGTGAAGGAGACAGCAGAGCGGGCGCGGCACAGCGAGCGAGAAAGACTCGCGGACATCGCTGGCTGCGTTCGAAGGCGGCTCGGGCGTCGGAGGGCGTAAACTGACCTCCGCCCCCCATGAGCGCGGGCCTGAGGGTGACGGGTGGAACCACTCGTCACCCTAGCAGAAGCAGGCCACGGCGGCGGCGCGCATCGTAGGACGATGCCCCCCCCCCCCATACCGGGGGCGAGTCGGGGAGCGCGTGGTCCCCCCTCCCGAGGAGAGCCAGACCGAGAGGAATGGCCCTGGGTCAGCCGGGTTGCGAGGGATATGTCACTAGACAACCTCACCTTCGGCCTAGCACATCGACCCTCAGACGGTGTTAGTCGGTTGGAGTCCGACATAACCTCCCCCTTCGGCTCCGAAGGGGGGGTACGTAAAAAAAAAAAGTGTAGCTAACTGAATTGCAATACTTATAAACTTTTTACATACATAATTAAAACAAGCAATGTTAAAGAAAAAACCGACACCGGTAAAATGCTGCAAAAAGTATATCAAAAGTTTCTCGGAAAACTCTAACTGCCAAATCCAACCTCTCGGAACTCATGAAGAGATAGGGTTCTTATGTTAAGAACTTAGTGGCGCATATAATTATTATAGGAATATAATATTAAGTAAAGTAAAATTTATTTGCCATTAAGAAGCTACTAATTAACTACTACCTACTTAGGGACAAGTTTTAGAGCATACATAACAGTAAGCATATAGAACAATCAACTTACAACCAATCCAATTTTCAAATGAATGTTATATCAAACAGCTACTGCACCCAGGGTCACGCTTCAGCTGGTGGCTGTGTGTTATCCGCATCTTGTGAGTACCGAGTGATGGTTGGTGGCAACTTCACCACAGGACTACCTGAGTCGGCTGTAGGTATCGTAACGCCACACTGGGTCATGCCAACTATTAATTATTCTGTGGTCATGCATGCTGTGAGAAACACCATTTCACAGAGAGACACTGAGTTCGCTTTCACCACTTCGAAGATGTACCTACACAGTTGATGAAGCTTTAGAAGTAAGTTATTTTTGTTTATCACCTATTTTTATTATTAATAGATAATATAGCAAAAAATTGAACAAATTTGTTCATGAATATTGATGAAGCAAACAAAAAGATTTTGAATTAAACAATAATTCATTACTAGTAACATTGGACTTTTGTGCTTGCGTGTGTGCGTGCGTGTGTGTGAGCCTTAAAAAAAAGACAGCTAAATAAATATAATCAATGCATGTTTTGAAACTTTTATAATTTTTACCTGACAGCCAAGAAGAGTTGTTTTTCGCGCGTATCTTGTATGTATGTTTGTAATATTCTTTATTACCTCATATCTTCTTCTGAACCACCGTACGGTGGTTCAGAAGAAGATATGAGGTTTCAATGATTCATGTCAGAAATTAAGGGTACTAAAGTATGAACAAAAGCTTTATGTATGTTGGTTTAAGGGCGCCAAAATATATGGGGTAGAAAAAATTGAACTCAAACTTATCGAGTGCGGTATTAAAATCAAGGAAATAGGAAGACGATTATAAAAATATATATTTCATAACTAAAAAACTGGTGACTCTCGCTCCAGATCGTACCTGGTGCAAAGGCAAGGCTAGCCATTGCAATCCAGCGCGGAAATGCGGCCAGTGTTCTGGACTCTTTTGCACCAGACACGACCCGAGGCGGGTTATTTACATGACAAAAGCTTGGCTGGCTAAGTGACCTTTTTGTAACAATTTGCTTATAATTAAACTATACCTAATATAGACTAGGAAGTATAAAATAAAATAAATTATTAAAAACAAAAACCCGCCTGATGCTGAAACCCAATTGCAAATCTCAAACTAGATGAAAATTATGGGTACCGCCTGCTAGTTATAAGGTTTGTTTCGATATTTTCAGCATCAGTCGGGTGTTTTTTATTTTTATTAAATGATTTTTATGTACATTTTATTAGATGTTATTTAAATAAACCTATTCTATATGTGTGTCTTTTTTATTATAAGTGTCCAACCTTTTGAAACATCAGCAGAAAGAATCAGTCGGCTCCCTCAAAAATAAAATTATTTTACTTAATTGTACTAAGGGCCATCTGGCCGCGCTTTTTTTATTAGACGAATATAATTATGCCATTTTAATAATAATATTAAGAAGAAAGCTGGTGCCGACAAACTGTATGTCATGAATGCAACAATCGAAAACCATTTAAAGCATGCCGAGTATAGACCCTCCATGCAGAGTTAAATACGAGTTAAAATAATTTTTAGAAAAACTATACATATAAATGACAAACAATTTCCTTAAAATTTACATTGCCACTAAAGTGGCGCCACCTATGTTAGTGCATTTTGATAGAAACTTTTCAATGTAAATACAAGATACTTCTACTCTACTCTCCATGAATGCACTGAATAAAAACTACCCGCAACAAATACACTTGCCTGGCCTGTTGCCGTCCACTGCTCGACATAATATACATACATATGCTCACGCCTATTCCCCTCCGGGGTAGGCAGAGACAATAATCCGCCATTTGAATTTATTCTTACATACTTCTCGAGCTTCCTATACTATCATTAATCCTTTCATGTAAGCCCGCCGGTTTCAAGTAGGTACTAACGGACCTGCAATTTTTCAAAATTTTATTAATTTGGCCAATGTCTCTTATAATCTGCGCCATAGCACCCGAAACTTCCCCGCCCAGACTATGTCAGTCTTCAGGTCGTTCTAAAATGTTGAATTTGCTTTTATTGATTGTCCACAAAAGTGATTCCATAATCTTAACCAAATAATCCTGTGTTCCCTAGGGCCATTCTCCCGCTGGTGGCTGTCTACTAGCCATGGCTTGTGAGTACCGAGCGATGGTGAGTGGCAAGTTCACCATCGGCCTGAACGAGACGGCACTAGGCATCGTAGCGCCACAGTGGTTCATGGGCACTATGACCAACACCATTTCCCAGAGAGAGGCAGAGTTCGCTCTCACCACTGCGAGATTATTCACCGTTGATGAGGCGCTGAAGGTAAGTTATTTTAGTAAAATGTTTCAAATTTTAAAAAGATTTTTTATATTCAGGCTGTCAATTGATTACATCCCGTATGTAGCAAGAAGCTAGGGCATAGTCCATATGATAATGACGACCTTTCACCCTAAAACAACCCTTCATTGGCAGTTAGATAAATTGTATATACTGTATATATAATTTTCTATCTACAGTGAAACAGCAGTTAAAGCTAATAACAATAAAACAATTTTGCCGGTTTCCGATTTCCAAGCATCTGTAAGTTGATTCCCTCTCAGCAACTACTTAAGCTTATCGTTTATAACACAACTAAGCTATCTAAGTATGCGTCGAGAGAGTCGATTTAAATTTCTCAATTCAGAAATCGGCTTATATGTTATAAATATAAAAGGCGTCATTTAGACGGTGCGAGTTCCTCCCACGGTTTCGGTCCGAATCGTATACGATAATCGCTAGCAATAATCGCCCTACGATTGTCATATCGAAATGTTTACACACAGGCAAACGCTCAATTCTCGAATACGATTATATCATATGAAGATTCGCAAGTGACAAATCAACTTATGTCTTATGTTATTGTTTTAAAATTCTTTTTAGACTGACATTATTAATACTTAATTGCCAGGCAATCCTCGCCAGGCATGGACGAGCGAGCGGCAATTGTTTCTGAGAATGTAGCAATTTTTTTCTCTCCTTTCGAGAATCGTATATTCGAGGCGAGAAACTCGCCCCATCTAAATGACGCTAAGCATACATATTCCTCTTTTTATTTTATGCAAAATTAAATATATGAACAATTAACTTCACAGGTAGGCCTGATTGACGAAACAGCCACAGATAAAGACGACTCAATTGCAAAGTGCAGAAAATTCATTAAGAAGTTCGACAGAATTCCACCTCAAGCCCGAACGCTTACAAAGCTGAAAATCAGGGCAGCACCCTTGGAATGGATGGAGAAGAACCGTACTCGAGATACACAAGAATTCTTAGGTTTTGTCAAGCTTCCTATAGTCCAGAAATCTTTAGACGTGTATATACAGAGCCTGAAGCAAAAAGCAGCTAAGTAAACATACCGAAAACAAGGTGAATTGGGATCACAGGATGAATAGAAATAAAGTGGTCAGCTAAATTTTGTAGTTATTTTCTTTCAAGTGAAACTATGGACTAGTGCAATGAGATAATGAACAGAACTATCAAATATTTGGTTAGATACTTGAAGTTTTGTAAAGGAAATTATGTAAAAAATAATCTAACGACCATTTTATCTCTATTCACCCATTCACCCCATATTTTCCGTATCTACGGATACACCCATCGGAAGTAAACATACCTATAATCAATCAATCAATTCTGGCACTTTTATTGAAGTGCCTACTTTAGTTTTGAAGTCATTTTTATAAGAGAGTAATTAGAGATTTCATATCGATGATTGAGAGGCCAAACAGTGCAAGAGACAAATGCAGTTGACAAGAAAAGAACTGTGCTGTAAAGTATTCATTGTTGTTTAGGACATTTTTCTTTGATAAATCAATATCGCTTGAACTTTTTAACCTTTCAACCTTAAATTTTTTATTAATATTATAAAATTACTATTTAAGGATAAGTCACAAATAAACTTTTTTATTCACTACTATTACCCAGGTCTAGATAAAGAGTCGAGGTTACTTATTAGAATTCGATGGTGTTTGGAACAATCCTACCAATTTTCAGCCAGGTGCGAATTATTGTAGCCTAACTTATATAATATAGTTTACTTTGTCCGGACTATGTGCCTATGTATTTTATCAATTGTTAACAAATATACCTGTATCTATACTGTATGTTTTTTTCTTTTATTGAGCTGTGAGTCATGCCAAGCAACAGCGCCTCAAGACTTTTTTTTAGTTTTAATTAACTTCACCGAGCCGGTACATTTTATCGTATTATCTATTCTATAATTTCATACATCCTGGTGATTAACGGACAAGATTTTTCTCTCGGGTTTCGGGAAGCATTTTTATACCACTTATAAGGACAGACAAACACACGATCCACTTGCGTTGGTCATGCAGCAATTCCTCCCAAAACATATCCATTCGTATTGAAATCTAATGGAAATAAAGTTGTTTTTGTATGGATATCTGTTAAATGAAACAGCAGCAGCATTTACAGACTTATATTCAGCATATACAATAAGATATCCACATACAATCATCTACAACTCACTTCAATTACAATTTCATTGTTTTAGCGGTATATATATTCCATTAAGACTCAGGTGTATATAGTAAAACCAACAATTCAGTTAACTGAAGGATACCGCCACCGTCCCTTCAATATTTTCCAATCGTGCTAAATAGTCTCTGATTTGCAATAAAGAAAATTATCCTCACACATTACGACCCAACTTCATCCCACGCACGCTCAAGCTAAAAAAAGTGACTACAATATGGCATTCTTCAAGAAAGGCATTAGGTTTGCACGAGTGTGACGCCCTAGGTGTTGCACACATCCATAGGCCACGATAACTACTTTGTATCAAATAGGTCGGCCGAATGTTTCAGCTTATCTCTATGAAATAATAATGTATGTAATATGAATCGTTGTCTCTATTTTAACCATTTCATGGAATCATTGGTACATCTATAGTTCCTTTGCCTCCCCATTTGTTGATCAGAAGTCGTCGCCCAACAAGGCAGCTGTCTCCGGGTCTACGGCGTCGTTTAGCGCCATCTGTATATCGGTCCACTCTTCGCGTTGATTGTCTATGTAGTAATTGATCTCTAGTATTCTGTCTCTGTTGCGCTTTACCTCGTTACTGCGAATAAAGTTTGCAATATACAAGAATGGAATTAAATTGACTAAAACTAACTACAGCAAAAATGTATTTAAAAGCAAAAGAAACAATCCAACACCCCGTAGATAGATGGCGTTAGTAGTATTTATATATTTTTTTAAGAGTGCAGATGTGACATGTGAATTATTCTTCTTCTGCAATCTAATATATTCCTTTATCACTCAAACAGATCACAATAAAAATTGTTCCTGTAGCTTAGTCAAAATTTACAGTGGAATATATAAAAACCAGATAATGACCACTTTCGCCCAGATTTTTTATTTTTCTTCGGGTAGCTTATGAGTTTAGTATAAAATAATATTAGTTATTGATTATTATATGGTATTAATAATATAAGAAAATAAATGGTCCATTACTCAGTGGTTCCCTGCACCAGGTCATGCTGCCATTGGTTGGCTCGTGTCGTCAGCAGATCTTCGCGCTCGTCAATAAACCTCATGTGGTTATCTGATGATTGAGCCACCAAATTCATCATTTGGTCTCGATCCATCATTGCCTAAAAACAACAATGTTTCACTTTTTTCTACCAGATGGCGCCATTTGTTATGAGAGTTTAATAGCTTCTTTTTAAATACTTTTTATTATTATTTTGCTTATACTTCTGTATCACAAGTCCAGTAATCTATTTAGCTTATCGAGAATATACGTCATATCAATTACTAGTCCTGGTCATTTCTTTTAGTCATCCAATCGCTCGTCATCAACGACCTCTATACCTTTTTCCCAACTCAATTAGGCTTTCCAGTCTGTGATGCAGCTAAACTTCGATATTTTCCGTGAAGCGATATGTAGTATACCCGGAGTACTACCACGGGCTTTCGGCTTCGGGAGCGTTTCCCTTACACCCGGTATGTATGTATGTATATGTGTATGTGCCTATATGTGTATAGCTACAGTGTACTAATATTATTAGGATTTTGTACACTATACTACCGTTTGAGCTTCATACCCAATTGGCGATGTATACTATTCGGAGGTTATAAGGCTCTAACAACACGTAACGACTGCCATAGATACCGTCTCGTATGGGAACTGGGACCGACGGATTAATATGCTCTCTGAGGCACGCCATTAGCCATCCCATCGTTAAAAGTCCAAAAGGAGGAGCAAGAAAGCGAAACCCGTGCTCCAAAGTGCGAATTAAACTGGACTGGAATTGATACTTGGATAAAGAAGATTTATTACGATCACCTATGTTGATATCCAAAATTACGATAAAATATTAACCTCGTACAATTCAGGCGATGCGTCACCAAGCATGACTTTGTTGCCCAAGTATTTGGACAACGTCTCGAACTGCCTCATGGTCCAGTTCCCGTCATGCTCGCGCCAAGCTCCGAACGAGTTCCGAGAAATTTCTAGTAGCTTCGTGATCTTCTCTGTCATGTTCACTGAGAATTGCACCCGAGACTCCTGTTAGCATAGAAAATGAGTTAGTTCACGCTTTAGTTCCAGATATTTCATCTAGATTTAGGTAGAAGATTCGGAAGATTTTTTTATTTTTTATTTATTCA